>JAZDUA010000092.1:1376127-2064190 GCA_038098605.1 Gryllus longicercus
TTTATACGAAATCGTTTCCAACATTTATCCGGAAACGTTTTTGGGGTAACAATAAAATGTTCGCGATCTTCAAGACGCAACAAGGTTGTATATTAGCAATATGTGACTCAGAATTTATTTAAAACACCAAGTTATTAAATATTTCATTCCGCAGCAGTAGTTTTAAATGTTTAGTACTAGTTTTGTAAATTACATTTACGCATTTTCTCAAGAAAAAAATTTAAACGTTTTCAAAGCACTCTCGAAACAGTTAGTGCTGGTTTATCAAAGATGAAGGTTAGTAGGTTTATCAAAGATAATGCTGACTGAAAATAAAACTTAAGCGCTCTGAATTTTATCGCGATATTTTTTTGGATTTACCTGGGAATTTCCAAAGAGACAGATTTATTTTTGAACATTTTCCAACATCTCAACTGAATAAAAATGTTCACTACTCATATCTAAAACACACTTCACTATCAGCTTTATAGAATATAGAGAGTGGACTTTTAGTTGATCATGCGAAAAAACAATGGGAAAAAAACTTAGAAATAAAACCTCGATGACAATTATTAGTGCTGGTTGTCTGTCACTGAACATTTTTAAACTATACTAAACTCTACACTTTGTTTATCAAGGAAAAAGAGAAACCTCAAAAATATTTTATTGATCAGATTAATTCATTAGATTTTATACAATTGCACAAGAAAATGTGTATCGTAGTTCCGTAGATTACATGTTATACGGAAATATTTTCTTTTTGCTTTCATTTATACTTCTCAGATTTTCTAAAAAAATTCTAAACTCACTATCTGTGTTGCCAAAATAGGGACTGCTATTAAATGAAGTAATCAGCTTCGCAATGGAATACCGCAAAATCATCACAATCTGCGAAAGAAGATATCCGGTGCAGTTTTTCTCGAAGTTGCCTCCTGAAATACACACCGTCACTGCCAGTGACACGCCTATACACACACTCGACGAAAAGCGCTACATGAGGTCCCACTTCGAGGCGACGCGACGCGACTAGCAGAACAAGCTAAACACTAAGCGAGTGTCACTACAACTTGCAGATTAAAATGTTGGCGGTTCGGGTCGCAAACGCAGAGTGCGTGAATTTGCACGTTCAACCAGCGTCCCCTTGAGCACGCAGATTCTTTTGAGAACACAACTTGCAACTTCCAGTTACCAGAAAAAAATATTCTATCAAATTACTTTTTATTATAGGAGTTTCATTCATTTGCATTTCGTGGAAGAAACACATGAAACACTCAGGTGGCATTTTTTAAAATCATAACCGATTTATTGGCAAGATATGTAATTTTAGTCAGGAATTCAGACATAGTATCATTCAGTCGTTTGTATCATTCAAGTTTATTTTTTAAAGCTTAATAGAAATGTTGGCAACAGTTATTCCTTATTAAATTGCAAGAGAAAATGCATTGTAAGTATGAATCTTTGCTTGAATTTTTAGGCATTTACGGTAGACGAAACAAAAAACCTCGCAGACGACGCTACTACTAAAAACGTTGCAGACAAATCATCTACATTATAATACACATAATACTTACACATAAATTAAAATTATCTTAATTTCATTGAACATAGTGGAAGGAGACACTGAATGATTTTACTTCAAGTCAAAGACTCCCAAAGCCATTGTGCATTGGGTCTTTATTCTCAAATATATCTTCCTTTATATTGTATAGCCTAAATGATTGAGAAGTTATTAATATTGCAGAACTTGCAGTTTCAAATTGAAAATATTACTGGATATAACCCGGTGGAGGAACTGTATAAACAAGTTTTGGTATGCTGCAATAAAATACGGCCATTATTCGACACACAAATTTGTGTTGTGGAACACTGATAAAGAAAACGTGAATAATTTTGCTCCTATGTGTTGTAAATAACTTTCTCTAACATGTTGTGTACTCAAGAGTCCATGTTTTGTAAGCCCTCGATTCTGAAAACTTGGTTTAAGGAAAATGACTGTCCATCAGTCATCCCTTTCTTCGTCCGTCCATCAGTATGTCCATCCGAAACATTTGAAACGGAAATTTTTATATTTTTTGAGGGGCAGGACTTTTTATAAGGCATTTTCATTATTTTATCAGTAATTTCTCCAACTTTTTGATTTGAGTTTGATAGAGCGAAGTACTCTTAAAAATGGAGTAGCACTTACTTAAAATTAAATTTTCTAAAATTGCAAAAGTTCAAATTAGTTTTAGCGTCTTCCTACATATATTACATTTAAGATTGATTTTTTTTTCTTCATTCAATTCTTCAAAGACAGATCTTCAAATAACATTAAGTGGAAATTATCAAAAGTGTGAGTAGTTTTCGCGTAATTTTGGGTACAATAATCATTTTCTTAAAAACAGCTAAATTTGCATATTTTCCCTCTGGAAGAGTTGCAAGTGCACTGTGTAGTCTGTTCTATTGTTGGTGAACTCGATGAATTTCAAAATGTGAAACAAAAAGAACATTGCAAAACAATATCTATGACAGACATTGTTTATTAAAATCAACTATAAAAATATTTAAATAAGGTCATGGACAGCCGTCTGGAAAGATTTATGTTTCGTAGAACTCTGAAATTTCGACAATTGTAAAAGTTTATTTTAGCGCGAGAAAGTACGTGCTGTTGGAGCACCTCTATTTAGTTGGAGCAATTTTATTTTAGCTCACTATTTATTTTTCTGTTTTAACGTTTGGTTCTACTGGTAAAATTGAGATATTTCGAAGTAAAGTATATTAGGAAAAAAAACACATTATTTTCAGGGAATTCAAGTATTTCATTCCTCTTGAAAATAAACTTCTAAAAGAGAATGTCAGTATAAATTAGTTCTATATTAATGAATTTCTGAATTTTCCGTTATTTACCTATTTAGCTTCTAAGTTATTATCTTCTTTATTTATCAGCTGCCCATTCACTTTGGGGTGAATGAACGCTTCAGAAAAACAACTTTCCGGATGCATTTTGTACTTGAACTTCTTACCTAGCGGTCGGGTGGCGGCTTTATTTGATGTCACCCTTAAATGACCCGCGGGGAACCACCGGGAGCCCCGCCCACGGCCTGCTAACACAAAGGGCGGGCCACTGGGCGTGGGGAAGGCGGTTCGCCCGTCGGGAAGCGAGGCGTCGGGAGGCGAAAAACAAAAGTGGGCGTGTGGAACATGACGGAGCAGAATGTGAACAGCCCGCTCTGTTGATTGCTGTCGAATGCCCGGGCGACGCCTCGCTGTGAGCGGGTTCGGACATCGTGGCTTCCTTCAGGGCTAAAATGCAGCATTTCAGTTTTGAAGACGGTCACACAAGCGAAGAAAGTTTGAGGTAGAGGAGCCTAAGACGTCGTGTGCACCGGGCGACCGACAGAAATTATGTTTCCGACCACGACAGGGATGCTCTACTACCGAAAACCGCCGACCCGATCCCGGTATTTGTGACCCACGGGTAATGGATTAACGATCGCATCAAGTGAAAAAGGTACGTCAAAGGATTAGAAAAGATCACGTACCGAGAGAAAATGAATGGTGGTTAGGTCAGGAATTGTCGAAGAATTTAATTTGAACGGGCAATTAGCCAATGTTTTTACGTGTCTCAAGAACATGGTTGTCTGTGAATTCTGTGTCCTTGAAAGTGCACACACCATCGTCGAGATCGAACCCGTGCTGTGCAGGTTGTGAGACAAGTAAGAGTTTAGAAACGCCCGTCAATAGCCCAGTTTCCAACGATACGTAAGTCGACAGGGCAAACGGTAAGCAGTGGGGAGGTACTTTACTTAGAACCTATCTTGTTACCTTCTTAGACGTATATGAGAAAACTTCAGCCCATAATTATTGGTATAATAAAAATAATAAAATATTTTCAATCGACGAACGTGAAAACTTGTAGCTTCCACCTGAACTCTTCACGTTCTGGAGATAGCCAAATGCCAGTCGGGGAGACGATATACTCGAGGGAGGGCCGAAGAAATATTAGATTTCTCGGTGTCCGTCTCCGGCACTTCGAAACTTCCTGATAAATTGGGAGGAACATGATGGAGCTGCAGTACATACACACGCCTACGCGCGCACTCATACTCTCGCGTGCGCACACACACATGTATCTACACGTACATCCATACCCACGCACAAATGCACCCACTTGCCCGCACATTCACGTTCACACCATCACGCGCACGTGCACAAGCAACCCAGCGAATACACGCACGTACATACACAGACACAAACACAGATGTTTGGTTTCCTGTTGAATTGTTTTCGTGTCGTTTTCAGTCTGCTTTATTAGAAACGCAAACCACCGCCCTGAAAAATTGATGAGTGGGCCCCTAGGCCAGGCACGCCCACGATGTCATACATCGCGCTCTGTTGCAGGTTTCCTATCCGCGCCAGGCGAGCGTCGCCAACAGGTGGGGGTGGGCCCTCCCTTGCGCCCAGTGCAGGACTCCGACCGTCGCCTGTCCTCGATGCACGCCATGGCAGGTACGTGGCCACCACGCTCCCGCCCAAGTGTGGTCGGTGACCAGCAAGGCATATGCAACGTGAATCAGTCTGTAGGTGATGGAGCAAGTGAGGTGTAGAAATTAGAGCGTAGGAATGAACATCGAACTTCGAGTGAGTCTACATAAATTATATCAAAAGTTACCAACGACATGTTAATGGAATTAAACCATCGTTGGGTAAAATAATACAACAATCCTTGTTTAAATCGAAAAATATTATGTTCGAATGTATTTATTTATAAGAATGTTAATGTTGCCCATGGTATCGAATTATTCTAATTACAATTATTTCTAAGAGTTGCACGAGCAAAACAAAGGTGTTTCTATAGTGACGGCCGCGATATCAAATAAGAAATCTTAATGGTTATGAAAAAAGGGTTACACAGAAGCGACACTGATGCGTCAGGATCGTGAAAAAACACGTTTGTGATAGGTTTAGTGTCATGCACCGGATCGTCTTCACATTCGGGGAAGCCTGTCGTACTTTGTGAATTGCAAACTAAACGGGTCTGCGTGCCGAATTGGATGAGCGGAAAGCGAAATGTTATCTCATGTTCGGATCTATAAAACGGACATCAGTCAACAGGCGGCAAATCTTTTTAATCGCTGGGAATTAATTACATACGGAAAGATGATTGAATCTGGCCTGAATAACGATCATAGCAAGTTTGTACTTATGTTCGTTTCCCTCAGAGTAATTCAAGGTAATTTCTAACTAGATTATCATCAATAATTATAAACCATTTAAATTGCAGATTGAACGGCATCTTTAGTAACTCACTCGAAAAATTCACCGAGCGTTTTCCTTACACTTCCTTGTTAAGAATAATACACGAATTGAAAATGAATATGATTGATTGACTAAATTAAAAATGGTAGTTTTATTATAAGGAAGAAAATCCCTAAAGAAAATATTAAATGGACAATTATCCGACATTGACCACTTGATCACTTACTTAAGTAGCACATCTTAGAATTGTGCTGACAGTAGGAGCTCAGGGGCTACTTGACGACGCAGGGAGGACAACATTTTTGTTTAATAGCACACAGACTCTTCGATTGTCACCCAATTATATTAAAGTGCATTATTAAGGAAAATAGTTGTAAGCATCCCTATTTACACCTTTTCCACGCCATGTGAATTAACTCCAGGTGAAATCGCCTGGACACTTTCAACCCGTTGCAACCATCACGACGACATACTCGTTAGCGAGTATCAGTCATACTACCCGCTTTCTAAGGACCAATGTGCCTCGAGAGACCATCGATACTTCCACAGTATAGTGATATGTCCGTTTCTGCGCGCACTTTGTTTACTTTACATTCATACTAATTACTGCAGAATGGAAAGGCATTGGGGAAGGATTAGAGTGAAAGGGTGATACATGGCTTACTGGGAATAACCACTGAGCGACAACACTACGGTTAAAGCATTCATGCCTTACGCGGAATTCGAACTCGCAGCCTTGGTGTATTTGGTGGCACCGACCCAAGGTCTTGCGCCTCCAGGACAGCTGGTAAAACAATAGTTTGCAAGCGGACTATAATTATTCCCGTAATGCGCTGAACCGTTCCACTCCCCGCTTTAGTCCACCAGAATAAATAATACGTCCGTATTAACTTCGCATTTCAGTCATGTTACTGACATAACATACGTCCCGTCCAGGAGAAAATTCGTCCATCGCTTTTGAATATCTTGTTATGTTCGGATCACGGCCCATCCGATTGATTAGTTGTTTGTGATTCGGGGCGCGTAAACGGCTAAGTTCATTTGTCTCGTAAGTGTAGTACATGTTTATCGCGGCGGATGTGGCGCTATTGCTGATTTTCCGTCGCTGGACGGCGAGATCCAGCATCGACCTACACTTTGTGATCAAAAGTATCCGGATACGTCCAAAATGGTGTTTTTCATGGAGGGGGCTTGCACCACTTGTTATGTGTGGCACTATCACGTCACAGGCCTACGTCGATGTTTTACGAAATAACCTCCTTGCTTCCCACTGTTGAAGAGCAATTCGGGGATGGCGATTGCATCATTCAACACGATCGAGCACCTGTTCATACTGCACGGCGTGTGGCTGAATGGTTACACGACAATAACATCCCTGTAATGGACTGACCTGCACAGAGTCCTGACTTGAAATCTATCGAACACTTTAGGGATGTTTTGGAACGCCGACCAGGCCTCATCGACCTACGTCAATACCTATATTCAGTGGAGCATTCCGTGAAAGATGGGCTGCCATTCCCCAAGAAACCTTCCAGCACCTGATTGAAAGTATGCCTGAGAGAGTGGAAGTTGTCATCGAGGCTAAGGGTAGGCCAACATCCTATTTAATTCCAGTGTTACCGATGTAGGACGCCACGAATTAGTAAGTCATTTTCAGCCATGTGTCCGAACACTTTTGATCACATAGTGTAGGAATTTTCCCCAATCAGATATCTCCCACCAGCGCGTGGCAGCGCTCCAGCCGGGACCAGATCTATGCTCCCGACTAGCTTCCCGATTAGTGCGGCTGTGTCGTGTACGCAAGTTTAAGTGTGTCATTGTAAGGGGTGAGGATGGGACAAGGAAGAGGAAGGAAAGATCGGACTTCTTTCGTGGTCCGTTTGTTAGGATACTGCCCCAGCATTCACCTGATAGGAGAGAAACCAAGGAAAACTATCGATTAGAGCACTCCGTTGCTAGAATTCTCCTCGAGAAAGCAGTGTATTTCTCTAGCCAGTGTCGAAAATCCTTCCACGTCGAGGCTCGGACCCTAGGACTTCCTCATCAGAGGCCCTACAGCTACATCGGTTGTCGCCTTGAGACACCTCCGCCGGTGTGGTCCCTCCGACAGGACACGAGTCCAACTGAAGAGTGGTCCGAGTCGCGCATGACTGGCCCACCGAGAGCGTCAAAGCGCGGCCGGGCACACAGACGACCAGTTCGACATCAGCGGCGCGGCGCGGCGCGGCGCGCGGCAGGTTTTCCCTAAACGCAACTTGGCTCCCACGGTCCTTGCACTCGCCGGTGGCGGGCGGGGGCGGGGCGGTGCAGCGCGGGGCCCGCGGGCGCCTGCAGCGAGGCACAATGGGCGCGCAACACGGAGTTCCGCGCGGCGCGACGCGACGCGACGCGACGCGATCCGACCCGACCCGACCCGACCCGACGTGACGCGATAGCGGCGCCACGCCGCGACGTGGTGGACGGGCGCAGTGGGCGAAAACACCCGCCAGCGGCGCGGCGCAAAGCACTAGCACTGCTGTTACCAAAGACGTTACAATTACTTGTAACGCTATTGTTTTCAATTAAAGCTAATACTCACCTGTAAAGTGGTAATTCCACTGATCTGATAAAGTAAATAAAAAAAAGACGATGCAATAGAAATAAACCTGACTCACTGAGTGTGTTGTTGTCACGGAATAGCCTGAAGGCCGTCATTGTACTGGAAACGTGCGTAACTCATAGACATCGTTGCGACTGTGAGGGGCAAGTTAGTTGTTGAGAATAACAGTATGTTCATTTCGGTACGTGTATTATTTAACAGTATGAAAATATACGTGATATATCGTAAAGAATTGTCCAGCATTTTTTAAGTGCACGAACAAATTCATTTTCAAAGTTCAAATTCAATGTACACGTTCGTATAGCGTGACTCTTCAGTGCGTATTATTACGAGGGGAACATCTGTGGTGTTTCTTGACCGGAAATTATTGTAATGTTAAAGATCTTCGTGTGAAAACTAGTGTATCATTATTGCTAAAGAAAAATGGCAGCTGACATAGAAAACATTTATCTAAACATTATCCATATACAGCTTTTATATTTTTATTCCGAATACACTCAAAGAAAAACAAAGGTAATGATGAAATCGAGCGCAATTGCAGAGTAAGATTTGAAACCCGCCCGCGAATTATCCACTATAATGGCAGTCACGACCCCTTTCAATTTATCCTGTGTCTTGAACTGTTCCTCCACGAAATTGTAGAAGCTCGGCTGTTACGAACCATCTGAACCATACGTTCCCGCAACAGCGTAAGCACATGAGGTGCTTGCGACCGTTTGTAACGCCAATAGCTAAATCAGCTGTAGCTGTAGCATCAAATTACTCCAAATCTCACCAAATTACGCTGTCGATTGGCCTCTCTCTTGAGGTAATTTAAATAATAACACATCAAGTTCTAAAAACAAAACAAGTACATTGTTAATGAATTAACATCAGGGATCAATGGGTAATTTTATTTCTTACGTTTCCACTTAGGTATCTCCTTACCTAAGGTTTTCGTGTTTTATCTAATCTTCTCCTAAAGTCGCTACTATTTGGGTTTTATCTCGTTGATATCACGTGGATATTTAAAAGGTCTGCTCTCAGGTGTCCATTCTCTAGCGAATTTAACTCAGTTTTCCTTTCCACAACCCCGCGACCATGGTACCTGACAATCCATGCCAATTCTACCCACAACTGTTCTTTTTCATGGATTACATACAACTCCTATAAAACGCATAGTTCACATCGTAACAACTGCGGTGGCTGAACTTTTACACCGATGATCGTGAGTTCAATTTAGATTGAAGTCGTGGATTTTTAAGAGCGAATCAATTCTTCGTGAGCATTTCTTGGGATCGACAATAAACCAGGCTGCCCCAAGTTGAAGATTTACTTTATTTAAAAGAAGCCTCTGAGGCAAATTATAATCGCATGTTTCTTCTCCCAAGTAATATCTTCTTTCGCTGCTAGAGGACGAAATTTGCCTGATCAGACGTAAAAACAGGACTGGGCCTCGCCACGTAAAGTAGGGCATCAATGAATTGAAATGAAGTCATGCCATTGTCATTTCGGTATCAGAAGAACACCAACGGTGGGCCCCAGAAAAATTTACTCATAATTGAAGGAAGGATTTAAGAACTGATGCAATTTAATACAATCATTTCCTAAAATGTCTTAAATATTTTTAGTTTTTGTGCACATATATATTTTGAACATTTTCTGTAATAGATGTTCTTTCTGCGGGGACACCGGTGTCCATGAACTTGATTTAAAAAAATTAGTTCAATATTCACCATGTTAATCCGAATACACAACTGTGATCTACTTCGACAGGTACTAAAATAAGATTACGTGTTCAGGCTTGGCTGTAAGAGAACGCCGGTGTTTGAATGAAGTCATTATGTATGGTGACTGTTTGGAATTGTTTTGAAAACTTCTGATAAGATTTGAAAGCCGAGACTATCACTGGATTATGACAGGCTCTAGTAATAAAAGTCTTAACCAATGAAACATGAACACCTTACCAACACCCACCCCTATTGGTATGGAACTGTTAAATGTTCACTTTTTGTCTGCCAACGGCCCAAAAGTTTTGAGCGGAATCCACGTACAAGGAATCGAAGGCGGTCGAATTCCACGAAAGGCATTGGTTGTTGCGTTCACTGTCTAATAATGACGTAGTTGGCTTTGAATTTCACTTGGTATTATGTACCTAAACCATCACCAATTTATAATCATTAAGCTCATTTCTCCTTCATGATCTCCCACTCCCAATTCATGTAATGGAAGGTAATGGCAACCATCGTTCAAATCATCAGTCCAAAAAATGGTAGGATATTAAGGCAGACACTTTTTTCCTGGTCTACTCCAGAGTGCCAATCAAAAACAACTATTTTATTTACTTCATTCTATAAAATCACTAATTCGTTGATACGTATTTTCACTGTTCATATAATTTACAATTATTGAAATGTGACGCCTTGTTTTCGTCTAATTACAGCGCTGTTATTACAACTGCAAGATGTGTTCATTTGAGTAATGGCACAGAACGTTTGGGAATTTCGCTTTTGCTTTCCTTTACACGGTAGGAAGGCATAAAATAATGTATGTTACAAAAGAGAAAACATATTTCACTAATTCGTCAATATTGACTCGTTTGGTTACTTTTTTTTTATAATGATTACTTACTTTTTAATATTTGTTATGTGTGTTCGCGAATTGGCCGTCAGGTTTCGCACGGACATTATCCTGCACTTACTGAGGCTCAGTAACATTTATCCCGCGGCAAGTGTATGTGGCTCCTTTTTGGGGGCATCAGATCTATGCTGCTATGCCAATTGTTGTCCCCCAGGGTTGCTGGTCCAGGGAGGATGGAAGATGGAATGATGATAATGAAGGATGAATGAACAACACATTCATACAGACGTACGCAAACACGCTCATGCCCGATGTGGAACTCCAACCCGACATCCGTCCATCCCAGATCGCCACCGCACTACTGCCTTAGCGATTTCCGCTATTTAGATCGGATATTTATTATTATTATTATTATTATTATTATTATTATTATTATTATTATTATTATTATTATTATTCACTATTCTACTGACAATATGACTCACTTTTCCTTAATTTATTTCACTTTTAATTTGTTATTTTATTAATTTCTTTAGGTAAAAACTGCAAAATTGAAACCCTTCCATTTAATTACATGAAAGCATGCACACGAAGGAAGTCATTAGCCAATGAGTAGGAGTTATTTACGTGTTACTAAGGATAGCTAAGGGTGAGATAACTGTGCAAATAATTTATTGAATGTAGAGATCACAATAATTGTAGCTAAACGAATGTGAGAACTCACCCCCATTCTCGGTTCAACATTGTCACAACAAGGCGCCAATTTCCTCATAACAACTGAAAGACGCTCTTCCTGCCTTCATTACGAACAGATTAACACAATTCAACCAAGCAGATCCGTTGACTCACAACACAGAGTTACGACTCTCGCTTCTGCACTTCACAAAGAGCCACACAATTGCCAACTTCCACAATTGCCCACTTCGCAAAACACGCTTAAGCTTTCTCCTTAAATTTCGAAAGGCGTTCCCATACCAGTGACCGTCTTCCTCGAAGTGAAAGGAGCCACAGAGGAATTTCCAGGAGGATCGTGGCCATCCAGAACGCCTTCCGGGCCCACTGCGGGGCGTCGGTGGCGGCGTAGGCGGAGGCGGCGGCGGCATCGTCGCGTTGCCGCGCGCCGTCCACAAAAGCGCCGCTACTGTCCATTGGACCGTGACGCTCCGAAGTTCACGAAAAACGCGTGTTTTCCCCCGGTGATCCCCTGGCGGTTTCCTGTGTACTACAGTAGCCGCGTTGCGGACCTCTGTCGCTTTAGAAAACGCCAAAATCGCGCGCTGCTCTTTTTTCCCTTACTTTTTTTTTCTGGACGCTCTTGTTTATATCGCTTGTGGCATCCCCATTTCTTTGGACGCGTAATTTTCATACCTCCAATTAATATAGTGACAAAGCAATAAAGTGTATGTGAGTGCGCTGACAGTGTGCAATGTCATTCCCCTTATTTTGCAGGTAAAATAGTTTCCTCCCCTTACACAAAGACGAAATTTACCACTTTTAATACTCATAAAAGCTTGGAATTTTGATAAGTAAAATATGGTGGTCTGATGACATTTTTTAGTACTCGTATCGTTACATTGCCAAGTCGAAACCAGTGAAGACTTTCTTTCACGACTAAAATCATTACCATATTAATAGAACATAAACATAAAAATGCATCTCAAAAGAAACAGTAATTTGTTTCGCAATAAAACCAGTATTAAGCATATTTTTTCTATCAAATTTTTATCGTGGACACCTTGCTTTTATTCAGATAATAACTCATTTAAAAAATTAGAATATGTTAAAATCTGAATGTAAATTTGAAAAATATCTAAAAGTAGTATGTGTATTAATAGTTTAATATTAATACATCATTAATAAAGTAAATAAGTAAGAAAATCAAAATCGTCGGAAGAATAAAAAATATATGTACTTATAATAATTTTTCTTAAATGGTAGATTGTTTTATAATCTACAATCTAATATATTATAGATTATTTTAAAAATAATATATAAATAAGTGCGTATAAAGATATCACGATAACATGTGTATCCATTCCTTAAAAGCTGTTCACTTTCCTAATCTCACGCGCGTTTATTTCTATTTTAATTTATTTCATTGCTCTTCCCTGGTTGTTGTAATTTTTTTTGCCCGGTCGACGCGCTACTTTCGCGTGGGCTGGGAAGCCGCCGCGTTTCCGTACATTTCCGAGACCTCGGCCGCCGCCAGCGGAGGGGAACGCGGGTTTTGCGGGCTTCGCGCCGCCGCGCCGCCGCGCCGCCGCGCCGCCGCGCCGCCGCGCCGCCGCGCCGCCGCGCCGTGGCCCGGCGTGGCCCGGCTCTTCGACACGCTCGTCTCCACGGGGAAGAATGCACAATTGATTCAGTGGCGTGCGGGCGAGCGGCGGCCTAATAGCGGTCGTTAACGCGATGCTCTCGACGGGAAGAACGGCGGTGGGGGAAGGATGACAGAACTAACTCGCTGCGTCTGGCCGATTTCTGATGAACTAGGAGAAAAGGGAAGAGCGTGGTGGAAAGGAACATGAACTACTCCGGAGATATGGTCGGTTAGGTAAACGTAACTCAGGCGTATGATAGTAATAATAATAATAATAATAATAATAATAATAATAACAACAACAACAACAACGCCGATCCGATGGCCGATATCGCAGACAAGAAGATCACGGGTTGGAGTCCCTCCTCGGGCATGAATGTATTTGTGTTTGTATGTATGAGTGTGTAGTCCTGTCACCCCTCATTATCATTATCATTCTTCCATACCCCCAGGACTAATATCCCTGGGTGATAAAGATACGATCCAGCTAAAATTCTGATCCCCTGATAAAAATTACATGCACCTGTCACCGACATAAGGTTTCTGAGCCCCGGTAAATGCAGGGTGCATGCATGCATGGTCTAAGTCGCCCAATTCGCGAGCAGAAAATAATAATAATAATAATAATAATAATAATAATAATAATAATAATAATAATAATAATAATAATAATAATAATAATAATAATAATAATAATAATAATAATAATAATAATAATGCCGATCAGATGGCCGAGATCGCTAAGGCAGTAGTGCCGGAGTGGTCTCGGACCAGAAGATCGCGGGTTCGAGTCCCGCCTCGGGCATGGGTGTATTTGTGTGTGTTTGTATGAGTGTGTCGTCCTTTCACCCCTCATTATCATCATTTCATCTTTCATACCCCCAGGACTAACAACCCTGGGGGATAAAAATCGGATCCAGCTTAATGCTGGTCCCCCCAAAGAAGTGTTCGCAAGCACCTGCCACCGTGATATTAAATGAAAAACTGAGCCACGGTAATTGCAGGTTCCTTGCCCTGCGTGGTCCTAGTTGGCCGAAACGAAAATAATAATAATAATAATAATAATAATAGTAATAATAATAATAGTAATAATAATAATAATAATAAGAAGAAGAAGAAGAAGAAGAAGAAGAAGAAGAAGAAAAGGAAGAGGAGGAGGAGGAAGAAGTTGGGCGGGTAATGGAGACTCCCTATTTGACTTTTTTGTTGAGAATCATAGGCGCCTTTGGGTTTACTTGTGTACACATGCGTCTTACTCGCTCTCCGAAGTATCTCACTCAGACTCACCAGTATTATTTTGCATTTGTGCATCTGAGAATCGCTCACTGCCTGATGGTTCAAAGAGTTGTGTTTTGAACATATACTGCATAACAGATAATTTAGCCGAAGCAATAATATATTATGAAAACGAAAATATGTTTATCATTTTTAAGACATTTATTCAAAGCTTTGCACACAACATATACCCTTTTTTACCCTTATTTGTGCTCCACATTACTCATGTTTTTGTTCTACATAACTCTTCCTCTGCCTCGTTACGGTTGTAGATGTTCTAGAAAGTTGGGACAAATTCGTCGACTGAAGTGCTGTTTAGGACAATCCTTATATCCCTTTTATCGATGCCACATTCTCAAAATGCTCGGATAGTACGGATCTCACTTAGGCGACCAAGTTTTCTTATACATAAAATTTTTGTCTGATCAGCATTATCACAGTGACAGAACAGTGGCTGTCAAACACTGGTACATTCACCAGGAGGCAGTCTGCGATACAGGGATACAAATGCTGAACCTGAAATGCATGAAATTGTGTTTTATTTTTGTTGACGACCTAAGAGAACTTACTTTCTTGATGCGTCTTGTTGTATTTGACATTATTAATATAATGACAAATTAATCGAAATGGGTACTATCTGTTCGACAAATAATGCATAATTGTATTCGAATTCAAGAAACTACTTTAGTGTACATCCCATGCAAATAGTTATGTATGCTCTAAAATATTAAATTGCACATTACAAAATATAATTGTCGCACGAAAAGTGAGAACAAGTATCCTACTGTTATGAATTCTCTCGGTACGTTCTCATTGGCTTATGAAACAGATGTAAGAAATTTGCGCTCAATTAACATTCCACGAGGCTACAATACTGATGGCATCAATTCTTCGAACGATTGTTATACTTCAGTTGCATTCATACTCTAGAACGAACGTCAGCACAATTTTATCAGCAGTAGGTGTGGTACAACATGGCCTTCTTCTGCTCCATAATAAGGGCCGTGGACACCAGGAGCCGAAAAGTTGCTCCGTCAGGGCCCCGGACAACAGTAACATCCGGTTCCATCGAGTCTTGTCTGGGCCTTTCCCACATCGTCGCAAAGTTGGCAAGCTACGTTGTTCAATTAATTGATTCCCGGGTGGTCTGCGTAGGTGATGAAGAGGGAGGTTAACTGCTCTAGACTCCGAGGGGCGTACTGCGTTGTCACGTTCAGCCAATAGGTCTTACTACTTATTAGCAACTTGTAGTAAAAAGAAAGAAGCGTCCCAACAATACTTTATGTAAATGTGTAGTGTTGTAAAGTAGCACTAAAGGGCTTATGTTGCTCAGGTTATCAACTAATGTCACTGCAATGCCTCTGAACTGGAGGTCCAAGGATTCGATCTCGACCGTAGCAGAATTTTCGACAGTGGCTAGAGCGCTAGGTAGAATTCAGTCGCTGTCAGGAGGAGAATTCTAACAGCCAGCTGCTCTGAATGGTACTTTTCCGTGTGTGTGTGTGTGTGTGAGTTGCTTTTTTTCAATCAACACCAGGCGAATGTCGGAGGAGACCCTAACAAACAGGCCACGGACCGCGCGCTATCTTTCCTTATTCTTCCTTGTTCTATCCTCACCCCTTTCTTACACACGCTACACACTACACTGTCACACATGTTGGGAAACCGGTCGGGAGATTAGAACGTGCCCCGACCGTGGCATTGCCTCGCCGATACCTGGTTGGGGAAACCAGAAGCCGAGGTGTAGGTCGGCACCAAATCTCACCATCTAGCGGATGAAAATCGACGCCACATCCCGAGGAAAAACATGTAATAAACTAGGACTAATGACCTTAGCAGTTGACGCGCCCGGAAATACTACATAATGACTCAATTAAATCGCACATATGTTTTCCAATGGGGTTTTGGATGAGTGACTTTGCCAGGATCCCGCTTTATATCTTACTACCAATTATCCGCCGACAAGTGATTGAATAATAAGACACATTAAGAAACACATCAGTACTCTAAACTAACGCAAAGCACAAACATCAAGAAAGATCGGAACTGGAACAACTGCCAAGGAACATTCAAAATCTAGCGGAAGTAGTATGGAATTAAATTAACCCTTTGTTGTAACAAAATAACCCGCAACCCGCAAAACATATTACGCCGCAAAACTTTTCCGTTGTGTACACCTCGGAAACGATACATAGTATAGCCTTTTTGGACCTCCTGTTACATTTTTTATCGTTCTGTCACTCCGTAGCACAAATTGCCAAATACGCTGAAAGTTGGGTTCCAGAGTGAAGCTATTTTCACGAGAGCAACTGCAATGAGAACAAGTCCTAAATTTCTCAAAGTAGTTTTAAAATATATTGATATTATTTGTTCCAAAGAAATCACCAAGCTATACAAGTACAATATTTGTATACTATGTTGTATTTGTATACTATGCCAGATAACTCAATTGCATTGCAAGCAATGATATTGACTGCAATCTTGATATTATGGGACTGAGGAACTTTAACAGCCCATGTTAAACACGAAGTGAGAAAACACGAAGACAATTATCATTGAATCCCCTTAGAACAAATTCGAGCGTGGTGGTTTCACATCTTATCAAAAAAGTCATATCTACATAGGAGAGTTCCCTGCACTCACGCAATATCCGGCAACGATATATTTCCGTTGAATTGAACATGTGATTTACTGTGGTATCATTTTCATCATATATTTCTGTGATATCTTCTGTTAACACTTTCTGCTGAACTAAGCGTAAGAATCAATACGTCCTTATCAGAGAGTAAATGCTCTCAGAAAATTACAACTTTCATTTTTGTCAAATGGCAGTCACATAAATATTTAAACATAGTTACCAAAGTGCTCTCTGCAAATAGTGTTACTCTGCATGCTCTGAAGTATCAAATGCTGATCTATTACAGTGTGCTGTTATTGAAAAAGATAAAGTACTAGACTATTCAATTATTTTTGAATGATAGTATTATCATGGAATGGCAGAATCATCGTTTAGACTCAGAGTAAATCCATTAAGTTTATTTCTTGAGAATGGAAAATTATAATTAATAAACGAAAAGGTATACATTTTTATAGTACCATAATATTTTAACATCGAATAAGCCGAAGTAATTGTAAGGTAGGTGGTTGTAACATTCATATACAGTGAAACCTCCTTAAACGGCATCCTCGATTAAGCAATCTCTTTCATTAGCATTTTTTTCGTGGAACGGTTGATTTTTCAATAACACCAGTATAAATATTCCCTCTTTTCAACGGTTTCCGGGCCACGCGGCGAGTGACCAGGCACATTTCGTTGACGAAGCGATCATCTCCAGCGAAAAGTAGCGTGATTAAGATGATTTTTTAGAATCTTCCTGCAGTAGAATGCATTGTCAAATTACTTCGAACTGTGATATCTGTAGTCTCATATCTCGCAAGGTGAGATGATTATAAATGTATATGAAATAGCGTATTTCCTTCTCCAATTTCCCAGAAATGTGATGGCGTTTGATAATCCCTGCTTCCTAAGGGAATCATATCTTGAAATCATAAAACTGGACATTTAGTTTTTGTCACAGCGATAAAACGGCAAAAGAGGACATTAAATACTATTTTATCACAAATATTTAATTTGAAAATTAGGATTAAATAAATGATAAGTATTACTTTTATGATGTAGCATTTAATTCACGCCAACCAACGAATCTCTTAGAAAGGATCATTAGAAATAAAACAAACACATTTGTTTAATTTGCACTTTCGCCTTGTCTTGGTTGGTGGGCGTCGTTCTGGGCCTGCTCTTTGCTCTTCCCAGTTTGGGTTGATGGCACTAGCGTGTGATAAAAAGGAAAGGGGGTGGAGGGAGGTGGAAAGGAATCTCTCGCTACCCCGTACATGACGGGGTTCGGAGAGAAGGGACGGGGAGGGGGGGGGAGAGAAGAGGTGGAATTTAAAGATGAGAATATAGCGGGGTTGTTATTGGGGTAGGAAAATTTTTGGCCGATGTCTGTGGGTGAGTGGGATTATGTGGTGCTAGGCGGGGAAGTTTGAGAATATCAAAGGGGTGGAGGAATCGTTGCTTATGGAGGGGTGGATTGTGAAGGACGTGTTGATGGGGCCGGGTTTGGAAAAAAGCGGTGTAATGAGTTTTCTTGAGGGCGTTGTCGACGTCTTTCCGTGCGGTGTCAAAAATGTCTTTGTCAATGGGCGTTAGTTTCAGTGTTTGTCGGAGTCTGTTGTAGTTCGTAAGTGGAGGGGGTCGAAATGAGAGTCGTAAAAATCTGTTTTCTGTTTTGACTAGTTTTGAGTAGTTTGTCTTAGATGTCGTTGCCCAGGTCGCACAGTTGTAAGTCAGTATCGGCTTGATGTATGTCTTGTAAATATAAAGTTTTGTTTTGTCGGGGGTGAGTGGGTGGGTCAGAACGGGTGTCAGGGAATTTAGTCGTCTATTTGCTTTTTGCGTGATTGCGTCAACGTGTCTGTTCCATGAAAGTTTGCGGTCAAGAGTGATTCCTAGGTACTTTATCTCGTTCGTCCAGTCGATTGTAGTATTGTCTATGGTGAGCGGGGGTGGTATTGGATGTGTTTTTCCAGGGTAACCTCTATTGAAGAATACTGCTGCACTTTTTCGGGGGTTTAGTTTCAGGTTATTGTCTTTAGCCCAGGTAGTAATGTCGTCTAAGTCGTTTTGGAGTATTTGGGCCGAGTAAGGTAGTCTACGTTTTGTCACTGCTAGTGCTGTGTCGTCGGCGTAGATGTAGTCGTTAGTCTGTGGTGAGGTCGGCAAGTCATTCGTATAGAGGGAGAAGAGGATAGGGGAGAGGACGGCTCCTTGCGGGACGCCGGCGAGGATGGGTCTGAGGGAGGAGGAGGAGTTGAGGTGATTGACATAGAAGGTGCGGTTAGTCAGGTAGTTGGTGATAAGAGGAAGGAGAAAGCGGGGGATGTGCGGGGTGATTTTGTAAATGAGTGAGTTGTGATTAACGGTGTCGAAAGCAGTGGTGAAGTCAAGAAAAATGGCTGGAACTGGTTGTCGTTTTCCCTCCTGTAGTCGAGTTGCAATGTCAGAAGTTAAGCGTAACGTTTGTAGTCCAGTCGATCTGTCTGCTCGAAAGTCGAATTGTGTCGGTCTTAGTCGTTCTTCTATTATTGGGGATAGTTTTTTCAGGATTATGCGTTCAAATATTTTGCCTAGGATGGGGAGGAGGCTGATGGGTCTGTAGTTGTCAGGATTTTGAAGGGACTTGCTGGGTTTGGGGATCATTCGGATTTTGGCTATTTTCCAGGAGTTGGGGAAGTAGGAGGTGTTGATGCAAGCGTTAAATGTTTTAGTGATAAAGTCAGTCGCGTTTTTGGTCAAGTTTTTGAGGGCGTTGGCTCTCACTCCGTCGGGACCGGTCGCTTTACCGCCGTCGAGGTTTTTCAGTTCGTCCGTTACGTCCGTGTTAGTAATAGTCCAAGGTGTTTGTTGATGTCGTGGGAGATAAGGCGTTTTCATGAAGTATAAGATGGTGGATGAGGGGAGGGGTGCGTTGGGTGCGGTAAATCTTGTCTGAAGTTTGTCTGCGAAGAGTTCTGTCATCGTCTGTGGATCGTAAGTTTTGGTGCCGTCGGGTCGTAGTAGTGACGAGATGCTATGTGTGGTTTCTTTGAGAGATTTTATTAAAGTCCAAATTTTGCTGGGGTGCGTAGTTAGGTCTGTAATTGTTTTCGTCCAGCTTTGTCGTTCGTAGTCTATAAGTGCGTCGTGTAAAGTTTGTTTGTAGTATAAGTACGTCATTTTGTCTTCTTGTCGGCGTGTCCTGTAAACAGTTTTTTGGGTCTTTCGTTTGTAGCGTAGAAGTAGTAGTATGTGAGTCGGTAGTTTTTCCTGTGAGGTATTGGTGAAGGAGGAGGCTTTCCGGAAGGAGCGATTGATTTGGAGGGATAGGTGTTTAATGGCTTGGTCGATTTCAGCTCGGTTTGTGAGTGCATTTGGGGATTTGACTTTTTTGGAGATAAGGTGCTTAAATTTGCGCCAGTCAGTGGAGATGGATCGGGAGGGGAAGCTATTCTTATTCCCTCACGATAGGTTTGAGTTAAAAGTAATACTTCAGTAATAACCAATTAACACGAGGGCCTTAAAATCCATTTTATAGTGCCCCCGTAATATAATCATTACAATAATTAAATCATTACAATGGGTTAGAATCTCCACGAATTTAATATATTAGATATATTAGATAATTAAATATTTAATATATTTAATATAAGAGAACTCACCCAAACAGACACTATTATGCACATCGATTCAAAACACCCCCTCCCTCACACACACACACACACTTTAATGCAACGGTACATCGTGTTTTTTACCATACATATGTATCATAAAAACACAAAAACTAATTAAACAAATAAGACTGATGAACGAATACGATAACAGTCTAACAGAGAAATTAATATCCAAAAAACCAATACATTCAACGCCCGCAATCACACCTTTCTCACCCCCATCCAAAACAACACTTAGCCACCTACTTAACGTTTTCATGTGTACGACTCTTATATCTTAAAATAGCCACCAAATAAAAAATTCAGTCCCTTCATTACTTTTCGAAAGGCACACACAACATAAAAACCCTTGCCAACAGGAAAGACCGCATCCACCTGCCTTCTAGCGTAAAAGCACTGGCCCAGCTTGTCACAACTGCGAAGCTAAACCTCTAGAACTAACCGACAGGAAATCCACACAAAAAACAAAGAACACATGATCCAGCAAGGAGATATAACACCATAACATTATCACGCATCGCTTATCACCTCACTCAAAATAAATGAACATTAAACAAAATCAATAATTTCCATAATCTGCAAATTCAAAACATTACTAGCACAGATTGAAGTAAGAAAACATGTATGAACATAATAATCTCTAAAATCAGAATGCTATTTGCCTCAATCAACAAATCCCCAAATTTTCAACTTCATTGCTAAAATTAGATTAATTCGAACACCTCTAAACTCCTCCTTTTTTCCCCGAGATTTTAGTTTCTCTTTCTTGACCCTTCCTCCTCCACCTTCACACGACAAACACGGATCCTGCAGCCGATCCTCGCGCTACTCTCTTGGCCACCGTCGCGCTGTGAGCAAGGCTCTCCGCGAAGTGGCTACTCTTTGGGTTCAATCCATTCGAATGACGCACGTGTGATAATCTGATGAATAATGAACTATTTCATTTGTATTTCACTTCTGTGCATCTTTTCATTTTAACTTGATTGTCTTCCATTTGTACACACCATGCATTGTAATGTAACAAATTTCAACTCTACTGATGAGATGATCCATCGATAACTACTTATGATACTAAATTATTAGTTACCTAAAAACACCAAGCTAATTAATGCAAAAAAATATCCACAAATGTTCTGTATTCAAATTCAATTTCAGGTTTTATTGTTACAGTCATTGAAAATAAAATACGCTAAACACAATTAATAAAAAAACTATAATTTCCCCACTTCTTGTTATAAATGTTATATCAGTTTTTAAAGTTCCATAAACACTATAGTCCTTGAGTATGAATTAGACTACCCCTGTGTGAATAATGTCGTTGTGTGACGTATTCCTCATCTGTGCTCAATCTTGTTGCTTAATTACGGAGTTAACACTGAAAATATTTAATGAACAATAAACAAGCATTTTCTGACTAAATTTTCAAAATAGCAATGTATGCTCCTCATATATGCAACAAAGTACTCCAAGGAATTGATATTTTGCACTGAATGCAGACAAACGAAACAATGTCGAATTTTGCGAGTTAATGAAGTTTTAATCACTCTACGAATTCTATTAAATCGGCGGGAACGACCTTCACTAATACTTCCAGGATTTATTACGTTCAGAAATAGGTTAATCACGCTGACGAAAGAATAAGCGCAAAGTCATTAGTGTTGCGAATCCTTCGTGCAAATAATGTAATATCACGTTACTTTCTGAGTCAGCGGCTTAACAAGAAATTCGGCAAACAATAGTTAAAATAGACGTGGAAAAAGAAAGGTCAAAAGAAACAGCATATACTCTATCAATTCGGGAATACCAAACAGAAATAGACAGCTTAGAAATAGACATTAGAGATAGATTTAATATGCAATATTTCAAGCTCTACACTGCTTTCTTGGAAGATGTTCTGAATGTTGAGTCAAAACATTTGAAGAACGCGGAACGCATACGTATATAAAAGGTCAAAACATTGTTAAGTAGTAAACGCATAATCTAGCACGTCCCAATAAAATTTTTTGTAAAATCCAACTTTTGTGAAATGCTCAAAATGAACCCGAGTCACTTAAAACGGAATATTGTATTACACAGTGATATCGCTGCGAGATGAATAAAAAGGTGTGAAAACATCGGAAAGAATTTTACTAACAAATTTTCTGAAAAAAATATCACTATTATTTGTTTCTGTTCGTTTCGTTCCGAAACAATAGTAAGAATACAACAAAAAGGTGCTGATAATAATAATTTGATAAAACAACTCTAAACGTGTGTCATCTGCTTAAAAACAATCAGATTGATGATCATTTGAGCTCTGCATCTCAGCTAGCCTTTTCATGCACCTTGGAAATCATCAGCATTATAGCAAGGACATGCGGGTGGAACTGGATATATCACAGGGATGGGATATACCACAGCTATTTTTCTCAATATCCTGTGAGATATTCCGTAACTCCAAGAAATCTTTAACTAGAACTGTAAAAATTATTTCTCGCAATCTCTCTCGCTCCCTCTTGCTCCTTCTCGCTCTTTCACTATGTCTCTACCTATCCCTTTCTCTCTCTTTCTTTTCGTCCCTTTCTTTCTATCTCTCTTTTTTTCTCTCTGACTCCCCCTCTCTCTCTCTCTCTCTCTCTCTCTCTCTCGCTCTTTCTCTCTCTCTGTGAGTTTATATAATTGTGTAAGTTGTCATAACGGTTATCCATGATGAATCAATATAGTGAGAGGTAAAACCAATTACATTGAAAATAATTTAAATACGACAGTCCATACTTGATCATATAAATATCAAATAACAGGAATCTGTTCCTATTGCTATGGAATTTATTAAAGATTTAGGTTCAGGTAAAACGCGATTAGCGCCAGAACACGTTGCTTCTTATATCATGTTTAAGTAGTTTTGTCTAACCAAGAAGTGTATCCGCATTCAGCGAAGTGCACACTAACGACAGGTAAACACCAGATAGCGCTTCAAACAAAAAACATTCAGAAGAGATTTTTTTAAAAAATGTCTAGGTAGTCCTACCTTCAGAAATGGTTCACCGAGCCCGTGCCGATGTCGCGGGGTCCTGGTGACGTTGAGTGGCAGGGCTTCATCGTAGGCCAGCAGAAGATCCGAATCGTTGGCCGGCGGAGTGGTGGCGCTGCCTTCATACGACACCTCCTCCAACCCGCCCGCGGCGTCGGGAGGGGTCGCGGCGACGGCGGCGGCGGGGGCGGAGGGGGAGGCGCCGTCCCCGTCGTCGGCCGCGGCGTCGCTGACGTTGCCCGGGCGGCAATAGCGCGTGACGTAGGACGTGTTGGCCACGTACTCGGCGAACTCCTCCGAGGAGAGGGCGGGCTCCGCCAGCGTGAGCAGCGCCACCGACGGGCTGTGCTGGATGAGGCCCTGCAGCACCAGCGCCCACACCACCAGCGCCGTCATGATGGTGCGCGCGCCGATGCGACCTGCAGCAAAGGGGAGACGGTCTTCATCTCCAGACGGTCGGCTATACGCAACACGCTCGCCCGATTCCGAGCACCCGAGGTACTCGGTGGAAGTTTGCGTCCTCTGAATTGTCCGAAAGACCAGCAAGCCGAAGGCAGGGCGTGCTCCGAATGCTTGGCGCTCACTTCTCGCCGTACGCCGAATGTGTGGAGAAGCAATTCCGAGTACCCGAGGTACTCGATGGAAGTTTGCTTGCTCTGAATTTTCCGAAAGACCAGCAAGCCGAAGGCAGGGCGTGCACCGAGTGCTTAGCGCTCGGCAAATAGCGGTCGCTCACTACTCGCCGTTCGCCGAATGTGTGGAGCTGCCCTAAAAGCAGCTCCACACATTCGGCATTCGCCGAGTAGGGAGTACTACTACTCGTCCAATCCCGAACAGCTGATGTTTTCGGCAAATGTTCGCTCCCTTTGGTGTGTCCCTAAGACTGACACGCGGTGGGTAGGGCGAATACCGAATGTTCGGCGCTCGACGAATCGCAAGCAACCCGTCCACACTACTCGGGATTCGGCGAGCGGTTGCTCGGGGGTCCCCGAATGCAGCATGTGTGGAGCCGCCTTAAGATACGAACAGCCGAACGCGCTGGTTCTAAGGGCCTCTCGGTCCGGAAAATGCTCTGGGCGGCGTCGCCAGGCGGCGTCGCCACTTCCTCCAGTCACGCCTCCTCCTCCCGCCATGTCCCGCCGCGTTTCATAGCATCAATTCCTTTGCGATTCAAGGACGACCCGAGAACAAGCTGAAAGGGATTTACTGAAAATCGTGGGAACTGAAATCTACAAAAGTAAAAGAAAGTCTAGGCTGTCTAGAAAACGTATTCGCTTGACTTGTACTATTATCCGCCAATTAGTAATATACTATATACATTACGTTAAAGTACAATTTATGATTCTCTGCCTAGACGACATAAAGTAATAGATTCAGTTCAGCATGACGGATGGCGCTCCACTCGATGCACATTCCCAAACAGGAAAACGTACCACAATGCAAACATGTTTAGTAAGCAGTAGTAAGATCGTAATGGTAAATCCAATTATTCCTGTGGTAAGGTTCACTAAACATGATTTACTTTCGTTTAGTAAATCAATTGAAAATAGTAAGTGAATTAACAAAGAGAATTGTCAGTGGTATTTCATTTGTTTCGTAGATTACATCATTCGGTGAAATATATCTTTCATGTCTTTACGCTTACTAAACACTGCTTAGTAAGCGCGCGTTCTCAGAAATCTGAGCAATTCGAGTGGTTTTAGAGCCCGTATGAACTGTGAGAAATCAACGCTGTATATTACTATAGCTGCAAAACGAAGTGTTTAGAATTTTATTGATTTTAAATAATTACATGTTGTATTTTAAACTAATGGTAGAAATATTGTCGGCAGCCAGCGTCCGTAACCTTTCTGCTTGGCTAGGGTCTGCCATGCAACCGAGGTTAAGAAAGTACTAGCCCACGGGATGTTTGGATGGGTGACCGCTCGGGAACCCCAGTTGCTAAACTACCTGTCTGAAGGGATAGAAAGAAAATATTGCCTTTCACGCTTGTGCTTAATAGGGTTTACTAAGAAACGTTAGTAGTAGGGATATAGGGGTTCGGAAACAGGAAGTGCTTATCTTATCAGCTTATCTTATCTACTTCCTGTTTCCCTCCCCCACATCCGGTGTAAACAACCGGCGCCACCAATTATAATGGCAGGAAGTGCTTATCTTATCAGCTCTTATCAGCTTATCTTATCTACTTCCGGTCCAGCGCCCAACAGTGGATGTCAACAACCCACCACCCCTTCCCCCACCCCGCCCACTTCCGATGTAAACAACCGGCGCCACCCATTATAATGCCCAGCCGAATGTCAACAACCCACCACCCCCACCCCCTCCTCCGCCCACCCGATGTAAACAACCGGCGCCACTCATTATAATCCCCCCCTCCCCCTCCTCCGCCCACCCGATGTCAACAAACGGCCCATTATAATGCCCCCACCGACCGGGGTCAATGACCCCTCTCCAACCACCCCTTGCGACCTCTGGTGGCGAAGTGTGGAAGCGTGCGCGCACTCTGGTGGTGAATTGTGGAAGCGTATGTGTCTGCGCTCTGGTGGTGAATTGTGGAAGCGTGTGTGTGTGTGTATATGTTTCAAAAATGCTGCTCCTTGAAGCGGATTCGAACCAGCCTCATTCCCCCTGAGGCGACCAGCACTTTGGCTCTGAGCTACGGTGACATCTCGAGTCAAGCTGTCTGCTTTGGGCTACTGATAGTACACGCGGTCGGGAGGGCGCCGCGCGCTGGCGGCAACGGCCGGGTGGCTGATAAGGGGGGGCAGGGGCGGGCGGCTGAGGGTCCGCGCTGCGGAAGTAGATAAGATAGCGGCGGGAAGGGGGCGCTGAAGGCGCGCGCTGCGGATGTTGATAAGATAGCGGCGGGCAGGGGCCGGCGCGGGTGTCAGAGGACGCGCATGCGCAGACTAATGAGTATAGAGATACGCGCGCTCTCTAGGAGCCGGAGAACGAGATGGAGTTGTGAGCGACGTCGGGGCGCGCATTTTGAATGCACTCTATATAAGATAGCCAGCCGCACGTCTCTCACTCTCTCTCTCTCTCTCTCTCTCTCTCTCGAGAGCGCTGACGCTCGCTGCCCCGCTGAAAAGACTTTCATAATAGAAGAAAGGGAAACCCTAAAAGGCGGTGATAGGAAAAACAAATGAAAACAATACAAATTGAAAGAATGTTTTTTGTTTATTGAAATCAAATAAAAATCAAATTATACATAGAATAAATAACATTCATGTTTGTTTGCCTGTTAGATATTTAGCGATTTCCCCACACAATTTCACCGTTAAACTGCGGTGGACTTATCACCAGTGACAACACATATGAAAAACAATACAAAATGAAAGAATGTTTTTGTTTATTGAAATCAAATAAAAATCAAATTATACATAGAATTCTCCATCTTAAAAGTCCTCTCTTCTACACTCGATGCACTTCCACTTCGGCGGCGACTCGATATGCGCGTGCTCGAAACAAGGTAGCACTTCTTCTCGCCGACACCGCAAACACTTCCACTTCGGCAACGGTTGTTTGTTGTCGACATGCGTGTGTCCATTTTTGTAATGACGAAGACAAGGAAGGAGGCGACGAATGTCTCGGTTCCGCTGCACGTCTTTCGACAGGCGATGGAAGACAGAAGGCACGTCCTTCGCGGCCCAATGTAATAGCAAGTCCATAGGAAGAAGCTGCAGAGACCGATCATCAAGTCCGAGAAGAGAACACCCGTCATTGATGAAACGTTGTATGGCACGTTCCATCTCGAAATGGCGCTGACGTAGATGGACGTCAAACTTCGTCACTGTCACTATCACTGTGGACTGGAGAGTACGCCGGAGGCGTATTTTCGAATGGACAACGCAGCGTCTGAATGATTTGACGAACGCGAGAGACGCGCTGTCGCAGTGCTTCACCGTACGGATCTTGAAGGAGATGACCGAGAGCTTCGAGGACAGCTAACACTTCAGCGTGCACCGTGAGAATAAACTCTTCCGGTTGAGCCGGTCTCTTTTTAGCGACTCCTTCCGCCCCGTATGAATTGTGGGGTGGTGGTGATTGCTTATCATTGTCTATGATAAAGGGAGGGGGCATGTTGAAGGAATCACAGGGAGCATTCAAAGCTTTCTGGATGACGCAATAGCGCACGAATAAATCATCAGTTTGACACTCACAGCACAGAGAGGAGTTCACTTCACCGAGAACCATCATCATCCATAGCACTTTCTCGTGACATGTAATCGCGAGATTGTGAAGAGTTTTTTCCTTATCTTCTTCGACATCTGATGGTTCTTCCTCGTGACAGCGTCGGGCAGCACACGCCACATCAACGGCGACGTCGATAATCGAGTGATAGGCTGCAGCGTAGTAGGGGCGCTGAAGACTGCTATTGTGTGCAATGATGGCGAGATCGGCGGCGGCGTCGCGGAGGCTGTCCCAGTTCATCATCATCAGCTTCTTCCAATCATCATAAGCTTCTTCGTCTAAGTGAGTTTGTTCCATGGCGACAGGCGATGGACGAGTGTTGAGACCTGTTTCAACGTGTCGAGACCTGTCTCAACATGTTGAGACCTGTCTAAACGTGTTGAGACCCGTCTCAACGTGTTTGCAAACGCTCCCCCTACTACTAGTTGAAAGTGATTCATCATAAATCTCCCACCTACTAAAAGAGTCTAACCATAAATAATATAAAAAATTTTAAAAATAGTACTAAAAGAGTCTAACCATAAAATATATAAAAAATTGAAAAATACTACTAAAAGTGTTAACAAAAATCATAAAATAAATAAAAAATCATAAAATAAATAAAAATGAATGCTAGTCTAACTGAACCCCGCCTGCAGGGACGAGCGTGCACGCTGAAGAAGAAGAAGAAGAAGAAGAAGAAACGGACGGACGCGTACGCAGGATGCGGAAATGACCCCATGGAAGACTTGTAAATTTATCGATCCAATAGCGTTTGTCGTCGGACACGGACAACGAACGCTTGTTTTGAACAAATGAATAATTAATATGTGATTTGGACCGAATAGTACATTGTTTGTCGATTCTATTTTCGTTTCGAAATAAACAGTCCAAATAATTTTGAAATTTATAGCGTTTGACGACCGAACGTTGTACTCCCTTCGCCCGAGAAGAACATGCCCGAGATCGGGTTTCGATGGAGTACATTTTTGGACGTAAACCAACATAGCCGAGCAGGGGATCACTTCCGCATTCGTCCTTAAACAACCCTAAGACCTTTTTATTGCGAGGTGTCACGCCAAATGCGTTATCGGGAGCGAAACAGGATGTATCAAACCAGGATGGATGCCGATTCATCTCAGCGTACACACTCGTGGAAGTAGAAAGAATGAATGAATCGGTATCCATGTAGAGAAGGTGAAGGTCACAAAGATGTTTTTGACAGTAATTATAAAAAAAGTCATACATTCTATGCTTCGAAATTTCTAATATACAAAACCCCAAATAGATGGGCTTTGTGAACTTCACCTCCGTTTTTCGCAACTCGATGGTCATGAGATCGCCATTCACGTGGTGACTACGCACGAAAGCGGGATCGGCGATGAGTCGTCTGGCCCCGCACCTCCCCTCCCACTTGTTCACGAGATAAATGCGTCGGTGGTTGCGCACGTCCTCCATCGACTTGCCGTAAATTGAATTGTTCATGAGTTTGAAAAATTTATCCTCGAAATCGGAGGACGCGCGCTGTCGACGTGCGTTGTTCAGGTCCATGTACGTGGCAAGCCAAGGTCGTTGCGAAAAAGAGAGAACGCGGTGAATTTTCGTGAGTTGCACTCCCAACTCGAGGGCCTGAACTAAATTTCGAATGTGAATGATGTAACGACGCTTGGGGAGCAGCGTCGCTAGCAACTTGGCTTGCCTGCTCTTCGAGTCGGGGGGGACGCGGGTTTCCGGACAGGGCGGCAAATCGCTCAAGCGATCGTGGATGGCGTCAGGATAGTCGAGGTCGACCTCCAAAACGTATCCCCGGTCGACTTCCGCAGCCGCCTCTGCGATGTTCAACCGCTCGATGTCGGTTTCCGGCATCCACCGGAAGTCGCCCACCGGAAGCGGATGTGACATCGAGAAACCATATAAGTTATTCGCGTCAACGTAGGCGAGATAAGATGGCTTATCACTTGCCCGGAAGCGCTCACCCGCAAAGGGGTGATTGGCCTCAGCGTGACGACCGATCACTTGCACGAGTCCCCCCCGGATGCCCCGTTCGAAAAAGAGAACCATGTCGATGTCTGTGAGTAGCTCTAGTCGAACGCCGGTGGTTTTCAACATGGCGTCCCACGAAAGCCCGGGAGCGGTGTAGTAAAAGAGAGGATCGAGCCCGTACACCTCCAAACACAAATTTCGAAAGGTTTCCATCGTGTCGGTTTCTAACAGCACGTCGACTTTCAAGTACAAATCGGCGTACTGCAGCAAATTTTGAATAGAGAACGCGTCCCACACGGCCTGCGCGTGCGCGTACTCCGAGTCCGACACGGGTGTGTCTGTGAGGCGACTGTAAAAGGCCTCGGGCGACGGTAACCTCGTGTCGTCCAATTTGGACATGTCATTGACATAATCGTAGGGAAACACCCCCTTCCTTCTGGCCAACTCGAAAAGGCGATTGTCGGGAAAGGCTGCACGGGTGAACTTCAAATCGGCCGAATCGAGCGATCGACTTAAAGAGTCGAGCGATGCACCTAAAAATTTCAATGAATCTAAAAAGCGTAGTTCCACTTTCCCGATTCTCTGGGAAATCGCCACGAATCTCTCGTGATTGTGTGGAACCACGCGCAGCCCGTCGTTGTTCATACAGTTCTTTTCGCCCCAGGCCTGAAGGAGAAAATGCCAATCGTAACCGCTCCCGTTGTGCATGACGACGGGGATGAACTTTGGTGCGGGAAAGTTGACGTTGCACGCTTGATGAGCCGCGCCGCGAAAGACACCCGAAAAATGATCGTGGTCCCTGACGCGAACGGAATTTGGAAGAAAAGGTCCTTTGCATATGTGGCATAGTTCGGAATTTTGAAAAGACGCCTCGTTTTCGTCGTTCATCACGAGGGGAGAAGGATGACTCAAAAGTTGCTCATAATCTTTCGCGAGACCTTCTAAGAATGCTAATAATTGTATCGCGACGTCGGGACCGTGAAAGTTGACCAGTTGATTTCGCGACTCATCAAACGAGCACACCACTTGAAGCGCGGCCGAAAAGGGTTTGTGAATTTGATATGGTTGAAGGAAGGATCCATTCAACGACGGCTCACATGAAGACACGGGGACCGTGAGCGCTTCGAAGTCAACATAAACCGCGATCGGGCATCGTTGTTGTCTTTCGAGGTGCTGAAATTGCATGAAGCGCTCCTCCTCTTTGCCTGTCTCCGACGGAAGGATCAAACGTGCGGGGGACCCCACGGATCGACAATCAATTTCGTGAGCCTCGAGATGCGCTTGCGAGTAAAACACATTCAAACATCTGTCGCAAACGAAAATCCTAGTCTTGTGAGCCGTATGTTGAGACTTCACTAGTCTACTTAAATTCTTAATCCAAACGTAATGGGACTGTCCGCCATCGCCATGAATCAACAAGAAATTGAAATGGTTCTCTTTCTTCGACCCCGAAAAGTGTACAGGACCTACGATTTTCCAAGTTTTGTTGGCCGAATCATACTCTAACGTGAAAACATTGAATGAAAAGCTAGAATTTTGACGTTCGAAACGTTTGATCTCGTGAACGGGCAGGGGCCAGGAGATGCCGCGCAAATCGAGACTGTTTTCCAACTGATCGAAAAGGGTTTGATAGTTACTGGTACGGTGGGAACTCAAAATTTTGATGTGTGGGGGCTGACGTTTATGAAAAAGAGCCGAAGCCACCGCCCACAGGAAACATTTCTCGTCTCGATTTTGCACGTTGATCACAGCATGACGACTCGCGATGGACGCCGGAAGAGGAAGATAAGATGAGGCAGAATGAGCGATAGGTTCAAATAAGTGAGCCGAAACATGAAGAGCGACGATAGAGGCCAACGATTTCCCGGAATCTCTCTCGGAAAACTCGTCGAATTTGGAATTTATAGGTTGTGCTATATGAGAAAGGAAAAATTCCGAAATGTCATCCGCTTGCGTTAACACAGCCGTTCGTGCCGAAAGAAAGATAGGCTGCAGCACCCCTACAATTTCGTGCGTCTCGACGTTCTCTTTCTCAATTAAAAATTGACACTCGAGTTGCGCGAAAATTTTGAAATTAGATCGGCCGAGAGTGTTGTTGAGCTCTTCAAACATCTTACGATGGAAGGGAACACGACAACGGTTGAGAAACTCGACCGGATCCGCAATGTCATGTGGGGGAGGAGGATTCAAAATGACACCTCGAAATACACGGGCGTTTAAAGACTGAACGACGTCCGTCCATTGGGGAGCGTTTGCAATGTCTCGTTGTTGTTGTTGTTGGTATGGACAATCTATAGAATCAAACAAAACACACACACATAAATGATAATCATACAACACATCACTAACCACTCCTATTAAAAGAAATTTATTTTACCATCCTCACGCTGCGGAGAAGACACTTCCGCTTGTCGACCTGCATGAGACTCACTTTCGTCACGACGATTGAATAGAAACGGGACATCTATAGAATCCATGAAAACACATACATAAATGATAATCATACAACACATCACTAAGCACTCCTATTAAAATAAATTTATTTTACCATCCTCACGCTGCGGAGAAGACACTACCGCTTGTCGACCTGCATGAGACTCACTTTCGTCACGACGATTGAATAGAAACGGGACATCTATAGAATCCATGAAAACACATACATAAATGATAATCATACAACACATCACTAAGCACTCCTATTAAAAGAAATTTATTTTACCATCCTCACGCTGCGGAGAAGACACTTCCGCTTGTCGACCGGCATGAGACTCACTTTCGTCACGAATGTGCCGATTTAACAGAAATTTCTTCATCTCAAATCGAATCACTGAATGCTAACAATCACACGTGACTAACACTCAAATAGCAGTACACAAGACAGAGTTGAATCACACGTGACTAACACAACGTCAACACTGAAATAGCAGTACACAAGAAGGTCCGCACGCTTCAAGAGCAATGGCAGACTAATGGCAGAGCTCTGTGGACATGGAGTTTTAAACCCTATATTATCTCACACTATCACATCCAGCACGTGCAGTGCGCATGCGCAGAAGCCATTCATCACTCCCCCAAGCGATAGTGATAAGAACAGCAGTCGACCACAGCCGGAAGTTATAATTAGGAAAACAGGATGTCATTGATATCACTCGAGGGCCGGAAGAGATAATTAGGAAAACAGGATGTGTTGATATCACTCGAGGGTCGGAAGTTATAATTAGGAAAACAGGATGTATTGATATCACTCGAGCGCCGGAAGAGATAATTAGGAAAACAGGATGTATTGATATCCCTCGAGCGCCGGAAGAGATAGTGGAAGCATCCGCCGATCCAGCGGACATTCTAATTGGTGCGCCGGAAGAGATAGTGGAAGCATTCGGCGGTCCAGCGGACATTCTAATTGGAACATCAGAAGAGAGAGTGGAGTCACTGATAATTTAATAATCTCAACGCGCCGACTTAAAAAGGGGTTCCATTCGAGCAACGCTCACTCGCTCGCGTGCCCCAACTAGCTAGACACCATGAGCAGCTCGCAACACGTCATGAACGGGATGCCAGAAGACTCCATGGACTTCGGTGGAGAATTGGTTGAAACATCGCCACCAGCACTTCGAAAACGAAAACTGTAAGTCTTTTTCAATTTTTTCAATTTCATATATCATACATTCAGTGAGTAGTTTCAAAGTGTTTCTTTTTTTTTTAAGTATATCAGAAGAGGTAAAAGAAAAAAGAAAAGCGATAAAGAAACAAGCGTGTGAAGAGACATTGAAGTTATTATATGATGATGAGGGGGATCAGACAATTGCTCAGGTAGAAGAAACATCAAAAAACAACATGCTTCTCCCGTTCTCTTCAAGACAGGAAGACAATGCAGTGCAAGCAGTACAAATGAATGTCAACACAGACTGCATACAGATTAGTAATAGTGCTGTATTTATATACACGTCGAAAAGAACGACCGAGTAAGTGAAATAATTTTCCTTGTAGCTGTTTTACTCTGAGTTGTCATTAAAAATGTTTGTTTTCATTGTTTAGTTCGTGGGAAGCATTAATAAAAAAGATGGAAGCCACTACAACTCGAGTAAACATGAGGCAGTTGCCGAAAGGTATTTTCTTCGAAATTACAGACATACACCTCACTGTCAGTGAGGCATATAAAAAATCATCGTATGTAGCGACTCTGCACAATACATTCGATGTATTTCTCCCAACAAGGTATGCAAAATATGTTTTAATATGTTTGTAAAAAGGTTTTTTTTTTTAAATCATGCAATAATACTTTTCTTTATAGATTTACATCAGAAATTGAATCCATAGGCAAAGAAGAATTTTTAGCGGAAAGGCCGCATTTAACTTTTCTTGGGATTCATCCTAAGAATAAAGCAAGTGTTGTACTTATATACAAGTACAAAGATTTATTGAAACAAACAAGTTGGGAAAATCTCTTAATATGGTTCAAGCAATATGGACTTCTAGAAAAAAAGGAAATAATGTACAACTTAATAAATAAAACAAAATGATTGTCTCTCTTATATTTATATCAATTTTTTAATACATTCAATAATTGTTGTCAAAATGTTTATTGCACAACTGAAAAAATGATGTATATTTATTACAGAATAAAACAAAATATGAAATATAAGTGCAGAGTTCTTCTTATTTTCCTACTCCATTCCCCAAATCCTCAAACTTAAAAATACAATATGAAGGTGATAAAATTACATAGGAAAATGCATCAAATATTTATAATGTAAATTATTACATTCATTTCAAAATTTACCATACAAGGTTGTGACAGGATATCAAATAGTGCATTTGAAAAGTTTTTCTTTATTTAAATCAAATGTTTATATAAAACTCGCAAGTCGAAAACAAAACTCTCAGTCGTATCGATGCGATGGATGTCTTCGGACATGCGGTTCGGGCGCGTCACGCCGTCACAAAGCGATACATCGATGAACAAATCGATGACGTTGTGAAGCGTATAAGGAGAGTTGATGAGACTATGGAAACCGTGATCAAAGAAAGCGACCTCGATGCTCTCGAGCAGAAGCTCTCTACGCGTTTCGGAGAACAGGAAAATCAATTAAAGGCGTTCGCGAAAAACGAATGCAAGGCGCTCGAAAGTAAAATTCCTCCCAGGCTCTTGGACACGTTACCGCAAGTCGGTTCGTCCGGTAATTTCAATTTTCATGACAAACTTATTCGCAAAGTAGGCCCTGGCACAAACAGCTCGGACGTTGTGATTAAATCGCAATTGGATGGCACGCTGGCGGATGCGAAGAAACACGCGGAGAATCTTTTTCATATACATAAAGAACTAGTCAAAAACGATTTTTCTAATCTCGAAACAAAGATAGAAGAATTGGAAATGCTCGATGTGAAGAAAGTATTGCAGGAGGAAGTCGATAAACGCAAGACGAGTTTAGGTAAAACTCTGACGAGTCGTTTAAATGCATTGCGTGAGGAAGTCGATAAGCGCATAAACGCAGCCGTTTGCGAAGAAAAATTGAAAAAGCTCGAGGCAGATTATTCTAATCTCGAGAAACTCTTTAACAGCTCTCAGAGCCGAGTGTTGGAAGTGGTGAACGATGTTACTGTTCTCAAGATTAAGCTCCGTAAGGTCCTTAACGTAAGTAACATATGAGCAAATGGTAAGTCAATTCCGTAAGTTGCGTGATGTCTTCAATAACGATAAAGAAAATTTGAAAAACCTCAATACAGTCCAGTCTTACAAAGATAATGGGGAAAATGATTGGTGGCACCTCAAACTCATCATTGACGTCTTTGCTTAGCACCATTCCCATGACGTTCTTGATGGGCGCCATTCCCGAGTGATGGTTGAAAAAAGATCGATCAGATTTGTATATATATTTCGACACTTGCGCTCGTGTATTAGTACTGTCATGGTTCGCACCGTGTGTAGAACAACAACGACGAGAGATTGTAGGAGACAACCTGATAGGGAGTTACGACAAAGAGGTGCACAGAGAGAGAGAAGAACTGATTCTTTTCCTGTTTCCGACGCGGTGATTACTCCGACCGCGATGGGTCGCGGCACTTCTTTGCGAGGTCGGTGCGTCGGCGGTCCCTGTAGGAGGGGGAATCGTCGTCTGCAGGGGAGTGGCGTACGAGGACGGAAGACGACGAGTACGGCGCGTGGCGGTAGAAAGAGTAAGAGAGGTGGCTTTCTGCCCGCCCTCATACCTCTGATTCCAACCATCCTCAGCGGACTGAGCGCGCTCGGGACTGTCGAAGGCGGCGCGACCGCTATCGCAAACGCTGTGAAAAACGCCAAAAATAAAAACAAAGAATTATCGGAAATGGTGCGTCATAACAAGGTCATGGAAGAGACCAGAAAAGGCTCGGGCGTGTTGCTAAGGGCCGCGAAAATGCTTCGAACGAGCAGGAAGACGAAGGGGAGGAGGGGGAGGCCTCAAAAAAACGAATGAGCGGAGTACCGCGTCGAGCGCTCACGCACGAGGAAATGTCACGTTTTGCGAAGATTTTGAATATTCCTCATTTTCGTGGTGTGTTTACGCGGGATGCGCTGCCCAAAAGAACAAGGGCGGAGCGTGAGTGCGGCGTCATCAACCTCGACGACGTCAGCGGCGACGGTACTCATTTCGTCGCGTACGCGAAACGAGGCCGAACGGTGCGTTATTTCGATTCGTTCGGACTTCCGCCCCCTCCCGAATTCCTTCGATACATGCAAAGACAGCACGTGACGTACAACACACGTCAAGTTCAACAATACAACGCGAACAATTGCGGCAAGTTATGTTTGCAATTTCTTTTTCACGAATGGAAGAAGAAAAAGGAAGATTAAACACCAGACATTGTCATTTTGCTTTTGACGATTGTGTCATGCGCACGTACACCTTAATCGGGAAGGGTCCAGAGGTCTCGGTGAAGTTTGCGCCGGGTGTCGACCTCTCGAATGATGTATATGAGATTGCCTTAGTGCATCTCAGCACCGTTCACACCATTCGCAACGTGAAGGACGGTCACAACCGACTCCACTACGAAGTTGTCGAGGGGGATGGGGCTCCAGCAAGCTATAGTCTGTCCGTCTCTCCGGGTACGTATACTTTAGAAGACATCTATCATCGTATATCAAACAATCTACAGCAACAGTTTCCCGGCGACTTTGCGGCGAAGAAGCACTTTTTCGAATTGGAAGCGGACCCGCAGACGAACAAAGTGCGCGTCAACACGTCATTCACGCTGCGTTTCGATCACGCCGAGTCCATCGGTCCTCTCCTCGGATTTTCAAAGACCGTGTCACCCACACCTTTCGGGGTGTACGTGGCGGCTGATGCTGCGCCGACGATTGTAAAAGATTTCGAGGTGTTCGTGACGTGTAACGTGATCGAAAGTGGATATATAAACCATCGCATAGCGCACGTGCTGTATCAGTTTCACGTGAACGATTTACCCGCCGCCATCGTCGAAGAAAGGCCGGCTGAAAAAATCTTTCACCGCGTCACGCGCCGTTGGATCGATGAGATATCGATTCGACTGGAGAATGCGGACGGTCATCTGATTCCATTGTACTCGGAAACACCGTTGACGTGCACCTTACTCGTACGCCCCAGAAGCAATCCCAATGCCGCTTTCTTCTAAAAGAACATTGAAAAAGCACTATAAAATGCAGGTCGTACCGCGACCGAGGCACAGAGTGCTTTGTCCGCTCACCACGTTAACACCATCCAGTCGACAAACCTTACGAGCGTTGGGTTACTGTATTTTTTCTAAAAAGAAGAAGACCGAAGAATGTCGTCCAAGAAAATGAAGACCAATCATCATTCTTCAACTGAATTTGTGGACGAACACGCGATCGACATTCTCCGCAAGGAGAATATAAAACACCACATCGTCAACGAAGCTGTTCACGAACACTTTCCATACATTAAATCGTTTGGTCAAAACGATGAAATTCGCATTACTATCGTGAATAAGGACGCCGTTCTCTTACCTTGCGAGAGTTCGCTCGTCATCACGGGATCTGTTGTCAAAACGGGCACCGCCACGCGCACCAACTGTGAATTGATCAACAATGCTTTCGCCTTTCTTTTTAGCGAAATTCGTTACGAAATCAACAACGTGATCGTCGACGTTGTGAAAAATCCGGGCATCACGAGCACGATGAAGAACGTGTGTTTCCTTTCGCCGGCAGAAAGAAGATCATTTGGCAACGCATGTTGGACCGAAGACCTTCTATTATATGAGTCTGCTGTCAGCAACACCAAATTCATGCTCAGTAAGACCGGGGGAAAATTTTACGGTATCGTGCCATTGCGACTGTGGATGGGATTTTTCGAAGATCACACGCGTATCATGACTGGTGTGAAACATGACCTCGTCCTCATTCGAGGTCGTCACGATAATCGATGTCTCACGACGAAAATCGACACACCAGACGAAACAACGATTACCGTGACAGATGTGATTTGGAGAATGCCTCATTTGACACTGAACGATGCAACTTCCCTCGCGGTGACGCGAACGCTGGACAGTCGGCGACCGATCCCCGTGCAATTCAGACGATGGGAACTTCACGAATATCCCAACGTTCCAAGTGGAGGCATGGGACCGTTTCAGTGGACGGTGAAGACTGCCGCAAAAGAGGATCATCCCTTGTACATTTTCTTTGGAATGCAAACGGGGAGAGACAAGGACCTGAAACAGAATTCGGGTGAATTCGATGGTAACGATATGACAAGAGCAAAACTGTATTTAAACGACGAGTTTTACCCTTATTCCGAACTTCAATGCAATGTAAAATTTTATACTGGCGATGAAAAATGGCACCCGTATCTTTTTGAAATGATGCAAAAAGCTGAACGTTCTTACTACAATCGCAATCCCATCTCGAGCATGGAATATTGGTATCTGAATACTTGGTTTCCTATTATTGTGTGGGACGTCTCCGCCAGAGCGTCTGCCGTACTCCCCTCGCAAACCGACATCAAGATCACGTGGGAAACGGGTACAGCCATGCCTGCCGACGTCACAGCCTATTGTGTCATTATCTACAAAACGGAAGTGCAATACGCACCAATCGACGACTTTGTGGTGAAGAAAAACGTGATCGTATAAGACGTCGCGTGTTTCGTGCACTACCATCATTCCGTGTCTTTCCTTCATGAGATGATGAACGAAGAAGAAGAAGCTCCATCTGCTTCGCCCGGTGAAGACGATGTTGATTCTTCTTCGTCTCGCGATTCGCAACTCGCAGTTTTTATTGACATCAAAGAAAACATGGAGGAGGGGGAGGAGGACATGGAGGTGAGAGTGGCATCAACTGATTTTCCTTCTGCATGCGGTCATCCCTGTCCGATGCATTGCACATCGAAAAAAAAGAAGAAAACCAGAAAGGACGAGAAACCAAAAGAGCGAAAGATCAAAAAAACAGCGCGACGCCGCAAGACGACGACAGAACGATCAACATCCACTTCACCGGATACGGTCTGCTGCGATCTTCTTCTTCCACTGGACGTCGGCGAATGCGCGCGCAACGCAGCAAATTGGTTAGCGAGAGCTGTGCAGATGGCAATTGTATCGATGTCTACCCCAACAGACAACCATAACTGTCATGTGTAATGTGTCACATTTGTATTTTTTAATTATCAATAAAATGATGTATTTCTATTCATATTTTTTTTTTCATTTCTTATCCTTATCACACACCGAGTAGGGTATCCCTTTCCCCCTCCCACTCTCCTTTGTTGGTTTTAAAAACAGTCTCCTTCGCTAGCATGCAAACAGTCTCTCTCTTTCTTCGCAAGGCGATGAACGTTGTTCAACAATCGGCGACACTGCCCGTCGTGAACGTGACGGCCTTATGGCGTGGGCAAGATGACGAGAACAAGAGTCGACACGGCCCGCTTTTCCCAGATAGCGTGCGCGCTCTTATCGTGGGACCTTCCGGATGTGGAAAGACAAACGTGGTCGTCTCGCTTCTCACCGGACAGTTCGGACTGGCGTTCCGCAACGTGTATTTATATTCCACCACAGACACGCAGCCCATGTACATGTACTTGAAGCAAGTCTGCGACGGACTCCTTCCTTTTCGTTCGTTTTCGCAACATGATAGCATCGTGCCGCCAGCCGAGGCGTCGCCCGACAGTGTTTTCATTTTCGACGACATCGCCACCGAAAAACAAGACTGCATCAAAGCCTACTTCGCGGCCGGGAGACATAAACACACGGACGTGCTCTATTTGTGTCAAACGTACACCAAAATTCCCAAGCAGTTGATTCGCGATAACGCGAATATGATTCTCATCTTCCGGCAAGACGATAACAACCTCGATTATATCTACAAAGAACACGTCGGAAACGATTTCCGTACATTCAACGATTTTAAGGCGGTGTGTTCCAACGTGTGGAACGCCGACCGTTTTGCATTTGTGGTCATCTGTAAACCAAGTGCACTTCATAATGGTCGATACCGATCGGGCTTCGACCGGTTTCTCGTGCCGACGGACGATGGTGGTGTTGATTTTAAGGTTATATAATATCTTTTCTTTCGCTATAGTCTTCACTCTACGCCATGGTGTACGTGCGACAGCATTTGAATGTCGCGGGACGGGGGGACCGACACTATCGCGGAAGAGGATTTATAGGACGGATGTTGAATCGGGCGATAGACAAACTGCCCTTCGAACTTCACATTCCCGGCGGATATCAATTTTGTGGGCCCGGTACAAAGCTCATGAAGAGACTGCAAAGAGGTGACCGCGGTATTAATCCTTTGGACGAAGCGTGTAGGGAACATGACATCGCTTACCACAACTACAAAAGCGGTGAGGAACGCAAAAGGGCAGACGAAGCACTCGCCAAGACAGCGTGGGAGCGCGTCACGTCCAGAGACGCGAGTGTCGGTGAAAGAGCGGCCGCGCTCGGTGTGGCGGGAGTGATGAAAGTGAAATCCAAAATAGGAGGACGTGTGAAAAAAATAAAACAGATTCGCGAAAACTTGAGAAGAAGAAACGTAGACAGTGAAACAACTAAAAAATATAACAAACAATCAAACATAGACTTGAAAACGCTGTATGCACTTGAGAAAACGAAAAAGAGCTTGCGTGGAAAGACAGCGCGTCCTCGTCCTTCCTCACCACCCGCTCCCCCTCGACTCGTCACGTCGGAAGAGAGGTTGAAAACGGAGTTGGAGAAGGCACGCGAAAACATTCGCAACAAAATGAGCATCTTGAAAGACGCCGAAACGATGCGCAATCGAATACTCGATACTTATCTCACAACGCCCGTCTCGAAAGCGCTGCACCGCTCTCAAAGAGAGGGAAAAAAGAACAACCCATCGTCCACGCGTATCAAATCGGAATCAAGAGTAGAAGAAAAAGAAGAAGGGTCCTCCTTCCAAACTCTCCCAGAGGTCGAAGACGAAGAAGAAGGGAACACAGAAAGAAATAGAGATGATCACAGTCAACATTATGAGCAATTACGGAGCTACTTGTCGAATGCTGCGCTCGACATAGGCGATACGACTTTCGAACCGTACTATAAAGGAGGGCGACCTCACATCGGTAACTCCATCCTAGAACTTGACCCGGAAGATGGAACATTCTCTGTTCAGGGTCACACATTCTATCCAGAACCTGGTCTTCTCGAACTCCTTTTTGAAAAACGCCCCAACTTAGAGGATGTCACGGAAGACGATTTGAAAAAATACAAAACAATTCTCGAACTCACTTCCGCGCACAAGAAGAGCTTCAAATCGAGTTGTCCGTTTAACACGAAAGGAAATCGATGGAAATATCGTACAATTATCTCACATCTTTTCGGTGGAGGGGAAAGACAAAGCAAAAGACTTGAAGAAAGGAAGAAGAAGAAGAAGAAGAAGAAGGGGAGCGGTCTACGTTTTGTGACGGCACCAGACTACAAATATTGGCGCGATCCGAACACACTTGTGGAGAGGTTAAGTCTGTTACACGCTTCGAAAACGGCCGGTAACAATGGGCTCGATGGTGAAATAGTAGAAATAGAAGATGAATTGCGTGACGCCGGTATTATCGGCTAGTGCCTCTAACCATGCAGAACAAGAAGAAGACGACCGTATTGCCGACCGTTCGACAAGGACTCGCTGATGAATTGCATGCGCCTGCCCGACGCCGTTACGCGAGACGGCGGGTGATAACGAAAGGACTCGATGATCTATGGCAAGCCGATTTGGTCGACATGCAACCGTACTCCAAAAGCAATAGAGGAATGCGATACATTCTCACCGTCATCGACGTGTATAGCAAGTACGCCTGGGCGGAAGCGATAAAGAAAAAGACGGGAGCGGAAGTCGTCAAGGCTTTCAACAGCATCGTGACGTCGAGTGGGCGAGTGCCTCACTTCCTACAAACCGACCAAGGCACCGAGTTTTACAATACCGCACTCAACAAGTGGCTCCGAGAGCGTGACATTCGTCATTATTCCACCTTTTCCAACGTGAAAGCCGGCGTTGTCGAACGTTTCAATCGAACGCTCAAGGAGCGGATGTGGAGACGCTTCACCGCCGAGGGGACGCGACGGTGGACCCTTATGCTCCCCACCCTCCTCCGAGATTACAACAATACTAAACATCGAACAATCGACATGAAGCCGAAGGACGTCAAGGACGATAGACTCATGCGCACGGTGTACGGGCAAGTGAAAACGCTCGACCCGCGTCTCCTGAGGACAAATCGATTTCGCGTTGGGGACCTTGTTCGGGTGAGCACGTACAAAAGCTCACCGTTTCGGAAAGGCTACGAAGCGCGATGGGGAACCGAACTCTTCAAAATCGTTCGTGTGCATCTCTCGAATCCCGTCACGTACTCGCTAGAAGATCTGCAAGGTGAAACAATCAAGGGCCGCTTCTATACCGAGGAATTGCATCGCACGCGATATCTCGATCGATATTTAGTTGAGCGTGTCGTACGGAAAAAGGGTCCGCTTCGCCTCGTGAAATGGCTCGGTTTCGACTCACGTCATAATTCGTGGGTACATGCGAGAGACATTGAAGCTTAAGAGGGATTTGCATCCTCGCGCGGACAATCACACTTCGACATGTTTGCTGACGTCACAGTCTTGTATAAGAAGGACGACGAAAGCACGACAATCGTCAGTTCTTGTCGCGTGCGAAAGCGAGTCGCTGCTACACCGGTCGATGATCACTGCGCTGTGTCATTCGATTTTTTGTTTTCCTCTGTGACTGTGTGTGCGCTTCTTTGATCATGTTGCGCTACGTGAAACATTCTTTATACAGACTATTGAAAGAAGAAGAAGAAGAAGAAGACGAACAGCGAGACAATGCTTCTTCTTCACCTGAACAGAACAGTTCGCAAGAAGAAAAATCATTTCGAAACGAGAACGAGGGGGAGGGGACTTTGTGGTCAACACAGCCGACCACCCCGTGGCGCGAAAACGAATCCGGTAGAAGAAGAAGAAGACGTGTGCTCACAGCTGTCGCTGATCTTCAAGGGTTTTGGATAGGCGGACAATTCATTATCAAAGTGCTAACCGTCATCCGGGCCCCCAAAGATGATCCTGAGGAACGGTTCGTTCAGAAATTCACCTTTCGTCCACCGCGACCTTTCTATACTTTGAACAGCGACGACAAGAGACAAGTGTGGTGGATCAAAAGCTGCCATCACGCCACACCGCCGTGGAGTAGCGGCCGTTACGATTATCGAGACAGGACGTTTGTGATGTTGAAAGCTTTCGAAGGTGTCACAACGATATACGTTAAGGGAGCACAGAAGAAAGAGTGGCTGCTGGATGTTATTCAAGGAAAACGTATTGTTGATCTGGAGTCGATCGGATGCCCTCCGCTGAAGGAGTGTTTACGCGCGTACCGCGAACTCTACGCTTGCGGTGATGTTAGCTTAGCAGGGCAGCACGTCATCGCCCTGTACGACTGGATGAGTGTCAATCGACCGCATTTATTGCATCATGAATGGGAGGAGTCGAAAAGGAAGATTGTGTAATCGACCTCTTCCATTCAAGGACGATAAGATGAACAAGTTCCTGCATGTTGCAACATGAAGGGGAGGACCCGAAAAGTGAGATTGTGTAATCGGTTTCTTCTGTTCAAGGACGATAAGATAAACAAGTTCCTGCATGTTGCAACATGAAGGGGAGGAGTCGAAAAGGGAGATTGTCGGCCTCTTCCGTTCGAGAACGATAAGATGAACAAGTTCCTGCATGTTATAATCACGCTCTCCACCGCGTCGCTCATCAGTACGATGTCGACTGTTCCGTCGTACGCATCCGCTCATCCGCTCATCTGCTACGTTGCCGAAGTATTGGAGCATACCAGACAAGAGATCAGGCGAGAGACGCGCGAAAACATCGAGCGCGCTTTCAGAAAGTTGTATGAAGCCGATTACAAGCTTACACTTCTCGACTCGGATACATTGAGTCAATTGCCGGTCGAATTTTTGTGTCATTGGCCCGCGTCTCACGAGGTTGAGCGCGTTTTCGAGAAACTCCCTGAAGACATCAAAAAACTACCGTGTATTGAAGAACTTCGTTCGTGTAAAGAGCATTGGAATCGCGGACGCACGCACATCGATGGACCGCCGCCGTCGAAGCGGAATTGTCGCTTTTGCATCTATCTCCGCCAGCCTTGCATCCAACACTACTCTGAGGAGGAGGACGCTGCCGCACCGTCGGGCTGCCCGTCGTGACAAACCGTCACCCTTCTCGTCTGCACGCAGCACTACGCTCAACACGACAACGGATCTCGGCCATTGAAACGGAATGATGTGTGTGTGTTTTGTAAGAGGAATATTGTGACGTGTGTGTGCTATGAATTGGATGGATAGCATCATTGTTGGTGTAGCCCTCCTGAACTTTGCTTTCGTGTTCGCTGCTTTTATCTGTTTAATATTTTGACGTGAAACAAAAAGAAGAAAAATGGAAGACCAATGGACAAGTGACACACCGCCACCATCACCGCCTCCACCTCCTTTTGTGGAAGTTCGATCCACTGCATCCCCTCCTCTATGTTGCACCATTTGTCAAAACGATGACACTCCCCCTCCTGTGATGGCGCGCACACTGTGCAATCACTTTTTTTGTCTTGAGTGTATACAAACGTGGCTAGACGTGAACAATACATGTCCTATGTGTCGACGCGAATTAAAACCTCCCCCACCCGAAGCTTATCTGAATCTAGATGAATACATTATGGCATCGATGGTGGATGACAGAATCATTATGCAGGCGTACATTTATCTCTGCAACGTCATGTGCACACTTCCCGCCAACGAGAGAGTAGCGGTTCGACAGGTCCTGGAGGCTCTCTGTGATGAAATATGTCGACGACGTACCGCCGAGGCAATAGGTCGACGAGGGGTGGTGTGATATGTCGACAAGAGGGGGATGTGTTGTCACTGGTGATAAGTCCACCGCAGTTTAACGGTGAAATTGTGTGGGGAAATCGCTAAATATCTAACAGGCAAACAAACATGAATGTTATTTATTCTATGTATAATTTGATTTTTATTTGATTTCAATAAACAAAAAACATTCTTTCAATTTGTATTGTTTTCTTTTGTTTTTCCTATCACCGCCTTTTAGGGTTTCCCTTTCTTCTATTATGAAAGTCTTTTCAGCGGGGCAGCGAGCGTCAGCGCTCTCGAGAGAGAGAGAGAGAGAGAGAGAGTGAGAGACGTGCGGCTGGCTATCTTATATAGAGTGCATTCAAAATGCGCGCCCCGACGTCGCTCACAACTCCATCTCGTTCTCCGGCTCCTAGAGAGCGCGCGTATCTCTATACTCATTAGTCTGCGCAGCGCGCGTCCTCTGCCACCCGCGCCGGGCCCTGCCCGCCGCTATCTTATCTACTTCCGCAGCGCGCACCCTCAGCGCCCCCTGCCCGCCGCTATCTTATCAGCCACCCGGCCGTTGCCGCCAGCGCGCGGCGCCCTCCCGACCGCGTGTACTATCAGTAGCCCAAAGCAGACAGCTTGACTCGAGATGTCACCGTAGCTCAGAGCCAAAGTGCTGGTCGCCTCAGGAAATGGGAATTGAGGTTGGTTCGAATCCGCTTCAGGCAGGAGCATTTTTGAAACATATACACACACACACACGCTTCCACAATTCACCACCAGAGCGCAGACACATACGCTTCCACAATTCGCCGCCAGAGTGCGCACACACTTCCACCATTCGCCGCCAGAGGTCGCAAGGGTGGGGTCATTGACCTCGGTCGGTGGGGGCATTATAAATGGCCGGTTGTTTACATCGGGTGGGAGGGGGAAGGGTGGTGGATTGTTGACATTCGGGGGCATTATAATGGGTGGCGCCGGTTGTTTACATCGGGTGGGCGGGGGGAGGGGGAGGGGGTTGATGACATTCGGTGGGTGGCATTATAATTGGTGGCGCCGGTTGTTTACATCGGAAGTGGGGTGGGGGTGGGGGAGGGGGAGGGGCGGGGGAGGGGGAGGGCGGGCGGAAGTCGATAAGATAAGCTGATAAGATAAGCACTTCCTGCCATTATAATTGGTGGCGCCGGTTGTTTACACCGGATGTGGGGGCGGTGGACCGGAAGTAGATAAGATAAGCTGATAAGATAAGCACTTCCTGTTCCAGAAACCCCATATCCCCCCTACTAACGTTTAGTAATTTATGAAACGCAACTATTCGTTAAGTAATTTTCATTGTAATGTGTTTAGTAAATATTGCTCAATGCATTAGTCAAAGCAACGATTCGTTTAGTTACCTGCACTAAACCTAATTCGTCATGAGATACATGTTTAGTGAAGATTACTGTACATACATTAACTAAACACTTTCATGAACATGACTACGCTCGTCCAAAAAGTACTACACCGTATAGTTCAATCTACGACGTAATTCAACGACGTATGAACTAAATATTTCTCTCCTCGCAGAAGTGACGATATATTGCGCGTGACCACGTTGGAGGTCCCCACACTGGCGGGTGTCCTGGGGCTACTGTTTCGATCAAACCTACTAGATTATTGTAATTGATTATGATTTAGCGCGCTTCAGCTGCTACGATCATTAACCCCTGAGGTTGGAGATAGGAATAGGAACGAAAAATGAGGGAAAAGAGTGGGAAGATCAGATCACGATGAGCCTTGGCCCCTTGTATAAATGCTACTCCGGCATGCGCCTGGAAGTGCTCAGAAAACAATGATTGCAACAGTCGTCCTATGAATTCGAGAACGGCGTTTACAGCAGCGAATTACGGCAGTTATTTCGTGTCCGAATAAGCATCTATTATGTTGACCTTTATTTTCTACAACATAACGATATACAATATTTGAATATAATTTTGTCGGGTTTTAATATATGTAACACTGTTTTTTAACGTAATGAACAATTTTACATCAATTATTTGAATATCATTAATTTTACAATTTAACTAGCCGTAAAGATTTACTTGTCAGCTCTGAGTAACTAATACATCCAAGAACATCGTATATCGGGTAAGTTTTGTATACATGTACATGTTTAAGTCTCGCTCTTATACAAGTAACTAACAGAATATTCACAAAATAAAATTTATGTAACAGCCGCTAAAAAGAAAAATTAACATCAATTCACATCAAGCACTCAATCTCTGGCATTCAATCATTATGATATATTACTAGAATGACAAGTGCAATAGGACATTCCCCTTCGTAACTGATTGCCTTCTCTGAAAAAGCACATACCGTCACACCAGCACTGCCGCTTTTCCATGCTGCCAATGCGTATCCATATCGAGTGTGCAAATATCTTCAGATGCATATCTACTCATGCCACCTTCAATAAAGTTTTGTCGTGTACAAAAGTATTAGTATACAGTTAAATTCAATGTTCGCAAAGTATATCGTTGTCTTGTTTTACTGTCGTAGTATTTTTTCAATGGATTTGAAAAAGCAATCCTGACTCTGCTGAAATTCTTAACAAATGTGCAAATTGTGTAAATTGCAATTGCCTTGTCATGTTCAATTCAGGAAACAAAGTCTGGCCACCACAGTCTCTTCTTATAGGGTTATCTTGATAAGAATTGTATGAACCGTCCTTCATTTTATATTTTCTAATTAATAATTCTGTCAATACAAGCAGATATGAAATGGCCGGGCATGAATGAATACCTTGGTATGATCCTTGTCTTTAATGAAGGCATTTTTATTGTTAAGTGGAAATGTGAAAACATGTACCCTCGTCCAATGCGTACACAAATACAAAAATATTACAATAAAGTACGAGCGATTCGTAGCAAAACTGCGTTATTAAACTAGACTAATTTGCATTGGATTGTCTTGTTCAACTGAATTAGAAAGACGAATCTTGAAAACTAGCCGATATCGCCAACAACGACGCATCCCATGCCTACGTCGCACACAGCCGAAAAACCCGATGCCAGGCGACCACACGGAGGCGTGTGCAGCCTTCGCACCTGCGTTGCCCAATTTCAAAAGAGAGCGATTGCACAGGGAGGTTCACGGTCGGTCGGAATGGAATCAATGAACCTGAATCGTACTCATGTTTGCAGGCTGTACGTCGTCTTCAGAGTGGAAAAGTATGTCCACGTTCGGTTGGCAAATGGAATCGTTTAATTTAGATAGGGCCCCCAAGACACTTTTTTTTTTTATAATTTGTCTTGTAAAAATAATATACTCTTCTGGGTGCAAATTTACAAAGGGCCCATTCTACAAAAATACGTTTTGTCTTATGAATCCTAATATAATAATTTAAACAGTTTTATGAATGAACGAAGTTTCGAAGAGAAAAATCTATTCATGTTAATAGATTTCACATTTGAGAAAAATAAGCCGAGCCCATCGAAACGGTTTCAACTACGTAAGCGAAGGGGCTATATTGTTCTAGGACCATAGTGCCAACTTCAACACAACATTACGTAGAGTAAAGGTTTTCATGCCAAAAGTGAAAACACGAAGCGTATGTTTATCAATAATTTGTAACAACTATTGTTTATTTATAGCAATGGTATATAATACGAGTATGTAAACTGTTTCAACTCTCCTAAATCCTGTGTTAAGTATAGAAAGAGTCAAAAAAATTCCAAAGAAACTCCTTTTTACATTTAAAAATCTGACTGTCGAATGTAAAGTATTTTTCTATCCTACCCAACTTGAAATGTGTAAAGAGAAAATCATTCTTCAATTTAAGCAGTCTTTTGAGCCTCCTAAAAATGTGATTTGGGCACAATCCACAACTAGTGAATTTGCCACCCTTTCTCCCGGATGCCAGTATACAATTCTAGAGCAAACAAGGTGATAATGAACACCAAGAAAATCACCTTCGATAATGAGTTCAACTGACGAAGATAGTTTACGTTTATACTTTACCACCACTATAACATTAGTTTAATCGAAAGAGCTGGATAAGTTATCCTAAGCTGCTCATCGTTTACATTCAAAAAAATTGGTAATGACTTCTGTTTGAATTATAATTCAGTTTAGCTAATGCGAGAGATGGGAGATAGATTTATAATTATGTATACAATGCCAAAATCTCACCACAAATTCAATAATAAAAGGGATACTGTATTCAAATAATTTAATATAATAAATATGTATTATATTATTGATATACTGTATAAATTATTAAGAATATTTATATTTTTGAGATATCGTTCCGCGAAATGAGAATGATATATTACCTCCGCCCGTCTCTGGATACATCTGTCTTTTTCATTGAAAATGTACGAAAAGATTTCCGGCACTGAAATATCTGGTGCAATCAATATTAAGCAGTAGGTTTTGAACATTTTGTTACATTGTACACCAAATTCAATCATTCGTTTGACACTTTTGTGATTCCCTCTTCTAAGATACAAATGATCTAACTGTAAACAAACGCACCGTTAATATGAGCGCATGGACATAACCTGCAGCTGTTGCCAGCAGTGGCTAAGCAGTAGCTGTCAAAAACGGTGCCTTCTTATAGTAATCTCTCTACAGTCCAACACGAGTTGGACGACAGCGCTGCGTGGACGGGCCGGCTACCCTTGATCCGCAGTTCCGCGGTTGATCCGTCTGGCTCCGCGTTTTCCTCCAATCAATTTCGAACGGCCGCCGCTCTTTCCTTAATCAACAAAACACGAACCGGCGCGATCTTGCCTTCCGCATCTGACCCACTCTCGTCCTTGCGTCAGGCTAGACTCCCGTCCTTGAGCGGAACTCGACCTGGGCTGACTCTCCATCGAGTGGAAAAAAACCAGTGCACACGAATGAGAGAGAGAGAGAGAGAGAGAGAGGGAGGGAGGGGTGAGCAAAGGAAAGAAGAAGCAGGCAGGAGGGTGAGGTGAAGTAGCGATGGAGGGAGCACGCCAGCGAGGCGGCAAGGAGTGAGCGAGCAGGAGAGGGAGAAAGGAAGGCAGAGGTGGGGGGAGAGAGAGAGAGAGGATGGAGTATCCGAGGGACTGAAGAAGAAAGAGAGGGGGAGTGTGCGAGAGTGCGAGTGCGCGGCGGAGACAGCTGAGCGCGCGCCTGGCCGGGCCGGGCCGGGCCGCGCCGCGCCGCGCGCTCACAAAAAGGTGGAAACTGCCCGGCGCCGCTCCGGCCGCGCCGCCGAGTGTGTCGCTCGCTCGCGGACGTCAGCGGAGAGGTCGCCGCCCCGCGCAGCCTCCGACGCGCCGCCCTCGCGGGAGGAGAGGTCGAAAGGGCGCTACCTGCTACGACGTGGTGCCAGCGGCGGTGGTTAACGACGCTGAAAAAGCTGGGGGCGGCAAGAGACAAAGGACTGCAACCGCGGCGATGGCGCTTACAATGACGGGGCTGGGGGTGACGGTGGCCACCGCCAAATCAGTTTCGGTATCAGTGTCAGTGATAATGCCATTGACAGAGCCATCTTGCAAAAGAGGATTTTGACAAAACATGCGATGAAGAAGAGCGGAAAGTTGTCCATGGAAAAGAACGTCATTACAGTAAACATCAAAGGTCACTGGTAAGACGTATCACCATAAGATGAAAGAGGAACCAATGCCAATGAATTGGCCTGTGATCTACGACGTGGTGTCGGTTATGGTTCTAAATATCGGCAGGTAAACATCCATGACACCAACAAAATAATATTGTAATGGTGTTCATTGCATTGTATTTCTATTTGTGAGTTCTGATTCTCGCTTCCATCCCGTGTGTCGCTCTGGATTCACTATTTTGGCTTTTTTCTTTGCTCCAGCAAATCATTTTCACGGAATCACTCTTTCATATTCTCATTTCTTACAATCATATTCCTCAAAGTTTCGGTTATATTCTCATCACTTTGGCATGCAAGGTCCACATTATTTTTGATATTTCAACGAGGAAAATATTTTATTTTCTCTGTCTTAATTCACCTTTATATCATGACTGTCAAATGTATCCTGTTCTACTGGAAACGTTTTTAAATACCGTGATACACTTACACAAGTTACCCTTAAGAGAAGCACTGGCGTCACTGAAGTAAAGTCACGCACATTGTTACGTAACGGCGTAACCTGTGATGTCATGTTCCTCACAACGTGTCCTCTTGAACCCGATCACGTAAGCTGTTTTGTGACGTACTTCTAAGTAGTACTTACATAGATACCACATACAATGGAGCAGCGATCATTCAGACAGGATAAAAGTCGTTTTATCACTGATAATTAATGAAAATATTTTGACATTGAAGATTTTCCCTGCAATAAATGAAAATGTATGAATGGTTTGATATTTAATAAGTTACATATCGCAATCCTTAAAGCAAATAAAGACAACTCTCTTCAATTTCTTCCGTTTGAATAACAATATTATTGAGGCATATCTTCAACTAGAATGCTCACACAAAATGAGCGGGTCTTCATCATGCCTATTCATAAAGAGACATGCAAATAAGCGTATGTGATTGAATTCAACAGACTCGTATGCAAATGTCTTGTGGTTATTTTCTCTACTCTACACTGATTTCGCCCGTCGTGTTAGTGTGAATCGCGTCTATCGTCTTTTGTTGGTGTGCGTCACAGATGTTTGTATTGCAGTACCATGCATGATTCCTGCCAGACTAAATATTTAAATGTCCATCAACTATTATATCGATAGTGCCTTTCGAACATATTTGCACTTACCTTCTCATGATCTTCTATAATAATAATAATAATAATAATAATAATAATGTTGAATAGAATTCCTGAAAGCCCATGTTTAATCAAAATCGGTTAAATGAACGACCATACCCACTCACAAAAGACGATGACAAAATGTGCCAAGGAAAAAAAAGGGAAAAAAGGCAGTTGGAAACAAAAATAGATACGTGAAAGAGAATTACTAGGTAAAACCAAAGAAATTCAGGAAGACCAAACACGCGAAGTAAAATAGTTATGAACACGTGGTCAGAAGAAAGGATGGAACTCGGGGAAAGAATGGAAACAATTTGGAGGAAGCAGAGGCTCTACGCGGGACGCGCGTCACCCGAAGGGCCAAGATCATTTACATGACTCTCGCCGCGGAAGTCCACGACTTCACATGAGAAACCCACCTGGGTGACGTCTTGCGATTATTAGAAGGGTTTCTAAATGCCGTGCGTTGGAGTTCTGAATTTACGAAGCAAACATAAGGAACAACTGTCACCTATACCGAATGCGTGGAGAGAAGTAACGAAGTAAGGAAAGATGACTCACGGTTGCCGATCGACATGGTGAGGACACAGCAATCAATCAAAATGTAAGCGTATCCGCATTGGTTGATTCGTGATTCTGGGCGCGACAATTGCTTAGGCTATTAGTCCAGTAAGTGAAGCGCACGTTTTTATCACGGGAGATGGAGGTGATCTTCCTCCGCTAGATGGCACTCCGCGTCGGCGGGTTTTTCCTCAACCAGGTATCTCCCTCCACTGGGGCACCACCTCGCCGGGACAAGCTCTAAGCTCCCGACTGACTACCGACGTGTGTGGTAATGTAGTGCAAGTGTGTGTGTGAGAGAGAGAGAGAGAGAGGAGAGAGAGAGAAGAGAGAGAGTGTAAATAAGTAAGTAAGTAAGGAAGTAAGTAAGTTAGTAAGTAAGGAAGGGGTTGGGATAGGACAACGAAGAGGAAGAAAATATCGCGCGCGGTCCCAAATCCAGTAGTTAGGATACTACTCCGGCATTCACCTTGTGTTGATCGGATAAACCGCTGAAAACGACCGTCCAGAAAAGCCGAACGATAGAAATTTCCTCCTCCGCACAGCGGCTGAATCCGACCTAGCTATGTAGCGAGCGTCGAAAATCCTACCACCGTGGGGACTCTAACCCTAGGACATTTCGGCCAGAGAAACTGCATTGTCATCAACTGATGCCCCGAGTCTCCTAAGCCGGTGCAGCCGCATTTTAAGGAATTTGTTTTTCCAACGTGGTTCAGCTATAGCCAAATTAAGGGCGATCCTCGTAGTTGCGAGACCGCTCACCTTTCACCACTGGGCTCCGGGATGAAAATCCCAGTCGATCTTTGCGAAATGTATAGAGGACGAAGGGATATCGCGTCAGTTTTGTAGGGGTTGTCGCATTTCCCAACAACTCTTCTTCGACCATTGCTTCATCACAATTAAATTTATCATTTAATGAAGCAAACAAAACCTACTCAGGTCTAGATGAAAAGGTTTTGGACTAAGAATCATATTATAGAATATACAACCGAGTTAGACACATGAGAACTTTCTTTTGCCTGCGACCCGCACTTTTTATGTCATTGTTTTAATAGTGGAAATATATTCATACCGAAACACAATTTCCAACGTTTTTCATAATTCACGTTATGGGACTCTTTCCTAAAACAGGATGTAGAAAAAGCTCGCATTGGTCTTTCAGATTACTTAATAATGAAATCAACTCTTCTTCGGAAGGGCAACGAAAACCTAATTATACGGGTTTGAGAAAGACGCACCGTTTGCGAGTAAAACCCAATGATAATGCGTGTTGCGGGTTGCACGTGCGCCTGTGGTTTCCCTTACAGCACCATCCGAAAACTTCCATTTTTTCGTCTTCAATTTGTTTGGTGCAGCCTTTAGGAGTAAGCAGGCTTAAGGGAGTTTGTGTCAATAGATTCGCCCAATAATAGTCCAAATCCGTCATCTTTCCGTAGTGCATGGAGGGAAGTTCTCCTCAGCCCACAGAAAACCAAGTTCGAGAAGAAGAAAAAATTACATTAACAAACACAATTGTTTTAATAAAGCTCGTTTCGTAAAGTGAGTTTTTGCAGGCGAGCACTGATGTTTGGGAGATCCAGGGGATCCCTCCCGGAACTTGTTAATTTCACGAGCGGAAGCGTCCCGCAAGCGTCTCTCCCGCCCCGCGCGCCTGCACTAACTGCTATGACGCACGCGCCAGCGTAGCGCCGGCGCCGAGGAGGGGAAGGGGGGGCGGCTATTACGCGCGCGGCAGGCGACGTCCGTAATCACCGTATTACGCCGTTGGCGCCGCCACCGTCGCCGCCAGGTGATGATGCGGTTGTAGACAGTCTAAGCAGTAGATTGCACCGCTCGTTTCGACCCGGCACGGACTCGGGGTCATCCTGGCACGACTTCCTACGCTGCGAGCTGACCCATAGAGACAGTGGGTGATTTGACTGATTAATTACTAGTGATTCCGGGGGGGCGTCAACTGCTAAGGTCATTAGCCCAGTTCGTGTAGCGCGTGTTATTTTGATTGGAAGTGGCGGTGATCTTACCCCGCTTGATGGCGAGATTGCCGCCGACTACCGTTGGCTAGCCGGGTTTTCCCAAACCAGGTATCTCCCACCAGCTGAGCGCCGGCCTAGTCGTGACAAGCTCTACACTCCCGACCGGTCCCACGGGATGTGTACTAGTGTAGTGAGTGTAGGTGTCAGTATGTTTAAGGATGAGCTAGGATAGAACAAGGAAAAGGAAGGAAACATTGCGCGCGATTCGTGGCCCATTTGTTCTGGTAGTGCTCCGGCATTTGCGTGATATTGATCGGAGAAACTAGAGAAAAGTACTGATCAGAGCAGCCGACCGCTAGAGTTCGTCTCCAGACAGCGACTGAAGTTCGACTCTAGCAAGTGTCGAAAATCCCGCCAACGTCGGGACTCAGTGACGTCAGAGGCGCTGCAGTGACTTTATACCCTGAGACACCTTACCGATAGGAGGTGATCCGTGTTAACTAATACCTACTAGCTATTCCCACGCCAAGAGCTTTAAGGTCTACTTAGCACTTTGGCATTTGGGATTCGATTGATTCATTAATTGTTACGTGTTTTTGTGCATGGACTCCTACAGTCATAAGTCCCATAACTGACGTGCTTGTTATATCGTGTCAGGTGACGGTATGCCTCCCCCACTGGAACATGAGATCCGGTGCCTAGCTAGTGTTTCCCTTACAGCTGGTGGGGCATCGCTCCAGCCTGAACAAGCTCCCAACTGAATCTTCTGATATACATGGTAGTGTAGTACGTGTAAATGTGTGCGTATGAAAGGGGAGAGGAACTTCTTTGACATTCGCCTGGTATTGATCGAAAAAACGCGGAAAATTACCTGTGCGAGCAACCGTCCACTCGAATTCTTCTCCAAACGGTGTCAGAAATCGACGTTATTCGCTTACTACAACTCGGCTCCGACTCGGATCCACCCTGATCAGGATCCGAGTCACTTAGGATCCGATCACTTAGGATCCGATCACTTAGGATCCGATCACTTAGGATCCGATCACTTAGGATCCGATCACTTAGGATCCGATCACTTAGGATCCGATCACTTAGGATCCGGATATCCTAAGCTGCGATCTGCATCCACACTACACTTGGAGCTCGGAGTTGACCAGTGCTGCTGCTCTACTCGTACGTAAAGTTACAAAAGTTTCAGGTCTCGTGGTTCATTTAGAATTGTTAGTACCCGTATCCACTTCATAGAATCATATCCTTCCCATAACATATCCACACTAAAGTACATTGCGACGAAGAACAATTTATAGAAAAGCATTCGTCTTTAAATTAATTAAGCTACATGTAAAAAGCATTCATGCTTAGTATATAATAGTGCGTGCGTAATTTGGATTTATTAAGTTAATCATTTGAATTCGAGCAAAAATGCAATATACATGCGCACTTGAAAACAAACCTTAAAAATGATTAAATGGAAAACATAATACTGATCAGAGTTTTAATAATAACAACAAAGGTAAGAACATTGTTGTTCTGTTCTTTCTGACAGATTAAACTTTCTGCAAACATTAAATCAATATCCCTGTAATATCAACCAGTAGAGAGATGTTAAATCTTTCAAGCAATGAAGGCTCATACGTGTTTATTCCTGTAAAGTTGTAACTCTCCTTCCCCCTACGTCCACACCAATAATCAAATTTCAATGATTTCCTTTCCAGTTTTTCTTAAAATATTTCTAACAAATTTTGTTTAATACTTTTTATGCTATTTGAATCTCGACAGAAAGATTCAAAGATAAGAATACAAGCAACAAATGGTTAGATAATATTCGTATACTATCTAATTCACCTTCTTTGCGTGAAAACATCTTTTGAACTTCACTGGTCATAATTAGGGGGAAAATAAATGCAATAAGTCGATATAAGGTTCTTAAGGAATACGATTTCAATGAAGGTTCTGTGACCATACTTCTTATCATTAAATTTGAAATACTCTCCAATCTGGGACTTGGGTTCTTTTTTAAACACAATTTATTTATTAATACGTGTCCGTACCAGGAATTCGTGTGTTTTAATCCCATCGTTTGGCGAGCTTTTACTCGTACATGAAATAATCCGCTTGAAATTATAATAGTTTGTTTTTTCAAAACACACATGATAATCATCGTTCTCGAAGCCAACTTCCACCTTTTCAGTAGCAATAAAATACAGTTACATTCAATATACAAAATGAAATTTTCCCAGATACGATTTGTCCAAAACCTCTTCCTCAGAAATTTCATTCATCGGAAGGAAACATTTCCTGCAACTGACTTACATAACATTTTCCGTTCCATCCTGCGAATCTTGAAGTAAATATCTAACCAAGTACACATCTCAAATAAGCCATTGGTTTGTTAGAGGAATCTATACGCTATATGTAAATTGCGGTATTCATTATGTCACCTATTTTTTTCCATTGAGAACTCCTAGTACATTGGGGATAATGATATTCCAACAAACCAATGACGTTTACACATGACAATGTATGATTTGTTACTTCACCTATGACATTTATCTTGCACAGGCCTCACGAAAACTCCTCTAATGCAGCTGATGTAACATAGTCGGGGTCCATCGAGAACAAATGAACCTCGACCTTCAAAATACCCAACAGCTTGACATTTGCAATCTAAATTGCGACTCGTCAGGTATTTGAATTTTATTTTTTATCGGATTCGGCAAATGAACTCTCCAAGTGACGTCATAGATGCCATTCTTCGAAGCGAAAAAAAAACCCCTCGCGTCATCGCGAAAGGAGGGGCGGGGGTTGCTAAAACTCTCCAACCCACGCGGTCCACTCACCCGTCGCTTTGATGGCCGCGCGCTGGATTTGAACGCTGCCCCGCTTCAGTCGCCCGAGCGTCGCCATTTTGGACCTCTAGAATTCCCTTCTTCTCGTACAGAGAGAAGTGGTGCAGTAGACTCGAAAATTTTCTGGAAAGAAATACACACTTCGATTATGCGAAAGTTACGGTCAAGCGCCCGTGTATCAGGGTAATATACGCTATTGTAAGAGAAAATAAGTATAGACACAAAAATGTTTAATTTTTAGAACATTCATTCCATTTATAAGATCACACTATTTGTGTAATTTAAACAATTCAAACATTATTCCACTCATATTTACAACAAAACTCAACTCCAAAAACATTACATACTATTCGCCACTAACACATATACCTCGACGTATTACATACGTCGCACATCATCATATACACATACACTTCTGCCCTATACCACTGCTCAGGTGACCCTGGTTGATACAATCCCAAGCCGACACCAGCAGCCATGTGGTTTTGCTAAGACACGAAAAATCCTTTTCTTCTGAGATTGCTGTCAAATCCCCGCGACAGATTCTACTCGCACTCACGAGAGTACTATTCAGAACCTTTGAACAAAAATCTCCCTAAAAAAGCTAGCTATTGACTTCAAAAGTTTCCACATCACTCAGTTTTATTAAACACTTGAGAGACACAAAGAGGTTTTCAAACGAACCGATTAATATATCTCTCAAAACAACCGTATTTAGAATGTCTTGTTGACGTTATTGCATCCTCATTCTGCACTGCATGTTGGCACTTACGTTATCACTACATAGTTTCATGTTCCTAAACACTTGTTACACAAGTTGTAAACCACAAAGAATCAGAGTATTAGAATTATTTCAAGTCCATCATGTATGTCTTCCTTTAGTTTCACTCAATGCCAACTGTCAGTAATTCCGTAATCTCCACGCAGCATATTTTCAAAAATGTGCACAGAAACTCCACCAAAGCAAAGACTGTAATACATCCATTACCAAGATTGAAAAAAACATCTATCCTGTACTATCAGTAACCACAAGCCTACGTCGACGCCACTTACCTGATTGGTTCGATCACAACGGAGACGGCTAAGAAGCCGTAACCTATGGGAAACGTCCCAAGCGGGACAGACGAATCGCAAGGCAAGGACTCACCAGCTTTGTACACCGTCCGCCGAAGCCTAGCACAGAGCCCGAAAGAACGGATGGTTCGGGAGCGATACTGACCAGAGGTGAGAATTGCGTGGCGCTTGTAGAGCGGAAAACGCAACGCCAGCACCCAAGTAGTACCACGAGCTCTCATATTGTTTCCCCGGACAGTTGCGCAGTGGAACTAACGAGTTCTCACCTTCCAGTTTGAACAATGGGTTTGAGATGTTTGCGTTCAATACTATCCACCTCAGCCTCCAGTTCTCTATTTAATCAATGGAGTTGTGGGGGAGAAATATAATGCATGGCTAAAACTTTTGAAGTATATAAAAAATTAAAAAAATTTTTGGGATAGTTAATGAAGTATATGAATGGAAAGTTGTAACATGGTTGACAGTAAATTGTTTTTGTGGGAATATATTATTTTTTATACCTTCTATTGAGAATGAAATTATGTAAATTCCTTCCAGCAGAGGAACAGGGATTTCGAATGTTAAATTCAGTCTTCATTGGCTCTCAAAACCGTCATTAAATATTCTTTAAATATTATATGCAATTAAACTATCTTGTGAGGAAGTTCGGCTTGTGAGGTAAAGGAGCATTTTCTGAGGGCTTTTCAGTTTCTGAAGGTCAAAGAAGTATTATAGCTAGTTTCTTCTGTAGTGATGAGGATAGGTTTGATTTTTGTTTTAATTAGCTAACTGCGCATCACATTAAGGGCAAGGGCCTCCTGCTCGCGCAGGTATTATTAATCCTTCTTTAATGAAGTGATAGGATGATGATGAAGGGACGATGACAAATACATCCATGTCCGGGCGATCCTTCGACCCGAGACCGACAATACCGCCTTAGCGATTTCGGCTTTCCGGATCGACTAGGTCTGATTTCAAATTTGTAATTTGTACTCCCAATTACAGATGCTTTCGCACCCGAAGTATTCCTGATTAAGGGTGCATACTACATGCTCGGGATACGCGAGAATTATACCGGTCCGAGTATTTGCGTGTCATAAACAAATCGCGAAGGCGCTGACAGAAGACCAGATTTTTTCCCGTGCGCTTTTAAGGCGGTCCTACCTGGTATCGGCAGTCCGCTTGCCCCCCCCCCCCCCCTTCACTATCCGTCTGTCGGTTTATTGGAGTTAGGGTGCGCTTGTACCTCCAGGAGCGAGCATTGATATCAGCCGTCTGAGGACCACACGCGCAACAGGTTACGAGCACAGGCGTTCACAGTAATTGATTATTGTCTCCGGCGTGTCAAATGCTACTATCATTAGTTTTCATTGCTGTTATATCTGAGGAAAAAGCAGTTTCTTCCCCTGCTGGGAAATGAGAACCGGTGACGGCCTACACATCTGCCAGTATCTTCCCCAGCGGACAACGCCCCAACCGAGAATAACTCTAAGCTTCCGACAAATGACGTAATGGAGAGCTTGTAACAGAGTTAATATAGGTGTTGTGGTGAGTTATCGTTGGTATTTCTAATGAAATTATTATATGCGTCGTCATTGCCAACAATATTCAATAACATATTGTTGACAATGACGCATATAATTATTTCATTTCAGTAAGAGTAAAAAAGAGGAAATGATAAGGTTAAGGAAGGAAGTCAGGGCGCAGTCAATTCCCTGTTTGTTAAGGTACTGCTTCATGATTAGCCTGGAATTGATCCGCGAAATCACGAAAACCATTTATCATTGCAGCCAGTTCCTATAACATTCCGGAAACGTGGCTTAGGGCATCTACTGATATCACGGTAGTACCTCTGACCGGGAGGTTCTGAGGTTAGACTACCGACGGTGGCGAGATTTTCGGCACTAGCTAGGTAGCTAGGTCGAGAGTTTCGTCACTGTCTGGAGGAGCATTTCAGCGGCAGGGTGCTCTGATCGGTAGTTTTCCGTGATATCTCCGATGAATGCCTGGAGAATGCCGGAGCATTACTCTACCAAACTGGCCACGGACCGCGCGCGATTTTTCCCTTCCATTTCTTGTCCTGTGAACTCTTTACACACACGCTACCACACACACCGGGAGACAAGTCAGGAGCTTACAGCTTGCCCCGGCTAGGGCGGTGCCCCATTGGTGGGAGATTCCTGGTTGGGGAAACCCACTAGTCGATGGTAGGTCGGCGCCGGATCTCGCCAATCAGCTGGGCAAGATCACTGCTATCTCCCGAGAAAAACATGCACTCCAGTGACAGGACTAATGACTTCAGCTCCCAGAATCACTAATATTCAATCAATCAATCAATCTATATGTAATTTTCCTCTAGAGTGAATTTGCTCTAGCTTCTTAGCTAATCAGCCAAACTCAGGAGCGGGAAGGCTGCATTCGTGACAATTGTACTTGCCGCTTGGTGGGAGATACCTGGTTGGGGTAACCCCACTAGTCAACTGTAGGTCGGCGCCGGATCTCGCCAATCAGCTGGGCAAGATCACTGCTATCTCCCAAGCAAAACAGGCACTACACTGACAGGACTAATGACTTCAGCTCCCAGAATCACTAATAATCAATCAATCAATCAATATGTAATTTTTCTCTAGAGTGAATTCGCTCTAGCTTCTTAACTAATCTGCCAAACTCAGGAGCGGGAGGGCTGCATTCGTGACAATTGTACTTGCCGATTTGTAACCTTATACCAGAGAGGTCAAGGTTGCCTGTTGGTGGCAGTAAGCACTCTTACGTAACCTTTGCATCCTTATCTTATCAGTCCAAATGATGACGTGGAAGTAAATGATCAACAGTACAGGCACTCCATTTTCCTGGAACAATAGCGCTTAAAAAATCCGCAATTGGTGTTCGACAAAGATTATGTAATATCTTGATTCTTTGAACTATGGACGTGTGCCGAAACAAAAAGTTAGTACAAAAAGATGACAATATCTCATCACAAGAACAAACATAATTTTTCTAACCATCACCTAATCGTACACTTCCTGACCGTGTTTCATTACTGCTCTCTTACATGGCGAGGTGGTCAAGTGCACGGAAATTCTATGTGGCTCGGGTGAGCTACCGTCTTTCTGGTGGGATCAACATCGGCTGCACAGCCTCCGGCGTTCGTGTTTGCTCCAACCGGGAAAACAGAACGCGTTGCAGGTCGACTTTTGGCCTTTTACGAATCTATCAGCAACCCGTCCCGGCCAACCTTCTTTGTGCGGGTTCCTGGGACGTAACGCATTTTCCTGCAGGAGAACCTCCGCCCCCTTAGCTACGGAGCATCCCATAGACCCATCCATACATCTTCGTAACTTCCTTTATTTACGTGCCGAGGAAACCTGCAGGTACATCTCGGCTTGACTGGTTATGGAGAAGAGTACTAACGCCGGAAATGAATGGCGGTTTTGTGAGTCCTATCATGCCACAACACACAATCAAACATGAATGCGCGAAGCGGGATTCGAACAAGCGACCCTGCGAGGCAAGAAAGTTACGGCGCGACCTTCGGGGTCTGAGCTCCTAGATCGGCGGGTACATCTAGCACGTAGCGCGAGCGGGTGTGGGCCCCTTTAGGGACGCAGGACTGGGATCTCCTCCACCCTGCCACCGCCTCCGAGACGTGAGCGGCGTGCTAGGCAGCGCGGGCGGCCCGGAAGGCCGGCGCTTTGTCGTTGGCGGCGCGGCGCGGCGCATGCGTCACGCCGGCGCGAGCGGCGCGGCGAGCGGTGTGAGGGTGGGGGGCAGACAGGAGCCGCACGGAGCGTGCGGGGGAGGTTGGTGGGGCGAGGCGGCATGGGACGGAAGATGGCTAGACAGGCAATGCGGTGGCTCGAAATAGGCAGCGGGGCAGTGGCGGAGATAGCGAGATTGCCGCCGACTACCGTTGGCTAACCGATTTTCCCCACCAGGTATCTCCCATCAACTGAGCGCAGGCCTAGCCGTGACAAGCTCTACACTCCCGACCGGTCCCACAGGATGTGTACTAGTGTAGATGTCAGTATGTTTAAGGAAGAGGTAGGATAGAACAAGGAAAAGGAAGGAAACATTGCGCGCTATTCGTGGCCCATTTGTTCAGGTAGTGCTCCGGCATTTGCGTGATATTGATCGGAGAAACTAGAGAAAAGTACTGACCACAGCAGGCGACCGCTAGAGTTCGTCTCCAGACAGCGGGCAGTGGCGGGCGGCGGGGACAGGCGTGGGGACAGAAACGGGGAAAGCGCGGGGGCCATCCCGGGGACGGGTGCTGGAGGGGGCAGGACGGGATCGGAGATGTGGGACGGCGGTGTGCGGTCCAGCGAGCAGCGAGGCGTGCAGCACACAGTGAGGAGCGGAAAGGGGCGGGGTGGGTGGGTCAGCGCGGGGAGGGATGCGACGCTGAGGCGCAGGGAGTAGCGACGTGCGATGCTAAACTCTTCCGAGGCGAGCGGGTTGGAGAGCAGACGGAGGCAGGCGAGTCGCGCGGAGCGGCCAAGGGGCGGGCAGGGGCGAGCGCACGGCGAGGCGGGCGGGGAAATTCGCGAGGATGCCTCCGACGTCACGGCCTCGCGACTCCCTCCGGTATGGTGCGTCGCGGCGCTTGCGCCCTCCAGCGCAGGCATTCGGGTTTTTTCGTCCCGATTCGGGATTTTGCGGAGGTCGCGTTTCGTGGGATTGCCACTCCGTGACTTCGGATTCGTAGCACGTAAAATTACTCCTCGAGGTGTGTCGTCGAGTCGGGGAAATTCGGCTTTACATTACGTACAATTTCGAAGTAAGATAGGAAACGGAAGAGGCTAATGATTTGACACACTGCTCCCCAGTAATATTCTTGATACTGAGCTAGTTCCGAAATCGGAGATTTCACGGGAAATGAAATTTAATATAATTTTCGCAGCAATACACACCAGACTGCGCGGCCACGACTAAAGATTTGTTTTGATTTCATTGCAGACTTTTCGTATTTGTTTGCTTGTCTTTGTCTCTATTCTGAATTTTGAGGAGGTGGGAGGAAATGAAATATCACCCGCAGTTCATAGTTTTTTCATATTCGCAAAATTTTTCACCTTTTTTTTCTACATTTGAGAAGTGTAGTATACGGGCGTCGTATGACTAAGCAAGTTTCATCAGTTTTACATTTCATTGCACATGATACATACACTATTAAATCACATAAGAGAACTCATTTAAAGGCCATTCTCTACTCTTCCCATTAACAAGGATCATTACGAATGTACTTTTTTACTTTCCAATAGAGTACTGTATTGAAGGAATTTGTAATAAAAATTGGTCCCTCGTTATTTGTAGTTATTTGTTTTATAAGTCAGAAGTGGAAGCCTTTAAATCAACTGCTAAATAATAGTGTAATCGTGAGGTGACATTACTTCCTTCACGTCCTGTCCTACAATTGTTGGAGGAAGACAGTTATGAAGTTCCGTTTTGCAGTACTATTTATCGTACTCACTACTTCGTAACATATGCTCATGTTGAATGAACAAATGTCCACGTCATACTGAGTTCCAAGTTCTTAGTTCTACAGAGTTCCAAGAAAAAACTTCACATCAAATCGGCAGCAAATCTTCGTCAGTGAAATGCATCTCAGCTAAGTTCTTTTGTTTCTCAAAATTTTCTATGGAATCATTTGATAAGGAATAAATAGGTCAAAAGAAGGACGATTATATTTTCTGAGAACGGTCGTGTGAACGGTGGAATGAAATCTTAGGAAGATTCGATTTTCATTTAAACGTACCACGAGAAATACATTTAATCAAAAGAGGGGCTCGCCGTTCCCGGACAATGCACCGAAATATTAGAAAGCAATACTCAAAATACAAAAAAATAAATAAATTCAAGAATATGTCACAGAAACCTAATATCACAGAATCGAAAACTTGAAATTCACTTTAATAATTTATTCAGTACTTGGACACTGAAAATGAATGGAATATTACCGAAAACGCAGGTACAGAAAATATTTCGCGAAGCTATTAACAATATAAAATGTAAACACCTGCCTGGTTCAAAAAGAGATTCTTGCTTTTAGGAGATTCTTCGATCTTATACCATTCTAAACCTATTTTCACGTACATTTCTGACGTGATGATTTTAAATTATCTTTGGATGTCCTAATACAAAATTATCTACATAAATAAAATTGGAGAGTGTGTGTCTGTCATTGCAAAATAGCTGGGTTTTTTATCTACGTAAATAAAATTCGAGTGTCTTACATTTCAAAATAACTTGCTCTTTAAAAGCTCATATTCGTACTTAGCCCATGATATAAAAACAAATTAAATTATTCTTACGGTTTTGCCTACCTCTTTATCCTGGATGATCTCTGGTACCACTAAACCGATTAATCGTTTGCAACATGGATTCAAAAACATCACTTGCGGAAAGTGCTTCTAATGATGCCGTGAAAACAAATTTAGAGCTTTCGAATTCCCTTTGTAATTTTTACTTTCCCATATACATATGTATATACGAAGTAATATACATAGTGTAGAAGAAGTTATGTAATGCTGCAGAAAACTGATTTCAAAATTTCGACATTAATACACGTGTTGGGGAGCCCCGATATCGAAGAAGTTTTGTTGTTGTTCTTTTCAAAACATACATCCGTCCATCCTGACTCACTGGTAGACCTGCCTGATTATTTCCTGCTTCCACCGCGTCAACAGCTCTAGTTATTAGTCCGTAAGTGTAGCGTATGTTTTTAACAATGGAGGTAAAGGTCCCCTGTTGATTTGCGAGATTTGGCACCGACCTTCACATCACCTTGCGGAGTTTTCTCCATCCAGGTATACCACACCAGCAGATTTTTCACATAAACTTTGTTCTCTACAATTAATGTCATGTGTATTTTGCTGAAAGTATTAGGTTTCTCACATTTTTCAGTCAAATACAATACGAGCTATATTAAAATCCACGTTTTCCAAAAAACTGTTCCTAATGTTTACTTTACACCTTTTGTAACGTTATGCAAAAAAATTCCTTGGCAAAATTCCCATTTTGATGACGAAATTGCCATTTTCATTTAATTTTGTATTCTTTAGATTTTTCAAAATTGCATAAATGTATTTTTTAATCTCTTACAGCGATGATATTTAAATCTCGGACTGATTGACATTTTTTGTGCAATTATTCTTCCTCATTATGGGATACGTTTCTAGACTGAGGAGCATCGTTCGTCTTGTTCCCCAAAAACTTTATTTTGTTGCGTGTGCAGATATTGTAGCATTGACACTAGATGCTTTGTATGCGTTGTACATGGCTTTCCTCAGTAGAAACCAATATTCCAATCACTGAATATTCCCCGGCACATAAAGCTAAGGGAAATTTTCCAAATTTGAATAGAACGCGCACAGAAAGTTAAAGGCATGATTTAGTACTTCTCGTCCGACATATCCATTTCTATACAATTAAAAAAGTATTTTACTGTATATTACTTCTGATTACTCATCTTTACTACATAATATCACTACAATGCTTTTCACTACCCAGTGTATCCCCTCATGAATGAAATGTTTTCAGGAACCACGGTTCATTAGAGTACGACGGCCGTTGTGACCTCAGGGTCCCGCTCTGCGATCGCACCTGGCCCACTTGCTCGTAGCGAAAATAACGAGCAATTGAAATTCCGAGAAAGTGCTGTTTTGCTGTGTCACTTGCACAGATCCCCGAACTTTCCGCGTTTTTTGGACACGCGGCGGGAATTTCGACGTCGATGGCGGGAAAACCCGCCATCGAATTTAGAATGCGTTCGATGGGCTACGAAGCAAGGACCGACGCCTCGGGAAATTTCCACCGTTTGCGTTGTTTTTGCGTCCCCTATGGCTGAGCCGCCGGCGGGAAACCGAGTGCACGCTTTGGCCCGCGATGAAAAAGGCCAATTTCCACGGGATATTTACTAAATTGGATCCCTAGGGGTTTACTTTTGGGGTTCCCAATAGCCGAGTTGGTTGAAGTCCAATGTAGTGAGGAACTTTTCTTCCTCCCATTGTGCAGGAGCCTGGCGCGTAACAGAATGTACTCGAAGTTGCAAGTCCGCAAAAGCAAGCTTATTATCGCGACCCGGCGATGGTGACTTTTTCGGTACCAGCGAAGTGTCTGACAATGTTGTCACAACGAAAATTCTAGACGCCGCCGTCCACTGGAATCGTTCTTTTCCGTGGATTCTTGTAATAATCTCCAGGCTGACGTGCAGCAGTATGAACCCCGGACCGTGCGATCGTTTGTTTTTCGTCACTACGTCCCCTCGCTTAGACCGGACGATCAGCGATCAGAATCCACATGTAACCCACCACTCCAATCCGAAGGACTCGGCTGCAAATGCGAATCGCCATCGGAGAGAGAGACCGACACAAACGGGCAGAGAGACAGAGAGAAGGAACATTGGGGGAAAGTACGGAGAACCCCTCTTCTAACTTCATCATTCATGTTTACGTTAACTCAGATCTGCTAGAACATTGTTTTCTTCCATCCTAATGATGGTTGACACTATCACTCACAGTACCGCATTTCTTGGGATGCTCCGTAGTCAACATATCCGGCTAAGTACTGTAAATGAGTCGTAATTAGGGGTTAAAATTCGTCCATATTTGACGTCAAGACAAATATAACTGAAGACACGGACTTCTGGAATATAAAACGAAGGTTGGCAATGTTTGATGTCATTGAGGCTGGCGACTTGAGACAAGGGACGAAAATCAAGCAGCAGTAAGGAAATATACGTTCTTGAGTGAAGACGTACAGTTTAATCAGAGTGATGTAATGAAGTTGAGCTTTGTAACAGATGCAATGTCGTATTGATGGTATATCTGTTGAGGACAGGACTATGAAAAATATATTATTAGGGAGACCTAAAGGAAGTACTTACGTTATTTGAAAGGTGAACAAGACATATATAGGCATCGTTATTGAAAATTGTGAATTAAACTAATATTTCAGTATTATTTCAGTTTAAAAACAATATAATAAAATGTTTTTTATTATTATGAATAAATGTTCTCTTCTCGTTTGAATTTTAAAGCGTTTTAATTCAACACTTTTAGTAAGTTAACTTATTCTATAAGTTACCTTATCTATAGTATATGCTACAGAATCATCAACCCTGAACAAATATTAAATGAATATTTTTATTTTCCCCATTACGTAAATTGATTATAATTTTTTATTGATGGAAAAAAATAAAGTAAATCTCAGTACCTAGAAGTATTCTTTGTCAAAAGACGTACCTGGAAACCCCAAGAAAATACAGTTACAGACATAACAAAAATTAAAATCTTCATACTAGCCCCGACAATAAATCGCCGTTCACCGTTGAAAGTAGAACGCAGGTTATTAATTTCAATCGTAATATCAACTATGCGGCGGACTGTTGTACCCAACTTAGCGTATCAGACTGTTTCACCCAAGTTTGCGGGTTCAAATCCGATCCAAGCCGTGGATTTTTAAAGGCGAAACAATCCTTCATACGCCTTCCTTCGGAGGGGAAGTAAAGCCAGCTGTCCCATGTTAGTAGATTTACTGCATGTAAAAGATTCTGAAGCCTAAATGAGCTAAATTCAAATCGCCTGTTCGTCGCCCAAGAAATACCTCCTTTCTCCGCTCGTGGGTGAAAGGAGCGTAGCGAAATTTGCGTGGTCAGATGGAAGAGCAGGCCTCATGGCCTGAGTCTCGCCTCATAAAATAAGGAATCAATTCAATCAAATTCAACTATGACATATGCATCCCCAATACGGAGAAGGGTTAAATAGCGGAGATTACGAAGTCCAAAATAAATATCTCAGATCAAGATTTAATGCACTATGGTTCATCCCCAACAACAAATCTGTCAAGAATTAGTTGTGTCAGAACTCAAGGAGACGATAACCGTCTGACCAACAATTACCGAACTCTCCCTACTCTACATTGTTTAACTTAGAAACAAAAACAAACCCCACATTACACACCCCAGATTCCCAAAGTCAGATTCAAACCTTCACAACGTCTAGGCATGTATCTCACTATTTCTCTTTTTTCCTTTCTCTCTCCCTCTTTCTTCCTTTTTATCTGCCTCTCTTCCTTCCTTTCTTTCTTTCTTTCTTTCTTTCTTTCTCTCTTTCTTTTATCTCTCTTTCCCATCCCTCCACTTTTCCACTATATCAGTCAAAATTTAATATTGAGAGAAGCCAATCAATCTCGACTTAAAAATGGCCATTTCCTTCGAGATCTTTATGATATTATACATATTGATGTAATCATTTAATTTTTTATGTGGACTGATTGAATGAGAAATATCGAAGATTCCACTTGTTCTTTTATACGAGTTCTATGTGCCTTTTCTAAGAGGATTTTCACAATTGGAATACCTTTTAATCTCAATCTTCAATATAAAAAGTGAGAATTGGATTAATTTCGTAAACACTGATTAATCATCTAGTAGTAAGATGAAGACTATAAAAAAATCACAATAACGTTACAGAACAACGCGGCAGTCAGAATATTGCATATCGAAGGGACAGAAGAAAAGGAGAAGATACACGCGAATGGCACGCCGCTGAATGCGGAGAAGCAAAGATGATGAGAATATGATGTGCTCTAATTCAAAAAATGGCATGTTTAAAAGTCACGGAAAAGAAGTAACTTCGAGTGAAATTTATTTTTATTAGGTGTTTCAAATATTTGGTTGTCAAGATTATTACCATACCATTGTGGTTAGATCACAGCTGAAGCCCCCGCTTTCTTCGCCGAGAGCAAGTTGTTCGTAACATTCCCATTTATTTCCGAATTTATATGCAACGCATCTGGAAGATTCTACTCTGTCCTACCTTCATGTCAACGCTCTACTACCTTCTGCCCTCACCTCCCACTTCGATCACGGTACGTGAAGGACCTCTTCCCTCCCGCTTGCCATGAACAATTTGGACCACCAACCTTTTCAAACACCTGTCATTCTATTTCCCTCTCCCCATACTCTGACCAACACACCATAATTAAATTATAAAAGTCGATTAATCTGCAATGAGGACCACTTGCGCCTGACGTTGTCCCACTATTTTATGTAATATATGTGCATTTAAAATCCTCGAACGGTTTTGCACGTACAGAAAGTCAATAATTTAAATCACTATTTCACTTAAAATTACACAAATTATTGGGAAACATCTTTAGGTGAAAATGCTGTGCTGGTTTAGCCCTTAATGATGTTCAACATTAACACCAAGGGAAAAATATTTTTGGGGGTCTCAAGGTTCTACCAAACGTGGATTCAGACCTTACGTATTCGAAAAAGATAATTTACTACATAAATGTGCCAGAAAAATCCACTTCCTCAGTACTAGGGCACCAAAAAAGAAATGTTTCTATGCCAAAAAATCTGCACTTTTTACTTTCTCCCTACGGAGTAGAAAGAAGGTTATGTAATGCTTCAGTTATGTAAAAATGACAAATTTTCTGGAGAAACACTCTTATTATAGGGCCTTAGTAAAGAAAATGTGGATAAATCCAGTTGCTAAATTTAGAAAAATCCACTATCGCATAAGGTAGTCAGAATCCATGTTTTGTGGGTTCTGGTTCAAGGTACCGAAAAATTGAATGACGGTAAACAACTGTCTGTATGGCAGGCCGGCCTTCTGTGAACAACGCTAGCGGCTATACCGTTCAGTCGATTTTCCCCAAAATTGATATTCTCCAATCGATCTGGCTGATGTCTCGGCCCCTTGAATTAAAACCGATATTTCAATTTTGGAAGGTACTTTACACGAAGCTCCCGAGACATTTTCTATATTTTCAAAAAAATGGCTTCATTGTTATGATTAAATTTTGTTGGATAGTGTGAAGGACGTTTAAGAGACTGATGCAGGTCTCATGTTCGTTGAAAACTTTATTTTTCGAAAATTGCAAACGTCTAAATATTCTTCGGAGTCCTCCTACAACTAAAATATTAAAAATATAGATTTTTGCCTAAATAAAGATAGATTATGAAATAAGATCATGTACAATTTTTCGAAAATTGGAGTACTTTTCACGTAATTTTGCATGAAAATGCGGGGGACAATGTACATGCTATTTTTAGCACCACTAGTTTCCTGCAGAATTATATATCTTTTCTTGCTATGAAGTACCCAGTAGAAAGTAAACAAGTAACTACTCTTGGAGAAACCCGGAACATTCTGGGGTTGTTGCTATATTTCATTTTTAGTCTTATTAAGTAGTTTTACTTCACTGAAATCTTTTTTAAGTCACGTGATATAAAATACTGAAAGTCACAGGTTCTCCAAGTACGCCACACTACTCCCAAATGAACTCTAAGAGATATCCACGGTGAGATCGTACACTCTTAGTGTTATAGGGTATCGTATGGAAAAAAGGGAACGCAGAAAATTTTAAAACGGTTGTACAGTTTCTTCTGAAATGTTAGGTTGAATTAACTTTAAGTACGAACCCCGTACATAAAACTAAACATTGACTTAAAATCGATCATCTGAACCATTCTCATGTAATTGCTTTTATTATGTTACAAATATCTGTCTCGAACATATTGCGTAGCGGCGTTAAAATATTGGAGGAAGAGAAATGTCTTAAAGGAGATATATAAAAGAGAGCAACATGGTGAACAGTTTCCTAGTACTAAGACGATTTTATCATTCCCTCTCAATGGGGGAACGACTCGGGTAGATCTTATGCATCAGAGAATACAGAGATCTCATGCGTCAGAGGGTATAAGGGGAGGGCGAAGAATACCTATTTTTGTTCTCAAAAGAAAAGAAGCAGAGACAAAACGTTGTGACTGCCTTAAAGAAAAATGGTCATAAACTTTCTCTTGAAAGCAGCTTCCATTAACTCTTATCAGAAAACGACTGCCCGAAGTGACCTTGACCAGCATTCATGCGTTAATCTTTACTCCCGAGATAGTACCGCTCGTAATATGATTTTGCGGCAATTCATGGTACAAGGGTAATTTTATCACATGACTCTCAAATTGAAAATGTAGGTATGATTGCAATTTAATTGCACATTACCTAAAATGTTTGTATTTGGCATCTTAGGGTCGGATTAATCCGACTTTTGGCAGCTAATGGTGTTCTAAGGTCTTGGCTCTGTATTTTTTTCTTATCCACCCCTGGGGGGTAAGAGAGACACGTGGCAAGCATCCCATCACAGTACCTTGAGCTGCCTGAGCTATTACGTTTCGTCACACAGCAATAGAAACCGACGATCTGAATTAGAAAGCTACAACGTCATTTTTGTTCCGGCCGGGAATCGAACCCGGCCCGCCTTACGCTAACACACTGTCCATGAGCCATCCGAGGACCAATAACTAAAATGTATTGCTTATACCAGCTTTACTGCAGTGTCGTTTTAACACATCGAGTACTTCCAAGTTATTTTCGAGGTCGAACAAGAGAGAACAATTAATAAATTAGAATTCACTACAATGTTTTTCAATGAGACAGTTTTCAGAATACTGATTCCATGTAAAGAAATCAAAGCGTGTTAATGAAGTGTACTACGGAACCTGACAAACCTTGGAAATAAATCTTTAAATCACACAAGAAGCGTGTGAAATAAAGAAAATCAGAGCACATTTTCCGAAGGGATCTACCTTCAAAGCTTTCACACCGTTCCCAAATTATATAACAGGTGTGCATGTTCATCGACAACAAAATAACACTCTCGCTAACGTTATAATACAAAATAGCACTCTCGCTTCACCTTCAAACGACTTACCCTCCTATTTCGTCCACTTTCAGAAATTTCGCAGGAAGAGATATGCTCGTAAAAACAATAACTTGAGAAGAGCGTTTGCGACTAACAAGAAATAGTATCCAAGACCTCTTTTCGAACGGGACGGAGCTACCTTCAAACCCCACACATAAGACGTTCCCACGTCGTATTTCAGGAGCTTGATGTTGAGCCACGACAAAAAGGAGGGGGAGGCGAGGGGCGGGGCAGGGCGGGGTGCCGATTGTTCGCACAGAAGCCAGTGGAACGGCAATGACCTGCACGCTCACTCGCATTGTCGCGCGCGTTTATGTAATGGCCGCAGGCCATTGTTTTCTGCACAAGCGCCTCCCGAGGGATCACAACACTTCACGTTCCAAACGCTGCCAGAAAGCACGCGAGGGAGACGTTAGAACAGAATATAATGGCAGAACGATGTTTTACAGATCTGTGATGTAGACTCTGACTAGAGCTATGGTTGAGAAATAGTCACAAATTACAAATAATTTTGGTTGGAGGTGCAGGTTATCAACGTATTACAGTAAAAATGCGGGGGTAGGAATTCTGAAGCTCACGAAAGTCGACTTAGGCCCTAATGAGTATTTCTGTCCCATAAGTCTCACACAGTTTATAACTATTTGTTTGACGGTATATTATAAATACATACTTTTATTTTTAATTATTTTCGAAGAATAATTTTCTTTCTTTCTTTTTGTTTTTTCTACCTTTCCTCCTTTCTATTGTTTGGTTCTGTTTTTTTCCATTTATGCTCCTTCTCCTTCTTTGGTTTTCTTCATGTCAACAAAACTTTGCTGCACATTGTGGCGTCACCAAATTTCATTATATTAATTTAATATTAAGATAGTTTTCTCCACGGAAAGAAAGTAGGTCGCAAGACTGGGCTCTTGTCACAAAGAGTTTTTTTCAACGGGCAAGCCGCTCGCTCGTCGTCAGCTGCCCCGCCCGCCAAATAGGGTGCCGTCCGCAGCAGACTTATTTACGACAAGCTCGGCGCTCACCCGTCGCACGCCCCTCGTCGGCTGTCGATCCGCAGCGAAGACTTTTCCCCACCCCCCTTCGGGGAGCCCCCGCGCACTTAGCAAAACAATGACCGCCCGCATTTTGGCCCGGAGACAGACCCCGCCCGCCGGCCATTCGCCAAGCGCCCGCGCAAGGAATCTCCCTACAACACTTCCGGAAATCCCAGAGGTATTGTTTATAGCTCGCCCGTCGCCGGCTGCCGATCACGGTGCCGAAGAATTATGTTTCCGAAAACAAAGCCGCCTGAATACGTGTTCGGGCAGCTGCAAGAGATGCTTCCAGAATTACACCAGAGATTGCTTTACAAGAATTTTTCTCGATCGCGACTTATAGAAACATTGCATTACAGAATTTTGCCATCGATCGCGACTTAGCATTACATTACAGAACTTTGCTACCGATCGCGACTGAAACATAACATTACTGATCGGGATTTGTGGGAGAAAAGACGTGTCTCGTAGCTAAGACTCGGTGGAGTGAGGAACATTGTTAATTTCGGCTCGTAGGGCTGAATTTTGCCACCGAGCGCGATTTTTCACCGAACCTAAGACCCGCGCAGACTACGCGTCAATCTGCGTTCGCCGCATAGTGCCGTCTCGGGCCCATTCAAGCCCGCATTACGCCCGCCCGGCGCCCGTGTGTCGTCGAGCCGACTCTGAGCCCGCCCGCCTTGGACGACTCCGAGACGTACCACGCCACCAGCTGAGGAGAAGAGCTGAATGGGGAGTCGGTGACCTGACCACCGCCCCGCCGTCGCCGCACCACGCCGCCAGCCATCGCCAGAGCGAGGGTGAATCACTAGACGAGGACAGCCAATACGTCGAAAACGATGACAGCCAATACGACGAAGACGAGGACGTTAGAGTGTACGCAAGATGGCACGGGGAGCATTTAGCGGGTATGGGGCCGCAAAGCGTTTGCGGAATGCGCAGGCGCGGACATGGCTACGGCTGTGGGCGGTGGCCTGGACGAGGGCGAGGAGCGGGGGCCATGGCTTAATTGGGAAGCCACTCCGCGTGGCTCTTCGTGAACGCGAGGCGCGATTCGCCTAGGCGTACACGCGTACAGCCACTTCCAGTGGCAGCACGACAAAGCCACGCGGGCTCACTGCTTCCATTCAATTCTTTCCACTAAGACTACTAGCTCTACAAGAACTTTTTTTCAATTTTAACTCGATGGCAGCTTTTAATAGTGTAAAGAGGTCTTCGAGAAGAGCTGACGAGCAACGAAGGAATTGGTGAGGTAGCTTATCTCGAATAAGTCTGACAGTGATCTATTTGCTAGTTATCCCAAGTTAGTAAATTTCCAGAAGTGACGTGTGAAATATTTTATTTTACTTTATTCATAAGTAAGATTTAAAAAAATTCATGTAAGGTTATGTCAATTTAAATAGTGGCCACCGCCGCAGCAAGGAGACTTAAGCTTGGAGCGCCCAGGAGAGCAGTTTTAAAAAAGATTTATCATTCGTAGACAAAGACGCACTGAACAAATTTATTATTAACAACCGTCTTTTACCATTTGACTAAAATAAACTCATATTTTATAGAATTGTTATTAGTATTACAATAAATATACTAATATACAATTCTGAAGCATAACACCCATTTGAGACACGTTTCCAACCCTATTTTCAGCGGTCCGCATCGGGAGCCACCCTGGAAATAGTTCGTAGCGTTCAGAGCTATTGCCGCAACGTTCCAGGAACCTACGCACCAGAAGCGCTAGGGGACATTGCTAATTTTCCCTCTACAACTCTGCTGGTCGCACGTTAATGACTGGTTTCGGCAATAAAACAAATCGCTAATGTCAGAATATTTCTTACCTTTGTCGTGTCATCACTACAACGCAGCTTTCGTATAGTCCGTTGCCGCTTCAATCACATAACACTTCAATTTAAAATTTTCCATTCCAGTCCTCTTTGACGATGAAGCAATAAACGCAGCACAGAGAATTTGCCAGAACGTTCACTTCAACGACATTCAGGCGGTACTTTTTACAAGGCGGAGGTGATCATATCAGCTGCGGAAGCCAACGTAACCACGGCAACCAGAAGCAAAAACATCCTGCAAAGGAGCTAAACTGTTCCAACCGGAAATGCTGACCTCCCGTACGTCGAGAAAGAGTTAATGCAGCAAAATTAATTTCTATTGAAACTATTTCGTATATGAAGAAAGTAAATTAAATAAATAATTAACTGACAAAATTGTTAAAATAACAACAAATAAAGAACCCGACACGTAACTGTCCTTACTTATAAAAATAAAATCACACAAATGAAATAAATTTACCACAAAGCAAATAAATATACTACAAAATTAAATAAGTAATAAATAAAACAATAAACCAACCAAATATTCCGGCGGTTACTTCGTTAACACACATCGACAAAAACAAGCCAAATCACTCCCGATGATTTGGACAATTCTGAACATAAAGAAGGGTCCGCGTTGAACAGCGAGAGGGGACAAGGGTTGGGGAAATATTTGTTGTAAAATGATCTGTACGAAACTAAGAGCACCACGTTCTTTATCGCTAAAGAGAAAGAGTTTGTACGAACTCGCGTACGTCCCCGGAAGACCTTCGGCGCACGCCAAAATGACACTCGTGCCAGAGTTACGCGCGAGCCAAGTACTGTGCATTCGCCTGTGCTGCCGTTTATGAATGAACGATTAACGAAGAAAAACGTAGAACATATGCGTCAGCGAGGTGCTAGAACAGTGCACTATTTATACGACAGAATTTCCAGAAGATCGTGATGGAATTGTTTGGCAATCGGAAGATACGCAGTGAGCAAAAGGTATGCAACGTCCTCAGCAAAGAAGTTACACGGACAAATCTTGGCAGCTGCACCAGCCGAGCAAGAATGGATTTTCATACGCGGGAACCCTAAGTCGAGATCATTTTCTTGTGTTTCCTTCTTTTCCCAGAAAATTCCTCAAACACGTTTTATTATCCGTTAACGTACATAATTATGTTCGGTTGCGCGAGGCCATACAGACTGTTATATTCAAACCACACGGTGCACAAGGAAGTACGAAAAATACCCAAGTACTCGTAATATGACGCCATTACTGAACATTCTCTGTAAGCATCCAACTCTGATGAGAATACGGTAACTGTTCAGTCTGTAAAGCAAACACGGTGGCAGCATTGCGTTTAATTCCACAGCATCGGTTATGCAATGTCGACCTTAAGGATCAATTTAAAATACCAATGGAACAGGATGTCCAGAACGTTAGCCGCAACAACATGGACGCGACCCGTCGAAAACATGCCGCAACGGTGTTCGCTCGCGGGGTACTAAAGAGTTGAGATTTGGCTGCAACTGTATTAGTAGATACAACGTACATTTATTTATGTAGCGCCTTCAATATAAATAAAATATATATAATAATAATATGCAGCGGGAACAATTGCACCTAAAAGGCACATTATTAATTGTTGCCAAGCTCGATCATCACATCTCCTTTAAGTCGAAAACCGTATGAATGGGTGAAAACCAGAACGGTATAAGTGACATTTTATAAATTGTGAGAAAAACATGTTTATTTTTGGGTATAATTCAGTGGCACTGTATTTTCGTAGTTTTAATGAACAATTTAAATGCCATGGTTTTAATGATGAAACAAAGCACCACGACTTAACAGTTTGCACAGGCACTTAAACCGTTCTGGTTTCAACTCATTCATATGAAGGAATAAGAGCAAATCAATATAATAAAAAAGTAATATAATTTTACTCGTACAATTTCATAAAGGTACAAATCAGGAGTAATAAACGACACCTTGCAGATAAAAACCGTTATCTTGAAAAATTAACATTTTTAAAAAATTATGTCATTTTTCTTGTGCACCGACGATATGTAGTAGTAACGATGAGGATGGTAATATTTCATCAAACATAATTAGAATGCCTGGTGTTGAATTTTAATGACAAACCGTCATTTGAAACGACGATATTCCTCACATTCCCGCGGCAAGTAACAAAGAGTTTCCGTAATACGTAACTGAATAAGATGTCGGAGAAAATTACTTCAAATGCTTTTTTCCATTTAGGATTCAAGAATTGAAATTCAAAGGACTATTACAATGTTTGAGCACACAACGTTTGAACTTTAAAGGTTGTTATACGAAATTGACCTAATCAATGAACTACGTCAAGGTCTGCGGAGTCTGCACACAATGATTCATACTAGTCTATTAATAACTCATTTCCCGTTTGAATTGTCGCATTTATCATTATTACAGCATATCAAACTGATGTCTATTAATCTAGCTGCACAGACTGTCAAAGACAGGCTTGATATATATTTAATGCTGATCTGATACATTCAGCGGATAATATCGGTAAATTAATATTTTCTTGACACAGGCTCAGCCCGACTCTATACGACCCGTTCGCAAACTAACGACATTTAAATATCTGAACGTGCCACGCTAGACTAGATGGGATCCCAAACAAAAAATAGTGCGCGACTAGTAGGAGTGTGTAAATAAACTTTAGATAAGTCGAACAATTTCAAAATATGGGAGAACTCTAGTTATAGAATGCATAAATCAAATTCTTCCTTATCTAGAATTGTCTTTATTGCAGTCATTTATACCGTTTGAATTCAATTTTACCATTTTCTCCAATTGTTAGTTACATTGCTATTTTTTTCCTTTCCTCTTCATCGTAGCCCATAACGGCGATTTCATTATAAACCTATCTGAGCAGGCGACCCGCCGCTCGTAGTCCCACGACAAACATTCAACCAGAATAGCCCCATTCAGCAGATCGTCACGTGGCCCGCAGCGACAGTCGATCTGAGGCAATCCCGAGAAGAAGAGCAGCACGTGCCAGCGCGTCACGCGTGCCAAGCGTCCCCTTACCTCTCCTCCTCGTCCACCGCCGCCTCTGCCTCCGTCGGCCGCCCGCCGTCGCACCTGCACTCGCGCCTGCGCCTGCGCCGCCGCCGCCACCGCCGCCGTCGCCGCCGCCGCCGGGTCAAAGGCGAGGCGTCGAGTGACCGCCGCGGCGGCCGCCACCGCCACCATCGCCGCCGCGTCGTGGCATAGAAGTACCGCCGCCGCCACCACCACCGTAGCCGTGACCCGCGCGCCCGCGGCGGCCGCCGTCGGCAACGCACCGCCCGCGCGGATGCAGCCACCGCCGCCATCGTTAACGCCGCCATCGTCAACGCCGCCGCCGTCACTGTTAATACCGCCACTGTCACCGCCGCCACCGTCACCGCCGCCACCGTCACCGCCGCCACCGTCACCGCCGCCACCGTCACCGCCGCCACCGTCACCGCCGCCACCGTCACCGCCGCCACCGTCACCGCCGCCACCGTCACTGCCGCTACCGTCAGAGCCGCCACCGTCAACGCCGCCACCGTTAACGCCGCCATCGTCAATGCCACCGCCGTCACCGTTAACACCGCCACTAGCACCGCCGCCACCGTCAGCACCGCCACTGACAACACTGCCGCCGTCACCGTTAACACCGCCACTGTCAGCACCGCCTCCGACAACACCGCCACCGTCAACGCCGCCATCGTTAACGCCACCGCCGTCACCGTTAACACCGCCACTGTCACCGCCGCCACCGTTAACTCCCCCACCGTCACCACCGCCACTTAGCTCCATTGTACTTGCGATTGGTATCTACGTCGGACCCTGCCACTCCCGTTCCTTTGTCGTTTCCATTCCAGTCTGAATCGGGCCTTGCCATTCCCGCAGCCCCTACTCTATTGTCGTTTTCATTAGATATCCATTGACCTCTCCGTTGCCTGTCCCATTGCCATTCATTGGTATCTGCGTCGCACGTCGGGGTCTGCCATTGGCACCGCTTCGGCTGTGACTCCTATTGGGACTGCTGCCTCTACCGCTGCTACAGCCACTCCTACTCGTCATTTTCATTGCACAATTATTGCCTTTCCGTGTCCATTGCCATTCACTGTTATCTGTCTTCAACTCTGCCATCGCTACTGCTGCCTCAACCTTAACCACTGCAGTTACCATTGGCTTATCTAATACCGATGCAGTTGCATTTCCACTCTCATTTTCATTAGCTTCCGCATTAGACGCTAGCATCATTACCGTGCCATTCCATTAACATGGCCTGGCTAGCCGAGGTCGCTAAGGCTGAAGTGCCGTAGTTCGGCTCGAACGATTCCATTAACATTGTCGTACGCGTATCAGTAACCCCTGCCGAAGCCAAAGATATTGGGTCATATGAATAAAAATGAGCACTTGCTCATGAGTACTTGCTCCGGAGCAAAGTGAGTCTACTCCGTGGCACTGAGCAGAAGCTCCATTTCGTATGAATAAAAACTTCGTATGTCTCCGAAGAACTTACTCATGTGTCGCGAGCATTTGCTCGTTGTGAACAAGTGATAGTGCAGGCTAAGAGTTTTAAAAATTGAGTTCTTGAGCAACAAAGAGGTTACATACGTTACGCGCGTCGCGCACATTTGTGCGGAATAAAGAGCAATAGTTTGTTGTCTCATTCTTTAAATTCGAATATGAATAGCAGTAACGAAAAACAGGCGCTAGTGGCCCAGCTAATTTTTACCGAAATGCTAAGTGAATATAAAATTATTTTTGAAAAGAGCCAGCTTTCGGAAGTACGCTGTGGCCGAAACGAAACATTACAAAGTTTCAAAAAACAGTACCCCGAAAAATTGAATACGCGCCTGAAAGCAAACGCCGATAAAAATCGTACCAACCATGCATTGTACTTTTCGATTCGGCAAAGATTCTAATAGTCTACATCACGAGAATTTCGCCTAATCTTGCATTTTTTTTAGTCCGCTGCATATGCATATCAACACACGGTAAAAAATCGGCCAATTTAACCTTACTTTTCAAACGCGAGTCTGCTACTAAGGTCCCTCCGAAATTTTGGAGCAAGTGCTCACTCTAGAGAGTAAACGCTTAACTTTATTCATACCAATTCTGAGCATTTGCTCGCCAGTTGAGAGTACGCTCAGAGTTGAAGCAAGTACTCAGAGACTGAGCAATTGCTTACCCACTTTATTCATACGAAACTGAGTAAGATCTCGGAAACTCGGAGCAAAGAGTACTTGCTTACTTTTATTCATACCACCCATTTTTTTGCCTACTCACTGTCCTTGCTATTGTCTCTACACTATCTGCTTTCATAACCACTTCTGCGACACATCTCTACAAAGTCATTGCCATTGGAATATTGCCTCTACCGTCGCCACCACTACTGTCATTTCCCTCGCTACTATCGTCAGCATCATTGGGACTATGTGAAACGTCAGTGACTACAAAGACATTGCCTTTGGCCTATGCATTGCCACTGGCCGCTACCGCCGTCATTCCTATCTTTGCTACCTTCAAACTGTTGTTGTCGCCGTTGTTGTCGCTACCGCCACCGCCACTAGTTCCGCCACGCTTTTTACCGCCTCTGCCAATCCATTCTTGTGTCCACCGTCTTGACGCTCTTGTTACCATAGCCATGCCAGATGCCGCGACACGTAATCGTTGCTGTCGGACGCTAATTCTGCCTTGGCCGCTACAGCCAAGCGTGCACACCGCTCGTGCTACTGCCAATGTCGCTGTCAGAGCCATCGCCAGTAGTATATCGCTACCTTGGGTGCACATCGGAAATCAAGTAGAAAGTTGTCATTCATCTATGACGAATTATATATTTAACCGTCAGTACAGTACATTTCAAAAACTTTTCAATCTGCGATAAAATGCGACATCGATCGCAAAATGAGAAATCACATACAAAGTGCGAAATAGTTGTGAATCTGCGATACAATTGTGAAGTTGCATTTTATCGTTTCCTTCGTATTCGCCCCCTAAATAGGGATGCGACATCAACAAGACATCGATGTTTGAAAACATTAACTTCAGGATGACCGTGCTAATTAATTTATAATTAAGTTTTAACTGATGAAGTAAATAATTAACAATAAAAACAATTAAAAAGACTTATCCTGACAGCTTGAATGCTCAGGGTCATCTCACGGAGTCTCAGATTCCTCAGATTGCAGTACGGAGAAAGTCACGAGAAGAAGAGGATGGCTCTAAGGCAGCGGCGCACGCGTTACTTCTTACATTTTTTACACTTGTTGCGCTTTTATATTTTTTTGAAGAACACAAATAGCGAATAATAAATTAGTTTCCCTTATTTCTTATTTTTAATGGAAAAACCAAAAAGCATCAAAATATTTTGTTTATCTCAAAGCTACAAAATGCTAAATCTTAATTTTTATAATACTATAAAATGCTAGCCATGTTTCCAAAATGCGATTTTGTAATGCTATAAAATGTCATTTTATAATGCTTATAAAGTGACAGCCTTGTTTCCAAAATGCGATTTATCAGAACTTAAAGCGCTAAACTCTACCATCACTAACCATTAGCATCGCCCTCACCTCCAACGCTGCGCCATCGCGGTGGACACCTCCCACGCCGCAATTAGCGCTTCCGCTGCCGACACACCGCCTCCGCCCACGCCGCGCGCACGCTCCCGCGCTCGGCCCCTCGCGCCGCTCGGTGCCTGGGCGCGTTTGGCCCTCGCCGAAGTAGGCCACCTGCCGCAGGCGCCTCGCGCGGCAGCGGCCACGGCCCAGCGATGCCGCGCGCTCCGGACCCAGCCTGTTGCAGGGCATCGACAATGGAATGAAACAAAACACTTCTGACGTGCTAAAAGAAAGATGTGTCTACTTTGAGAAGCTCAGTGAAAGAGTGATGGAACAACCTTTTGGTAGATTTGTATTGGCATTTTAAATGTGTTACTTCATCATCTCTTATTTTTTGTCTATTTAACGACATGATACATCACTAGAATGAAATGTGATAAATGAGTGGAATGTTAAAATAGAGATACACGTGCCCCTAAAGCACTGTAACAGTTTGATTTATTTATTATCAAATTATTCAAAATTGCTTCCGGATTCGCAAGGAGGGACGTCTGTTATCATTTATGATATTTCTGGAAAAAAGAAAAAGATTTGGAAGTATTAGCCGTTTTGAAACTATTAAACAAGGTTTGTTATGATAGCTTATGGAACAGTCCCCATAAAAACATGGAAATTGCAAAGTACAAGAAAATACAATGGGTGGCATTTTAAAAACCCCAAGCGCACGAAAAGGCGGACGTCATTATGACCCAGCGGACACATCTTCCCTCGCCGTTTCCCCAGGGTCATCACTTTGGTTCGAGGAAGGCCTCCCTATCCATGAAAGGTTTTCCCTTATGGTTTCACGACCTCTAGCAATGTGAATAAAAAGTTTTCTCAGCAGGGGGCGGGATGTTGTTCTTCACTAGAGGAATACGCGAATACGATTCCGTAAACACACGATATCACGCATGTATTATCGCATCGTGATGTGCTTTTTAATCACTAACCTGTGTATTTTGAGAAGTACAGTGGAGTGGTTAGATCGCGTTTCCGGGCGCGTGAACTACTAAGGTCATTAGTTCCTGAAGTATAGTGCTTGTTTTTGTACTGGAAGTGGCGGTGATCTTCCCCGCTGGATAGTCAGATTCGGCACCGACTTACCCTTCGGCATGCGAGGTTTTCCCCTGCCAGGTATCTGCCACCTGCGAGGCACCGCCCCAGCCGGGACAAGCTCTAAGCTACATGTGTGGTAGTGTAGTGCATGTAAGTGTGTGCGTGTGTAAGGGATGAGGATAGGACAAGGAAGAGGTCGCACGCGGCCCGTTTGTTAGGGTACAGCATTCGCCTCGTATTGATAGAAGAAACCAAAGAAAATTACCAATCAGAGCAGCCTGATCGTTAGATTGTGACGGTGAAAATAAGATAGCTCTCTATGTCGGAATTTCAGAAGTAAAATGCAGTATAGATGTACCAATCACTATGGTTATTTAAGTCTGGCAGGACAAAATATGTGAATAGTGATTACGCGTGATTTAGAGTGACGAGAACGTTGACATAACGAAGAGGGCAATGGTCTTCCAGATACTCGGATTTGACTCCTTGTGGCTTTTTGCTATGCAGATACTGTGCACCAGGAAAGTCTCTCCGCACTGAGCCGAGTCAGGGTCTCCTATTTAAAATTGCATTTGTGTTGGTAGCAACCAGATCACTGGGAAACAAGAGAAGGGGAGAACACTTCTAGCATCTATTATGATTGTGATGACTGCGTAATGTACGTTTTCTTTTGTTACAAACGGCAGCTCGCGCTACCAACATAATTTCTGTTGCACACCAGCAAGGTGCTACTGCGGAGAGATATTTTCTGGCGCGCTACATTTGTAATATATTGTAGTGTAATAAATTTGTTATACATTTATAATGTATTTGTGGCAGTAGTAATATTTTGTGTATGTAACGTTTTACCTGCAAAACTTGAATTTAAGAGAAAGATTTAAAAAATATCACCCCTGTCGCAGAGAATATGCTAAAACGGTATGGCATAAGTTTCATTCCTCTGAGAACATCCGCGAAATTTCGTGTGTTTTCTATAGTGAAAGAAAACATTAAAAAAATTAAGCCTCATTTTCACGCCGCATGACGTTGCTCTACCATTTTTAGTATTTATATAATCCTATTTGTTAGAATCTCTTAGCGTACTTTTGAATCACTGTGTATTGTTTGAAGAACAACAGTAGAACAGTGAGATCTGTTTGCCTTCTCGTATGTTTTAAATGTGAGAAACGTTTTACCTTCGTCCTTTCTTTTTCAGTTTCATTGTCTAACGTATCATTAGGCGACCAAATATCAAAATCGAGCTCATAACTTTCACAGTCAAGTGTTCATTTTATTTCATTCAATCATTAATTCATCAATGATTTTATGCTATTAAAGAAATATCTTCGAGTTTCACATCAGATTCCTAAGCTGAAATCATTCATGTCCCTCACGACTTTCGGTACCGGACTACGATTTTTAGCTCTTTGTGTAATTTTTCTATATTTATTTTGGATTATTTTTAATTTGTTAATCTGGCAGTGTGCTGATTTTTCCCATACGGGGGAGGGGTAAGTTAGAAATCATGGTATTATTGATTTGTACCCATTTTCCCCATATTCTATGCTGAGAGATGATTTGTGATTTAGTATTTTTGCCCATAGTTTGTGAAAACTGTCGGTGATGTGTTCTTTCCATGTTAATTTTGAATTTAATGTGAGTTCTAGATATTTGATTCGTGTTTGGTTTGGAGCCATTGAATGGGTATATTTTGGATGAGTAGTGCGGGTGGTCCTTTGCGTTTGCGAAGGATGAAAAGTTTGGCTTATGATTTTTCGGCATTGATCTCGATTTTCCATTTTTTTATCCATTGGGTAAAGGTTGGTAGATGGTTTCGTAGGGTGGCGTCGGCGCATAATATATCGTTGTGTGAAGCAAAAAGATCTGTGTTGTCTGCAAAGAAGAGCTATGTTAGAGGTCATTGGTAGAGAAATATCAGATAAGAAAATGTTAAAGAAGAGGGGGAGAGTATGTATGTTGTTCGGAGAATGTGTTGTTTACTTTGACTTTAAAGTTCCTGTTAGATAAGAAACTGTGTATAATGTTGCATAAGTACTGTGAAGTTCCTAGTTGTTGAAGTTTGAAAAGTAAGCAGGTATGCCAGACTGTCTAGAAATATTACAAATGTGTATTGTAGATGATGAACTGCAGTGGCGATGGATTTAGTGAGTCGGAGTAGTTGGTGTGTGGTAGGGTATTTAGATCTGAAGCAGAATTCGAAGTCCGTTTTAGTTCCGGTGACTGTTTTTGGAAGATTATGAAGCAAATTAATCCTCTTCATCCCGTTGTTTCATCTAAAGGCTCCTTGGTGAGGAGCCCGCAGCCTCGCGGCGGCAAAGGCCGAGCAACGAGCCTAATTCGATAAGTGGCCCTCAATCCCGCGTTGGAGGCGCGCCAACGCCGCCGCCGGATGCACCGCAGTAAAGCCCTGGCGGTCCCCGACGCTGCCAGCGGGGGCGACGGCAGTGATGACGATGATGATGATGAGGATGATGATGATGGTCGTAGCTGTGGTGGGCGGGGCTGTGGCGGTCTGGGTGGTGGCTGCAGCAGGGAAAGGTTGTAGTGGACGATAGGGGTGGGGGTGGAAGTGGTGGTAGTGGCTTTGGTGGTGACGATGGCGGCGGCAGCGACTTTGATGATGGTGATGGTCGCAGATGTGGTGGTGAGCGAGGCTGCGGTGGTGTTGGTGGTGGCTGCAGCGGGGAAAGGTAGTGGACGATAGGGGTCGGGTGGTGGGGAAGGTTGGGGTGGAGGAGGCGGCGGCGGTGGCGGCAGTAGCTGCTACGGAGGACGGAGCGGGATTCCTGGAAGCAAGCGAACTTACGACTAGGGGCCTAGCGATACAATCGATTAGTATCGATAGTTTTGTTTTCGGTAGTGGCATCCGCAATCGATAGCAATCTCAACCTTCTGCGCATGCGCGAATGCTCAAAAGTGATATAGAGTGGTTGAGATTTGCTGTCGTTTGTTGTACAATTAAAGAAAAAAATGGGACATATTTTTTGAGAAAATATTCCGTACGTAAACTAAATTACTCAGTTTTCCTAAAACTTGACATTAATTTATCTTCTAATTTTTTGAGGAATAGATTTCATCTAAATAATGGGTTGGAGAAGGATCTCGAAACAAATTTACACATTTACAATTTAGAATTTTGTTTAGTCAGGTGTCCCTTTTTGCGTTTTTGCCCAACACTCTTACAGACTGCCTTCATCGGCTCCTAAGGGACTTAGCAGTTCCTCCCGCGCGATAACAACCGCTACGCAGGGACAATTCCCAGAGGAAAACTGCCACGTGTTCTCCAAACCTCACGAAGGTAGGGGTCACTCCTTCTCCATGCCCATTATAGCATGTGGACCCAACTCGATGCTTGTACCAATGCTATGGGTCTCGAGGGAGTCATCCTCTAAATTACACGAACACTGATCTCGTGTACAGTTCCCGGTGAATGCAACGGATTTTTGAATGATTATGATGGAGGAGATAAACCAAGGACTGAGAATGCCCAGCCCCATTACACGAACATGCTACACAATATCCAAGCTCTTTTGTTTACACTCGTTAGTACTTCCTTTCTCTTGTTATGAATACAAGGCCGCCAAATAAGGCGACGGACGATGTGAGTTCGGTAAATCGACATATCTGTACACTGTTATGTTGTTGAAATAGATACGAAATATTGTATCGATTCAAGAATTACAATATGTTTTACGTTTATCTCTTCCTCCCTTTTCTTTCTTCCTTTCTTTCTTTCTCTCTCCCTCTCCCTCGACCCTTTCTCTTTCTTTCTCCCCTCTTGGCGCTATAACCCAGATCAGGCTCCTCATTTACTCACGTTTGAGAGCCGCGTGTTTAATCGAAAAAGATATCACCAACACCTCCTTCACCTCTTTCAAAAACACCAACTTCTCCTCATTACGAAGCACTTTACTTCATTTCAAAAATAAATTAAAAATCGGTAGCAGTTCTCATCGACATAACACAGGCTTTGATCGGACGTGGCATCCACGACACGGGTATAAAATCAAGAAAATATGCAAACCGCACCATATCCAATCAGTCATGCAAAGCTGCATCAGCAATAGAACCTTCTCAGTAAATGTAAACAAACACCATCCAAACCTAAGACAAATCTTAGCAGGATTGCCGCAAGGATCAGCCCTATCGCCTACTTTAATTTATCCGTATGTTGTTGACCTTCCCAAACTAAACGACATCCACATTGCACAGTATGCAGATGATACAGCCTTCTAAAACTCCGGTCATTTACTTACTGATTGCAGCAACAAAGTTCAATTCTTAACTACAGTATTTTCACTTAACTGACAGCAAGGCTTCAAAATACAAAAATTTAACTCAATCCAACCAAAAGAGCCAAGATCTTCACACTCCGACCACACTCACCTCCACGACCGCTAATGCTAATACACTTAACTGACTCTCTACCAATAAACTAATCATATACTTAGGACTAAAGATCGATACAAAACTCATTTGGAAATAGCATATAGAAGCCAAAATTACTCAAGTCACAATCACGCTTATATAATCAAATCCATTAATACACAGATAGAGTTCCGCACCATACAATTCCTCATTAATAACATAAAAAGCAATATTAAGATCCTTGGTATTACCCGCATGCCCAATTTGTTTAAATGGAGCAAAGGCAACCAAAAGAAACTGCAAATGTTACAAAACTAATTTACCATGATTATTCCAACCTCTCTTTGGTATTTCACCAAAAACAATTACACAACGACAACTTCACGTGTGTGTTCCAACACCTATCTAGCTACTAACTTCTTTTCAAACCTATCCCAAATCCCTTCACTATCTGTACATAGACTCGGTAAAAACCCATTACATAGAATTAGAATACAAAATTAGTTTCCCATCCACATTTTCTTCAAGAAATTGTTCGAACTGGATCCCAATGATTAACTTCAACTTCTGTATTAGTTGAAAGTATTAATTTAAGTTAGCTATCTTACTTATGTAAAGTTAAATTAAACAGAACTATGAAATCACATTCTATGTAAGTAAAGGAACAAAAAACCGAGCCGCGTTCACGCTGCAATTCCGCGTCATTCGCTATCGTAGGGTTGGATCGTTTGAAGCCGAGGGACTATCAATGGGGCCTAAGAATTGGAGTTGGAATAGGAGGGGGAAAAGAGGACTGACAGTGGCCCGTTGCCCGTTTTTAAGGTAATACTCCGGTATCCGCCAGGATACCAGAGAATTACCTTTACCTTAAGTTGATCGGAAGAAACCATTGAAACTACCTGTTAGAACAACTGCGCCCTGGCATTCTATTTCGGGTTGTGACGTCATCCAATCCAGCCATGGCAGTGTGGGAAATTTGCCACCGATTGGACGCGAACCAAGGACCTCCCGGCGTACCAGGATTCAGTCGTTCTGTTTAATTTAACTTTCCATGAGTAAGATAGCTAACTTAAATTAATACTTTCAACTAATACAGTAGTTGAAGTTAATCATTGGGATCCAGTTCGAACAATTTCTTGAAGAAAATGTGGATAGGAAACTAATTTTGTATTCTAATTCTATGTAATGGGTTCTTACCGAGTCTGTGTATAGATAGTGAAGGGATTTGGGATAGATTTGAAAAGAAGTTAGTAGCTAGATAGGTGTTGGGACACACACGTCAAGTTGTCGTTGTGTAATTGTTTTTGGTGAAATACCAAGGAGAGTTTGGAATAGACGGGAAAGGAAAGACTAAGAGTGCCCGTTGCCCGTTTTTAGGGTAACAATTCCGGTATCCGCCGGAAGAAACTATAAATGCTTCCTGGAATTAAATATAGGGTTGTGACGTCATGCAATCCAGTCATGGCAGTGTGGGAAATTTGCCACCGTTCGGAACCAAGGACCTCTCGGGCTACCAGAATACAGTCGTTAACTGACCTGCTACAACTTACTCTAAAGCACGACAAGTGTCAGAATCGTTATGATAATTAATTACGTATTGACGTGAATTATAAAATCAATGAAAGGCCTGACAATCTAAATAGATTTTCTTTGATCCATGATTAGAACACCGAGTCACAAACTTCAAATCAATGTTTTCGCCTCTTGTAAGTATGAATCAGATATCAAAAGTCAAGAAGAAAAAAATTTAATACCAGGAATGACATGAATCAGTTCTCCCTCACATAGAATATCATGGTGCAGTGTATTAATATTACGATTGAGAGACAGAAGCAAACGTGTTGTTTTCAATGGTGAGAATGAATCGAAGTGTTCGTAGATCCAGTGAAATGTTCAAATCCAAGTTCATTAGTAAAGACTGCAATCGTTTGCATTGCTTTTATCAAACCAAAAAATTGTTTACATGTTAATTTTGTTGTGGGGGAAACTATTTTGCAAATATCTATATTGCTAATTTGGTTTTAGCGTAGATACTGGGTGAAAACAAAACACAGTCTATGGCGATGTGGAAGATGTCAATGGTTTTGTTACATACTTATGAACTCGGAAAAAAAAAAAAAAAACAAAGACAGCATCGATTTTCTTGGCCAGAACTGATATTATTGGTAGTATTTAAATAACTGTTGCACTCTATAAATACTATACTATTTTATTTGAGTATTCGTGAAGTATTATTCGAGTATTCGTGCAGTGTTATTCGAGAGATTTTAGAGTTTGTTCTTGAGCAGTGGGCTTGCTACTTTTTGGAAGACCATTTTTTGTGTTTTTTATCAGCATTATTGCAGCTGCAGGCCACTAGTTGAAGCTATCTATCTACTCTGAATCCAATGCATGTGCCCAGCTCAGTTACGATCCGATAATACTGAAGTTTACACTAGAAGGATTTTTATTACCTTAACACTTTGTCTGTCACCATTGTATTGTTTCTACATATCACAATAGTCAACGCTTTTTTAACGAATTTATATATTAAACTTAATGTACGATGATTAGAGAACGTTGAGTTACACATGGAATGTATATTTCGTAATATATAACGTTTTTAATATTCGTAGTGTAGGACATAGAGTATTATCTATTGGTCTGACAGGAAATTTGATCACTACACCGTGACAATGGTACCGTGATGGGGCCAAGAGATACTATGGGCTAGTACACCGAAAAAAAAAAAACAACCTTTGGAGTATACCAGATCCATGATAGTGTAGCAAGGAAACCTGTTACAGTATCATGGATATGGTATACTCCAATGGTTCTTTTTTTTTCGAAAGGAACAGTGCGGAGAAACCTTTAAGGAATATTCGGAGAGTGCGAAAGTGCTCTGCACTGAGAATGTACTCAGAGAAGCGATAGGGACCACAAGACGACCTGGTACGTGTTTTAGGAACCGAGAGAAAGCAGCTGGAAAGAGGATAGAGGGAAACCATAAAGATTCGAGAGAGCAAGAAACTAACTTATTCGAGAAAGTCTGTGCCATTTTGTAATACCACTAATTTAGTATATTAAAGCCATTTGAGGGTGAGAGTGATAAAATTTTAACATCGCTGTAATAATGACCACCCTAAAGTGGGTGATTGGTTAGGGAACACACATGACCAAACACAGTACTCGCTATCCAGATTGTTCGTTAAATAATCATCATTTTTCCAAATATTTTTAAGGCAATTTGGCCAATAATTTCTGATTATCCAACGAAGTAAAATAATTTTATAATTTCTTACTGCTTTTATTTAATGACAATAATGCAAACCCAGTCTTGCAATTTCATCAGACACCCTTTTTCATTTTGTGGGACATTCCAACAAAAAAGAAGCTGCCAAATTCAAATATTTCCCTATATTTTTCACGATTTTTTCCAAAACGATTTAAAGTAGAAGTAGCTGCAAAATCTTGTTCCAGAGACTGCTCATAAATTGCAATAATATATCTTTTTACAAGTCTCAAATTCTGTGACTATTTTTCTATTTGACTATATAAGTTTTTTCTAAGAAGGTTTCGTTATTAAAACCTTCTTCGTTTTCCAAATTTTCAAAAAAGCAAAACGTTTGATGCTCAAATTGCTCGTAGTTGGAGCCATTATCATTCTATCTCCCACTGTATTTCAGTTATGTCACCCATGCAGAATTATCTTCCTTCAATCAAAATGTTTCATATTACTCATCTGCTAAGTTTCTTATCAGCTCTCATAAAATGAGTACCCTACCCAGAACAAATAATCGAGAGATAGCCCCTACGCAAACGACAGCTGGTTACGTCCTATCGTTTCCGCGGTGTGGAAGTAAAATTTGTCACTTGACTGTTCTGAGATCACCTAGGAAATCTCCAAGATAAGATGTTCATCGTAAACACCAAATACATTCATGTTTTCTTTACAGAAGCCCAATTGGGTTAACCTCAAATGTAAATAATGTAACAAATGAATTATGTTGTTTTCTGAAACTATCACAGGCCTTGAGGTTGACCAGTGATTTTTTTAATTCACGTTTTCTGGATAAGTAATGATGTGCCAGAAAATATATTTTCATTCACCTCTCGGACTAGGGATCATCTGTTGAAAACACTGAAACACACGCAAACAAATACTGAAAATACGTCCCCATTCTTAAGCTCCCGCTGGCTAATTACTTTAATAGCCATCGAGCAGGACGAAAAGAAAAGAATTGTATTTATTTGTGTTGATTAGGATGCATTCTTAAATTACATTACGAAACATAAACTCAGTTTCAGTCCACCTGCCTCCTTGTAACATATTTGTTACGCACGTAAAAATATATTTCTCTTTCATAATTTCATAACACTCTCCGCCTCTCATACAATTTTCAAAGTAGTTCAATATTATTTAAAATATTTAAAATCAATATAAAAATCAAATTTTGACGTTAAATAATTAGTCATTTTTGTGTTTTTAATGAAATTTAGCAATTTAGTATATGTATTTAGTTACAACTTTTACTTTGAAAATTGGGCAAGTTACGTAACGTTAAACCGATACCCCATATCCCTGTTCGACTCCAACCTAACCCCCTCCACGTGTTACAAAACTGAAGGATGGCCACCTACTTACGTAGGTATTTATGTAATAAGTTATTAATTCATTTAAGGAATACTAAAAGCACATTTAGGGCAAGAAGTATTTATTTATGATACGATAATATTCGAGAGGAAAATATAACTACTCGTATAGTAGTTCAGGAGTAAAAGTAAAATGACTCACTATTAGTATTATAAAGGATTTTGTAAAAGTAATTTACGAGGGAGTAGTAGTCTTCATTGAACGGAGGTGTAAAATACTCCAAATCAGTATTAATACTTTTAAGATTGCTCAGTGATACGCAATATGAATTGCTCATCAGTTTCATTGTTTCTAGGGAAAAAAATTACTCAGTGCAGTCACTCACAGAAAACTGAATGACTAAATAGACTGAATGACTCTTAGCAAACCCAAGGAGAGGAATTACACGTTTTCTTTAAAATGAGGATGTTCATTTCGCGTCTTACGAAATTTCTACTTACCCTAATGAATGGATAGCTAATAAACATAGATATTGCAGGAAAACATTTTTTTATTTACTCTGCTCCTTAATTATTTCCTCGTATTGCTGAACTTTAGCATTTCATTCAGTTTTTGCCAACTCATTATTAGTGTTCTCTAATAGTTGCATTAAAATCTATTTTTCTTGAGTAATTCACTACGTTTTGTTTCTCATAAGTCGACTTTTCAATACTTCTGAGCTGCAGTTTAATAAATGAATAGTTCAGGGAAATGTACAAATGAGGTTCTTATCATTTGCCCAGATGGTCACAGACATTGCTACCGCTCTTCACTTTACCCCTACAGGCCTCAATATTACTGCTCATTAATCTCTTCCTGGGTTTTTCCCGACAGCTAAGTTTCATTCCAGTCTTTTGGGCAGAGTGCCAAAATAAGAAAAAAAAATTAGGAACATATTTTCAAGCGTTTCGAAGCGATATACGAATGCGAAGGTTAGCAGCAGCGCATATCTCTGGGAACACCGTCTGCTCTTTAGTAGATACTGACCGGTAGGAGCATATCCGGTTATCGCCGCCGTAACGCCCGCGTAACCCGGATGTTAGCACTCGAGCAGCGTGTTCGGACATGTGCTCGGCCGGGGGAAAAAAGAGGAAGAAGAGAGCAACTAGAATGGCCGGTCCGGCATCCGATTTGCCTACCCGCGCGGCGGGCAAGGAGCTCGGAATCCCGCTTGCGTACGTTGCTTCAAAGAGGGATGACGGTCTCTTCTCTGAGATATCCTTTCTATTCTTCTGCCTATCTCTCCTCCTCTCTCTTCCCCCCCCTCTCTCTCTCTCACTCGCCCTCCTACGCTCACTCTCTCTCTCTCTCTCTCTCTCTCTCTCACTCGACCTCCGCTCACTCTCCCTCATTGCACGTCTCCTAACTCTTCTCTCTCTCCCTCATTACACGTCTCCTCACTCCTCTCTCTCTCTCTCTCTCTCTCTCTCTCTCTCTCTCTCTCTCATTTTTCTTCTCTCACACTTCCTTCCAACTCGTTCACCCAAAAGAATTGGTCTTGATAGGGTAGCAACTGTTTCTTCCGACATTCATCTAGTGCGGTCAGAGTAAAATAAGAAAACATCCTCTACAAGGTTAATGACTTCAGTCGTAATGGTTGTTTTTTCAACTTAATAGGAAATTTAAACTTAGAACGTAACAAATTACGGCGCCTCAGCTACGTAATACTTCTGTGATAGAACCAATTCAAGAGAATGCGCTGTTATAGTGCGATCTCATGTCGCAAACGCATCACCGTAGTATACGCATATGCAGTCGCGAAGTTTCGAGGAAATAACAAATGTTATGTAACAGCTGCTTCTCCTTACGTCTTCTGCTTTCCTCAAATGGCCTTCCCCTCCGTCTCTCTCTCCCTTTCCCTCATGCTTCTCTCTTTGTCCTCTCTCTCTCTCTCTCTCTCTCTCACACACACACACACACACAGTCGCTCGTTCGCTCTTCACACATTATCCGCCCACCAACGAGCAGTGTAAAAAATGAGTCATGTGTTTTCTGCGCTATTCGCACGTTTTCTGAGAATCAGCTGTCAGGAAGCCCCTTGACGTAATGCAACTAACCTCCCGTTAAAGATATGCAAGCGATGCAGAAATATACACTCCGAGAACTGTGATTTTTTTTTTTGTATTAGTGATTATGTAATGTCTTACTAATATACCTTAAATATAAAATAGATCTTAAGGAATCTATAAATGGGTTAATTTTTGTTTAGAGATGTTATTTTATCGTGTCTTGTTCCTTTGACCACTTGACTAAGCTGAGAGATCATGAAAATAACATTTTAGAGGAGATCAAAAACACGTCTGTGATTTTTTGAACTAATCTTCTAGCGCGACACAGAGACAGCTCAACTTATTTTATGTTAACCAGGGATCTTAAATAATTTACATACACATACATGAAGAAATCTGAAGAATGGCGAGGTCTGTGAAGAAGAGAGAATAATTTAATGAAGAAGTATAAAAAGATCAGCATGCGACGTAAAGAAGATAATTAAATCAGGAGAAAGAGAAAACAAGAGGATCGAAGACGATAAAGACGATAAATACAGTTCAGGCGATAAAACGATTATTCATAATGTCAAGAGTGACGGGATAATATATCAAGAGAGAAAGGAATGAGGTGAAAGAGTAATCAAAGGAGAAGATGTGACGATGAGAAGGCAAAGACGAGTATTGAACTCAAAACTAATGAGAAACCAAATCAGTCCTGTCACACCGACAACAGGAGACAAAATGGAAACAATTAAGGATGACATTATGCAAACAAGGCGAAAAAGATAATATTGTGAACTAATGAGGGACAAATAGAGGAAGTAAAAGAAAGCTTGACAGAAGAAAGACGATTCGACGTAAAGAACAAAAACGAAAGCAAAACTCAATCAGTGAAAACGAAAGGAAAAGAGCAAGAAAGAATAACAAGTGAAAAAGGAAAGCGATTAAATGAAGAGGACGAGAGAAATAAGAACTAGGAAGAAGAGATAAAATAAGGAAAAGGCGAAGGTAGAGATGAATGAGAATACAAAAAGGATGATTACTAATTACACGTAACTGATGCACAATTAAGTCTAACGGACGAGAAACAGGTAAGGAAAAGGAAGTAAATAATTGAAACAGTTTACAAACGAAAGGTTTTCTTTTCTCCTCACATTTCACCTTCTATGGGTTTGAATTCTCTATAGGAAGAGGGAAGAAAAAAATAAGGCAAACAAACAAGCGGCGGACAAAAAAGACTGGAAGAGAACAGAAAAAGTATTTCTAGGCAACATTTTCGCAAAAAATGACATATAAGAACCTACGAATCCCTCAACCTTCCTGTTTGTATCTGTAAATACTAAATAGGCTTAAATTTTTAACAACAAATGGCATGGCAATAGAGTAACGGATGTTATACCTTCCTTTTTCATATTACAGACACGTTTGGGGTTTCAACAACCCATCTTTAATACGAAGTGGCATAGTATTGACCATCTGCCCTTCAAATCATCAACTCAAGGAAGAGGCGATGCGCGGCCCACATCGTGCTCAGGCAGGACGCGGCTCGGCATCGCGCAGATCAGCTCGGGTCTGCTCGGCTTGTCGCGTCGCGTCGGGACGGGGCAGCGTTAGGGTGGGGGGTGGGGGCGGGGCGGCCTTGCCCGCTGGCCTTCGGCGGCGTGAGGGAATACCGCGGGCGAGCGCTACCGGAAGCCGGGCGAACGCGGGCGGCAGCGACGCGACGCATGCTCCGCCGCGCCGCGAGAGGAGAGGCCGCCTGTCAGATTGCCAGCTCGGCGGCGCGCGGCGGTGATGGTAGTGGTGGTGGTAGTGGCGGCAGCGACGGCGTGGACGATGGTGGCGGCAGGAGTAGCTATGGACGTGGCGGCTGCTGTGGGGTGACGGTGACGGAGGCGGAAAGGCAGTGGCAATCCTAGCTGAGGCGTCTCGGCGTCACAGATAGAGGGGGGGGCATTGCTGACGACGGCGGAGGATTCGGCGGTGGCAGCGGCGACGGGGGACGGTGGCGACTTGACGGCGGCGAAGGCGAGGGCGAGTGCGAGGGCGAGGGCGAGGGCGAGGGCGAGGGCGAAGGCGAAGAAGACGACGATGACGCGGAAGGGGCGTCGGGGGCGGGGCTGTGGGGGCGACGGTGGCGTCTCCGCGCGTCAGGCGATTCCCCGACGCGGACGCCTGGGCCAGCACCAGCCCTTGCGTCACGGGCCACACGGCGCGCTGGCCACGCGCCGCTGACTCAAGAGGGAGCCCCTCAACGAATGAGACCCTTATCATGCAACCCTAACAACCGGAAATGATGGTAAAAATATGGGAATACGGGAATCAATACGCTTTGATTAATTGATATTAATCCATATATTGATTGTGTGTGTTTATATGATTACATACGTTATATATACGTACATACATATATACACACATACATATATACATATATACATATATTACATACGTTATATAACGTATGTAATATATACATGTATATCCACATCTCCTCTCTCTCTCTCTGATAGCACCTCAACCCAAACCATTTCGACCCTCGGTTTCGCAAGCCTTCAGCCTAAGGAGTTGGGCATTCAACCTCTCTCTCTCGTCTGATGTGAGTGGCCACAAGTTGCGGAAGGGAAAATTGTGCGCCGCCTCTGTCGGTTTTTAAGGCATAGCTCTCATTCGGCGTCCACCTGAAGTGCATCCGTGGAATCCAAGAAAGCCATCCGACCACAGCAGCCGTCCTCTAGAATTCGCATTTAGGTGGAGCAGGTGCATTCCATTTTGCTGCCTGACAATTTTGTAGAGCGTGATGTTTTGGGAAAGTGAATTTTTACTAAAATTATTTTCGTATAATTGGGTTGATTTTAAGAAAAGCATCTGAACAAAAGTTATTTTTTTTCTTTATTTCTATTGGTACTAATTTTCAGAAAAATATTTTATAACAGTGATACTCTCATTAGATTAATTTCCTGATACCCTGGATCAATTTGTTTACTGCGAATTTATTTGTTTACTGCTGGAAAAACAGTAAGTTCGAGTCTTCTGGGAAAAGAAAATACACATTCATTAATGAGATGCACACTTAACTTTATCATCTAGTTTTTGTGACATTAAAGATGGTGAGAGAAAAACATCTCATCCGATATGGTGATCAATTCTCATTACTTATTGCTGCACACCTGTGAGTTGAAGAGACAAGTAAGGTTAAACATATGATTCTATAACAATCAATATTAGTAATACTAACGACATACCACTGGCGAATTAAGGGGGGGGGGGGCATGGGGGCCATGCTCCCCTCCTCCAAAAGGCGAAGAGTTTTCGTTTACCTTCCATTATTTGGCAAAATTGATTTAAATATTCATTTACATTCGAATTTTGCACTTATTTAAATAATAATACTGTATAGCATCATATATACAGTACATAAATAATATACATATAATAACATATATGTTTATTTTTTAAGAAAAATCTACGATGCCCCCGACCCCCCAATTGATCGGCTGGATCCGCTCCGGTGGCATATTAATATTAACGTGATACTAATGACAATTAAGAATACAACAAACGCGAATACCAATCCAACTGCTTGATTATCAATATGATTTGGACGTATAATTACTGCTCTATTAAAAAGTATGTGGTGACAAGAGAAATCCATGACCATGACAGGGCATGACTGGCTGTGAGTACCGGTAGCGATACACTGGTCGACAGACAGTGAAACCATAGAACAGGAAGAACAACAGACCGAAACACAGGCGGGCACACAGGCGGACGGAAGTCCAGTCACGAACGGCGTCTGCATTCGCCAAATTACTACTGCGCTCCTCTCCATTCATTAAATTAGTGTGTCTTTACACGATATAAGAACGCGCTCACGAAAACGTAGCACTGGTTTTGAGTCTCCACTCCGTGTAAATGCCTAAGTATGTTCTAGCTAAATGCGGCAAGATTTTCCAAGTTTTTCCATTTTTGCACGATGCTTTTGACAAGGTCTAAAATTAATAGAGAGGCACCAAACCGATATTTCCACGGATCTTAGCAGCAGATAAAGCCATTAAGTTTTATTCGTTTCACACTAAGGTCGGTACCAGGTGATTCATCGTGCTACAGTTTTTTCTTCGCTATTTCGCGACACAGTACGCTACGTAAAGGCGGTATTCGGCGAATATCGAGCATCCGCTCGCCGAATTCCGAGAAGTGTGAACGGGTTGCTTGCTAGCGCCGAACATTCGGTATTCGCCCTTTTTACGGCATGTCGGTCTTTAGGACACTTCCAAGAGAGCGAACATTCACCGAACACATCAGCTGTTCGGGATTGGGCGAGCACTAGCTCGCTTCTCAGCGAGTGCCGAATGTATGGAGCCACCTGAAGGATGCGGTCATGTGACAGGGGAACTTTGGACACCAAGCCCGAAACAAGCAAACACCACCGCCGGCCGATATAGAATCGCATCAGCCTACTTCTCCGTAAACGCGTGACCATTTCCGAGACGGGTGCTATGATTCATCCGTCACCAAGCCGGGAAGCGCACACACCCACGCCACACGTCGGCGAGATGCTGCAACCGGCAGCGACGCTAGCCCCAACCTCCTCTCCTACTCGGCCGGCGACGACTGGCGACTGGCGCTTCTCCCGCTCCGCCGCCGCCGCCGCCCTCGCCGCCGCCGCCGCCACGTGCAGGGCCGCGCCTCCCAGACGGCGGTCCGCGCGTAGAGTGGGGGAAGGCAACGCTAGAGAGAGGGGAGACCCGCTTCATTCACACTCGCGAACTTTTTTACTACAGCGCCGGCCCTCCCCCGGAATTCCCGAGTTGACGTCACGGTTTTCTTCCACTTTCATATATATAATAGCAGGCCCGCCGCGGCCCGCAGGTTTCAATCGGCCGGCAACGGCGTCCGCTCCGCAGGTGCTCCAGCTCCCAGCCCCAGCCCACCGCGCTCGTGCTTACATTGTGTGGATACGTCAAGAGTGTTTGTGGCTGTCGCTGTGCGCGTGTTTCTCTCTGCTGATGGCTGTGGCATGTAAGTGCACTCACACGTGGTTCTTCTCAGTGATTTCGATAGGATAGTGACTGGCTATTGACGATTTCTCTGTAGACGACTTGCGTGTAGTGGCGAAATGATTCTTGAAAGGAAGTGAGCGTGGTTTTCGATGTTTGTTTCTGGTGTCTTCTAAAACGTCACAGTGACATGAGTAGGTGTACCGAGCGAAGTGACACATGTGCCGGTCTAAAGGAGGGAACGAGATAAAAAGGTTTAAAATGCACCCGTTCTTCTGAGCTCCTGAGCTGATTGCATTAGAGAAGTTCCTCTAATGGTTTGTGTGAGATAAAACAATTTGACAATTTGAAATCAATTTAATGGACAGCTGACTAGGTGAATAGTTCTTGTGCTCGGATAAAACTCTTAAAAGTCCGAGGTAGCAGCAACATAAACATATTGATAATGCAACGACAAAAGAGAGAAAATATATTTGTTCTACAAATATTTACACAGTATTAATAAACGCTCTAAATTAATATTTTCATTAATCAAAATTGCTTGAAAACACAGACGCAAACGAGAATGTAATCGGTTCCTCACAATTTGTTTCCATTTTGTTGCAAGAAATATGTTTATAAGTATTATATTCACGAAATATTGACACGTAATGATTCTTGAAAAGTCAAAAATATTGAATGAAACGCCAAAATATTTAACTTGTTGAATTACGGTTTGAAACTTTTAATAATTTGGCGCGTTTGAAGTAATTAGTGTTCATATAATTTTAAACACAACCAACAACGAATGTGCAGTTATAGTTTAATAGGATGTTTGATAATTGAAATTTTGATTAAATATTCAACCACAAAGTTGTTTGGTATAAATTACAACTCTGATGACATAATTTACACATTGAATAATATGCCAAGATTTGTCGTGATGTACGTATTACTTTCCGCGTTCCGTCTTCTTATACTACGAGTAGTACGAAACATTTCACAATCCGAGAAACTTCATGTGAGTGTGAATTTCGAGCATCATCATAGTACGTCATTCGCACCGAAAGGTTCGTACACTGGCGATCGTCACAACGCAGACGCAACGCGCCAGGCGTCTGGGCCCGGTCGGCGCGCCGGCAGACCTCGTGCTCCGGCGCATGACGAGTCCCGCAAAGCGTGCTGTAGGAATCCCCTGCGAGTGATGACGTCAGGCGCTCGCGCTCCGTGACGTCTGACGCGCGCCAAGCGTGACTCGCCGCCGCGCGCGCCGCCTTTCGGTCGATCGGCGTCATCAGCGATGGGACCGCGGGCGGGCGGGCGGCCAGGTCGGGGAGCGAGCCAGCGCGCGGGCTTTTCGCAGAAATCGGCGTATGATGCATGCGAAGCCCAATTGTGACCGTGCGTTGAGACGGAGGGAGAGAGAGAGAGAAAAAAGCAAGCGTTCTTGGAATTTCTCGCTGGCGGATCAGCTTCCTAGACAGCTCTTTGCGGAGGAACGCGAGAACTATGGGGGAATGTAATGCAAAAGAGAGCAAACTTTACTGCGAAATTCGCGGTATTGCGAGGTTGTGATTCAGGAATGAATGTACGTGTGCATTCCTTGATCTTTATTAGATCTTATAATAATTACTTTAATAATGTAAAAGTAATTTCCATTACCTACCCTACTCTTAAGTTAACATTCACAAAAGACCCTTTCGTAGATGGTATGGTTTACTAAGAACTAATCATTAATGTACGCCGTATTAGCATTAAAACCCAATAATTAACATAATTTAACGGTGATACGTCTTCTGGCTTCGACGATCTCATCCCATTTTATCCATTTGTTTTTTGTTGTTGTTTTTTTGTAAATTTAAAATAATGTTTGCCCTAGAGTTTACTAAGGTATTTACCACGCAGACTGAATCCTATCAACCTCACGTTGTGAAGTGCACCACGTAGTTAACTAGTCCGAAAGTTTTCACTCTCATCCACATTCGTTTTTAAAGCTAAGGTTTTTCGACTTCTCTCGGCGTGTCTCGGCGCCAGCTCAGCGCAAATATTAAAACAACTCGAACCCACTCTCGAACGCGAGGTCTACTGAGGGAAATCCAGGGGGACTCCCAGCGGGGGAATACCACGCGATGATTTGACCAACGTTAACATTTAAACTACACTTCTCTTTCTGCTTCATTTTGGCATTCGTGCTTCCTTCTTGAATATTTTGCTAATATCGGTCTTGAAACAAAGTGCTAGTGATGTGACTTTATAATAGCTTTCTTGTTTGTTTGTAACCTGTACTTTCTATTATTTCCTGGGGTATTCAAGTTGGCAATGGGTCTTTTACTTTCGATTAAAGATACGGGCACACATCGGAGTCATTCATTTGTTCTAGGACATGGCAAGCGGGATGATAGGCTACTGCAGAATTTGTGCTCAAAGAAACGAGGAATTAGTGTCAGTGTTCAGCGAAGATGGAGTATATTTACAGTTATACTTAAAACTGAAAGTTTGTTTGCAAATGACAGTAAGTATTTGAGACTCGATTTCATGTTTCGTATTGACTTGACACGTGGCGCGAAATTCAAAATGACTTGCATGCTACGCGTCTAATTCAGTGTGATAAATAGCAAACCACACCGAATTGACCAACTAGCGACAGTCGCGTCAATGTTGCCCCATTATTAACAAATGTAATTTTATATATACAATAGTTTTACAATGCATTGTTTTTTTATTTGCAGGTGTTAAGAAATGATCACCTACCGACGGCTATATGTTTGGAGTGTCTTCGGAGACTTGAAGCATGCTATCAACTTTTTGAACTGCATAGGAAAGGAGAGCACGAACTGAAGAGTTTTCAAAGTGGTCTGATAGATTTATCAAACAAGAGTAACAACTTTCAGGTAAGGCTCAGTTCTTGATCAGAGGGATTTCATTGATAATGTGGATGAATCCATTCTCAATCAAAAAAGAAATATCATCTGCACACTTCTTTTATGCTAATATTCTAAAAGATTTGCACATGTACACATGTATTTGAATAATTAACCTCCTGCTGTATCTCACTAATGGCTTTATAAAAATATATTTAATAAAAAAGTTGAAGAATAATGTGGCATTATTTTATATGCAGCAGAATCATTGGTGGTTTTAATGTTAATTGCCTCTAAAATATTTTCATGCTAATGTAACTTCCATTTTTAAACAAGTATTTGTGTTCTGCTTTAAAGGTAACTTAGAGGATTTTTTTTGTTAAAAAATAATCAAAACATGGAAATGCTGCATGACTCAGATGTACTTTTCTCTCATTACAGGGTGTAATGCATGGTGAGCATAAGCCTTTGATGCCAATCAAGATGGAGGAAGATATTTTTGAACACCCTAAGCGAAGGAAGATGCGGCGTCATATGGAGGCGAACGCAGCATCTCAGAACATTGTGCAACCTCCTCAACAAGTGACTCAACCTCCACGATGTGTTTGTGACACATGTACACATGCTCAGTATGGAGAATTACGATTACTTGCTGATGTTAGTAGCCAGCAACAAGCAGAAAGTAGCCTTACTAATTTAGACAATCCCACGACACCTATGAGTTACATAAGTACAGAAAGTGCTGCTCCAACGTATTTAAATGTGCAACCATCACCACCACTTCCTTTTGCAGACTTTACTAGTGAACCACTACTTCCTCCTACTTCAGTCATTAGTGCTCCTAGTACATCTAGTGCATCACCAAATGAAGAAATCTCAGGACCTTCAACAAGTACAAAGAAAGAAATTCCATGTAACTTCTGTGGAAAAACCTTCACCCACACGGGGGACCTTAATAAGCACAGAAGAATACACACTGGAGAAAAGCCCTACAAATGCCCACAATGTGATAGACAATTCAGTCATGCAAGTAATTTGTTACGACATCGAAAAATACATTCTGGTGAAAGACCATATGTTTGTTCATCCTGCGGTAAAGGTTTCAGTCGCAAGGATAAAATGCTGAGTCACAAAAAATCAGCTACATGTACCAAAAGAACTGATAGTGATCTTCATTCACCTGGATCATCAGGGAGCTAGTGATATCTGTAGCAATTTATTTATTAATAATTTATGAACGATCTTGGAAAAGGAATTCAAAAATTTCTATTTCATTTTATAATAACTTTCTGGTACACAAGAAAGTTATTTTTGCAAGTCATTTTTGAAAGCCAGCAAATATTTCAAAATATATTGATCCCATTAAGACAGTTTGGTAAGAACTTTCACATAATGTGTATAATTTGCATTAGTGATACTAACAATATTGTAGCAATACTCATTTTTGGTATGCAGCAATTTGTTTTTGGCAGCATTAGTATACCTAATGCATGTATGGTCTTCCATTAATAACACTCTACCCACAGAGAACATTGATCACTTCTTGCATAGCTAATTAATTCTATAAAATGGTTGTTAACAAATTGCACATGAGTTATTCAATGTGTCTGTCAACTGTGTTTTTTTAATTTCATGTTTTACAAAGTAATGATCAGAGTGTTTCCTTTCTTTTATCGGAGTTTTTCAAACTTTCTATGATTGGTTTTGCCTTCTGATCCATACAAATGAAGGTAACTGTCACTCTCTCACCTTTCATAATTTGCTGGCTTTTTTACAATGTACCACAGATGTTATTGGAGAAACTGTTCTGCTCCATGGTTAACTGTGATATGGCAAAAACACAAAGTTTTTGTATTATTTTTAGTAAATGACACTAAATAAAAAAATACAATTGATTATTTTGTGACTTGTTCCCTTATTTATCCTTTCTTCTCACTGCAAACCTTCCTTAAACAATGAAAAATTAAAACTTTTATAAAAACAAATTACTTACAATAAAAAAAGAACTAAAATACCCTCCAAGCTGAAAATTATACTACTCATTCTCTACAAATTAGCTTAATGATAAATTTCAGAAACTTCAATCTAGTTTGGAAGATTTAAGAGAAATGCACTTAAAGTTACACAGTGACAAATTCTTTCTGATATTCATCACTTCTGTTATTTAAATATTTATTAATATATTATTGACCACTGTGAATAACTCATAAGAATGAAATTACACATTTATGTTGTCATTCTGTGATTATTTCAATTACTCTTCTAATGTGTTGACAACTGAACCTCTTTTATGTTAATTATCTCAAATCATTGTTAGAGCAAGAAACAAACAACTCAACTCTCTTCTTCAGTTCCAGAGCTAGACATTTTTGGGTCTGAGACCATGCTGAAATGTAACCCTCCTCCTAGAAAATTAAAAATATGAAAGTTGTGTCAACAGTAATTTTATTTCAACAAACAATAAAAATTACATTTAAGTTAGAAAAAGTTTTTGGAAATAGATTTTAAATAATACACCTTTTTTCTTTCTTCTTTTTATTAGTACCTGCAATCATAAAAATTAAAACAAACAGTTCCTCTTCAAATTTCAGACATTCAGATTTATTTATACATATATATCTACATTGTACTTTAAGGAATGTTTTGGCTATCTTGTTAGGTAATACAACCATAATAATTTAAGCCTATAACTGCATAATAATACTTTTTTTGTGCATTTTTTAAACCGGATATCTGAAGATGGCTATATGGTGTAGCCAAATATTACGAAAACTACAATGTAGATGTAGATGTGTAAATAAATTTGAATATCTAAAACAGGAAGACGAACTGTTTGTTTTAATTTTAGGTAATACTTTTAAGTAAAAGTATTTAGTGATCAAATAATACAATATCCATTTCTAATAATCTTAAAACACTAACAATTGAGTGTTTAGTTACAGTTTGATAAAACCATGTTATGTTAAACACATGAAATAATTATATGCATTTCAGGAAAACCTTTCTTAATGTTAACATCATCTGACTTATTTCTTAGTCCTACCATATAAGTAATAACTATAATGAAATATTTACAGTAAAAAATTAATTGAAAATTCTATGAAAAAATATCAGACTACTGTATAGCAACTTTCAAAATTACGATAAGAATTTTCCGGAGTTCTCATTTCTTTTACAATTTTTTACTAATTTTTTCCCATAAATCCCATCATCGTGCCCCGGGCGATTGCCTGGTCAGCTCATGCCTAGCTTCAGCACTGCTCTTCTTACAGTTATGACAATGAAATTTACATTGTCTTAATTATATATACATATGCCCATTATTCAGCAGCCCAAAATAATTAAACTTATCTCATTCTACACAAATGATTAGGAGAATCTAAAGATATGTTTATCATTGAAGAAAAAAGGGATATATCAACTTATTCACTATGCTCAAAATAGATTTTCCCCTCCAAAATACTTAATAAAATAAAAAAAGACCAATTTGCTCATTAACAGAAATACACTGAAGAGACTCATAAATACTAAACAAGAACTTCCTACGACTAACAACAACAAATAAAATAAAAAATCATTATGTAGCTCACCTTCCACCTCCTTTTACATTTCCTTTCTACTTTACGGTAAGAAATGCTTTACCATCAAAATCAAAATTTATAACAACAGGTCAGAAGGTAAATAATTTAGGTTTTTTCACAATAGAAAAACTGAAACTAAAATTCAAGAGACAGACCTAATGAGCATTATTATAAACCATAGTACTAAAGAATCAGCTATAAATACCAATGCATTATTTTGATGAATGTGTAACTTGAAGCCCAATCGGTAATACCCATTAATTAGAATTTGTTTCAATTATTTGACAGTTATTTTAAGATGACTAAGAAAAGAAAAATCAAATTTGAAAATTATTTCTTCACATCTATTTAATGGAATAGCCATGATAACTGGTAACTGATGGTTAGTAATTTCAAGGAATTAAAATATACACACACACAATTTGTTTTAGTCCTATAAAACTAGGTTTTCATTCCCCAAAATGACTTTAACTATATTTCTTATGCTCTTATTTACACAATTCAACCTTTTTTTGTTCTAATATATTTTTGGATGGTAGGTCTAGCTGTCATTCATAACATAAATTATCAGAAATGTTTAGCTGTGTTTCAAAAGAATACTATTTTCACTTTTAAAACAATGATTTTTAAAATGAAGAATTTTCACAAGAGTCTAATTAGTTAACTGTTATAAGTATTATTGTTGTTGTTTCTTGTATCATCATCACCATCATCATCATTATTATCATAATAATAATAAATTATTCTTATTGTTGCATAAGAAATGAATCTGATAAAAATGTAATAATGTTGCTTTATTTGATAATGTATTGCATGAGCTAGAGGAGCTGAATAAATCCTATGTGAACAAGTTCTTTCAAAATTTCACTATTTTATTGATTCACCTAACATTGCTCAAATCAATGATTGAGGTAATACAAACTTCTTAACAGTACACCAATACATCAATAAATATTCAAATTGTTCAGAAAAAATGCAGGTAGTTCTATTTGTGTCAGAGCACACTGGCTAAAGTAGGAAAATGCAAATAAACGCGTCCACTCACATGATCTACTGAAACTTGCATGCACATCAAGCAAATGTTTTGTAAAGAATTAATTTTCTGTCATTTGAATTTTGATTCAAATTATTATAATTATTCAATATATTATTCAAGCACCAAACAAACTAATGAACGTGAAATATTATTCTTTTCAATTTATTTATTTGTCATCAAAACAGTAAACATTATATGAATGGGTGAAAACCAGAACAGTACAAGTGACATTTCATAAATTCTGAGAAAAACGTGTTAATTTTGGTCTATATTTCAATGGCAATGTATTTTCATTGTTTTAATAAACAATTGATTTTAATTGTGCATGATTTTAATGATGAAACAAAGCACCATGACTTTACAGTAATATTGACTTAAATAAACAGATTTCTCTGAATTTATAAAATGTCAATTATACCACATTGGTTTTCACCCATGTGACATTAGGGAGAGCAAAAACTACACAATTAGTATGCAGAAGCAAAGCATGGGACCATCTCAGCATTTGCTCAATGTTTTAAGGAAAATCAAATTCAAAACCACATCATTATGGGGGATCAACAACCTATTTATTCCAATCATAATTGTTCAAACACTATTTAAGGCAAATATTCATCAAACTCTTGAAGAACAGCTTCTTTAATGTTAATAAAATTTCACTAGAAAGTATAAACACAAGCATGCTCTTGCATAATCATTTTTGGCGGCTTTGATTAATGTACTCTGTATCGTAATACTACAGAAATCATCAGCAAGTCAAAATAATCACATGAAAATCAGTGACAATTTAGTAGAACAATATTAGTAGAATACGATTCTTAGGTACTAGCTATTGAAATGATCTTCATTTAAGCCTTTGAAGTACATACAGCGCATAGAATTATCAAAGAAGACTCTCTCCACACACAAAACTCTTCTTCAGCGAAATGGTCTAGTCTTTTCTTAAGTAACAACAATTGAATGTTTACCTTAAGTGATGATTTAAGTTTAAGGGAAGAAACTTGCCATTTCTCTTCATTGCAAAAAATACACGTTAAAACACACACAAGTTAAAGGCACGCCAAGCAGTAGAAATTAAGTTTAAGATATTCCTTAATCCTATAAATGCATAACTTTGCAAATATGAACCTTTGTTACATATTTATTCCTTATTCAAGTTGTTTTAGCACTTCAAGCTTCTTCGATGGATCCCAAAAATTATTTGTTCATTAGGTAAAATCTCCAAGGTTTATTTGGCTGCAGTAAATCAAGTCAATTCTTTTATAAACAATCCTATCATGAAACAAAACCTGGCACATCAAATGCTGTGATTTTAATAAATTAACAGCACTCTAAGACTAAACATGCTATCAGATGAAAGCGTTTTCAGTCAATAGTCATTTATAATTCATCTTATGAGCTATTATCTTGCGAGAAAAAAACAGAGGTAATAAGTCTGGGGTCTCAAGTATGTTGAATTTGGAGCTGATTGATATTGGGGTAATCAATAAGTAACAGTAAACTTAAATGATACAGAACATTCATTCACTCAGACATTTCAAAGCAATTTGGAGGCCAGATTTTTCTCTTTGAAAACTAGAAAAATGTGGTTGTTTGGAATTGCAACATTTGTGTAAGAAATCAATACAACTAGGTATCTATTACAACTATAATACGGTGACATTTTCAATTTAATCTAGATTCTCTTTATCTAAAATAATGATTTTTATACCTCAGTTTTCATTTCTTTTTCCTGCATTATTATTAGCATTTTTACAATTACAAACATTGCAAGGCAAGGCTTCAACTTCATAAGTGGAAGGGTTTAAAATATACATTATTTAGGAAAGCCAGATCTGAACAGAGTTTTCAACATAGAAACAATGCAGTACAAATTATAACACTAATATCTCTTGTTCTGTTAATTTTCCACATCACGCTTTTATAATATTTATTTTTATTATTGCAAATGGTGCTAAATATATTTGTGTTCCAAATGCATGGATGCAACACACATTTGTGGGTACTTTGCTGTCTTTTTTGCAAATTATAAAATTGGTACTTGAATAAAGAACATTGTTAGGATATTTTGTTAATAACTGAAAATCGCCCATGGTGGAGTTTTTGGAGGTTGATTGCTTTGTAAAACTGAAGAATATTTATTACAAAAGGGAATGGAAAGGAACAGTAAATATCTGCAGTATTTGTGAAATACATTTAATTAAATATATGTAATGAAAAAAGAAATTATAATATAATTGTCAACAAAGTCTTTATTGGCTCTCTTGTGGCAGTTCAAGTTTATATCGAGCAAACTTTTGCAAAGGTCTTTGTAGAGGATGAGCAAGTAACTTTGCCATATCATGATGCAGTTTAGTTGCGTTCCGAGGAACGTCAAATATATATGAAAGACCTTTCTCGTCTAAAGCATCCAATACTTTGAATATCTCTTCACATTTATTTTTTTCTGATGGCTCTTCATGAATGTACAAAATATCCAGCGTAAAATACTGAGAAGACAAGAGATATTCAAATGTATCTCTGCCTAGCTTGAACTCTGGCAAGCAGTATGACCTACTGTAGAGCAAAATAGTTCTTACAACATATGGAGGTGGAACAAGAATTGGATCATCCACTACAGGCAGTTTAACATGACTCTTAATTACATCAAACAGACAGGTTAAGTCAAAAGTGTCTGATTGAGGGGCTTCATTTATGTCTTCTATAACTGATATAATGTCACATGGTTCTGAAGTGAAGTCACGAAGCCATAAGATAGTATCACTTTCCATGATAATCAAAGCAAATTCATGTTTTGGATTGATAATGTTCTTACTTTTAATAAAGATCTCTGCAACCCGTTTGGCCATACTTAACGGTGTATGCTTGGAGCCATCACCAAGCTTGAAAGGATTAAAATCGGGATCTTGAGATATGTCCAGACACAAAATAATTTTCTCAGGAACGTTCATCGAGGGTAAGTTTCTTTTTATGACTTTCTCTACTTCCTCGAGAGGAACTTCTGATTCGTCACTCTTTGCCACTTCTTCAGGTTGGCAATTACTTCTTATTGCGTCGTCTGCTTGTGAACTACTGATAAGAGAAACACTAGATGAAGAACGAGAAAGTTCAACATTATTAGCTTGATTACGATTCTTCCCAAGTAAAGGCGACGATTTTACATCCACTCCATTTTCGCTTTCTTCCATGATTTCTTCTCCAACATCTTCATCACTATCTCCCGCACTGTCCTCGTTATTGTGAATTTTAGTTAATTTATTATTTTCCATTTTCTTTCTACGGTCACGTCTGTGTCACTTCTCAAAACACCCTCACAGTGAACAACTCACATTTACAAAGCTGTTACAAAGTTGCTATCAATTGTTATCAATTGTTATGAGCCATGCTGCTCCTGTGCTCAAACATTACGTTAAGAAAGAAAACAAACTTCTTTACAACATTTTACGGAGCAAATGTTTACAAAATTTCTTGAATGAACTTTTACGAAACCATTAATACACCAAACATAGTACAGATGCGTTCTCTTTATTCTAAGTTAGAATTTCAGGCTGCTTAGGCACCTAACAGGACGAATTCTTCTTCTGACAGGTTACAACGAAATTCCAATATATGTGACAGTCCTTGATGATCTTTGACTTGTGTACAGTCGTATGCTCTGATTAAAATGTACGGAAAGTTGACAGCCATCAATGGAATCACAGTACTCCAATGAAAAGCTTTGTTACAACTGAAGTTTTGATATTGAAGCTTCTGATTGGATAACCGTGTCGCAGCTGATTAGAAGTCAATTTGCCATACATTTTAAACGGAGTGTACAGCAAACCGTGCACAGGTCGTACAGCCCAACTACTTTACACACATATTACTTGTTTCTACTTCCAACACATTAATGGTTGTAAACAGATTGGAATTTGTAAATGATTAGGGTATTAGATTTTTATAAAAACATTAGACACATAGGTATTCCAGCACAATGCTTCAATTACAGCAGTACGGTAGCAGTAGTGGAGAAGAATCGGAACAAGAAGACTTAACCTCTCATTTGAAACCAATTGAAGGAAATTCTTCAATAGTGTCCTTACAATCGAAGATGCAAGTTTGTGCAGCTCCTAGCGTGGTTCCTCTGGTAAGCTTTTAATATTCATTCTTAATATATTTTTAGTTTGTGCAATTTGAGGCATTGTTTAGTTCCTTTATTTTTTTTTCTTTTCAAACTAGGGTGCTGTTGATACTATGCGTCACATTGATTCAACATCGAAAGAAGTTATGTATAATCCAAAATTCGAGGAGCTATTTGCTCCAGAGGTTGGTCCAGAAAATCCGTTTCAGACTCAGCAGCAAAAAGCTCACAAAAACATGTTATCTGGATATGTAGAACAAGCCTACATTAGCGATTTCCAATTTGAAAATCAGCGAAGGACATTTACCAGTTTTGGTAAATTGATATATCTACAGAAGTAGTTTTTATGTCTGATATGTAGAAATAAAATGAAATAATTTGTGTTCTAAATTTGTTTTTAAGGTTATGCCCTTGATCCCACTGTTGATGGTTCTGCCCTGGAGGGAAAAACCATCATTGGGGCTACAGAAGCAGCAAAAGAAGCAGATGGAAAAACTGTATTTGAAAGTACAAAAGAAAGACCATCAGATAGAAGAAAAAGAAACAAGAATGATGATCCAGCAGATATTCAAGGTTTCCTTGGCCCCTGGGGAGGGTTTACTGATGAAAAGCGGGTTATGAAACCCAGTGATGTAAGTTTTTAAATAATATTTTGTTTTGTTGTTTTTATATTACTAATCATTCTTGACTATCAAACAACTAGAAATTGTTTTTGTATTGAGGAAACTGTTTAACTCTGTTTTTAGTTGATCTAGTTAATCAGGGTATCTTGTGGGAATGTGTCGGAGGAAGTGGGTGTAGTGATCATAATTAGAACTGTAATAAATCTCAGCATAATGTGATGTATTTATTGCCAGTATTGTTTGCATTAAAAATGAAATTTCATGTTGGAGATTATAATATGAACATAATAAATGTGGTACACTTGTGCTATTAATTATTCTTTTCCCTTTAGGAGGAAGCTGTTGAGTTGGAAGAAATATTAGCAAAAAGACAAAAACGTGGCAAGCAAACTGACGATAAACCATTGGAAGAAAAAACTGTTTTACATAGTAAGAATATTTTTGAAAAGAGTCTTAAAATGTTTTATTTCTTTTTTTTCAAGGTTAAGTTACGGGTATTACAATAATCTGATTATGAGTAGAGTGCAGCATTTACTTGTTCATAAATTACCCTTACAATTTGCATAAGACATAGGATACCAACTAGAATTCACACATTGTTTCACCATGTCAAATGTGTAAATCACTTTTTTTTTCTGGTTTTACATGTGTGTTGTGTGCGTGTTTGAGATTTGAATATGTCGATGTTCAGCTTAATGCTAGTATCGGCAATTGTCTCAATGGAACAGACTGCTGTTGGCTGGATGGTGAATCAAAACCTTGTTCTGATGGAAATGCAGTGCCCTTTCTCTGTGATGAGATTCACTGCTCAAATGGCAAATTATTCCTGTAGGAAGTGGTTGTTCTACACCAGATGCTAAACACTTCTTTTAATTGCGCAATTTGCTGGGCCCAATACTTTTGTACTGTTTTCATCAAATGTCATTATCAGGGCAGTGAACCACTCTATTCTCTTTGTGGATTGTGTAAGTGGAGTCCACACAAATCCAGCTGGTGTTCCTTCTGCAGAAGACTGACCCAAAAGGGTATTGGGCGTAGAGGCTGTGAGGGCATGGCAATGTACTTGATCGAGTTAATGGAGGAAAGCTAGTCAGAGGCTATAATGGGATTTATTTCAGGCTGTGGTGAAGACAGCACACAATTCAATTCCCTCTATGTCTGATAAATATGCATAAATCCATCATATCCTAACTTAGTTTGCTTCATGCATCTCCATTCTTATGATCCTTGTCAACCTTTTGATTTTTGTTTAGTCTGTAACATTGAGTGGAAAGGGTTGTCTTAGAACAAGCGAACATCATGCTATGCCCGTAATCAGTGGATCTGCAGAATTCTCTAGGAAATTATAATATTTAATTAATTCTTTTCAGTCAAAGACCCAGTGGATTACCAAGGACGATCGTTTCTTCATCCTCCTCAAGATGTTGGGGTTAATCTTAAATCAGACTCGCCACCAGCTCGCTGTTACCTGCCAAAAGTTCAAATTCATACTTGGCAAGGTCACACAAAAGGCATTTCTGCTATTCGCTGGTTTCCAAAATCAGCACATTTATTACTTTCATGTAGCATGGATTGTAGAGTAAAGGTACTTGGCTATTTTCACATATGTATACTAATGCATAACTTCAGTTATGAAAATTATTCTTTAATTGATGCTATTGCCTTTCAGTTATGGGAAGTGTACAATGAAAGACGATGCATTCGTACATATTATGGTCATCGACAAGCAGTTAGAGATATCAGTTTTAATAATGATGGGACCCAGTTTCTTTCAGCTGGTAAGTCTATGTTGTTTTGTTGATGGAAAAGCAAATCTGTTCTAAATAACTCAGATTTAGTGCAGGTTTATTATGCATTTGTGTGTAAGGAATTTTTGTTATGCTATATTTATTTATGTTATATTTTTTGTTTATGTTATGTTTATATTTGAAATTCTTTACAGCTTATGACAGGTACATCAAGTTATGGGATACTGAATCAGGACAGTGTATATCACGTTTCACCAGTCGAAAAATTCCTTACTGTGCAAAGTTTAATCCAGATGCTGATAAGCAACACCTGTTTGTAGCTGGCACTTCAGATAAAAAAATTATATGTGTAAGTATTTAAAATAGTTCTCAAAACCTTTATTTGAATGTTGTGAAGAAAATTGGGGAAAATGGATGTATAAAATAATTGTAAATGCACAATTTTCATGACACTGTTTTATTATCTGGATTTAAGGATAATAAGTTATTAATGAGAAATGAAAAGAATTGTCTAATCATAAATGTAATAAATTTGTTTTTGAGGATTGTTAACCATGTTAAACTAGAATGTTCTAAGAAAATTGTATCATTGCAGCTCAATGAGAGAATGTGTGGGGTATCAAATTGATAGTGCATATTGTCCGAACATTGAACATTACATTTAAAGAATTACTTCTAAAAAAATGTTGATTTTCACAGCTGTGGAGAAATTTTTTCTCAGGCAGGTGACTGAAAACAAAAAACATTTGGAGCCACATGGTCTTCAATAAAATTTGTACACGATAGATTTACCGTAATTAAAATGTCACCATGTAGATGATTGAACAGATAAACAACTGGTTATTATAGCTATTTGTTTAGCCTTTCAAAAATATTTGCTTATTATAATATCTGATTGTTTCATCAATTTATAAAAAGAATAAGAAAATGTGAAAACATGTTAAACTTCCATTTCCTTTTATTACAGTGGGATGCTCGTTCTGGTGAAATAGTTCAAGAATATGACAGGCATCTTGGAGCAGTTAATACAATTACATTCGTTGATGAAAACAGAAGATTTGTTACTACTTCTGATGATAAAAGTCTGAGAGTTTGGGAATGGTAAGTAGTTTCTTTTTCTCTTAGGGCCATTTATATATTTGTGTGTCCTCTAAATCAGTAAAAATTGAATGTAACAGAAGAGGGGAAGTAAAGAAGGAGAATCTGTGCATGTTTTCTTGCACTCTAGAATCCTCACTCCCTTTGTAAAAGAAATTACAAAGTAATTATGAATGAAGGTTCCAACAAGCGTGGTAGGGTTGGCGACATTTGAAAACTAGAAAGTTTCACTCCCTTGTAATAGAAAATGTATTTGCACCAGTAAATTAGGTAGATTTGATTTAATGAGATTTCTGACATGACATTCAATGAATTCATTGATAAAAAATGCTTTTTTTGACCCCTCCCCCTTCTTACTATTTTATTACAAAAAAGTATGTATTTCTTAAGTAAGCCCCAAATGTCCAATTCTCAACATTCATCATATAAATTGCATTAAGATACATTCCATTTTACCAATGGAGGGGAAGCCCAAGGACCCTAATAATTGCTAATATTTTATTTTGTGGAAAACAAACATTTTGCTGTACTGCCCCATCACACTGGTCAGCATCATCTAAATTGCAGTGTTTACATCCAGCAACTCATGGAAATCACACATTCAGAAAGATTATGAAGCATGTTTGACATATTCTACTGCAACAACAGAATGAGTGAACGAGTTATACAAAATAGATAACTGCAATGGAGAAAGCATTGGTCCATATTGTATGGAGTATATTTAGAATGAAATATCAAATATGTATTTTTTGATGAAAAGATTTCTACAGTTTGGCATTGAATAGAGTGGTGTTGTCGCATAATCGCAAATCATAATGACATACTTTTAAATTCAAGAAGCGTGGTCAGATGGAAGAGCAGGCCTGATGGCCCGAGTCTCGCCACGTAAAATAAGGCATTAATTCAATTCAATTTCAAGAAGTTCACTTAAGCATATTGCATGAAATTTAAAATGCAATGATTTTCAGTTAAGATTACACATTTTATTTCAGAATCATTTTTTATGTGATAAGTAGAGCAATGCTGCTTGATATTTCGGTGTGAGGGGAATTGCACAATTCTGTCTCCTACTTTTGTTTAAGAATTTAATAAGCCAATGACCACCTGAAAATTCAGTCTGATACAACAGACAATTTTCTGTATTTGATGATTATAATTATTATTTGTAAATTATATGATAGCATCCAATTTGTAGAGTCAAGAAAAATTTCAAATGTAACTTGGCTACAACTTTGATTATCATGAAAATTTAAAGTAGCAAGTTACATTCACAAAAAATTCCGTAAATAAATCTCAATTAAAAAATTTGGAACATAAAAGCAGGAAAATAAGAAATGATTATCAATATAACTCTAGAGCATTCATGTTGGTAATGTTGTTCTTTAAAGTTTGTTCCAGATGAATATCATTCATGTATTTTCTTTTTTTGTTTTAGGGATATTCCTGTGGATATGAAGTATATTGCGGATCCGACAATGCATTCCATGCCTGCTGTTACTCTTTCTCCAAATCAAAAATGGTTGGCATGTCAAAGTATGGATAATAAAATTGTTATATTCTCTGCCCTAAATAGATTCAAATTAAATCGGAAGAAAACCTTCAGTAGTCATATGGTTGCTGGTTATGCATGCACATTAGATTTTTCACCAGATATGAGGTAAGTCAGAAACTAACCACTTTTATGTCTAATGAGTGTGATGTCTTTGAGTATAACATTTTTTTTCCCCTGTTGCAGCTATCTCATATCTGGTGATGCTGATGGCAAGTGTTACATATGGGATTGGAAAACCACAAAACTGTATAAGAAGTGGAAGGCCCATGATAAAGTGTGCATTGGAGTTTTATGGCATCCACATGAAGCTAGCAAAGTGGTCACTGCTGGCTGGGATGGGCTTATTAAATATTGGGATTAAGACTTAACAATACAGTGGTTGTTTCTTCTCAGAGGGATTAAAGAACTGAAGTTTTGAAATAGTACCCAATAACTGTTAATGTGTTAATATTAGATCAAATAAAAAATACATTGTATATATACTTTTTAAAATTATTGTTTTGTGAAATGATTAAGTGTGGTTGATTTAGTGCTTCATTTGTATTGCAATGGATTTGCTATTTGCAATAATCACTGCCTTGTTAGTAAATCATGGCAGTGAATTGTAATTCAGAGAAAAGTGATTTTATATGGCACGGAGTTAATGTTCCTGACAGTACAAAACCTGAAAGGTTGCAGTAAAATACAATGTTTATGTAAAATACTTGTAGAAAATTTTGTATAAATATCCATGCTACAATGAATCTGTTGGCACAGAATCAATGGCTCAAATAAGTTTCATTACATGATTTTGTATTTAGATGCTAAAGATCAAATATTATATTGTCATGTATCGTAGACATGTTTGAGCTTTTTGATTAATAAATATTATTAGCAAGTTAATGGATGTTCGTAAAAATAGCACAAGTTGTCCTTCATAGTGCTAACACAGTTATGTGTGTACCATGTGTTTCAACTCAAATTTTGGAGATTCTTTGAAATCCATTTAAGCTGAGTATTGTTAATTAGAAAACAACATTCAATGAAAAAACCCAAAAAGTAAGCAACTATTAAAGAAAATTAATATAATGTAAATTACAATATTAAAATATTGTATAATCTAAGTTGTATGTATGTAAAATGTATTTTATTTATTTGTGCACTTGCATCTCGTCATTGTGGATTTGGATTGCTTTTGGCGTTAAATGAAATGTAACGTAACAAAGTGATGTTTTGTGACCAGTCTTGTAATGTTAAGGAATATTGACAGTGATGGATTATTAACATGGAGCAATTGTGTATGATATGTCATGTACATTAATCAGTGAATATGCTTGTATGTAAATATTACGTATTTATTATGCCATTTGATATTTGTATTTTAAATTATAAAGATATCTTAATAAAAACTGTATACATTTCTGTAAAAATTACATATTTTGTAGAACAGTGGAACCTTGTTTTTTTTTTGAGTGGCTAATGCAGTTGAAAAAGACTTGATGAAATCAAGTGTATGAAAGCTGAAGTAGATATAACTTCAAATTAACTTCTCCCCATAGCATGTCACAGTTTTTAATTATTTTTTTTTTGGCATAAATAAAATATTCCCATGAGAAATAATTTAAATTTGATTAATCCAAAATATTACCAAAAATACATTTTGTGTGAGATCAGTTATATTTTACACAGGTACAGGAAAAAACAAATGATAAATGAAATAAATAAACTTTAAAATCATTATTACCTGTATTGAAGGCTCCAGTTGGTCAGCTGGGAAATGAAACGGATGGCTAGGAACAGAGTGGAAGAGGTAACCGCCTCTAGGTCCATGCCATTATGGGTCCAACTGGAAATAAGTTGTATTTTTATAATTAATTATTAGGAATGTGATATTTCTGCAAGATGATTTAAGTTTAGTTAGTCGGTTAATTTAATGATTGAGGATATACTCCAATAATGAATAGCCAATAAATTATGAGTATGCAGGCAGGAACAACCAATTGCAGTACATTTTAACATTAAACCATAAGTTAAGTAATAAAATGGTTGAGTCAGAAATAAAAAAGATCTTTTATTATCACATAGAAAGATTAAGTAAATTTAATTTTAATTTTTTCAGCTAGAATCAAATTGGTCAGATATAAAAAAAAGTTTACCAATATACCCCGACTCTCTAATATTTTCTTTGAGTTGGACTCCCAACTATCTTCAAAATAGCTTCACTACTGAAGTAGTAAAATGTTCATTTCAATATTTCCTGAAGCGTGTTCATTGCAAATGGGGGAGAGAAAAAAGAAGAAGAAAAGCAGCTAATAAACTGATGAATTAATATCATAAACCTTTTTATGATCTTGGCCTCCTCTGAAGCTCTGCATATACAATTGCATTTGACATTGAAATACCAAAATTAAAGTCAGTTTAAAAACTGACATGTCTAAATAGAAAACCAGGTGTTTTGTATCAGTTATTCTGAAATTTGTATGCATCTTGAAATATTTCATCTGGTCTGATCTCACTGGCCTGCTTCTGTTCCTTTCGTCTGAAGGCCTAGGTCTATAGAACATTTAGTTCTACAACCCGCTTCAGACCGTGAACGCCTCAGAGGTTTCTAAGTCATATATTACACAAGCGTTCCGTTGACGCGCGACATCTAACGTCGTTTACGTCTGCTGCGTCGATGCCTGCATGCCTGCTGAGTCGCTTAAGGCGTATCGCAGATTAACCCTGCATCTTACACGGAACGGCACACGAACGTTCTTGGTGACGTGCGTTGCGTCAAGATAACGCTGTTTTTTTAAACTTTCAACGCGTGACCCCCGCTAGGCGAGGCGCGTTAAGCTTCTCATGTGCGCTGGCATCGACGTAGCCGACGTCATCAACGTTTGGTGACGCGCGTCAACGCAACGCTCGTGTAACATATGCCATAGAAACCTCTTAGGCGGTCATGGCCTGAACCGGGAATTCGTTAACGTCAAGTCACGGGGTTTAAGTATCTTCGAGACCTCGCGGGCTCCTGGTTGGGTGACCAGCTAGGAATCCCGGGATCTAACGGCGCCGAGTCCCTGGCCGAAGGGATAAAAGGCACTGACTGCGACGTGACGCGATTTGACAATGAAAAAATGGAGGGTTACTCCAAGGCAGGCACTACACGCCCAAAAACGGATTCAGAGGCGCGTTGCGTCAACAAAGACGGTACAAATTCAAAAAGTGACTCGTGTACACAGCATCGACGCAGCCGACAACAGGTAACGCGGGTTAACACAACGCTTGTATGTCATAGGCCTAAGATAAGTGAGATGAGAGTAGGTGATCAACCCATTGCGTGACCCTAAGTGGGAAAAGATTAAGGAAGGAAGGTCATAGACCAATCTGTTATCTAAAGTGGTACTTCAGCATTCACCTGGAAGCAATGGGTGAAACTATGGATTAACACTAATGAGTGTAGTTGGCGCACGTCGATTCCTTCAGGCACTGCAAACACGCCGATGTTAGGAGAAATATCTAGCCCCTGAAAGGGATCAACCTTCCAATCAGGAACCTTTCAATCACTGGTGTGATCAAGCAATGAGGCGTTGACGGTTAGCAGGCTAATACGTTCAATGACAAATTTATTTATAAAATATCATAAACAAAAGAAATAAAAAGGTTTTGTTTTAAATTTTTGGCGTTTTGTTACGCAGAACGAGTTTAGACTTCGGAATTGGATGTAGAGATTGATTTCAGACAACGGCGTAGAAGGATGGGAGATCCGCTGTCATGACATACTGGGTTAATTTGTAATTTTGTGAGGAAGTAGTTTAATTTTTTCACTCAAGCAACAAGAAATGAACTTGTGAAAAAAAAAAATAATGTCGCATTTGATAATTTGAAGTAGCAGGACGTGTAGAAAGCACAGAGACTCGCGATAGAACGTCCACCAGTGACATTACGGCGTAAAGTGTAAATACTAGTTGTTTCTTTAATAGTGATAGTTTATATAAATTAATTTAGGTCAGTTTCAGAGTTTAAATGTTAATATCGTTACATTATTTTCAGATAAATAATAAGAGTCATAATTTCAAAAGTTACATGTGAGTAAGGCGTACAGAAATTTCGATGAGGAAGTGAATTCTAGAAAAGAATGATGATACATGTCTGGTCGACCAATTGAAAGTTTTATAGGTAATTGCATGCATAATAATTTAAAGAGCTCTTTTTAAATAAAGTAAAGCTTAAAATAACACACAATTCCAATTAGTAATATGTTGCAAAATGATTACTATTATGTAAAAGAGTCTGAAAATATTACTGAATGATATATTCAGACATTGTCGTAAAATTGCTTAAAACAAAAGAGTAATTTTCTGTGTAGGATGAGAGTAAAAGACGATTGTTGTTTTAATGAAGGGTGTGGTGGGTAAAGGTAGGCAAAACTGCCCCTAGGGAGGAAAAAAAATTAAGTTGAAAATTTTAAGTTGAGGTATAAAAAAATTGCTGGATTTAAATCAATTTATCCAGAGTTCTTCCTAAAAATAAAAACGTGTTTGTTAACTTCGTATATAACTTTTAATTTTTTTTAACTACATTGGCCTATGAATATTGATTTTAATTAACCTTGCGATTTTCTATATAAGAAAAAGATGTTTTAAGAATTTTCACCCTTACAAGTAACAAAAAAGAAAGAAATACTAGAAGAAAAAAGTTTTCCTCCTTTTTTAAGAATGTTAAAAAAATGTAAAACATCTCATTTTACTTTGCAATTTCTTGAATTTAATAGTGATTTCCTAATATGCAAGTTGCATTAATACTAGTGGGCATGTACATTTACAAAAATATTATTCAGTTTTTAATATGATTTCTCAAATTTGTACATGCATGACATTTTATCAAATAGGAAAGAACTTTTATAGATCTATTGGAGGTATCCCTCAACAATATGCACAATAAATATTTCCACACAAAATGGTAAAAATTGAAGCAATCAAGAGGGTATGGAAGAAAAAGAATCAAACAATGTCAATGGACAATAGTACAAAACTTTTCACAGTAAAGGCCTACCACCATGTATTCTTCCCTCTCAGCAATTCTAGCTACTGTTTGTAAAGAGGAGGAAGGTAAGGAATAAATATATAAATATAAAAAATATAAAAATATATAAAAATAAATAATAATTTTTGTGTCATTGGCATGTACAGTCTAAAACAACAGGGGGCAACTATATTTCCGGGCCCACTTTTCCATATTAAAAAAATTACATAAGACATATTTTATTATAAAATAAATAAAACATTACAAGGAGAGTGAAATTGTAACTTTAATGATAATATGAATATTTACAATTTATGTTGGAATCATTTAAATGTCATCGGATGATTCGGAGAGACTCCAAATGTGTATCAATTTTCCAAATTGTTTGGTTAGAAAAGGAGAAAATAAGGAATTAATATGTTTCCGGAAACTTTCCGGATAAGTTTGCGTAGCGCTACGGGGCCCCATCCGAAATTTTTGGGGCACGGCCCTCGTACCATGCTGCTCACGCCTAGGGTTGTAAGATGTGTTCTGTCTACCTCAGAAATAATAAAAACGGTATCTACGAATATCTATTCCCTCCACAAGGCCTATTTTCCTGAGTTACAACCTAGTTAAACTCGTGCCAATATTGTCGCAGTATTTAGGATCTGGGAAAAGTTGGACTCAATATCACGTCATCGATATCAAAGCATGGGAATGAATTAGGAGATATTAAAAAATCGAGTTTACAACCGCGATAATTTTAATAAGTATGGTAATTCGGATGTTTTATTATGACCATACTGACTCTTCCATCTTCCACGAAATGATTCATCTTCAAAAATAAGAATCCCAACTCCAACTTCATTTAAATTAACCAGTCTAAAAATGTTCATTCCGATTAAACAATTCCCCAATTCGAGCGTTTACTCAAGAGCGAAGGAATTACAATTTCAGCTGCGTTGGAATCGTTGGAAAATCCATGAATTTCGTACAACATTCTAGCAACTTTGATATCTGAAGCTTCCTAGCGATCCTCCTAGCGTTATTTGGGCAAGAACTGAATGTTTCCCCAAACACTTTTTCTCTCTGTAATGAAATTTCCAGCCAAAGCGTGGCGTCGCAGGTGTCTGGCTTTACGATCAATACATTGTTGCCATGGAAATGGCCAGGCCGTCTGGCCTCCGTCGAAGGAAGGTACCGTTTCGCTGAGTCCGGACACTCGTCGGCTGTGGGCTGTGAAGTACAGTGGATTTGCGAGCTTCGGTAACGCATCAGGTCATTTGTTTTACTGTCATGAATATCTAACTCAGCTGGATAGCCCGCCAGAAGTGAGAATTCCGTCTTAACTTCACCTTCATGAACGCTGAGCAAGTTTCCTGATAAGCTGTTCACAGGCTTTATTACTATCGCCAAGAACTTCTGCAAAATCAAAAATATATCTCCCCACTAAAAAAAATTTGTTCTTTCATAACTATGTAGTTTTCGTGATTAGTTGAACTGTCTGAATAAAATTTAATATTTTAATTTAACACAAAAAGAATAAATGTATGCTCAAAGGGTTAAATAAACATTAATGTAGCTTAAAGACGAAATATTACTGATAGTTACTTGCTTACTTTTTAAATGACATGAAAAGCAGAATTGTCACAAATAATGCATAAATAGAAGAAGAAATTATAGACATATGAAATATCATATGTTTTCTGAATATTATTTCATTATTGATGTAATAGAAAAATGTTCAGTAAGTTTTGATAAACTCAGTTAAATTATAAAATTCTCTCTTGTAAAGAGGCAGGGTCTTGATAATATTTTCGGTAATTTTTAATTATTAGACATTTAAAAATACACAATCCTTTCAATTGTCATCAAGTTTTGTATTTTTTATGTTTTGTTTTCCTTCCAGTGTTTCATTTTTATATTCCTGTAACATTGAAAATATTGTTTTAGGTGCCTGGGGCAGCTATGTGGTTTTTTGAACTTGAGTAAAATCAAACAAGTTGAAAAAACAGGAGACTGAAATGGCTAAAGTTGATGGAGTAGGTTTAGGATATTCATACCATCTGCCATCTGCTGGGTGGAGTTTACGTATTCGTAATACATTGTCTCAGTTCAGTGATCTTTTCAGTGAATTTAACAGATATATAGCACCAGCATATCACCATGATCGCTGTGAAAGGTATTATACTATTAAAAAAATAAATAAATAAATAAATAAATAAATTGTACAAGGTAGTGCTATGAGTTGTAATGCAATTTGGATTGGTATGTTGCTCTGAAAAATAAATTTTTCTGTTTGCAGATCTGTCCAAATGCGCCTTTACACAATGCATAAACGGGAATTCGTTATGGTATTTTTAGCATTCTTTGCATGTTTTGGATTAGCTGTCTTCATAGGTCTAGCAGGTAAACCAGAAAGTAAATTTAAAAAATAGAGGCTAAATTTATATAATAATCTCTTGGTTCACACGTAATACTTTCAGGATACACTATAAATTGCTGTAATACACAAACTACTGTTTCAGGGCCTCCAATCACTAGTACATCGGAACACAAATTCAATTTGAGCAGTAATGATGCAGCTAACACTCCATTCAATATGCACAGCCCAGCCATGTCGACATACAATCAACAACTATGGGTGATTGCAAAAATAACAACGAAAAATATTAATGGTAAATCTTACATTTTTTTATTTACTGTGCATGATATTCATGAGTTCTCACTAAATAGCAACTGACAATTTTGTATTTTTTTCCTTTCATAGAAGTGATAGTTGAAGTTAAAGGCTTCAACATAAGTGTTTCCATTGATGGTCTGCAAGGAGGCCACTCTTCAGTTACTATTCTTCCAAAAAGTAATGCACATAACAGGTATTTATTGCATACCAATTACTGAAAAACTGACATTTTGGAGAATGATATTCTCCCTAACAAAAACAGAAATATAAAGTTAATTTGTATCGAAGAATTCTGTAGTAAAACCCACATTTTGCAGACGTTCGTTTACTTTCTTTTCTGTGAGTTATAAAGAAGATACATCTAACATGAAAGTAAAGAATTAAAACAGAAGAATAAGAAATCATGGCTATTAAAAACACTGAATAAAATGAATTAACAAAATTAAATAATCTAGTTTACTAACAAGACTGTTAAGAAAATATTTAAAAAATTATACTATGTAGGGTTTTACACAGGAATTTTCAAATTGGATGTGGTCAGAAAAATTCCATTTTTGCATTATTCCATTGAAGGGCAAATCCATGAGGGGCAGAGGGGGGCATGGGGAACATGGCCCTCGCTTGGATAAAATTTTTGTAGTGGGAATTTTATATAACTTTTCTGATTTTATTTGACTTTAGGAAGAAATAAAAATAACGATAAATTTATCATTCTCACAGAACTTCAAGTGAAACTGAAAATCAATTGTGAATTTTAAATTATTTTATTCTATAGGTCTCATAAGACTTGCGTGAATGCATTTGCATGAAGATATTGCATTGTTACCTGAAATGATATTACATAGATTCGCTTGCTCTGACATATACATTTAAGTTTCTTTTCAGTGTTTCACATCTGCAAATTGTCTACTCCATTTTTATTTCTTCAAATGTAAACAAACTAACACTATTTTCGGTCTTCAATAAGAAAGACTTTGATGAACTGTAAATGGACAATTACATATGATTTATATGCTTGTTTTCATTCAAATTTATACATTTGCATACTTTTTGAAAGAAGTTTGATTGACCAAACCCTAACCCCAATAAGTGTGTTTTCCTAAACTTTCATGGGTATGTAAAAAAAAAAAAATTATGAAGAAGTACACATCAAGGAGTTGGCTGAGTAAAATACTGCTATTATTATGTTACAATTGAACTGTTATTTCCACCATTGTAGTGTGAAAAGAAACATGTAACGCAGTAAATGTTGCAATCAGTATTGTTAATATTTAGCATAATTTGAAAACCAAAACTGGCCATTCTTATTCATTTGTATGAATTTATTTAAATTATTAATTTTAATGATTAGGTAGCTAAAGAGCTACGGATATTGTCACAAGTTCTGTGGAAAATATTTCTGGAAAAAATAAAGCATATTATCACATTTCATTTTTACATTCGTTTCTCATACAGTAGGTCTCTAAATGCCCATTGTTGGCCTGTATCACTCACTGTCACACTGTAAGTGACATCAATAAAAATGTGTCTCTGATTCCAATCATCATTTTTTAGAAAGCAAAATTCACAAATTGAAAATAGAAGAAAGGAGAGAAAATTAAATCCCAAGCTCAAAGTAACTAGTATGAAGGAAGATCTGAAGACAAATTGCAGACAATAGATAAAGAGAATATTGAAACACTCTGGAATTCAATTAAACAGGCAATGATTGATGGAGGGAAGGAAAGCGTGGGGATAAAACCTTGCAAAAAGAAGAAATGGTTGAGGAAATAAGACAGTGACATTAAAGAAATGAAGAAAGAAGCTTACACAACCAAGAAGAAACAAGCTTACAGGACCTACTTGCAAAAATGGACATTAAAACAATACATAGAATGCAAGAAAGTAATGGCCAAAGTAAGACAACTTAGCCAAAGGTACAGAAGAGAGAATTGAGACCGTACATTAAAAGCCTAGTCATCACAGGTCCTCAGAGAATAGGGTTCAAAATTCTGAAGTATCTTAATTTGAATACAAAAATATACAATCTCGATGAACAACATCCCAGAGGAAGATTGAATCAAACACTACCACACACTTTGGAACAACAAAGAAGGTTGTCAACAGAAAGGAAAAAGAAACAAAACAAACATACATTGACGATCACACAAACAACTTAATAAAAATGTCAGAACTTGAAACAGTATTGAGAAAAGCGAAAAAACAGAAAAGGCACAGAAACAGATATGGTAAATTTAGAACTAATAACATACAGGGAAAAGAAACTAAAAGAAACCCTACTTGAACTTTTCAATAAAATTTGGCAAGAAAGGAAAATACCAACAGATCGCAGGAAAGACTAATCATCAATATTCACAAAAAGGGCTCTAAGAAAGGCTGCAACAACTACAGGTGAATCTCATTACTATCAACAACTTCAGAGATTTATGCAAATGTAGTAAGGAACAGAATTAATGAATTAAGCAAGAAATTTCTGGGTGAGGAACAGTGTGGCTTCAGAAACAGAAGGAGCACCAAAATGCCATCTTCACATTACAAATGCCCATGGATAAAACAAAAGAGGTAAACCTACCTACAATTGTAATATTTGTGGACTACGAAAAAGCATGACAGAGTTGACAGGAAGAAATTATGGGAAATCTTCGAAGAGGAGAAAATACCTCATCATTTAATTAAAGCATTAGAAAGCCTTTATGAGAAATCCAGAATAAAAATACAGCTAGGAAAAGGGAGAAACTCAACACCACAAACAACTAGCAGTGACATTAGACAAGCCTGTTGTTTATCACCGGTTCTCTTCAGCATCTATATTAACCACTTAATAAGTAGTTTGCAGAAGATGATGAACCTGAGAATTTTAATCGAAAGAGATAGAAAGATTGATACAATCCTGAAGGCAGATGTCCAGGGAATAGTAGCAGAATCTGAAGAAAACTTACAGAGGGCAATTTTTGAACCATATAAAGTTATACAGCAATATTCTATAAGAATATCAATTAGTGAAACAAAATCCATGGCAGTGCAATGAAAGGAACAAAGAAGAGTTAAAATTGAAATAAATGGGGAAATAGTAGAACAAGTAAGAGAATTCACTTACCTAGGGAACAGAATCGATGTACTAAACCACACTCAAGGAGTCATTGACAGAAAACTATGTGGAAAGAATGTGTGGAACTATTAAAAGACACATTGTGAAGGATATGGATTCTACCACAAAATTAAACTTCATAACATCACAACTAAACCAATGCTTCAATACGATTCAGAAACATGGATAATGAAAGAAAACAAGCAGAAAATACAGAAAGCACAAATGACATTCCTAAGGCACCTCTTAGGAGTCTTGAGAAGAGAAAGGTTGAGAAACAAAGACATTAGAAGAAAACTAAGCTAGTGGTGCTACAGAATGCCACAGACTTTCCCTATTCATTTTCTATTTTCTTTGGTCTCATCTAGCTATACAAACTTGCCACATACTTTTGCCAACTGCCATCTATCGCCACCCAAAATACATTTTAAAATATTTTTTTATAATTTCGGTTTTCTAATAGTAGAACGGAAATATTATTTTAAGAATATTAAAGAACAGTAAAACCTTGTCACAAATGACAATCTTCTTTCAAAAAGTCGAAGCCGTTTTTAAGAAAATGGCATCTAAGCCCTAGTGTAAATTCGAAATTTGAAGCTCTTTTTAACAGAAAATTTTTTATTTTTTGAAAAACTTCATTGGAAGTAATTGAAAGCATTTTAACTCAAATATAGAATAGTGTTTACAAATCACTGGAAACGGGCATATTAACGGCATGAGAGATTTTTGAAATAAATTAAATTTGTGTGAGGAATTTTGAGCTAGTTTTCACAGAAAATGCTTGAGTTTTTGAGAAACTTTATATGACATTATTTAAAGCACATGATACAATAATGTGAGCAAGTTGCCGTCAATGTAAATATTAATAACGTGAGAGACAAGACAAAAAAATTACATTTTGTAATTTTTGAAAAAAAACAATAGAATAGAGCAATATGGTGTTTATGTCATCTTATAGAGTGCATATATCACTATCTACCAAAAGTTTGAAGACAAAAATGTGAAGCCGTTTTTGAGAAAATCTTGTTTTTGTAAGTTCCATGAAGTTTAGAAAAATGTACATGACTCACTACGAACAACAAATTTTATATAAAGGAAAAATCTCTATCTTCAATTTTGTAGTTCTGGGAAGACGAGGAAAACAATTTTTTGCAATTTTCGAAAATTTAGAGATAAACCGTGAAAATCTACTTATGTCTTTGCAAGTGTATTTTACTGTATTCTTACAAGAAATTTAAAGAAAACATTTGGAGCCATTTGAGAAAATTTTAAATATGTCCAAGGGTCTTCAAGTAAAGTACCCCTAAATTTTGAAGAACGTTTTTAAAATCGCGGCGTCTCAAGTGGAGCCAGATCGACTGGGGAATATCCATTTTGGAAAAACTCGTATGTATGGTTCATGCGCAAGTGGTGTTCATGGACTGACGGAAGTTTTGAAAAAGAAAGAAGAAAAAGACTTTTTCGGTATCCGGGGACCCCAAAACATGTACTTCCGTTTAAATCTCAAAATTGATTTTCTGCAGCATTACATAACTTTCTCAATACTATGTACATTACTCTGTACATACAAATGGGGGAAAGTAAAACCAAAAATCTAATAGAAGAGACTGAAGAATCACAAAAGAGATGGAAAGAACACATTTGCAGGATGGAGAGTAACATACTAACCAAAACTCATCTGGAAATATAATGCAATTGGAAACTAAGATGTTGGAAATCCTTTAAAGACATGGAAAAATCAGGAACACCCAGAGGATTAATCTACTATGTCTACTGAACCTGCACAAATAGGAATAGGATCATACCTAAACACTTGCAATTAATGATGATGATGATGATGGATGATGATGATGATGTAAGCACAATAAAATTAATCAATTACAATTTAACAAAACATTGAGAAACTAAAACTAAATTTTATCAATATTTTTATTGCTCTAGAATATTGTATTACTTTTTCTTGAAAAATGTCTGATTTTAAAAATTTCCATAATTTGAATATTTCCAAAATATGATTTTTTTAAAAACTGAACATACACTCTATTATGAGATGATATATTGTAATGTCGATTTTACTTAAATCACAGATAGGAGAGGATTTCATTAAATGAATTCACTAATTGGGTTTTTCTGTATCTTAAGTATATTTTCTTATTTTGTATACTTTACTTAGCACTTGAGACTTGTAGAATATCTAACCTTAAAAATAATTTTTTCCAGACATTTTCTATTTTGCAAGTAACTTTCATATATTTTCATGTAGATACCATCTTCTCAGTATGTCTCACTTTATCTAAATACAGTTGGTGGCTGATATTGTCAAAATCTTTCAAGAAACTGATTCTAATCAAACTTAATAAATTTCTTCAAGACATGAAAGTCTTCCTCCCTCCTTTTCAATTTGGATCATACTCTCATCATTCATCCATCCACCAGCTTTTCAGAATAGTGGAAACAATAGGACCAGCATTTCAAAATAAGCAATATTGCTTATTTTTTTCACTAGCAAAGTCTTTTTAGACTTTGCCAGTGCTAGACATTGCTTTGACAATGTCTAGCACCCAGATCTGTTCTAAAAATTGAAGAACTACAACACTCCTGGTTATCTTGTTAAAATCATCACTAGTTTTCTCGAAAATAGAAGGTTTTCAGTTAGAATAAATTCTTCTCTTTCCGCCCCTCAGTTAATTCAAGCATGGGTACCCCAAGGCTCGCCTCTCTCCCCAACCCTCTTTAATTTGCTTTACAGCTGATATACCAAGTACCACAGCCTGTTTAACGGGATTATATGCAGATGACATCACAATATTCTCTACAAACCATGATCTACAATAGGAATCAACAATTTAAAGTCAGCCATCAACACTTTCTTTGACTGGGCAGCAAAATGGCCCCTGCACTTAAATGCAACAAAACACGAAGCAAACATTTTCTCACTTAAAAGAATAACCCACTCTCCAATTATCACAATAGCAAATTCACCAGTTCCTTGGTTCCCATTCAACAAGTTCATAAAATACCTAGGAGCAATCCTACACACTTGTCACATGTGGAAGCCCCATGGAAACCTCATACTCATTGACTGAACAAAACTTCTGTTGTTCTCTTCAACTTGTATCCTCTAATAAACCGTGCATCGGCACTCCAAACTGACATAGCCCTGCATATTTTATAAAACCACATTAAGACATTCACTAATATATGTCTGTTAAGTTTATGATGGTGCTGCACAAAAAACGAACCTAAAAGGAAGTATTTCAAAATAAAATCCTTCAAATGTCAGTTAATGCTCCATGGTAAATTTCCAATACTCAGCTCCACAGAGAATTTAACATCAATATCATTACTCAGCACATTTTAACATTAAGTAATTAACAGGTGCCAGACTCTACAACCTGGGAAAATCCAGTAATGGTCCTACTAGAATTAAATCACAACTTTCTAAAGATCAATTCAGATCTCCATAAACATAATAAACACGTAATCCTATCACTCCCCTCCCCCCTTTCCAACTCCCATCACACCACTGCCCTGAGAATAAAATCTATAAAAATGAGGTTCCCAAAGGAAATTCCCTCTCACATATAAAATTGGGCCAAGTTCTTTTAATTGCAAGTACCTCGATGCTTCTGAATTAACATTGTATAACTTATTATCCTTACGTTTGTATCCTATTTCAAACCTGTAAAGTTTTTTATCCGCTGATCAGGTACAATAAATTTCAAAAACACCTCTTTTTTGTAGTTAACAAATACAGCCATTACTCCAAGATTTTTGTTGTAGTTAGAGTAAATGCAGTCTGCAACTTTCACCATCAGTTTTTCAGATCAGTTCTTGTCATAGAGAGAGATACTTCAATTTGCTCACATTATATTTTTCTATTATTTTTTTTCTATAAAAACAGATAATATAGAGATAGTTCTATAGTTTGTGAGATCAGTTGAAACTCTCCTTTAAAAGTGAGTTTCATAATCATCATGGGATACTTATAGAGAATTACAGAGTTGTAAACTCCAGATCATCCTATGTAATAACTTGGAAATGACATCACTGAGTAAACCTACATTTCTTATAACATCCATGGCTCAAATACCTGATGTAATGTCACTGGTGATAATATTTTGTATTCTATCTGATGATGATAATGATATGTATTATATAAACCAATTTCTTCAATAATAAACAATACAATTTTTAATATTGTTAAATAATTAGTAAAATACGTACTTTTTAAAAACACTTTAAAAGACCTCCCTGTTTTAAGATTACTACTGTGCAAAAATCAGTGCAACTCATTTCATGAATATGTTAAAATGGATACTTCATTGTACAAGCACTGCAAAATTAAACAGGTCACTATATGGAAATATTTTCAAATATTGTAACACATATTTGTAATTAAATATTCACAACTTTCAAATTTAGTAATATTCACCTGAAGGCATTTTGTTCTGATAACAAAACTGTTCTTGTGTGTAGACCCAGACATCTACGATGTGAGCAGTTAACATGTGATGAATTTATAGTAATGCATCTTGGTTTCTTGAACTACGTTCATTATAACATAACAGTACAGTTTCAAGGATTGGAAACTTTCCATCGCAGTTACATTATACAGGATGTAACTTTCTATGTAAGAAAACTAGTTTTTTTAAAAATATTTTATAATAATTTATATTATTAAACAACTAATTAATGAATTACCAGAATGTTGAGTACTTCATGTTAATTAACACTGTGCAAATAACTCTTTTGCAGTTCAAATCTTATAATCCAGCATTTACACAAATTGAAATTTGGTTTCGTTTCATTTTCTTGTTAACGACGTTTATTGTGACAGTAAGTTTACTATCAAATGCTACATTTTAATAAATAACTGAAATTCTGAAATATGTGAAGTTTCATCGTTACTTTAAATCTCCACAGTGTTGGTTTGGGCACAGTCTTCGAAAGTATGCTGTACATGACTGGTCCACTGAACAGAAGTGGATGTCAGTTTTGTTACCCCTTTTGCTGTTATATAATGGTAAGTGAAATTTAAAATTACTTTAAATAAAATTAGCTCTAACCTAATGTTTTCATTAAACTTTTTGATATCAAATTTGCAAATACATTAGGAAGTAAAGTAGTGCTATCACATACAGGTTGCCTAGAGAAGCCCAGGAGCGTGGGGCAATTGATCCACAGGGGACCCACATTTCAAACAAAACATTGCCTTCTCCCTCGATTCATAAACAGAATTCATTTCTCCTTGCATCAGAAATAACTTAGTGTTAAATGTGGATTAGAGATGAACACGTTTTTAATTTCTTTTCAACGAAAAAAAAAAAAAAAAAAAAAATTCAGGACCCAATTAAGTCAGGGCCTGGGGCAAGTTGCCCCTCCACCCCAACCCCTGATCACATACATTATTTTAATAATACGAAAAATTGTTATTCAATAATAATGAGTAATTAATGGAAAAGAGAGTAACATATTATTAATATGTATAAATTTGGTAATGTAAAAGGAGCTGAGGGGGGTAACATTTTCAAAAGTTGAGTATGTGTTGTAAAGAAAGTAATGTAACGCTGCAGAAAAGCAATGATTCTCATTGTAGGTCCCTAATGCTGAGAAAGGAAAATTTACTACAAGTAATAACTTTTACTCCTATAAATAGTAAATTACTTTCTCTAAAACGTTTTGTAGTCAGAATTCACATTCTCTGTTTGTAAGTGTATCTCTCTGTCTATGAACAATGCTAGCAACTAAACCATAAGTAGGATTTTTACCGAAATTGATACTCCTCGATTGATCTGGCTGACATTCTGGTCCCTTGAAGTTGAAAGGAATATTTTAATTTTTGAGGTACTTTACATGCAGCCTCAAAGACATTTTCAATGATTTTTTATTTTTATTTTCAAAAATGGATTACAATTTTTTTATTTTTTAGTGAATAGAACAAAGTTTGTTATGCATATGGCGCAGATCCGATTTCCATTAAATTCTCTAAAATTTCCAAAATTGCAAAAATTTAAAAATTGTTGGTGCCTTCCTACAACTACAATATTCAGATACAGATTTTCTTCTTAATTAAATATGTCCTTTAAAATTAAAATATTTAAATCTGATCATGTACAATTTTTTAAAAATATGAGTAGTTTTTATGAAATTTTGTGTGAATGTTTTTCTTCACAAATGTATACAAAGTTGAAACAAATTCTTCTCAGAAAACAATTTTATGAGAATTTGGATATGTTGGATGAAGAATTTCAATACAAATATTCCAAAAGGTGAGCCTATGTAGGTATTAATCATGTGATAATATGTCATAATAGGACACATCAGGTCCCTTACATGTAAATTTTGGAACGTTTATCTACTGGTCACTAACTCATTTAGAGGTATATTTTGATTAAATAACAATTTACTTAATATTTTACAGTCTGCAGTAATATGAGATGCAAAACTCTGACTTTTCAGATCCAATTTTCCCAATGATGTTTATTGTTAACTCATGGGTATCAGGGATGCTGGATGCTGTTCTCCAAGCTACTTTTCTGTGCGCACTTTTACTCTTTTGGCTGTGCATATATCATGGATTACGTCAGGTATGTTACTTTTACATAGTATTATCAATTATCTTCGATTAATCTCAAAAATTTGTTGTATTTTTTTGTTTAATTTTTCATTTAAGTAACATAAAAATAATTGTACATGGTGCCCAGAAGCTCCTGTTACAAAGAAATACCCCAAATTCAATATTGAATTGAATTGAACCCTTATTTTACGTGGCGAGACTCAAGTCATGGGGCCTGCTCTTCCGTCAGACCACGCAAATTTCTCTACGCTCCTTTCACCAACTAGCGGAGAAAAGAGGTATTACTTGGGCGACGAAACAGGCGATTTGAATTTAGCTCAGAGGCTTCATTTAGTCTTGAGAGTCTTTTACATGCAGTAAATCTAACATGGGACAGCCGGCTTTACTTCTCCTCCGAAGGAAGGCGTACGAAGGATGTTACTTCCGGGCGTGATTTCAAAACAGTGCTGCAGGGGACTCGTTTATCGAATGTGGTTTTCTAAAGCACAATATATTAGTTCACTGTGAAGATATGCAAAAAATAATTGTAGGAATTTTAAGAACTTTGTTAATTTTCATAAGGCTGGTTTGTGCTCGTTATTACGCCACTGCATACCACAGTTTATAACATAGGCCTACTCGTTTAACAGAAAATTAATTTTTAGTCAATTTACAAGATTAAATGAAAAGTACGCATATAACACGTGATACTATTAAAGTACTCTAGTGTACTGCAAGAGATGCTTGCTTCTCTGGACAGTTTCACCGAAAATAGAAAGAAACGACGCTACCTTCAGCCCCGTAGACAGACGCCGTGCGTGTCGCAGCAGCCGGTTTGAATTTCACGGCCGGAAGTAGCGTTCAAACTCAATTTCTTTTAAGAAAAAAAAATTTTTTTCGAAAAAAACTGGATCTGCCATTCTTTATTTAAGTCAACGTAGAATCTAGGGATTTTTTTTTTTTGTAACGGGAGCTTCTGGCCACCTGTAGAGCTACTGTATTGCCAATTTATTAATACAGAAATACTTCGTTCATAGTTAATGGAATGGTAGAAGGAATAGTGTATTTACATGAAAATTACAACAAACGTTGCCATTACAAGTTATATTATTACATTACTATTAATTATTTGTCTAAATTCACCTTATATGAATTAAAAAAAGAACTAGGTGATAACTTGGAGTGTTTTTTGAATTCTTTAAATTCTTGAATAGTAGGATTTCAGTAATAAAATTATGTGTTATTATGATAGAAAGAGTTATCACCTTGAGGTTCCATCATAAATCCATCAGTTCTTCAATCTTAACTACTGGGATCTGTCGACACTCCATGTCTTCAAATATATGCATTCTGTGCCTCGTATCATTGTAAAATATGTTTCATGGTTCAAGTAAAGTAATTTATAATCCTGTTTTTTTCTGACTTAATCTTTTCAGAATGAAAGGCGAATTCTGACATTCTATTTGCCAAAACTCATAATTGTTGGATCCTTGTGGCTTGCAGCAGTTATTATGGCATCACTACAAAAATATAATGAATTTCGAGATCCAACATACAGTTATAAATTGGACACTTCAAACTTCTATGTAAGTTTGATACCTAAAAAACATTTGTCTCTGACATAATGCATTGGAGAGGCCATCCCATACCTATAATAGCACTTTCAGAAGAAAAAGAATGCTTTGTATAAATGCACAACAGGCAAAAAGATTATGATTCATGTGTACTGTATTGTTTCAGGGCTTCAAAGTGTTCTTTTGCATTGTTTGTGGGGTCTATCTGACTTATCTCCTGTGTCTTATTCTAAGGGCCTATAGTGAACTTCGATCAATGCCATATTTTGGTAAGTTTATCATTAGTTTCTTTGAATTATGATTTAATAAACTGAAATTAAAAATTTAATGAAAAGATGTTTTCTAATTCAATTTCAATATTTCTTATTAAAAATAATCTCAGAGATTGTAGGTTAAGTTTGTATATCTTGAACACCACCTTTAATTTCTGACTCGTTTAGTTGCAGAATTGGAAGCAATTCTATTTTCATTCTTTTTACACACTTTCTTTACTTCATTGTTTTCTTGTGTTATAAAATGGCAGTGGCCAAATGAAATATTTTTCAGTAAGTGTGGAAGGGGTTGCTGTAGGTGTAGTGTCCAGCGGAATCAATGTTTTCTTATAAAGAACTTTTAATTTATGCTGAATTTTAAATTTATTTTTATTTACTGATTTACAGTGACTTACAACATATTCAATTGAGATTATGATGACTTTGATTACTAGACAAAATTAGTAGAAACTATAGTGTGATTATGTGTCATTGGCTTTTGGGGAAGCTGCAGACCCCCATCCACTCTAGATGCATCATTGTAAATTGTGTACCATTAATGTACACTTATAACTGTTCTTTTTATTGCAGACATGCGTTTGAAGTTCCTTACTCTATTGATGCTGATTGTTCTTTCTATAAGTTTTACTGTTACTGTGTTGAGATTTGGTGTGGGTGCTTTGGAAGACAATTTTGTGGCAGAACTTTCTACAACTTATAAGAATTCTGCTGAGTTTATGTCATTTTATGGTCTCTTAAATTTCTATTTGTACACGATGGCATATGTATATTCCCCTGCAACAGGAGCAGTCTTTGGTATGTTGAAATGAAAATTCTTTAAAATGATTCATTGTATTCTTTAAAATAACTAAGTACAATTTCTTGTTTTCAGAATCCACAATCACCAAAGATAATCCTGCATTTTCTATGATTAATGATTCTGATGAGGATGTTATATATGGTTCAGATGAAGAAAGTCGACGACCACTAAACCGCTGTCAGAATGACGATGACAGTGACTGAAGCAGCACAAATCATGTTATCATATGCACTCTGTTGTTTTCACTGTATAATAAATATATGATGTTAAAATGATGGTTTCATTAACAAAATGTATGAATATCTGACAGTAGAAGACAATAATCCATAGACATTAATATTGTGCCAATAACTAGGTTATTTGAACATTTCAAATAAAATATTTAAAATAAATTTTGTAGTGTATTTTAAATTTTCAAATATAATACATAATAAGAAAAAAAATAGTTTACTATTTACACAAGCAGAGAATACCTTAAAAAGGTTTATTTTATTTTAAAATAAGTAAGATTTTGTAATTAGTATGTTTTTAAAAGTAAGTGGAAAAGTGAATACATTTCCAGAATTAAAAACTTTTATTTCACACAATATTGCAATTATCAATAAAAACTCTTGAACTGCCAGAGATCAAGAGGCAATTGAATTTTAACACTTTGTAGTTCTGACTGTACAACTATGATGAGAACTATGGAGTGCAAACATTTCAACTGGACTTTATTTAATAAATTTCAGTGAATACTAATATGTTAAAGCACATTTACATTGGGGATGCAACTTTATTAAGCATTTAAATATGTAAATATGTCCCACAAAATTGACATGATAAATTCTTTGCTGTGAAGGAGGAAGAAGTGCTACATGAAATCTGCAAAAAACAAATGTTTTCTTAATAGAATTAGAGAGAGGGGGGAGTAAAGGGCACACAATATTTCTCCCAAAACTATGACATTTGTACAAACCATGCAAGTTGCAAATTTAGATGTCCATGGTTACCAATTGATTTCTTTCAACAAGTAACATTTATTTCAGTTTAACTAATAAGAAACCCCTACTTGGTTTTCTTAGTATTCACTAGTTTTTTTTATAAGCAATCTTTCACATGCACATCTGACATTCTTGCAATAGAAGACAAACTGTCATGTTCACAAAAATAATACATCTTTAGATTAATTACATAAGTATTAAAATTAATCTTGGGATCAATAATTGTTTCAATTAATATTTTGACTAATTTACATTCATTACTTCAAATATATATCACATATGGACTGAAATAAGAAAAAAGAGTAATATCTTTTGCCCATTATCAAAAAACTTACTAACGTATAATAAAGAACGTGGTAATAATTAAGAAGGTAAACAAGAAAGTTACAAGTAAACATACCCCTGAAAACAATAAAGGCGTCGCTCATGTCCTTCATTATCACTACACCAATAATTTCTTGCGAACATAACTTATTCTCCAGGTACTCCTCGCTACCCAGATGTTGACTATGGACAGCAGAGCAAAGATCGCGTTGTACCAAAATAAATGCTCTTGGAAATACCATCGAAATCCAATTGGTTATTTCCTTTCTTCACATACATTACAAATCGTTATACTAAATATTCCGGAACGTTTTGAAACACAAGTATTAAATTAGTACATACGATATTCATGTATTTCGTTCATACATAGTTTTCTGGATTTGCACGCGAATCAAGCATTTCCCACCCTTCCACTACGGCACCCCTCCCCCTCCCTCACACAACTATCCATATCCTCTGAATCATACCATGCAATGCAAATAATTCTTCACATTACTTGTATATCATTTGAAGGTAAATTTATATCCAAATGTAACTCGGAATTAAAGCTTTTCCCAAAGTCATACATTGTGATTCCCTCGGAATTGATTTGATCGTAGTTATTACAACGATATTACGTGCAGTATATATTATATCGTTAAGTAGGTGTCGGTACGTACATTAATAAAACAAATGCGAATTTTTCTCTGCCACTGAAGAAATTAGATCGTCAACTGACAAAGCAGCTATTTACGTGGAAAAGTCAGTAAGAAACGAATGTAAATCCACGTGTAAGTAGCTTTTCACTTCCCAATCCACGAAAAATAAAATGGGTGTGAAACTAAGAATAAAATGCAAAAGCAAAGACCGACCGGTAATACGTAAAAACGTTTTACAATTGAAAGTGCTGGCCAACAAATCCTACTCTTACGTTTAATAGCCGACGTAAGGAAGAGTTAAAGCAGTTTACTTCTTTAGACACTTCAGCTTCCGTACCTACTTTACAATTAGCATACCGTGTTTTCGCAGTATTCATATCATATCTTTGTTTCGGCTGTTGACATTAATTTTTAGAAAAATATTTTTTCAGTTCATTTGATTTGAGGGTTAGTGCTGTATTTCAGTAGTGGGTTCTTATTTTAAATCCGAGGTTTTGTCATCACACCCACTTACGTTCTGTCCCTGCCAAGCGACTGGGCTGATCCCTCCTTACCGTCCTACCAGCTGTTCCCTATGTTTTATTTCCAAATAAGCACAAGTCGAAACTTGGGCCCATATCCGACAGTAAAAAATTCTTCCACGAGTGAAAGGCTCGCGTACAGCCGAATACTCCCAACCAATGGTTCTGTTGAATAATGATATTTTCGGCTGATAGACAACCTAATAAACGAGTTGTGTGGAATACCATTGGGATTGCATGATTACTTTTTCCGGGCAGTCAATTACTAGGGTCATTAGAACAGCAGCCTTGCACTAGGGTACCTACTTTACACTAAGCATACCGTGTATTCGCAGTTATCGTGTATTCGTGTTATAGTTTTGTTTCGGCTATTGACTGTAGTTCAATGAATTTTACAAAACAGGTTAATTCAGTTCCTTTGATTTGAGGGACAGTGCGGTATTTCAGAATGTAAATCCGAGGTTTTGTCATCACATCCCCTAGTTTCCAATCCCTACCAGACGACTGGGGTAGTAGATACCTCTCCCCACCGCCTTCCTACCAGCTATAGTCTATGTTTCATTGCCAAATAGGCCCAAGTCGAAACTTGGGCCCATTATTCGACAGTAGAAAAGTCTTCCACGAGTGAAAGGCTCGTGTACTGCCGAATCCCCCCACCCCAGGATCTGTTGAATAACGACATATAGGACTGATAGACAAGTTAATAAATAAATATTACAACATTGTTTAAATGCGACTCACACAAAGAGCCCGATTTATCATTTTATTCTCGTTCGTCATACAAACTTTGCTCTATGTTCATACAGAAAGATTTTTTGTACATCCACTATGAAGATGTACAAGTATGATCATCTTTTGTGTGCAAATCGTTTACAGTTTTCCTTTCGACAAAAATCACTCTAGCAAACGCTCTCTATGAGCCTTCTACGTATCCCAAGGCTTGTGATACTCTATGAATCCGCTGCATGTCGCCCTACACGCCAGTCCTCGAGTAAACGGCGACAGGGAGCTGCTGCGCTAGAGCGAGAGCGCCATAGCGGGGAAGCCCCGAGAGATCGCAGTGTAGCCAACTTCACGTTCTTTTGATACGGCAGTTTTTCTTGTATACGTTTAAACGCATATCTTACTCATACTTTCTTCGGAGAATAATACGGCTCTCCTAAACTCGAAAATACTTATCTAAGAAAAGGATACCTTTGACAATTAGAATGATGTACATTATGAAAATTGGAAGTCATCAGATAGTTTTCTTTCTTTATGCATCCTTTTTTGTCATCTTGTGTAGGATTAATGTGCGGCACATCGCAAAAGTTTCTTTAAAAAAAAAATAGAAACAACAACAAACATTCTGGAGATGCGCCTTTTAGGAGTACACAGGCAGAATATTGTAAAATTTTGTAAAATTGTTTTTGCTGATTCGCACTGAAAGTAGGGGAAACGATTACATACATTTGGAACAACAACAACAACAACTATAACAAAAACAAGCAACCCTCAAATGAAGGAAAGGAGCGACCCAAACTTCCGCGTGAATGCATCCGAAACTTCTTGCTACAATAGCTCAAACTTTCATGTATTCTCCAAAGTGGTTAAGAAATATTAGTTACTTCACCTTACTAGCACACAAGGATTTGGCGAATCGTGAATTCGCAACGAAGGCATGTCGTGGAATAATTTGGCGTAGTGAGTGGCGGCTCCTGAGTGTAAAATTAATATAAGAGAAATACCCCACTTTCTAAAGAAATATAGTATCTATGAACATAGTTTGAGAAAAACCGATTGCGGATAAATTGAATCAGTCAAACTAGAGATGAAATATATAATTTTTTTGTTTTCTAATATACTCGATTTAGAACAAATAATTAAACAAGGCAAATAAACCATTTCTTTAGATACTGCGTATAACACATCCGTGCCATCATTACAAACCTCACAAACGGGATATTTTCTAAAATGTCTAGTACCCAAACAATCTGACATGACTGAGAATTTAGAACGAATCTTATTTTTAAATTACTAGATGAAGCTCCTAGGACACTTTGGAAATTTGCTCAAAAGTATCTCAATTTGATTATTAATAATTTTTGAAAGCGTGGAGCCATGAATGAAGCTGGTTATCGTAGCACCAGGTCTGATATCATTGAAATCTCGGAATTTTCAATGTCTAAAATACAGTAATTAAAGAAACGAGTGTGGAAAGTGGGGTATGATTGCTTGAGAGGTACGTTCCAGAGCAACCGTAGGAGCGAGTTTTCTTATATACCACGAGTGTAATTATACACATGTTATGTTCAATATTTTTCGTTTCCATTTAAGAATAATTTAAATATTAAGAAATCCAAGTACACCTTTACCATCCGAAGCATACATTTGATGTCGTATTGCTTCTGAAATAATCTATTTTAATGGATCTTGCAATGTGCGTGTTTGCACGAAATATTTGCAAATGGAAGGTACTGTTCATATTGCTGATAAAATATTAGAAGCAGCTGACAAAGTCCTGAAAACATTAGTTCCCACGAAGAGTAATTATGAGAAACAGTATAATAAAAAGGATCTAAAAATAAAAGTATAAGAGAGAATACAGCATGTGCAAATATTGGGATGTGAGGTGTATCACTAATTACTTGTGATACAATTTTGCTACTGCGTACATTTTAGAACTGGTAAAGGCAACTAACGTTTATATTTTTTCATTTGTAATGCTAAGCCTAAATGTTTTCAACTTAAAACAATTGCATTTATTCACGTCTAATATTTTATGTTGCTCCATAAATCAGCTAGCTTCAAGTTTACTTCCCCGATTTGGTTTTATTTCTTCGTTTTTAATTGGTGTTGTAGGTACGTCTCTGTGATGTATATTTCTGTTCATGTATCACGGTCGAGTGGAAATACCTTCTCTACGTCTGTGTTATAGTTTCTTAATTAAACGATTTGTCTCTTTTACTGAATTCTGATTGGTAGTAGTGTGGAGTTGTAATAGCACGGTGGAATTTTAATTGCACGCGTGCTAATAACAATCAACGATTTCTCAACGAATCAATAACCATATTTAGTAAACGAAACGAAAAACGTAATTCATTTGCGACCCTTTCCAACCAATACTTTATTGAATACAGATTGTTCCTAAAGCACTCTATTCTTCACACTAATCCTGAATTATTATCTTATACAATCTTTGGAAATTTAATTTTAGTGAAATTTTTTAACCAAATCGGGACAATTAAAAAGATCACAATAACGATTTCTTGAAAAAATTTCTGTACGTATGAAGCACATTGCATATAATCATTTGGCGATAGCTCCGTCATAATATTAGTTATACCTTCAGTCGCTTTGGATTTGAAGCTAATGTATATACACTTTGTGACAATCCATTTTCACTCAACCAACATTGCTTATATTGTTCCTAAGGCAACGGGCAGTGTGGAATACCATTGGGATTGACTGATTACTATTTTCGGACAACCTAATAAACGAGTTGTGTGGAATACCATTGGGATTGCGTGATTACTGTTTCCGGGCAGTCAATTACTAGGGTCATTAGAACAGCAGCCTTGCACTAGGGTACCTACTTTACACTAAGCATACCGTGTATTCGCAGTTATCGTGTATTCGTGTTATAGTTTTGTTTCGGCTATTGACTGTAGTTCAATGAATTTTACAAAAGAGGTTATTTCAGTTCCTTTGATTTGAGAGACAGTGCGGTATTTCGGAATGTAAATCCGAGGTTTTGTCATCACATCCCCTTGTTTCCAATCCCTACCAGACGACTGGGGTAGTAGATACCTCTCCCCACCGCCTTCCTACCAGCTATAGTCTATGTTTCATTGCCAAATAGGCCCAAGTCGAAACTTGGGCCCATTATTCGACAGTAGAAAAGTCTTCCACGAGTGAAAGGCTCGTGTACTGCCGAATCCCCCCACCCCAGGATCTGTTGAATAATGACATATATGAATGATAGACAAGTTAATAAATAAATATTACAACATTGTTTAAATGCGACTCACACAAAGAGCCCGATTTATCATTTTATTCTCGTTTGTCATACAAACTTTGCTCTATGTTCATACAGAAAGATTTTTTGTACATCCACTATGAAGATGTACAAGTATGATCATCTTTCGTGTGCAAATCGTTTACAGTTTTCCTTTCGACAAAAATCACTCTAGCAAACGCTCTCTATGAGCCTTCTACGTATCCCAAGGCTTGTGATACTCTATGAATCCGCTGCATGTCGCCCTACACGCCAGTCCTCGAGTAAACGGCGACAGGGAGCTGCTGCGCTAGAGCGAGAGCGCCATAGCGGGGAAGCCCCGGGAGATCGCAGTGTCGCCAACGTCACGTTCTTTTGATACGGCAGTTTTTCTTGTATACGTTGAAACGCATATCCTACTCATACTTTCTTCGGAGAATAATACGGCTCTCCTAAACTCGAAAATTCTTCTCTAAGAAAAGGATACCTTTGACAATTAGAATGATGTACATTATGAAAATTGTAAGTCATCAGATAGTTTTCTTTCTTTATGCATCCTTTTTTGTCTTCTTGTGTAGGATTAATGTGCGGCACATTGCAAAAATTTCTTTTTAGAAAAATAGTAACAACAACAAACATTCTGGAGATTGATGGATGTAATTGACACTATTTATATTGCAGGGCTGTCCATAATTTCGTAAGAGTACGAGGGGGTGGTGATCTCTTATGAACAGCACTTTGCAAAGAATCCCAGATATACTCAATAATGCTCATGTCAGGGGATTTTGTTTTGCACTGGAAATGCTTAAATTTAAAAGTGTGTTCTTGGAGCCACACTGTAGCAATTCTACACGTTTGGGAAGTCACATTGTCCTGTTGGAATTGACCAAGTCCGTCGGGATGAACAATGGACATGAGTGGGTGCAGGTGATCAGACAGGGTGTACCTTTCGTTATGCACAGGGCAGGACGTATCTTTCGGTAGGCAAGATTTACATCCACCATTTTATATTTGTGGGCTGAAGTGTCTTTTTTGTACTTTTCACTGTTCTACTACAAGAATTCAATAAAAAATGTTTTTTTTTAAATATAAAATGTGGTAATTTTTCGTTGAAATTAATTATTTTGCATTATTCTGCCCCTCTTTTTAAGTAGACGTTTTGAAATTCTGTAGGTATGCAATAAAGGAGCCACAACATTAACTTTACTGCCATAAGTATACACTGTTTCATATTGGTGGTAGTTGCTTTTTATATAAAAATCACTTTAGTTTATATTTTGAGAAACTACTCGTACTTAAGTTGAATTGAACCCATTTATATAAGTGTTACGGTACAAATTTTCTGCTCAATGAAATATTCAAAATTTTGAGTGATTCTGCAGAGAAAAAAATGTATTTATTCCAATATGAGGAACAGACACGTCTTAATACTTAGTTAAAATAACTTAGTTAAAAAAATTATCTTAGTAAAATAAAATGTACTAATTAAAATATTTATAGGGAAGTTTTAGAAGAAAAAGTCGCTTTTCCCACGGTCTCATTTTTAATTTGAGTTGTGTACCCATATATCTCAGTCTCTTTCAACTTCGGCTGTAACCGGTGTAACCGTCTTTAACGGGTGTGATGCGCTCCGGTAAACATCATGCTCAACTTGGTCGAGATGTACATACCCTTGGCAAGTCGGTCTCGATATTACTACTGTACAGCGTCTTTGCACTTCTCACCAATCAAGGGTACATAACCTGTATGCCTGGTAGGAAATTTAGGCTCTTGCAGAAAAACTAGTTTGAAAACATTTACGCGGGGGGCAGCGATGCGCGATTCCTTAATTAGGAGGTTTTGTAGTTGCTTTTTTTGCAAATTTTGGCAATATTTTCATCTGATTCCAGTGCTTATCAGTAAAAAGAGTTTTACAACGTGTTCTAGAGTATCCTGCCCTAATAAGCCTGAAAAACTTATCTTAATATTTTTTATTTTTTCAATTTTATTTCTGTTTAGGAATGTTTCGGATGTACCGTACATTTTTTAATCATTCAAAAGAAGCCATAAAAAGGATGCTTGAAGAAATAAGGTTTTCTTATGATTTACATTCGCGAAAATAATCGTTGCCATAGGATTTCTTTTCTAAGAGAAGCATTTTAAGACTTAATAGAGCAGTATAATCTAAAGAATGATAGTCAAGATGGATTTTAACATGGCAAGTTAGGAGACAGTGGTGAGGCGAGGCATTTTTTGTGGTTATCGCTAGACTTGCTCAGAATCCTGGTCTACCTTTTCGAAGTGACAGGCGGGGGAGGGAATCGCAATATCGTAGGGTGTTCTGCTTTCTAAATGCTCAGAACTACGCTCATTTTTCTGATATTATTCGATTTTGTTTAAATAAAAATCTTGGATTTCCGTACGGCAATATTGAAATGCTTTAGAAATCTTATTTATTATTATTATTATTATTATTATTATTATTATTATTATTATTATTATTGGCGTACAAGCCATTACTGACCACGCTACACGATTAACGTGTGTAATTCTTCCTGGATCAGCTTTTCAGCTGTATCCTTGGATTACAACAAGGTTGTTACGCCTTGTAGTGTGAATTATGAGATGATAGGATGATGATAGGTGAAGGGACATTAATGGATTAGGAGGTGATAGGATATTGGTGATCGTGGACTTATTGAACCATCCCAGCATTCACCTTATGACCGAGGGAAACCACGAAAACCCCGGTCAGGATGGCCGGCCCGGGAATCAAACCCGGACCTCCCGATTACGAAGTCAGCGCGCTACGCACTGAGCCACTTCGCTCGGTTTTATTATTATTATTATTATTATTATTATTATTATTATTATTATTAGTCCGTTTAATCCCTATTGGGGCAAGGGCCTCTTACAGAGGGCAATGAGGCTTACATTGAAAAGTTGGTCCTCAAGCAGCCACCTCGGGGACCTTATGAATAACTCATTAAACTAATGAATTTATACTAAACAATGTTTAACATGTTTCTTTCTATTCTACTTAAGATAAATACATTCAATATTGATAGTTTATTATAATTTTCTTTATACCATTTTATTCACTTGTGACATTTCATTTTTGTATAATTTTCCCATTATTGTTCTTGTATTTACACGTACACATACACCGTTTTTAATTGATTTTTTCCATTTTATACTGACTTTCGCAACTCTTGTCCATTGATTACCTAGACGTTCCTAGAAGTTCCATCTACGACGTTGTCTACCAACGTTCCTCTTCCCTATTCTTGAGTCCCAGAAAGTAGTTCTGGATGTCCATCTACTATCTTGGAGTCTTGAGATGGGGCCTACCCACTTCCATTTCTGTTAATGAACAGCCAGTATTGCATCTTTTATTTGGGTTGTTATCCTCATTTATAATTTTATGTGCTAAAGATATTCGAAAAAATTTTCTTTCCTTGCTTCTTTGACATACTCCAAGCATTTTGGTTTTTTCTTGTCACAGACCTGGTTTGTGCACCGTACGTCAGAACAGGTAGTATACAGATGTAAATTAGATCTTTTTTAATGTTTATGCTATTTTTGTTTAAAATCTAATGTATCTATAATCTAACCTAATATATATGAAATTAAATTACTATTTTAAAATTCGTACCCATAATTCGTATTCCCTTATGTATTATAAAGATATGTATTACGTATTGTACAAATCGAATTTCAACAATACACTGACTTTTGAGACACACAAAATCGGTTCGTGTGTTTGTGCTGGTTTAGTTTGTATACGCGCTTCCGTCTCTCTCGACAAAAAAATTGTGATAAAAATGAAAAAAATTATGAAGCCTTTGAATAAAACACTTTTAAATCTGTAGAATGCTCGTTCTGTGTTCTTTATAAACCTTTCTGTGAATATTCTTTAGATGATCAGATTTTGATACATTTTTGCAGATACGCGTTATTTTTATTGTATTTTTGATTTTGGGCCATCGGAGCTTATGCCAATTAATTACTTAATATATTTTTTTACGAAAATGTTTACGTAAATCGTTTGTTTTTTTACTGCAAGCTAATTGGTTCTTAGAGTTGATAAATATAAAACAATATTGAATAACAAAATCTTATCAATCATTTGTATATATATATATATATATATATATATATATATATATATATATAAAGATCTCATCAGTCACATATTTTCATTCATTTCCCTCATTTCCTGTTTCCGGCAAGTTATTTTCCTCAAGGAAACAATGTCAGAGTGAACCCAAAATCGCTTCCTCAGTTTATCTCCTGTCGCAGGAAATGAAGATGGGCAGAGTTCGTAAACGGAAAACCACAATAAAGATAGACGAAACTTGTGGGAGAGCCTCTTGTTTTTGCGTATATCTGAATTCATGTGTTCATATGTTTTATTCCCAAGAATACATAAGAAACGATATTGATACTCAAAATCAGGGGTTCCCACCGGAGTCTGAATTGACCCCTGGGGGTCAATAAAATGTTCACGGCAGCCAATGATGATAAAGAGATTGATTACCTAATATGCTCTGGCAACTGATCGATATAACAAGATGTCAATGATTACAAGAAATCATTAATTTAGTCGATAAACAATTGTATTATTACATATAACTTCGAAAATAACCAATAATAAATTGCAAATTCGAATGAATTTTCAAACTTTTGTCAGCTAGAATCTATGATTTTGTTGCTGAAAACTTGTAATAATAAATTAGATATTAGTACAAAAATACATAAATACTAGTGACCTATAGAGGCAAAAATGCTGCTGAACAAATCCACGTAAAGAAGTTTTCCAGAAAGTGTCACACTTTTCGAGAATAACCAAACAATGCTCCAATAGAACTCTTCAGTGCTAAAATGGCATTTGAGTAACTGCGAGTGCCCGCCGTAGTGCTCTTCGCCCCGACACTCTCGGTTAGACCACACCTCGCCTACCAATCGAGACAGACGATATGTCGATCTTCGCATCTCGGTCTCCTCGTGGGGAACTGGTGACTTATTTTCGGATTTGGCTACAATACATTTTCAAAAAAAAAGTGTTTTTAAGGGGTAGGCTGGTCATTACACAACGCCACTTAAGTAGTCCTAGGTGGCGTGCCGTTAATTAAACGAGGTAAATCATTGTTTGAATGTTTAATACTTCTGGAAGGTCAGAATGATCCACTTACCCTAATCGTGTAAACTGTGTGCACCCATCCGTCACTTACGGTTAAACAATCTTCAGTTTTTTTAATTGAAAAAAAATGAGGTGTCATTTGACGTGTTTCAGTCCGGGTGGGGAACTCTAATTTTTTTAGCATTCATCCAGATTGTAAAAAAATTCTCAATAAAAGTGTGGTTTATACTTAAGCAACTACAAGATAAACGTGTTTTGTTTACGACAAAAGTGATTAGCTCACTCCATTCCTCTCGACAGGACTACCTGATCAGCCGAATTCTTAGCCGGTTCCCTCTAAGTACAGCGATTTGCTCCGAGGCGAAGCCGCTGCTTCTCCCTGCTCTTTCTAGCAGCGCCATCAGCAGTTGGAGCTGATTACGTCGTTTATCGACCGGCGGTATGCGGCACAGTATGTCGGGCCATGTTTTTCGGGGTATTTACCAGCGCTCGGACTTGCATCCTCACACTGCTCTGTGAAAGGATATTTCGACAGAAAAACAGTAAAATATTTTTGTTACATTCATTGGAACGTATACTAGTTACATACACATTTTTGTGATTTGAAAATAAAACTAGGGTGCAACAGATTGGCACACACTTTCCCGTATTAGTTTTCTATTTCCTATGGTCTTGGCTAGCTACTTGAACTTGCCACATACTCTTGCCTGCTCATCTGCTCATCTGCTCATCTCTGTTGCTCACTGCTCATCTATCGCTGCCCAAAGTACTTTTTTTTTTAATTTTCGTAATTTTTCGGTCACCTAATTGTAGAGCGATATTATTATTTTAGGAATATTAAAGAACAGTAAAACCTCGTCTTAACGGAAATTTTCTTTGAAAAATTAGAAACTGTTTTTAAAAACTGTCGTTTAAGCACGACTGTAAATTCGAAATTTGAATTGAATTCAATTGAATTAATACCTTATTTTACGAGACCAAACTCAGGCCATGAGGCCTGCTGTTCCGTCTGACCACGCAAATTTTGCTACGCTCCTTTCACCAACTAGCAGAGAAAGTTGGTATTTCTTGGGCAAGAAACAGGCGATTTGAATTTAGCTCAGAGGCGTCATTTAGGCTTGAGGATCTTTTACATGCAAGTAAATCTACTAACATGGGACAGCCGGCTTTATTTCCCCTCCGAAGGATGGCGGACGAAGGATTATTTCGCCCTTAAAAATCCACGGCTTCGATCGGGTTTGAACCTGCAAACTTGGGTACAACAGTCCGATACACTATCCGTTACACCATCGCCGCGCGCATATTTGAAGCTCTTTTACACAGAAAATTTTTGAGTTTTCGAAAAAACTCAATTGTAAATAATTTTAAGTACTCTAACTCAAAAGTTTAAAAACAATTTGGAGCCGTTTTCGAGAAAATCTGTCTTTTTGTAATTTTTGAGGAACATTCTCATAAAATTCTAATACAGGTTTCTCTTTTTTAAATATTTCCCTCAATTTAGTGACACTGTAAATCAGGCATTTCTAATTGAAAATCACAAGGAAGAAAGCCTTCATCAAGAAAGAAAGGTGTAGTAATTAAATAATTATAATTGTAAATCAAACAAATCCTTAATTCGTATTTCAAATTCCGAATGCAATGTTCTGAATAGATGTACACACACTCCAAAATTCAATGTTTCATGAATGTTTAACACTGAAGCTAATTTTGAGAAGACTGATAGGGTCTTCTTTTCTAAACATTTGTAAAGTAAAATAACCCTATTTTATATTGTGTTATGTTACTGTTAAAATAATACAAGAACATCAAAATATATCCAAAACTTACTTCTTGAGACGCATTCATAGCACTTCAAACTTCCTTACGTTCTTCTTCAGATTACTTATCATATTCAGATGCATGATTAACTGAATAATGTTGCAAATTAAACTTCATGTGATTAAGCACTTTTCTGCAAACTAAACATTTAGCATAGCTCCTGCAATCTGCGGAAATATATTTTTCTTCCCGTGCTGCGTTGAAAAATGTCGGTGTGGACGTTTCGGTTTGCGAAGTGCTCGCGTCGACTTCCATGTTCCCGCGACTGGAGTTATCGGGACACTGGACAGAGCCTACAAAGCTCATAAAAAACTCGGACAAAAGCTTGTACGTGTGAAAGATAGCGTAGCTCCTCTCACGTCATCACATCCCATGCAGCTGCGGCCACAGTTACATTGGCGAGACGGGACGGACCATGGAGGAACGCCTCCGGGAACACATTCGCCATGATACGTTCAATAATACAGATAAATCGGTCGTAGCCCTCCATGCATGGAAAACTGGCCACGCCATTTTATTTGATGACACCCGCCTCCTAGCCAGAGAAGACCACTGTGGGAGGAGAAGGGTTGAAGAGGCAATAGACATTATTGAATATCCCCAAAATCTCAATGCTGATCAAGGCCTACGTCTCTACGATGCCTGGAAGCACTTATTTTACCAGGACGCGCGGTCGTGGCCGCTGCTCTATGCCGTCCGATTGCGCGCGGTGCGCATTCTTCCATCCCACCCGGGGAGCCTGCTCCTTCATTGGCCGTTGCACTCTCTCCGCATTGGCTAATCATCCGACCAATTAGCAGACAGGAGAGAAACTACAGAAACCCATGCACAGTCCATATCCGCGCAATTCCCAAAGCGGAAATGTAACTAGTTTTAAGATAATATAAGTTAGTTTATTGAAGATACCGCCCTAGCAATCTGCAAAAGCTTCATTGGCTGCAGGAAAATATGTATCCCCAACTTAAATAAATTCCAGCCTCTCCAGGGTAACTGGAGAGGGGAAAATGAAAAATATCCGCGCAATGCTGCGCCCTGATGAAGGAAGCAGAATGGCGATCGAAACGTTGGCACCTGTGCCCCGGACGCGGCGTCTCCCGGTCAGCCAAGTAAACACTTTGACAGAGGTTATCGTAAGCCGCGAAACGCTGCTGCTCCGGGGTCGGGGCTCGGTTGCCAACACGGCTCCGCGGTCCGCTTCGCTCTGCTTGAGCAACCCTGCAGGACAATCTGGAGGGATTGTGAAAAAAAAAACGTATTTTTGCTGGTTTCCACGTACCTCCGAATACATTAGTGGGACGTTGTAAATTACTGTACTTTCTTTATGGTATTTAAATGATTAGTTACGACTCGATTCATTTAAACGACGACAATTAAATCTAATTTTGTAATGCAACAAAATAATAAACAGCATTTTAATTGATGTATCTTTCTTTCACCGAAAATGTAATTGGAATTGTAGTATGTTATAAATTTACTTGTTTTACGAACTTGTAATACACAAATAAAACTTTTTAACGTGAAAATACTCGTTGGAGGCGCCACGAAAAACTAGTTTCAAATTAGCAAACAGCGTTTGTTCCTGAACTGCGTTTTAGGGATTCTTGTATATTCATTTATCGTTGAAATATCGAAGTATTTATCTTGATCAAGATCCCTAAAAAATAATCTTGATACAGTCTTATTTAACTTGCAGGCGAAATTAATAATGACACAGGTTATAATACACGCCCAACACCTTACAAAATAACAACTCATTTTATTTACATAACTTTATTACATGTTTATTCTATTTGTTATTTACCCGGGTTTTTCCGTATTTTTATTTCGCTTTTTCAACTTGGTAGTAAAATTAATTATTGAGGAACTTCTTATACACCTGTAAAAAGTAAATGTTATCACTCTTTGTTATATGATATATTTTCAACTACATTGAATGTTAATTAATCAATTCTTGTTAATAGCCTATAATGATTACCATAATGGTACTTACTTGCAGGTTTCGGGATCGCGGTGGTGACCTGGACTGCAACTTGTAGGAGGACACTCACATTTGCAGTTATTCGAGTTCCACGTTCTTGGAAAAGAACAATGTTTCATTTCATGACTATACCTACATCGACAATTGCAGTTTTGTTCATCATATTCATGTTGAGGTGAACACTGAACAGTTATCTGTGTTAAAACGGCAATATTACTTTCATGTTAAAATGTGTATGGTTTAGAAACAATAGAATTTTCTTTTGAATGTCTATTCTCGCATGCTACCAATGGAATTAGTGGTAAACAATTTCAACAAAAAATGGATGGGTTTAGATACTTACTTTGCAACCACATTCACATTTATTATGTTGTTCAACTTCCATCACTTTCACCTTCATTATGGGTTTATAGTCTTTGGTGCTCACTCTAATGTCAACGACCTGAAAAATAATGTTTTGTACTTGTATAGTTAATGCATCACAATGTAGTAGTATGTTTCGCTTAAAACGTCTCTTACTAAAAAAAGAAACTATTTCAGATGCCAAAGGGGCACATTAAGATATTTTAAAACGATTTCATAATAAGTTTGTATTCACAAAATGTAATTTTACTATTCCCTACATTACTTAGTTCTCCAAATATTAGGGATATATTTCACTACATATTGTGAAGCACACAGTCTTTGAGAATAAATATACTGTTTCCTATTGCAATGATTAACTTTCAATTTCACTGAAGTTTTAAAAATAGGTTTGTAGCATTAAATTGCATGCATCAGTTATTTCACTTTTTTATTTCGGACATTTGCAGGAATTAACGGAGACGTTCATTTAGTCATGAGGCATCGCACTCATATGTTTTGAAACTAGAAAATTTCAGATTCGCGAACATCAAATTATAATACAGAGTAATAAAGATATAGAGAATAATTACAGAGTACTAAAGATACAGAGAATCGAAAATTCGGAATACTAAGTTACATAGTATTAAAGATATTATTAGCCTACAACATCCCATAAAGGCCAAAAGCCTCCTAATTTTGTAGGGTTACAGTAGGTTGATATTTGTAAAATCATCATCTTTTTGCTCTTCGTATCTAAGTTGTCTCCATAATCCTCTCTTGGGCCAGCCTCGTCCAGGTGGGGCCAGCTACCTTGCTTATCTCGTCTGCCCGTCTCTGTCTGCCTTCGTTCCACCAGCCATACCAAGGGTCCCAGGTTGTTGTAGTGTACGTCCATCGCTTTTGGTCCTGTCTTATGATGTGTCCTCCCCAACGCCATTTACTCACTTTGCCTTGTTGTACTCCTTGATTTTGGTATTTTTCCTAATTTCTGTGTATGTATTTTGTCTAAGAGCAAAATGTTTAACATCTTTCGTTCCATTTTCCCCTGGCATTGTTGTAATCATTTTATTTGCGCTGCTGTTAATGACCATGTTAGTGATCCATAAATCAATGCAGGCAAACTGCTCACGTCCATTAATACATTTTTGATTTTGAGGTTTATCGTCTTATTTAGAAGTATGAAAAAGAGGCTCCATAATTTTCTCCATACTAATTTAATTCTTCTTCTAATTTCCTTATCTCCTCTATTTGAAAAATATACTATCTGGTCCAGGTACACGTATTCTTGGACTAATATATGTTACAGGCGTTCACCATTATTCATTTGGGTTTGCTGTTACTCATTACTTCAGTTTTCGATAAGTTTGTACAGCGACCTCCGTGCATCTTGAGATTACATCGCATAGCATTTCTTTTAGAGTTTCAGGCGATGTAGCAAATAGAGCGATGTCGTCTGCAAAACGGAGATTTGTTAACCGACGACCGCTGACATTTACAGCTGCTTCTTTTGACCAATTTATTTTACGGAAACACGTTTCAAGCACACTATTAAATAATTTAGGGGAAATTCGTTACCCCTATTTTACTACTCTCTTAATTTGAAGTATTTCTCCTTCATGATCTGTTCTTACTTGTGCTTGGTCGTGGGCATATAGTTGTTTTAAAATGTTTATATGTTTATTGGGGACTCCTTGATTCTTGAGTCCTTGAAGTATAAATGGTTGCTTAACACAGTCAAAAGCTTTCGTAAAGTCAACAAATGCTATGTACAATTTTATATTAAATTCTTGTTTTTTCGATGATCTGATTGATTATTGAAGGTGGTCTGTAGTGCTGAAGCCGTACTGAAGATACAGAGTATGAAGATTTACAGAATTAAAGATATAGAGTTCTGATTGGAGAATACCAATTGAGAAAATCTCCCGAATGGTTTAGGCGCTAGCTTTGACCACAAAGGGACGTACGGACCGACATTTTGCCGTCAATTTTTTTTGGTGACAAGGGCCCACAAACAAGGGAATCTGACTACCCAACGTATTAAAGGAAGTACTTGAAATGTAGGACCAAGAATTATCCACTTCTTTACCAGGACGCGGCAATGAGAGTCTTTCTGCCGAAAACTTCTCCACGGGGTTGTTTAGAACACTAATGTCCTCATACTGTATCTGACAATGTATATTTTCTAAATGAAGTATCTTCTTGAATAGTAGGTAGTATAATTGAAATGAAGTAAAAACAATTAAAAAAAACAATTTCCCTGCAAAAGGCTCCTATATTTTGTTTAATGTTTTTAGCTCGAATAGAATAAAGCTTAATAATATTACGTAGATCCAATATTCAGGATGAGCTTTTGAATTTTGAAAATTTCAAAAGGTCGATATTTCTAATTTGTTTTATAACGTAAATATACGTTTTAAAGAATTCTTATACCATAATGCAATATTCCTGAATTATTAGATCTTTAAATTATTTAATGAACATTTTTTCGAAAATATTAAAAGTTTTTGCTTAATTCGCATGTTACCACGTTACGCATTCGATTTTCTTTGAATTTTGGCGCCTAACGTCTAGGATACGATTATAAGCCTTCTTGGGGACAAATCCAGTCTAATTTCGTGCACTTTTGAGTTAAGCGCGTCCGAGATCGAAACATTTCGTCCATAAGGAGACTATAATGCGGTCTGTGCCAGTCCGTCAGTGTCTCTGTGCCAGTCCGTCAGTGTCTCTGTGCCTGTCCGTCAGTGTCTCTGTGCCTGTCCGTCAGTGTCTCTGTGCCTGTCCGTCAGTGTCTCTGTGCCTGTCCGTCAGTGTCTCTGTGCCTGTCCGTCAGTGTCTCTGTGCCTGTCCGTCAGTGTCTCTGTGCCTGTCCGTCAGTGTCTCTGTGCCTGTCCGTCAGTGTCTCTGTGCCTGTCCGTCAGTGTCTCTGTGCCTGTCCGACTGTGGGTCCGTCTGTCCATGAGTGAACAACGCTAGCGACGAAACTTTTCGTAGTTTTTTTCCAAAATAAATATTCCGCGGTCTATCCGGCCTGACTTGAATCCCGGTGATTTATGAAGAAATCCTAAAAAATTGGAGGAATTTTACATAAAGGCTCTGGGATTTAATCAAAAATTTCTTAAAAATAATTCAAATTTTTAAAAAAAATCCTCTAAGAATAGAGTGAAATGCACTTACAAAGATGGCACAGCTCATATTTTCACTGTTAACTGTTAATTTTGAAAAATTGCGAAAGTTCGAAATTTTTGGACGACCTGGAACCACTACGAGTATATTATTACAGAGAGAGTTTTTCTTCAAATTAAATATATTCTTCACAATGTCATATAATTTTTGTGAAAATACAAGTAGTTTTCAAAGAATTTTGAGTAAAATGTGGAGAAAATAGAAAAAAAAATATTAAAAACAAGATATTCTAAAAAAATTGCTCCTAATTTTCTCCTTCAATATTTTGTATGGATAATGCTAATCGCACTAAATAACGTAACATTAAAGCCATTGTGGTGTATTTTTTTAAATCTTCAAAAAGTTCAGAAAAGTAATTTTTTACATTTTCTCATCATTAATACTTTGCGGGCATTCTTTATACATTACTCCATTTGAGAGTACAAGGGTCTCAAAAGATGTCTGATGAAGTTTTTTGAAAACTCAAATCTTTTCTGTGAAAATGAGCGCAAAATTGCGCATTTTCAGATACGCTGGTAATGATATTTTCTCAAAACAGCTCCAAATTTTGCAATAAAAAATTGTTAAATAGATGTTTTACAATTCTAAAATATCCTTCAAGTCAAATTTCCATTCTTCTATTGGGGGATCAAAAAACTGAGAAAATGTGTAAAAATAACGTACTTTTTGATAAAAAAAACAACAATTTCATGATTGTAAATATCACAAAAAAAGGGAATTGATTCAATTGATATGTGCTCTAAACATTGTTCTACAGCCTTTTCTGTACAATCAGCTAATATTGAGAAAATTGTTGATCACTGTGTGCGTTGTTGCAAGATTTTAATGCTAAAATAACTTTGTACTGTTGCTATCAAAACGAATGGTTTTAGAAAGCCCCGAAAACAGATTCAATAGTGTAAAGTATATTAACAGAGGTTCGGGCATATGCAAAAAAGTTAAGTTTTAATTATATGATTTTTTTATCCAATAATATTTCAAAACCGTTTACATTATTAGTACGGTCCAGTGATTCGCCCAAGTGAGACAGGAGCTCGAAGCAGATAAATTGAAGCACCTGGCCACTAAAGCTGTGGGTTTGAAACCTACGTAAGACATGAAGATTTTCAGTTGTATTGGACGTGGTGGGGATTCCTAGCCTTTTACAATCGATATTGGGGTCAAGGAATACCACATACAAATGTGTAAATGTCCAGGACTGAGATAGGCTTGTCCGATGTTCGAAGTCTTAAAAGATGCTCTTTACCACCTCCAAGAGGAGCGGTAGGTACCGCGAGAGTACTTGGTAGTCTTTTAGAAGTCGAAAAAGTATAAGAATCTAATTAGTACGAGAAATTCATGATAGCGGAGGTATCAACCACGAAGTTGTTTAATACAATATACATTTTAATAAATAGAAAAAACAGCCATACACGTGTTTGGGGACAATATTGCATCCCCTGTCTGGCTACCACGACAACATAAAAGATCCCGCCACGTTAAAACCTACTTACGTGTTTAATCCATGTTGCTTGAAGCCACTGACGATGGGATGAAGTTGTGGTCTTGAATGACGTAACACGTGTATGGCTGTGTTTTCTCTTTATTAAAATATTGTTATAAACTACTTTGTGGCCGATACCTCCGCTATCCTGAATTAATAATCATGGATTACCACAATATCTCTGCTGTCACTACGACATTTAGTACGCGAACGTCTATGTCATTATGTAGCATCATTAGTTATTCATTAGAAGAGATAACAAGGAGCCTAGAGCACTCTCGGGACAATGCGGAGTAATTCTGGCTGTACCCAGTCATATGCAATCCAGTATTATGAGCGCTATTTAGAAACAATTAGCGAAATAATTGACTCTTTGCAGTACTATAAAGCTTTAAGTGTGTAATTATTGCATCCTTGTTTGCGTTCGCACAGTCGTGTAAAACATTGGATGTGAAGTTTTAGGTTATATATAGCTCCTAAATACCAGGAATGTTAAAAAAGTAAAACTTGCATGTATAATTTATTGCATTTAAAGTCAAACTTATACTGTATTATCACAAATACCTGTTTCAAAATTGAAACGCTTTTGAAAAATGTCATTTTGAGGCTTTCACTCCTAATGAGACATTCTGGCACACTTATACATGGGGTTCGAGAACATATGAACATCTCTTTTGTATAGGCAATTCTCTAATAAAAATACCTTGCGTTTCACAGTCTGTATGTTGCCAGCAACCGGTCGGCACACGTGGAGTTTGTTTGGACAGCATCCGGAGCATCTTTTGACATTGGTGCATCTGGGTAAGTAAACAGATTCTGCAGACGGGGGAAATTCAACTAATGTGTTTTTAGGTTTGCAACCTGTTTTCGTACGTTGAAATTTTTTGACCAATGCTTCTATTTCTTGAGCTTCGCTACCTGAAACAATCGAGATATTAAACTGTAAAACTGGGTTTTCCATTTCGAATTATTCAATTCGGAATAAATTATATATTTGCATTTTATCTCATGGAAATAAATCTCTAACATTATATTCTGAACTATTAACTAATAATTTAGTGTAAGAGAAGTGCAGATGGAAACATTGCAGATATAATTACCACTAGAAATTCTACGTATTTACTAATTAGTTAATACAAAGAATTTCAATTTTTTCAAATTTTGTATTATGTGATGATATGGAGACCTCGTGTGGACTACAAGCCCATTGCGATTCATGTTCTACCAGGGGGCACACGTCCCCGGGGGGGGGGGGGGTAGGTATTAAGGCGTCACTCATTATCCGCACCCCCCACTGGCGCACAAGTACGCCGAAAGGCGGATATCCGGATCCCGACGGAACGCAGTTTGGAGTCAGGGCAACCTACCCATTCAATGCCTGGGTTGGGCCGCTCTGCCAGCCCAGAGATACTAGCTATTCCGGCTAGTACTGGAGTAAAACCAATGCTCCACTCACATTGGGCAAAGAGGATAGACTTGGCTTCGTTATGGCAGTGGCTCCATACTAGGGACAAGAGCCCAGCAGGGGACCCCTCAGAACTATGGTTTAGGCGTCTTGGGGCCCCATTCCCGTCTCCTCACTGCCTACACCTTGAGGCTAACGACGTGAGTATCACCAGGAACCTAGGCAACCTGACAGGAGGTAATTTCCCGCTGGATTTCTGTATGTGGATTCCCGAGCATCCCGAATGATCTCCTTCACCCAATACTGCCCAAAGGCGCCATAAGCCCGACTGGTGGGTCACCGGGCAATACTCACTGCCTCCACCTTGAAGCTAGCGACGTGAGTACCGCCGTGACACTCAGGAGCCGGATGATTGTCTACGACCCTCCACCAGAGACTGACGCAGTCCCAACCCCCCTGCGGGGAATGTAATGATATACTGGTATAATAATGTCCTGATATTTGGTGAACATGTAATTATTGTTGTAAGAGGGCGAATTGGTGAATTCCGCGCATCTGACCGGTCTTTTGATCTCTCAATTCTGAAAAATTGAACACATCACAACATCATGATCGGTATCTTTCTACATCTGCTAGTGTCTGCACAGATGTTTTGATATCGATCGAAGCTACAAGGATTCAATTTTTAATCCTTATTTTAAGAAATGTCCATACACACGTTTTGATGCCGTTTGTGTACTGCATTTTTTAACACGAGAAGTAAAAAGTTGGTCTGGAGGTATAAAAATGATCATTTGAAGTTAATTTTGAATGAGTGCCCCGCGAGATCATTTCCAATTTTTTATGCCACTTACTTACGCTAAGTCTAACATCGTCATAAGGAACTTTCGCGAAGTTGTAGCTAAAAATGTGAAATAGTTTTTGAGTCAAAGGGATTTATTTGATCCAGTGGAGCATCGGTGTACGGCGTGACCATTCGATTCTCGAACTTTGGTAAGCAATACTTCATTCTCCGACATTTCTAAACAAATTAAATGGAGCTTACATGCACAACTTCTATTTCTATTCAATGGAATAGTTCAAGAGACTAAATTCTTTAAAAAGGGCTATGTAGAACAAAGGGCTATTACACATGTGTGAAATTGAATTATTAACATTACATAAAACTTCAAATATTATTCTTATAGTGTAATATATTTAAAATCAGTATAGATTATCTGCAAGTGTGTTTGAAGTTTTAAACTCTACTGAGTTATATTATGAAAAGTTTGGTGAAACGCTCAATATCTCAGCACCAGATCAATGTGGGTAGCCTCTTGTTATCCTAAGAACTTCTATTATTACACTGGAGATATAAGTTGAGATATATAACGCAAAACAATTAATGAAAAATAATATTTAAGGTCGGAGTTTACGTTATTTACTATATGAATCAGTAATTTGCGATACATAATATTCAATATTTTTCAGTTACGATTTCCATCTACCAAATTGTGTGTACATTTGGATAAAACGTGTAACACAGAGCTTTTCTAAATTCTTTTTCTTTTAATAAAAACATAACTCTTTACGGTTCGAATGGTATTTGATAGAGATTTTCGTAAAGACAAAAACAGGAATAAATTAATTTCTGTATACAAACACTCAGTTTAAAACAAAATAGCACTTCTCCCATACCGAAGTAAATCAGAATTACTTTTTCTTCATTGTAGAAAATGAGATTAAGTAGTTATCCACATCATTAAAAGACCTTGCAGCACAAATTGTTCTGTATTACAATAATTTTCGCAAACTTTCTTCATAAATTTTCACACTAGAAAAGGGTAGAAGCTAAATTTCCAAGAGCTTCTCCCAACTTCATTGCACTTATTACATTGAGGTTTGTGGTTACTACGACAGTGAACATATATATTACAAAATAGCTTAACCATATGTATATTTTTAACGAAAATAGACACATTAGTACAGCCTAACTGTTGACTTAACTACAGACATTAGCAAAAAGATTTTAAACTTACCAATTTTCATGGAACCTCTCGTTTCTCTGCGTTGCAGGCTGCGAGCCAGGTGCCTCTGTTTGAACTTCCTGCAATGCGCCTTCATACTGAGAAGTGCAGCCTGGAAATTTTGCAATGAAGATGTAATGTCACATGCAAACGTACATAAAAGCATTTACGTAATATCGTATGCCGTACCTCGTCTTGTCGTGATTTAGATAACTTCTCTAGTTCTTTGAAGACGGAATCATCACAGTATTGTTTATTGTATTGCACCATTAAGTTGTAAAGCTGAGTCACCGAACTAACATTCGTCACTTTTACAGCAATGTCTTGGGCAATCTGAAAACGACACATGCATTTCTTTATAAACTCGCCAAAATAAATGAAAATACTTTTCACTGTGGACACATAGTTGCACAATAAACTCAATAATACACTAAACTAGAACGTAAAACGCCAGGTGAATTCGTGAAAAAAAAGTCACTCCATTTATGTAGAAAATTGAGAAATGTTCTAATAATGTCTGCTATTTGGTGCTATAAAAGTTAGACAATGAAACATGGCAAAGCTACCCTTCTGTGTAAGCGACGTAACAGAAATTCATTGAAATAAATGAAAATATTTTCTTGGATCAAACCTTCGATAGAAACACTCCCACTTTGTAAAAAAATGATTTCCAAACACAAAACATCTGAATTATTTTTTTTTACTTGGTAGAAGGCGATGTTAAATATAAATTCCCTATATTAAAAGCCATCACAGCGCAATTAGCTCTGTATTAGAATAGTTTTCTTAAGTTGTGAATGCCATATCATGTGCGACTTCCCGCTCGCGTCCCTAACCTACTTACTCGCCGCGTCGTCTCGTCCACCGTTCTGCTGCGTCGCAAATGCCTCGCATGGCGCAACGCTGGAGACGAACTCGCAGCCACGCACTGCACCAGCAGAGCTCCGAGCAGCAGCTTCCAGACGGCCGTGCGCGGGCTGCAGGTGGCCATGGCGGCGTCCGACCAGCCGACCGACCAGCCGACCAGCGCGCGGATTTCGGGCGGGCGGGCGCTGGCGTCGGAGCGAACGCCGCCTTCGCGCGGCCGCAGCGGCGTCGGGACGGGACCGCACGGCGTCGGGACGCCCGCGCCGGCGGAAGGGCTGCGCCGGCGACCTCGACTTCCGGCGCGGCGCGACGCGACGCAGCGCGGCGCCATGGAGGAACCGCTGCGGTCGCCCGATTGCGGCAGACACGTACGTCCCCGACGGCGTCACGCAGTGGGCGATTACGCGCCTCCGCAGTCGAAGAGGATTTCGAAGAAATCTTTCGATCTATTTTGAACAGGCAAACGACATCAAAAATCGAAGCTTCTAAACACCGATGTTCAGAATTAAAACATGGATGTTAATAAAAACAATGGCCGCACGATTATCGAGTTTTTAAACATTAATGTTTCAAAACTGCATAGGTCATATGATAGGTAATTTAGGTTTTTTAAAATTTAATAATTTTTATTTGAGATTTAATTGGAAAAACATAAAAAAAATGACCATAAAATTTAACAAAACTTTTACCATCTGATTGCATAGTTAAAAATGTATAGGCTTCATTTATCAAAAATAAAAACTCGATTTTGAATATTCTCACTCTTAATCACATTGGTCTGAAGAATATTCAATTTATCTGAAATTCATTATAGATTTTTATTATGATGGTACTTTCTTCATTAAAAAATAATATACTAGAACACAAAACATCGATGTTAAAAACGTTGGCTTCAAATAAAAATATTAAAGCCATCGGTAGTTTTATAAAAAACATCGATGTTTTCGGGGCATTAACATCGATGCCTCATACCTAATATGTTTTAAATTAAAGGTTTTAAAAAAAACTCTAGTAGCATTATTGAGGATGCAAGGGTAATCTATGTCTTTCTTCACAAACTATGTTCATTGTCGATGGCGTATCTGCAACTGTCACACTGTGAGATTTGGTGCATCACCGAACGAAATTTGTTTTCGAAAACGATCTAATGTTTCAGACAATTATTTGTTTCTTTTTTTTCTAGACAGATGAATTGTGCAGCTGCCGCCGCCGCCGCGCGATATCTCAGTCTGCAATTTTGCGGACCACAGAAAGCTATTTTGAAATAAAACATTCAATTTTCAAGAATGAAAGTGTATTGACTTCTTTTTTGACAAAATACGTACGTTCCCACTGAGACAGTGTGAGGTGGTGCACTTGAAACAGTTTGTGAAAAACACTTGCTGTATATTCCAAAGAAGTTACTAATATCTTCCTGGGAAGAACACGTGTTTCCGATGCCGCTTCCTCTCACCAGTTACGCAGCCAAATTCCTCTTTCGAGGAAAGTTTGGCGTGCGAATTTTGACAATCAACTCAACTGAAGTAGTCGTGTCGAGATATCTCTCGTGCCCTCGATATCGTCACAAATCCATTCTCGCTAAACGTTCCAATAACCGCTACCAGAATTTTCAATTTAAAATTCAATTTTCAATTTTCAAACAAAAACGAAAAACTTCTGCTTAAAAACAACGTATAAATGGAGGGCACGAAATAGTATATGTTTTATCAACCATCGACGAGGACTTCAACGAGGCAATAGTTGAAAACAGCCGTCCGTAGCACAGGAAGAACATCCGCCGAGCTCCGGGATTAACTTGTCTACAATGTAGGTTGCCTTCCCGTGACGACATACGTCGAATCCGGTTCATGAATAAGCTTTTTTTACGTTGCGTATCAGCACCCAGACGGACTCTTCGGTGCAGGTGCTATTTAGCATCGAAACAGGATAATACAATTGACACTTGTTGCTTGGAGTTCCGTTGAATTTCCCCGGCTCTTTCTAAAGAAATGGTAAAAATACACTGTTCATGTGTTTCCATAATTCAAAATTCCTTGCTCAAATATCTGGAAATAGTTCCTGGCAGATATAGTATCAGAAGGTTCACAAAACTATTCCGACTAAGTGGTGTAGTCAGAAATAAACCATTTGCTTATGATTAAATATTTCAGAAGATGATTTGTGTAATTAAGCAATGAGAAATATTTCCTAGGAATGCAAATATTTAATTTGGGAATATATACTTCAAATTGCATACGAATTTTACGCCAAAATTAAGTAACATAATTTGCCTATTTTTCAATCGATATAAATATCTTTTAAGCCATTGTTTGCAATATTCGTTTTATACACAAACATTTTAAAAATTAAGTGATTGTTAAGTAACATGTGATTTTAGACAAGTTATGAGATGACAAGAAAAACTGAAATACAGCTTAATTTGTTTTTGTTTTTTAATGAAGGGAAATAATTCGTCTCATTACGTCAAGGTGAAAGGAAATAGAGATACTAGATAGTGGTTCACCACACTTTTGAATGAGTAACAAGAACCTTCTTGAAAGTAACCAACACTTGAGTCTGTCGACAATGGAGCTTGATTCAATCATTACTTGTTCGTTCATTACAGGAATTAATCACAAGTATTTATGTGTTAAATTGAGTTCTCTTTACTACATAAATTGGCGAGACGATTCTGTAACACATTTTTACACATCTTAAGATCACAAGATTTACACATTTTTATAAGTCTGAAATCGTGTTTGTATACCGACACTCCTTACTTGAAGGCATCATGTTGATGACCAATGCAGCCTAAAGCGTTCATTAATTAAAAACATTTCGTAGCATTTTTTACACATGGATACTGATATCAGGTACATTTTCTAGTTGGTATTAAAATATGCCTTGCAATTACTAGTTAATTGTATATTTATTGTAATTGTGTGCCAGTGAAATAAAAAGTATCCATAACCTTGTTATTGAGCATGTGTGAATTATGCCACAACATATACTCCTTTAAGCAAGCGGTTTCTCAAAACTTAAATCTACTGACGTATACCCTAAGTCAATGGAAACATAAGATATCCTCAAAATATTCAGTTGACTCCGAGTGTATTGAACTCGGATATAGTGAACCCTCGGTTATAGTGAACTTAAATCACTGGTCCCGTTTCACTTGCATTACAAAGAAACATAAGACGAATCGGTTATAGTGAACCTGAACCTCGGTTATAGGAAATACAACGACATAGAAATTAATTCCCTCCTGGAAAAGAATATATAGTCTCAGTGCAACAATTTCCAACACTAGTGTTACAAAAAACGCTCATTTTAATATTGAAAGTCTAACACTCATGCGCACAAGCTGAGTGAACTGAACTGATAGAGTGAACCTCTGATTAGTTTAAATGTCATTGCCCAGAAGTTCACTGTAACAGGGATCGACTGAATATTAACAATTAAGACAATTTTAAGAATAAGTCTAAAAGTTCAAGTATTCAGTGTGTGGGAGTTGATGTGCGGAAAATAATGCTTCAACCCCAGGAATGGATTGTCTATAGAGCACACTTCTGAACAAGCTTAGCACTGCACCTCCGGTAGAGTTAAAAAGTTTTATTTGTGTTTTGTAAGTTCATTATAAAAGTAAACATTGTGTCAATTAAAATACTTGTTTAATTTTTGTGTCATTACAAAATTAGGTTTAATTATTGTCAATCAGATATATTATGGGTAACGATTCTTCTAAATATCAGGAAGAGTATTCACTATGTTTTACTAATGTACAGGTAGCTGCTCTGAAAACTGATATTATAAGAATCTATTATACTTATCTTGCTGACTATGCTATTTGCTATTTCGTTTTGGTCCGGGTGAATTCGCACTTATCATTATAACAATTTATTAATTACATTTACTGAAATAATAGAAATTTATTCATTGTTTTCTTTTTAATCTGTTTCACTTCCTTCGTACATTAAGCTACGCGTTGATTACTAGTTACTACAATAATCTGAAATGTTTGATAGCCTTGATGACTGTCATAATACGATTGCTGATCAAAAAAGTACTACGCGGACTGACGCCATAAAACAAAATGTACTATACTTACAAGTTAGATGTCTGGATCCCCTTCAAAGTATTTTCCTCCCCAACACCCCATTCTTCTGCCAAGGGGGTTTCCACATGTTGAAACAGTCCTAGTACGCTTCTTTTATAATGTTCCTCAGCTCCTTCGCCGAATTTGCCATAATTCCGGGAATCGTCTCAAATCATCTTCCTTTCAAGGGTATTTTGAGTTTGCGGAAAAAGAAAGTCACAAGGAGCAAGGTCAGGTAATAAGGGAGGGTGGGGAAGAACAGTGCTGGAGTGTTCGGCCAAAAAACTCACGTGTTCTGAGGGCTGAATGGGCTGGAGCGTTGTTATGATGGAAAAATCAGTCGCCTCTCCTCCACATTTCTGGTCTTTTCCGACGGTTGGCGTCCCTCTGCCGTTTCAGAACTTCAATGTAGTAATGTGGAGCCTTCTGGGAAATAATCGGGGTGAACAAAACCCTTAGCAAAAAAACTTCTGAACGATCAAGCTGTTCCAGACAAAGCTGGACACGATGGGTTTTTGTTCCTGTGTCATCAGGTGTAGCACCAATTTCGCAGCAACGCAGCGCATCTTCAATTTCTCAGTCAAAACCTCGTGACAAGATCCAGCTGATAGCTCACACTCTTCAGCAAGCTCCCTGACAGCCAGACGTCGATTTGCTCGCACCAGGGTATTGATTTTGTCGACGTGTGCGTCATCAGTTGACGTGGAAAGACTTGCAGAACGCTAATTATTTTCAATGGACTGCCGACCATCTTTAAAAGGTTCATGTCACTTGAAACATGCAATACTTTTCATAGCAACATCTCCGTTAGCCGTGTTAAGCATATCAAAACTTTCTATCACAGATTTTACTAGTTCAAGAAAACATTTCACAGAAAATCGTTGGTTTTCATGTCATTTCGGTTTAAATGAAAGGTAGTGGTTCTTGGATATGTTATTGGCTGCATTTATTAACTAGTTTTATAGTATTAACAATAAATTTTAAAAACCTCTTAAAATGAAAGGAATGAACGCCTATTTGCTGCCATTTGTTCATTACGTTATGCCCAAGGCCAAGAATGAACAGACGAAGTTGTAGTTAGTCTTGGTCTTTTCGTTGTGGGCAATCGATCTACAACATGCAGTCGAATTTTCGTAGCGCGCAAGCCATAGTTGTCGTTAGAGAAGTGAAGACGGTGAATTTTTAAGCTTGAAAATTGTGATTTTAAATGCAAAATTTATTTAGTAAATGAACGCAGTGTCCAGCGATGGTCTGATACACGAGTCCTTCAACCAAACACGTCCAGTTATTACACTTATTTGTGATGCGATTTTGAGTTGGGGATAACAGAAGTACTGCTGTGGTCTACTTTAAACCTGTGAAAATAAATATAAAACATTTTAATTACTTTGCTGTTTTACTGTTTTACTTTATTTACTCAGTGAATAGTGATTGTATTGATTTATTATTTAGCACATCAGAAGTTCATAACATTACAAACTACATATAATTTACGCATTTTTTGAAGTGTGGTTTTTGATCAAATGCACAATATACAGTGTATTCTCCGACCATAACGCAAGTGCTACACCCACCGAAGTGAGGCATTTTTCCGAATTGCACACTTAATGTTTACAGTATATTTAAACTAACTTCTAATGTATTCATGAATACATTCATTTTGCGAACTACCGAGAGTTCAACAATCACGTTTTTGGATTCATATGCAGATGTATCCATCTTTTTTCTAATTTCACCAGAAATATTATTATCAGTATTTAAAAAATTTCATATACATTTAAAGTTCTTTTAACCGCAATAAAAATAACAAAACAGTACTTTGGCTATGTGATTTACTATAAAATAATGAAAATAGAGATTAATTCAACACATCTCAATAAATACGCGAATAAATGATTAAATGTAACATACACATTCCGAAATTCCAGTTATAAATCTAATGCATTAGGACCGATTACATATTTTTATCATTGTTTAAAGCCATACCTATAAAACACCAATCAAAATAATTTTTGTTGTAATAATATCGGAAAGTAATATGTAGTGGGTAATTGTGCTGGAGAGTAAATTGATAAATACAATGTAGTTTGTTCATTTCAACACACGTTTGGCAATTTAAAAAGTACCGTTGATTACGGAGAAAACGTAGAAGCAAACTATTTCAGAATTTCGTGTAATAGATTTTTTTTTGTCTTTTCCATGTGTATAAATCAGTTCTTATTTTCACAATATGTCAGGCATGTACTCCAACATTATTTATCCAAATTGAATATGCATTAGGCGGACTGACGCTATTTATTTTTAATACTCGGAATTAGGAAAGCGACATCGCCATTCGTGTAAACATCAATTTTCATAAAACATCAACCCAAAACCATCGATATTTTTAAACATTGATGTTTTTAAAACTGGACTAGTGACCACTGAAGTTCACGCGGGAAGGGGAGAGATTAAATTTGAAAGTGGTCTCGTTTCCTACTCTTTATTGAGATTCAACCGACAAAACTAAGTCAAAAAGTTCATGAGGTCAATTAACAAAATTTGGATTATCTAGTTTGATCAGTAAACAATAATATCTTCGTTATGGACATAACCTCAATTTTATTTCTCACTCTTGGTCACTTCGGTCTGAAAAATATTCAATTTATGGATATCTGGAAATTATTATAGAATTTTGTTACCAAGGACTTTTTCAATTAAAAATATCGACTACTTAAAAACATCGAACAAAAACGTAGATGTTAAAAACATCGGTTTAAAAAAATCGATGTGAAGTAAATCGATGGTATTATAAAAACGATGTTTTTTGAACATTGACAACGATGTCGCATCCCTAGTCGGAATTACTACCGCGCGGCTTCATGTGAAGGCGGACTTTCATGCAGCTACTTGGCTGTCTAGGACACGCCGCGTTCTAGGCACAGGTGGCAAGGTTTCGGCCGCCATTCTGCGACTTTCCTCAGGCTGAAATGCTGTGCATATTGATTAATTGATTTGTGATTCCCGGCACGTCTAAGGTCATTAGACACGTAAGTGTAGTGCTTGTTGCCCCCGGGAGATGGCGATGTCCCTCTGCAGGATGGTAAGATCTGGCGTCTGCTAGCGGGATTTCCCTAAACCAGGTATCTCCCACAACCGGGATACCGCCCCAGCCTGGACAAGCTCCAAATTCCCATCCTGTCTCCTGGTGTAAGTGTTTTGTGTGTGTGGGTGTGTGTGTGCGCGCGTATGACTGTGTGTGTGAAAGGGGCGAGGATAAGACAAGGAAGGGGAAGGAAATATGGCGCGCTGTCCATGGCCCGTTTCTTGGGGCTACTGCTCCGGCATTCACTTGGTGCTGATCGGAGAAACCACGGAAAAACTACTTATCAAAGCAGCCGCTAGAATTCTCATGCAGAAACTGAATTCGACCTAGCTCTCTATTTAGTGTCGAAAATGCTACGCCCAGAACGCGGCGCCTCCCGGACAGAAAAGTAGTTCCTGACTCCGACCGCGGAAGCCTCCGCCTTCTAGATGTTCCCGTCCGAAGCGTCGCCGGTGGGGGCGGGGGCGGGCGCCGGCGGGCACGAGTCGGGGTTGGGGTCGGCGTCGGGGTCGGCAGCGTGGCGGCGTAGGCGGCGCTGGGGCGCGCGCACCCGCCACAGCACCACCTCGGCGGCGAGGGCGGCGGCGGCGAGCAGCGCGCCCAGGGCGAGCACGCACAACACGGGCAGCACGGTGGCCAGCGCCACGCTGTCGCCCTGCTCGGGCCGCAGGCGCACCACGGGCGGCGGTCGCTCGCGCAGGCGGCGCACCACGCCCACGCGCGTCATATCACGGATCCTGCAAGGGGCCCGCTCGTCAAGAAGGCTGCGATATAGTTTTACAAAAGCGTTTTTTTTTTGCTTTATTAAAATACGCGCAAGTCAACATTATATTACTGATATATGTAAATGTAAACGGATGATATATTGTGATGGAGATGTAACAATTATAATATTTGCCAATTTTATAATAAAATATTATAATTACGAATTTTGTATTATATTACTGGTATTATACATGACATGAGACAAGCAAATTGATATTTTTTCATCATTTAATTTTTCGCGGTCGACCGTCTGATGTTTGTCTTTGTCTGTGCCTTGTGTCTGCCTCCCTGCCGTGTCGATGTCTGACATCTGTCTAGCAAGCCCACACAGGATTTGCACTGAAATTAATATTCCTCAAGTGAACTGTGTGATTTCCCGACCTTTCCATCTTGAAATATCTTTTAAAATTTGAATGCGGATAACCGTTGGACATTTTGAAATTATCTAAAAATTACTCCAAATTCATTCTTAAAAAACTTGCTCTAACTTGAATTAAGTACACTTATAAAATGGCACAGTTTCGATTTGTAATAATATCTCCGAAATCTCGAACATTTTCAAAGTCACTTCCCTTTAATCTACATTATTGAAGATAATGATTTTCTACTTAATGAAATTTGTTCTTCAATATGTATCTAAATATTTCCACAAACTATGCTTAAAAATTGAGTAGCTTTCACGTACTTTTGAGAGAAATATCACCAATTTAACAAAATAGAATAGAAAATTATGCAACGATTTTATAATGTTAAGCAATATTGCCCAAGCACAAGTTTTGAAAACGAGCGTTAGGAGCAAATTCATAAGTTGAACTTTCCTGGTGGTAGAGACGTCGCCACATTAAGTGCCAAGATCGTAACATTATTTTCCAGCTGTCCTTCCCACCAAAGAAGAAAAATTCAAGCACATTTACTCGTAGATTTCCTATTTCGATAAATCTCTTCAGAGTATTTGCACGTATAAGCCGAGTCGACCGCTGGCCCCAAGGAGCACCATGATTAAATTCCTTATAAATGTTCCGTTTATGATCTTCGAAGTTTCACTTCTAATTTGTATGGCGGTCACACATTCTCTTTTTTTTTAATTTCTCGTATAGGTACAAATATACGGAATACTATACGTTCTGTAAACTAATTTATGTATTGCTGTGGAAATCGAGTTCGAGGTTTCAATGGAAATACACGTATTGTAGTCCCCTGATACCGAAAAAGTATGTGTGTTTAAAACGTCCGTCCGTCCGTCCGTCCGTCCGTGAACAACACTAGCATGAGTTTTTAAAAGTGCCTACGATGCCAGAAGATGATGTCTAATAGCAGAAGAAAATTATTCCCATATGTCTTTATAAACAGTTTCTCTGTGAGAGTTTGGGATGAAACTGAGTAAACTGAAAATTTACAGGAATTTCGTTAGATGCTGCGAGTGTGACGAACACAATGATCATTCAAAGGACAAAAATGACAATATAGCTCGAGTTATGACGTCCAATTTCGATAAAGCACGACGGAGGCCTTACTCGGCCGCTGAGAATGTTATGCGATGAGTTGTTTGCGGTTTATTGCATGCAGTTTCCCATCAAAACAAACATTGCTTTGAAATCCCGACCATTACTCACAGTAGCCAAATAAGGAGCGCTTCCCATTTCTGGTGATTGCGTGATGTGCTTCGTTTCATTCTATTCGTTGCAATCTGACATTTAATGACGTAATCGACACGTATTCACTAGGTCGTTCGACGCCTGACTGGAGAAGGATGGAAACAAGTGTCCATGTATGTGAACCTGCCTAACATGGAAGTAAGCAATTAGTTTCGAGCAGGCCTCGAGTCCAATTGTAAAACAGCTATTTTACCTTCATTTCTGAATCGAAGAATGAAAAAAGTTTTCAAACTGGTACTCTTGACGCGAGGGAATTTAAGAAATAATGATATAATTGGTGGGTTTAGACCGTACAAGGTAATTGCACTCAAAATTGTGAGTAGTATTTTAAAAGAGTACGAACTGTTCTTATGATACTATAATGTTTGGTTCCTTCTATCTGCAGTGTGATATCTCAAATTATGACAAAAATGGACCAAGTTTCTCGAATGTGATCTGATGAATATTGATCAAGTAGATAAGGTGATGAAAATCGATCAATCGAATTGGAAGTCTAAGTGGTCGATCAGAAAAATAGATAAACTTAACCATTTGAGGTCGCTCATAATGATCTCAAAAGAGATGTTCAAGTGAACGATCTTAATAAATTCGTTCAAATGTACTACGTGAAGAAATTCAATTACGTGGAAGCGCTGATTAAAGTCGATCAAGTGGATGTTGTGAAGAATATTTAACATACGGGGATATGAAGAAAGCCAACTAAGTCTATAATATGTAAAACGTCGTTTAAGCTGTTGATTTGAAAAAAGTCCATCTGATGACAAAGTTGAATCAATTCATTTGGAGTAATTTTTGAGAAAATTTCGAAAATATTGACGATTTATGTAAGGTACTACCTAAAAATCCAAATATCCGTTTGAAACTAGTAGGCTTTCGAGTTCGTTGAGATTGGAGAATTTCAGTTTTGGCGAAAATCGTCTGAACTGTTTAGGCACCCGGTTGGGCGGCCGGGCGTTTTCGTCATTAGGTTTTGCGGTGCAGCACCCACAAACTATGGATTCCGGTTTCCCTACATGTTAGAGGATTTTTCTCTAAACTTAGCAGCTTGATTTATCCACATTTGCATTACAATCGCTCTATAATAAGGGTTTTCAGCCAAAAAATCGCTATTTTTTCTGCATATGCGAACTTAAAAGGAATTTCTTCCTTTCGTTAACTCTAACCTCACTCTTACATGTCAGTGTTGCGAGGTGGTCTTGATCGTATTCACAAGAAAGCGTTGCAAAAACCACCAAAACGTCAAAAAATTCCCGTAATTGAAAAAAAATGATTGCTTCATGTTTAAAATATATGAAGATGTTTGTAAATTAAACAAATAAAAAATATTAATTGTATACGATACTATTTATATTTTATAGTAAACATTCATATTTGAAATGCATAAAACATGTATAACTATTTATATAATATTGGGTGGGTGTATGTATATGTATATATATATATATATATATATATATATATATATATATAGAAACCCATAATATGTGTTTCATTACACTAATTAGATCATTAGTGTAAGAAACCAATTGCTATTTTGAACTGCGCGGTGCGCGCGCTGAGCGCGGCGCGCCGGGGCCGGCGAGCAACCGCTGCCTCCGCCGACGGTGCCACCGCCGCCGGGAGGCTAGCGTGTGAATTTCGGTTGGAACTGGGCAACGCGCACGTGCAAAAGTTCGTTACGAGAATCGCGGACGAGAGCCGTTGGCAGAGCGCTGACGAGAGAGACGTGAGCAGAACGGCGACGAGTGCGGACGTGCGGCGAGAGTTCTCCGCCGGTGTATGGACGCATATAACATTGCGACGTATTTTATGTGTTACTATGAACCACAAAGTAATTGACGTGTAAATAGAACATTAGAAGTATCAGTATAAGTGAAAGATTAGTGTTGGTAGAATAATTGATGTTGTTCTTATTAATTGGCGCGGTGGAAACATTCTTGAAATTGCGCGGTACAGAACTGTGACCAGTATACAGAGTAGGCGCGGGTTGTGTAATTAAACCCACTGACGGACAGTGATTCGAGGAAGGTGCGAGGCCGAGGTATCAAGATCCTGATCGGGGAAGAATTGTTGGTGCATCAGCCGTGGGCGATTACCACGCCATCCGACGCTGACGGCCCGCAGCAGTAGCAGAGGTCGACAATCCTGTCGGCACGAGCGGGTCTACGAACATCATAGGTATTCGTTCGGGGCCCCGCAGGTATGAGAAATGCATTTCACTCTTAATCTTGGTACCAAGGCAGAGTGTAAAAACGTTGTCTAATGATGTAAATAACAAATTTGGTTTAAAATAAATCTTGTTTTGTTTTTGTATTTCAATTTATGATTAACCACCCCAACGTTGCACCAACTTATCCAGGGACCCCTTCACGTAAAAGATACCCTCTCTTAGTGTTGTATTGCAGTGAAAATACCCGGCACCACCAGGTATGTCACAGCTGGCGCCCGAACAAGTGGATAACGTATAGTTAAGAAATGTGGCCTTAGGAAAGTTGGTGAAATGTTGGAAAATAATGTGCATGTAATTGATGTACAGTAATGCAGGATACAGATGAGAAGCAGGCAGTGTAAAGTGTATTATTATAGAGGACAAAAAGTAACAATACATGTGTTAGCAAAACATGCATAAGTCAAGTAAGCATAATAAAATGTTGATAATTACAAAAATGTTGTTGTGTAAGTAATTGTGGGCGGATATAGGAAATTATTTGAGAGCAACTTATATAAAGTTACTATTGTAGTACTGGGGTGATGAAAACCACACATATACATATTACAAATAATATAATATAATAGAATTTCAAATTTTGTAAGACATATTAATAATATTTGAATTGCTTGGCAACTTTAATAACGTGGAAATTAAAGAAATGGGGAAGTAGTAATAATTTTTGTGAAAATATAAAGGTGGTTAATAGTGTTGTACAAATTATGCACAAAATTGTTTTTTGCTGGGAACATTCACTCAGTAGTGCATTATCTATTGGTGATGGTAAAGTGTGGGGAATTTATTAGAAAAGATACCAGGTTGGGAAATATATACCAGCAGTGTGAATGTTTGTTGTGAAGATCTATATAATATTATTGAGGAAAATTCAGGGAGGAGATATGACATGCAAATGTGAATGATGATGATGTACATAATATAGCAATAGGTGCGTTGAAAAGTAATTTCAATTAATAAGGGATTTATTATAATTTGAAAGCATTTTTGTGTAATAGTATTAATGAGTCTATTAGCAGTGTATATGTGTTTCAATGGTAATAATATTATGTATTGTAAGGATTATGTTTATGCATTGGTAGGTGAGTGGAAATTTATACGGCTATTGAATTAGTGTTATTGTGTTTTGGTGGTGAGTAAGGGTTGTTCGTCATTAATTAGCAATTGAAATAGGAGTGAATTAATCCATTTACGAAAGATATACAGTGCTGTGGCGGGTATAGTTAATTTATAGGATAACTGTGGTATCGTTGGTAGGTGAGGCAAGTGGAAAATTTGTGCGGTATTTTCGTGAAGTGAGAATCGATCGGACAGTTCAAAGCAACAGAATGGAGGCGCAAAATGTAGTGCTGGACCGGGAAGAGAAGGCGGATGAAGTAGGGGAGATAAATGTAGGAATCGACAATAGCATATCATCGGAAAGCAGGGATAGTGGTATCGAAAGTCGGTTGGATGATACGTCAGGGGACAGTTTCATTAAAGATGTACAAGTTACATCAACACCGATGAACCAAGCGGCAGGAAATTTAAATCAGGGGGGTGGAGAAGATGTTAATTCAGGCGCTATGCAGATGATGATGAAGATGTTCGAACAACTGAATGGGAAGATATTGGAGGGACAGAGCAAAGCAGAAGAACGGGATAGGAAAGCAGAGGAACGAAGTAGGAAGCTGGCTGATGAACAGAATAGGAAGATGTTCGAACAACTGAATGGGAAACTGGATGAACAGAAAATATTTACAGTGGAGCAGATTAGGAAGTCAGCTGAGGAGCAGAAAATTTTCACAGAGGAGCAGAACAGGAAGTTAGCTGAAGAACTGAATAGGAAAGTAGAGGAACAGATTGGGAAATTGGCAGAAGAGCAGAGCAGGAAATTAGACGAACAGAAATTATTCACAGAGGAACAGATTAGGAAGCTGGCAGAAGAACAGAATAGGAAATTAGATATAATAGGGGGGCGAATGGGACGCGCTGAAGAACAAATTGAGTTAACGAAGAATGAGATGACCAAAATCACGGAGCGGGTAGAAATTCATGAAAAATGGACTGCCGAAGAATTAGGGAAACAGAAAAAGGAGTTAGAATCCCAAGTAATCAATCTGGGGGGAGAATTAGAGAATAAGCTATATCAGCAATTAGATGATAGAACCGCTAAGCAGGACGAGAAAATTGAAAGGATACAATTGGTAGTCAAGGAAGAAATGCTGGAGAATAAGAGGGAATGCGAGGAGAAGGTTGTGTCATTACGAACAGAGATTGAACAAATAAAAGAATGCAAGGCATCCCCAATCGCAGCAAGCGGGACGGTACCATTTACCCCTCCTAGATCACTAAAGTTTTCAGGAGACGGGAAAGAAAATCCATGTATATTTATGAAGGCAGCAGAACGACATCTAGATGTTATCAATACTTCGGAAAGGTGTAAAATACAATTATTATATTTAATGTTAGAAGGCAACGCAAGGATATGGGCCGATACATTTGATAAGTTTCCCGAATCAGTAAAGGCATTTAAAGATCGATTCCTTGAGCGGTATTGGAATGAGGAAATTCAAATTAATTTTAAAATCAGTTTAATGAATAATCATTACAACCAGTCAATGGGAAGTTTGCGGGAATACGCAACAAGGCGTATTATGGAATACAAAACGCTATCCCCACCGATGAGCGATCAGGAAATAATATGTGTACTGACAAGACAGTTCCCAGTTACGGTGCAGAATCTTTTACGTAGTGTGCAGCACACCGACCTGGAAAGATTCCAGAATGTGTTAGGAGGGTACGACTTGACATTTGCAGACGTACCAAAGAACAGAAATGAAGGGAATGTTAATATGGTTAGATTGGAACGTAACCAGGGGCAAGGGAATGATAGGAGCAACGATTACCAGAGAAACCAACGCGGAAGAGGGGGAGACGGATGGAGACCAGAGCCGGGGAACCAGAGACCGGACTGGAACAGATCTAATTCAAACCGTACGGAGACGCGAGGCGGGGGCGGGAATACACCCGACCGATTAGCACAGCCTAGCACAAGTAGTGATCAAGGACACTATTTAAACTAATAGAGTCCGCGGTGATAGGTGGCCCCATTGCGGACGCGGAAATCGATGACGTAAACGCGGTCTCCATAAACGCTATGCAGCCGGTAACCTACGATACCCAACCGTGGCGGAGATGTAAGAACTCAGCGGTCAGAATCAGGAAATGTCCCACGATATCGATAGAATGTGAAGGTATAATTAAAGAAGCTTTAGTGGATACAGGGTGCACGACTACAGTAGTATCAGAAGAAATGTATGAGGAGTTAAAAGCAACAGGAAAAGAAGTAATGTGTTTGCCTATGAATAGGGCGTATGTGATTGGGGCAACTCAGAAGAAGTCAAGCCCCATCACAAAACAAATCATGTTTCAAGCCAGGATTGGCAACCAAGTATATGAGATGGTGGCCCTGGTAGTCAAAAAATTATTGTATTCGGTAATCATAGGGACGGATTTTCTGGTCGATCACAGAGCAAATATAGATCTAGAACGGCAGGTGGTAGAACTGGGGAGCCAGGCGGTAGGATTTGACTTGGGGATGGACGAAGAATACGAAGCGTGTACGGGCGTAATGGCAGAAGATTCATTAGAAGAACGGCTGAGGCAGCAAACGGAGAAGCAGATTGAGAAATTCGCGGAAGAACAGAGCAAAGAATTAGGTAAACAGAAAAGATCCGAGGAGGAACAGAATAGGAAGGCGGAGGAACGGAATAGAAAACTAATAAAAGAACAGAACGGGAAGGTGGTTGAAGAACAGATTAAGAAGCCGGCAGAAGAAATGGGAAGAATCACAGAAGAACGGAATAGGAAGCTCATCGAAATATGCGAAAAACCGTATGGGAAAGCGGAGGAACTGGATAGGAAAGATGAGGTGCTAAAATTTCAATCATGCCATCAAATAGATGCTAGGGTAGCGGTAACAGATAGAAACGAGGGGATGACGAACCAAATCCATGAGGAAGTCAAGACAGCGGAGGGCAAAACGGTGGAGGTCCAAATCGAGACCGAGGAGGATGTTTATAAAGTGAAAGTGAAAACGGAAGAATTGAAGTTAATAATGGAAGAAGAAATGGAAATGAAAATAGAAGACATGGAGCGTATAGTAGAAGAAGAAATCGTGGAAAATATACAAGGGTGCGAAGAGAAAAGAGTACAAGAAGAGTTTAAACAGGAAGAAGACGGGAAAACGTCGTCAAGTGTCAAGTATGGGGTGACACCAATTATGCCTCCAAAGTCGATGAAATCTCTGGGAGATGGGACGGAAAACCCTAAGGTAGTTATGCGAGCAGAAGAACGGCACCTAGCATCAAACAACATATTGGAAGGATACAAGATCCAGTTATCACACCTAAGTTTGGAAGAGAACGCCAGGACATGGGCAGAGAATTTTGGTATATTTCCGAAATTTTTGAAGGAATTTGAAAACAAGATTTCTGTACGAAAGCGGAATGAAGACACCCAAATAAACATCAAGAGCGACCAGAGGAATAGCCATTACAACTACATCACGGGAAGTCGTAGTGAATACAGAACGAAGAGCATTATGGAGCCAAAAACATTACTTGTTTCTATAAAATATCAAGGAATTATTTGCATGTCAACGCGACAGTATCCTGTTACCGGGCAAAGCCTACTGAGCAGAGCAGATCATACCGATTTAGGAAAGGGTTTGAAGATATTGGAGGGGTACAACTTCAGGTTTGCAGACGCCCCAACGAATGGGAGTGAAGGAGATGTAGGCAGGTCAAGAATGGAGCGAAGTCAGGGGCGAGGGAAGAGTGATGGTATGATCAACCATTGGTACAAACGTAGAAGAGGTCGTAGCTGGAAATGGGATGATACCTATCAAGATGTGTTCAACACGCTGGAAGCTATGTCCTACAACTGTGAGTTAGGAAATCACTGTCAGCAAAATGGGAATGAACTGTTGCACAAGAGACAAGACATAGTAGGACATTACAAGCTTCAAATCGGGAACCTGGTTCAACATGGATGGGGAATAGTGAAGTGTAAATAACTGTAACATTAGTGTTAATATAAGTAATCACATGTTAAGTCGATTCTAGGTTATAAGTGCATATAGGATGTTGGGCAACATGCAAGACAGTGCGACCATCGGCAGTGACGATGTTATTAGTGTGAATTTTTCCAGAAGCGGGAAAAAATTCAAAAAAAGAAAGGGGGGGGTGATGAAACCCATAATATGTGTTTCATTACACTAATTAGATCATTAGTGTAAGAAACCAATTGCTATTTTGAACTGCGCGGTGCGCGCGCTGAGCGCGGCGCGCCGGGGCCGGCGAGCAACCGCTGCCTCCGCCGACGGTGCCACCGCCGCCGGGAGGCTAGCGTGTGAATTTCGGTTGGAACTGGGCAACGCGCACGTGCAAAAGTTCGTTACGAGAATCGCGGACGAGAGCCGTTGGCAGAGCGCTGACGAGAGAGACGTGAGCAGAACGGCGACGAGTGCGGACGTGCGGCGAGAGTTCTCCGCCGGTGTATGGACGCATATAACATTGCGACGTATTTTATGTGTTACTATGAACCACAAAGTAATTGACGTGTAAATAGAACATTAGAAGTATCAGTATAAGTGAAAGATTAGTGTTGGTAGAATAATTGATGTTGTTCTTATTAATTGGCGCGGTGGAAACATTCTTGAAATTGCGCGGTACAGAACTGTGACCAGTATACAGAGTAGGCGCGGGTTGTGTAATTAAACCCACTGACGGACAGTGATTCGAGGAAGGTGCGAGGCCGAGGTATCAAGATCCTGATCGGGGAAGAATTGTTGGTGCATCAGCCGTGGGCGATTACCACGCCATCCGACGCTGACGGCCCGCAGCAGTAGCAGAGGTCGACAATCCTGTCGGCACGAGCGGTTCTACGAACATCATAGGTATTCGTTCGGGGCCCCGCAGGTATGAGAAATGCATTTCACTCTTAATCTTGGTACCAAGGCAGAGTGTAAAAACGTTGTCTAATGATGTAAATAACAAATTTGGTTTAAAATAAATCTTGTTTTGTTTTTGTATTTCAATTTATGATTAACCACCCCAACGTTGCACCAACTTATCCAGGGACCCCTTCACGTAAAAGATACCCTCTCTTAGTGTTGTATTGCAGTGAAAATACCCGGCACCACCAGGTATGTCACAATATATATATATATATATATATATATATATATATATATATATATATATATATATATATATATATATATATATTGCATTTTATTTCAACGAGTTTCACACCGTTTGTGAGTTATGAAATGAGGAATCTTGGTCTCACTCAATGTAATTACTGAAAAATGGATAATAATAACTCGTAATAAAGCTTTCCTTCAACCGAAATCGTAGATTTCATTACTTGTTTATTGTTGCGATTCGTTCCATTTCATCAAATCCTTCTTCTACTAATCTTTAGATGTGCAAGTTGTGACAAATAAACGTCCAATTTTGAACGGGAGATTTCATTCAAATAATCTTACACTAGAATCTTATCCTAGAAGTGTTTTTACTACTCATAGAATCATTTGATATAATAATAATAATTTGAATAAATATTTCAGAAATAATCACAGGGAACTTAAAAAAATGTGATAAACAATAGATATTTTTAATAATAATTAATTAATATTATACCCCCAACGTAACACCCAAATAAATTTGTCCCATAAAAATCCACTAAAGACACCAACCCAAAAAAGTCTCAGGGGAAAACTCCTAACCTGGCAACACTGTTACACGCTTGCTAGACATAGAAACGAGTCCTTTGAATAGATACAACTTGCTTATTAAAACGACATAACGAAAGAAAAAGGGAAATAAGGGATTTTTCTATTAATTTTAAAATATTGAAATGTAGTGCGTATTCTGTAAGGGATTGTTACACCAATTGATGATAAAACCAGGCTCACTAACTTTCATTCAAAGAAAAAAAATCAGAACATTTGGTTGAGTGAAAAGCTCAGACTAACAGTAAAGCGTCAGGGGACCCAGAGATACTGAGCATCACCACGTGAAACATTAATCAAAGTACCTAAAATATTGTATTCCTAATCTTGCAAGTGAGCGAAAAACTTTTTGTACTAATTTTAAGTGATTTACAAAAAGATTGAATTCGGCGCTTTTTTACAAGCTGGCGTCTGATTGCTTGAAAGCTAAAATGCTTCTAGCGTCTGTCTCGAAATTGCAACAGGCAATGCGCAGACGGTGAGGTTCCCCCTCCCCTCCCCTCCCCTCATCACTCCTGTCCCAGAGATTCCCGAGTGTCTTAGCGTACGACTGAGAAAAGAGCAAGTTGCCCGTTTGCGCACGAGAGTGTGAGGTTGTCAGTAAAATGTTGTTCTTTCTCTCTCGTGATCCTCTTCTTGGACATGGGCACTCACAGTGAAAATATTACTTGCGTACTAATTCTTAATTAAGAATTAGAGAAAGAATTTATAAGTTGTATTCTTTCTTAATTGTATTAAATATTATTAGGTCTGAAATATATAAATTCACGAGTGATGATCTCATTGCCAATCGCGCATGAGAATTATGCCATTGTATAATCTGCTTTCAAGTGTCTCCTGACATAAATCTGTTGAAGTGTTGTAACATTTGTTTCGATAACACAGATTCTAGATAACATTAAAGATCAATGTTCAGTTTGTGTTATTGTTAAGCATTCCCAAACGCGCGAGTTCCGCCACACCACTGCAGACTTCTAAAATATGTTCGTTTTTTATATATACAAATTTCCATAAACTGGACTGTTATACTACATATCTTGATCCATGTAAAATGTGTTTGTTTTTTTCAGCCTTATTTGATAAGTAATTCGTATTACTAAATGTTTCCATTTTGTAATGATATATAATCTTGAGAGATGTATTATTGTTTATTGAAAGTTCAGAAAGTATATTGTTACTGATTACTGATCGAACATTTAATGCAGAGTTCACACATTTAACTCCCCTAAAATTGTAAAAATGTAAATATTTTACCTTTTGTTGAATAGAGGAACGTATGGAAACCATGGTGAAAAACCCATGACGACAGGGGTGGGCATATTAAATCCGTCAATTCTGTACAGGTGACAATTGGGTGACATTCGCAACTTCATTGCCACGTTGTCTTCCAATTCAAGTAGTCCCCGATTGTCACGTTTGCACACTTGTTCGTCAAAATCCTTCTGGCCTTTGGAGTACTGGAAGCTGTATCCAAATTGCCACCTAATAGGGGCATTTGAATGCTGAAACAGGTAATTATTAATCACAAACCTCACATACAATTTATTCACGCATATAAAAATCCCTTTTACTTTCTTGTAAACATACGTATATAAGGAGTAATATACGCAGTATATAGAAAAGTTATATAATATTGAGGAAAACCGATTTCGACATGTTAATGGAAATACACGTTTTGGGATCCACTAATAGCGAAATGTCTTGTTTTTTTAAAATTTCCGTTTGTCTACCTATCTACCTGTCATATGAATAACACTATCGACTAAACTATTTGTAGGATTTTTGCCAAAATCAATATTCCTCGGTTAATAAGGACTTGCACAAAGTCCTGCAATTTTGAAAAAATTCTTTAAGTTTTGGGGGCACTTTATACGAAGCCCTCTGGGTCAACTTCAAATTTTTCTTTCAAATATTTCCAAATATTGTCTTTAAATTTCTTGTAAAAATAGTGATATACTCGTACAATCAAAAATGGCATAGGTGCGATTTTCTCTTTCTCCGTCTAACACAACTGCATTATTAAAGTTAGGTTTTTCTTCAAATGAAATTTGTTTTTCAAAATTACTTCTTTAATTATAGTCATGTACAGTATTGAAAATGATTTCGCGCAATTTTGAGAAAAAACGAGACAATATTTAAAAAAAATAATTTTCAGAAAGGCTGCATTTTTTCTTTAAACGTTGTGTACAGTGTGTGTTAAATGCACTGAATTACATGACAAATGGTCTTTGGATGTATTATTTTGATTTGTAAAATATTACACAATTTTTTTTAAAAATATCTCTTATGTCGTTATTCTTTACATTGCAAGCCTTCATAAAAAAGCTATGGTACTCGCAAATATAGAATTTTCACCAAAATTGATATTCTCCAATCGATTTGGCTGACGTAGCGGCCTTGAATTCCAAACTGATATTTTAATTTTGGGTGATACTTTACAGGCAGCTCCACTGGGACCTTTTAAATTTTCAAAACAATGGCCACACATTTTTATTAAACTTTGTCTTCGGATAGGTAAATGGTGCAGTTTTCATTTTGGTTAAAATACTTAAATTTTTGAAAATTGCAAAAGTTGCAATTTTGTGTATTTGTACAACTACAATTTTCAAGATAAAATTATTTTCCTTAGTGAAATATTGTCATAAAAACTTATCTTTAAATACGAGCTTGCTGAATGTTTCAAAAAACTAGTGTTTTTACGTAATTGTACGTAAAATTGCGAAAACATATGCAATTTTTAAATTTTAAAACATTATTTTTTCAAAATTGGCTCAAAATATTTTATTTAATTTATTTCTACGTATGTAGTGAATAACTATTCAAGTATTTATGATAGTCTCATTTTTAGCGCAGTCTCTATATTTTGGAAAATTACAAGAAATAAAAATCAAAATTGTAAATTTGAAATTCCCGCGCTTCGTTTGACGCCCTGTCAGTTCCCAAAGTGGCAACAGGGTGTTTGGAAATTTTAAGATTTATGTCATTGTTGCTGGTCGTGTTGCGGTATAATGAAGATAATATTCTCGTGAAAGGAAATATATTGATGGAAGAAATGCAGCGCGCCAGGAAAGTTTCTCCACAGTGCGACCTTGGTGCTTGCAACAAAAAATATGTTGGTAGCTGCGTGTAACAAAATAAAACGTAAGTACCGCACTCCCCAAAACCAAAACAGATGCTGGCCGTGGTGTCCCTCTCACGTGCTTCAGGGTGATCTGTTTGCTAACATCATCATTGCCATTTCTAAGAGGAGACCGAGATTCTGCTCGGTGTGGAGAGACTCCCTGGGGCACTATAGATTATTTAATTTAGATTGTATGTGTGCACGTATCCAGTCCACTACGAGATTTAACGGGGCCGCTCACGCCTCGAAGGCGGCACATGATGGGGGCAAATACGGACCATGATACAAAAAACATGTATTTGTTTTATTTTTGCCCAGTTGGCGCACATACTTGTCTTTTAAGAAAACATACCTCCCACATAATTCTCGTGTCCGAGTCCGAGAAAAAGAACATCCTGAACCCGGTCAACCTCATGCCTTCGATGTCGGTGAACAGCAAGCGTTCCCGCTGAACGGCTAGGTTGGAGTAGAGCGCGCTGGTGTAGGCGGCGGAGACGGCGATGGCCGCCAGCGAGGCCACAGCGAAAGCCACGCGCGCCGCATTCGCCGTCGGGAGCCTCTCCTGTCCTGCGCATCGACAGAGAAACTTCTATTTATTGATTGATTGGCTGAGTGGTTGATTGGCTGAGTGGTTGATTGGCTGAGTGGTTGATTGGCTGAGTGGTTGATTGGCTGAGTGGTTGATTGGCTGAGTGGTTGATTGGCTGAGTGGTTGATTTATTCATTCATTCATCCATTCCTTTGTTTCCGGGCATATCATTACTCCTGTTATTGCTGCTCATCTTATATTTCGGCAGGAAGGCGTTCCCCGCTAGAAAGAAAGTTCCTGTGTAGTGATCAGACATTCCCTTGGTACTGATAGGAGTAACCAATGAAAACTACGGATCAGAGCAGCCGGAATAAAGAATTCTCCGCCTCATAGGGCACGGATTTTATCTAGGGCTCGGATTTTCATGACGTCAAGTACTATGGCAAAGTCTGGGATAAAATATGCAGTGAAAAGGTAAATAATATGCAAAAGTATGCATTTGTACTCCACTAGCACTTAGATCGGTCAAAATAAACAATTTACCTAACAGATTCTAAGTTGAAGACAAACAGCAAAAAGAAGTGAAAAAGATAAGTGTCTAATGAATTCTACAAAACGAATGCTCTGAAAATAGTATATGATTTGAGCGGGTTTTTCTTCAATTGAAGCAGAGAGAGAGAGAGAGAGAGAGAGAGACAGACAGACAGAGAGAGAGACAGAGAGAGACAGACAGAGAGAGAGAGACAGACAGAGAGAGAGACAGACAGAGAGAGAGACAGACAGAGAGAGAGACAGACAGAGAGAGAGACAGACAGAGAGAGAGACAGACAGAGAGAGAGACAGACAGAGAGAGAGACAGAGAGAGAGACAGAGAGAGACAGAGAGAGACAGAGAGAGCCAGAGAGAGAGCCAGAGAGAGAGACAGAGAGAGACAGAGAGAGAGTCAGAGAGAGACAGAGAGAGACAGAGAGAGAGACAGAGAGAGAGACAGAGAGAGAGACAGAGAGAGACAGAGAGAGTGACAGAGAGAGAGACAGAGAGAGAGACAGAGAGAGAGACAGAGAGAGGGAGACAGAGAGAGGGAGACAGAGAGAGGGAGACAGAGAGAGGGAGACAGAGAGAGGGAGACAGAGAGAGGGAGACAGAGAGAGGGAGACAGAGAGAGGGAGACAGAGAGAGGGAGACAGAGAGAGGGAGACAGAGAGAGGGACAGAGAGAGAGACAGAGAGAGACAGAGAGAGACAGAGAGAGACAGAGAGAGAGACAGAGAGAGACAGAGAGAGACAGAGAGAGAGACAGAGAGAGAGAGACAGAGAGAGACAGAGAGAGAGAGACAGAGAGAGACAGAGAGAGACAGAGACAGAGAGAGACAGAGACAGAGACAGAGACAGAGAGAGAGAGAGAGAGAGAGAGAGAGAGAGAGAGAGAGAGAGAGAGAGAACTACTATACTCGTATGTATACTTACAATTACAGACTTCTGTGACCGTATGTTTACTTGGCTAAAATGGTTTCGTTGCAACTCATTGTAGAGTAATAAAGGAAATAAAAGAAAATTAGTAGTGCTACAACTGCACGTATCTTCACCTATCTTACAGATTTTGACCAAAAAATTAAGCAATCGTCATTTTTACTTTCTCGCTACGAAGTAGAGAGAAAGGTATGTAATGCCGCGCGAGAAAACGGCGAATATTTGACAGAAAAACTCTTATTACAGGGCCCTGGTAACGAAAAAGTGGTAAATTCAGTTAAATTTAGGAAACAATCTTCTAACTCATGTTGTAACCAGAATACATATTCTGTAGATCCTTAAAATCGAATGTCGGGAAAATATTTGCCCGTCCGTCCGTCTATGAAGAACGCTAGCTGCTAAACCTTTAAGCTGATTTTCTTCAGAATCGATATTTCTCAATTGATAGGACAGATGTCGCGGCCACTTAAATTTGAAACCGATATTTTAATGTTGTGGATATTTTACATGAAGCCCCTGACACATTTTCCAAATTTAAAGAAATGGATCCATCGTTTTTGATTAAATTTTGCTATTGAATAGTATGAAGGACGTTTAAGAGAATGGTGCGAGTCTCATGTTCGTTGAAACCCCTGATTTTTCGAAAATTTCAAAAGTGCAAAAAACGTTTTGGGAACTTCCTACAACCAAAATGGATTTTTATACACAGGTTTTTCGCTAAATGAAGTTTGTTAATTAGAGATAGATTTAAAATAAAATCATGTACAATCATGTATAATTTTTCGAAAATGTGAATTTTCGAAAATTCGAATTTCGTATTCGAATACTTTTCGCGTAAATTTGCGTGAAAATAGGGCCAGAATGTACATGCTATTTTAGTACAATTATTTTTGCGTAAGTGTTCAGTCTGGGGGCCATGCTTTAGAATAAGATAAATTGGACGAAATTGTACTGTATATACCTCACTTATGGCTTGATGGCTCTTGGTTAACCTGGAAGAGCCGCATCTGTTCCGTGGCTGACATTACGTCAGTCATATCGTGCCTTTCTCTGAGCTATTTTCCTGTCAGAGGGCAATGCCCTGTCGCCGTAAATAGGTATTGTCGCTTTGTCACCTTATGTAAGTAGAGTGCGTGGATGATTGGCCAAGTCAATGGCCAGTAGGAAGCGAGCGGATGGCTCAGGATTAGCGGAGAGAGAACCGTGTGATAACGTGAGAAAGCATTTGGGGGACGGGGTCATTGCTCTGGCCTTTCATTCTGTCAACGCCCACGCACAAGTTATTGTGCTTGTGGCTGATATTCTCCGAGTGCAAGCGAGTAAACGGTACCCCTGCAACATTGCCGTCAGTGCTTTAGGCACCGTCAATAAATTGGCAAACATTTATATATAAACTAGATAAAATCATGCAATATTAAATCCATAAATTTAATAAAATACAATAAACGTTTTGAAATATTAACACACGAATTTGATTAAAAAAACAGCATTCAAATACATCGACGGTTGTCCGATGATATCTAAAACGGGAGTAAGCGCGTAACAAAACTTCACATGGGCAACGGTGGGGTAACCTAAGGGGCCGTCCGTAAATTACGAAACGCAAATTTGGAGTATTATGAAAACCACCTGTAACGCACTCGTAACGCGCGCTTAAACCCCCCCTCCATTGTTACGCAACACGACAAGCCGTGCATATGCTTTGCACACGTCATGAATTACGCAAGAGCGAGAGTCTATTGCACCAATTTAAATGGATTCTAGAAAATACTACATATCAGTATTGAATATTTTCTTCTTAACCTTACAGATTCAATAAAAAGCAATGAAAAATGTTTCCATTTATTGTAACAATTTACATCTAACTCATTTATGTTTTTAAAACAAATTAGTTAATATTTTAATGTAAGTAATGCAATACAATATATCTCCTGGTAACTTCTTTTTTGCGAGCTACCCCACCAGAGAGTGGGAGGATTTTGTTCTGGATAGGGATATTACAGCTTTAATAATAATAATAATAATAATAAATAACAATAATAAATAATAACAATAATAAATAATAATAATAAATAATAATAATATAAATATTTAATGCAAAAGGAATTATTTCAGTATATGTTGAAAATAAATATCATTATTACGTAACACTAAACTAATACGCCTTCCGCTATGTAACCCAACCTATCGCTGCCTCAAACTCCCGTTCCCCGATTTAGCGTTGCGTTATTTATTGCGATCCCCCAGTGCACCGCCGGCGCGCGCACCCTGTCCGCAGAAGATGGCGACGGTGCGGAAGAGGAAGTCGAGGAAGCAGCGCAGCGCGTCGGCGGCGCCGGGCGTCGGGACGCCGGGCGCGGCCAGCGTGGCCACGGCCAGCGTCGCCGCCACCGCCACCACACACCCCACCGCCGCCAGCCAGAAGTCCACCCAGAAGGGCTTCAGCAGCCCCCACCAGCCTGCGTACCCGAAGCCTGGGTGCTTGATGAACACCCCGGTCCTGCAACACGGCGCCACGTTAAACTCTCTTCAGCAGACCTGCTCAGCTCAGAAGCTACTTGGCTGTCCTGGTGACGTCGCGTCCTAGGCACAGGTGCCAAATTTTCGGCCGCCATTCTGCGACCTCCGTCAGGGCGAAACGCATTTCCATGGTCCATGGTACGGAACTTTTGGAAATCCTTTACCTGCGAACATCGTAAAAGTCATATCACAATTGTACTGTGAAGGTGTATTTTGCCCTGAGGAAGATCGCAGAATTGCGACCGAAACGTTGGCCCCTGCGCCTAGGACGCAGCGTCTCCTGGACAGCCAACTGACTTCGGCCGCGGAAGCCTATGCTCTCTGCTCAACTCAGATGCTCACCGTTCGGTGATCCCAGAAAAACAGCCGCGAGCGCCGTTACGTCGGGGAAGGGACGTATACCACTCTGCGGTAGCAGAAAGTGTTTCGGGAAGGGAGGGACGGCGGAATGGTTGAACACCTACCTCCATCGGCAGACGGCGCAACGTGTGTCAGATATCTTTTGCTTTCCGGTGTTCGTGTGTGTTGAAAACGAACATGCATGACTGCGCGGGACTAAAATTCGAAAGTAAAACCGACATTTTTATCGATTTTAGACTATGAATATTGAACGTCTTGCAAATACTTTCATTGCGTACATCGTAAAAGAGAGATCACAATTCCACTGTGAAGATAAATGTCGACATGCAATTGACAACTGACACGCAATTTGTAAGAAGTAGACTGAAATAAAAATGAAAAACATTTGTTTTACATTTTTTTTTGCATTTCTAAAGAACATTTGTCTGAAAATATTCATGGAGGAGTTCTATTTAGAACAATATGAAAGTAAGTACACTAAAACATATTTCGTTGTGTTGTGGGTTGGAAGCCGATTGAAAATTTGAATTAAAATCATTTTTAAATCGTTTTAATTTATTTAAATTTTTTACTTGCCTTTGATAGATATGTTTCTTTAGATGAACAACTCTTTAATAACTAATGAAATTTGTTTTTCGTTAAAAAATATTGTTATTAAAAAATTTATATAATTTAATAATATCAACGCAAGATGCGGGCACAATTCGCATTAATTTTGTATTCAGCTCGCGCAACCCAGGGCGTGCACCAAACAGGTCTGAAGCTAAATTGCGTGCCCTTTCCTGCAAGGACCGTGACTCCTTCCACTGCTCTCCTCACGCAAGCTTTTCTCTCCCCGTGGTTTTTCCTCTCTCAACTCGCGATGGAGGGCGCTTGCCTGACGCCAAATGAGCGGGAGTGGTGCATTGCATAGGTCAGCCTAGCTAAACTCGCCAAGCAATTGAGGAAGATCACGAAGAAATGTTGGCAAAGCCGGATGTTTGGTACTATGAGTTGGGATTTTCCTTGAAGGAAGGCAGAGCATGATGGACACAAGCGTTCACTACTAACATCGAATAGCATTATGACTTTTACATGTCTTCAAGAACACTGGAAGTGATAAATGTATTTAAAATATATTACCTAATGACGATTCCTCATTCCAAAAATATACTTCAAGTATAAGTACAAATATATTTCATTAAATTTCTATAAAACTATCTTTCATGTACGTAAATAACGAATGAACCATTTATAGTACCTCGTACTTCTACAAAATTGTTTGAACCACTAGATCGATTTATCCCAAATTTTGAACGACAGAAAAAAAACACAAAAGGTTTCCCCAAAATGTGCACTGGTCGCAACAGACTGATCAACCGGCTGCTGTTTGCAAAACTTTGCTTCAAAGAACCACTGTTTACGCACTAGCGATTATATTACCTGAATTTATCGTTAGAAGCAAGGGTTTTCCTTCATTTGTTCTTCTGCATTTTATTGGATACACTACAAATGTGATGATCTCTTTCGTTATGATTTTCTTCTGATTCCAAGTGATATGCAATATATCAAAACACATTCATTTCGAAGCGCGATTGAAACATTAAAAATAGTTGGAATGGATAAAATAAAAAAAAACATGAAAAAAGAAGTAAAGGATATGATGCGGAAAAGGATAGAATGTAATTCCAAAGAATCGAACGAAAATAAGAGACAAACGGGAATGGCAAACAACAGGAAAACGAAGAGCCACCTGTTTCTGTTCCACTCACATTACTGTTGATTAACACTTTCAAACGATTTGCACAAGGGTACCAATTGAAGAAAACAATTATCTAAAGAAAATTTATTGCAAGGATACTACATTTTCGGAATAATTTCATTTTATTTGTCCTTTTCTTTGGCCTCTTCACAGTACAATTCGTAAACGTTCCTAACACATATTTCAATGATAAAACCATGTCCATTTTACACAGTAAAAGGTAATTTTAGTAATTTCCAGGCTTAGAACGCAAAAAATACACCTTGATGCCAATATAACAGTTATTGATGACCTATTAAAATTAGCTATGGTCACTAATGTTAAATTATTCACTTGCCTTTTCCGCGATTTTATCGTGGGTGAGAAGGGGGGCATTCAAAGGAATTTTCCCTGCATTTTTGCGAGTCATTGACCCCTCCATATATCGTTTTGTATTCTGCTAGTTTATCTACTGTCCCGGACACTATTACGAATCACCTGCCGGCGTTTCCTTCCCAGAATCGAGCCAATCGGCATAATCTCTGCACGGGGCTCTCCTCGGAGTGTGACGGCCACAGTGACGCAGAGGGCTTCCCTGGGCCAGGGGCTGTCCTCGGAGGGTAATCACCCAAAAGGAGCAAACGCAGGTCTCGCGCGCGTCCAAGTCTCCGGTGGCCTTGCTCCGCGCATGCGCAGTAAGCGCCGATGAGAGAAGTTGAAACGAAGACCGGTCGGTTTGTGCACTCGCGGGAAATACCCAGGGTGCAAGAGTTATAAGACTGAGATGCCTTGGTTCCTTCGGTTACTGCTCAAGAGATCTACGTATCGAGCGGGAAAAAGGTAAGTCTAATGTGTCTGTATGCTTTGTTCAGGCCAGTAGACGTTTTTGGTATACTCATGAAAATATGATCTATGTGTTTATAGACAGTCGTAATATTTTGTGTAAGAAATTGGGAAAATCTAGTACAATATTTTCTTTATTACTACTAAAATCACAATTATTATTTATTATTACAAAATAATTTGACTGTCTATAAATATATAGAGGACGATATTTACATAATTATAGTTAATAATAAGACAGCCATAGCATAAGAAATGAAGTGTTATAAAAAAATTTGAGCAAAGCAAAAAGGCGCATAGCTCTGCGAAAAGTTCTGCAAATCAGATGACTCGAGTGCCGGTTATTAATGCTTTAGTTCAGTGCATTCAGTTAGAGGTTAGTGATAGTTTCCGTAGAGAAATTATTTGTTCCGATATCGTCAATAAAAATGATCTTGTAAGAACTGATACAAATCATAACAAAAAACAGATAAGAATGTATGCGTTTGAATTAAATTATCAAATGTTCGTAAACTGATAGGGACACAGAATTTCAAATATTCTGCGTGTTTTACTTTTATCACGCATGTAATTAAACTCGTAATAGACCAAATGTTATCAAAGAGTTATGCAAGTAAATCATATTTCTTAAAAATGAATTTGAATTACTTTTTTTGCGTTTTAACTACATAAATACATTGATTTTCATATAAACGTCTCTGGTTGGTAAAATGACACAAATAAGACGGATACAGCAGCACAAGTTAGCCGAAGTTTGTGAAATGAAGGCGAATTATTTCTTCGTGGTACCGACCACGCACCCTAATTTGGTGCGGCGTCAATAAGTGTTAAAAAACTGCCCACACGACTGAATAGATTATACAACCGGGTATCCACTCATTAACATTTCACATCAAGAAAGTAAATATTCACTTGCCCAATATATTATGTTCATTTTATACATTGAAAGTTACCACTGTATACACACGTTTTTAACCCTTTAATCCATACATTTTGCAATTCATCAATTTTGGTACGGTTTTTGTGATAAAAAAGATGAATTCAGAGAGAGATTTGGACTTAGTATTTGCATTATTTTGTTTTATTTTTGTATGTTCTCTAGTTACCAGCTAAATTACGATTGCATAAGTGTTATTTTCTATTCCATTCGGGAGGAGCTGAACATAATCTGTACTTTCCGGTCTGTATCGCGCACTTTTCCTTACACCCAGGGTCAGCTCTTGACGTCGTGACATGGAGTCCTTCCACCACTCTCTGTTAGCAAAAATAAATAAGTAAACAAATAATCATAGTTAAGAACAAATATTTTAAAAAATGTTTTCTAGCTGGGAACAGGGTAGAGTTCCTATAAAAAAGACACAGAATACTGAACAGCACCAGTTAGCCAGTATAAATATTTTTTCGTTCTTTCGTTGTGTCGAAAAAAAGGTAAGGAGTTTGCTGCTATCTTGCAGGATTGTGCTGCTATCTGGCGGATATTGTATGCTAACTGTAGAGTTCTAAAGGGCAATAAAGTGCCTTAACGTGCAAAAATCACAACGGCACATATATTCTCACTTTTAATTAAAACTGATAGTTTCTATTATAATATTTCTGCTTTTATCCTACTAATTATTTAACCAACTCTTGAAAATCTTTCTCAAAAGCGCGAGAGGATTATTAAAGTAACTATCGAATATTTGAAATACTCGATATATCGGAGGTTTAAGTGAAAACCAGACGTGTTCCACTTTTATCAGCCTAATTTACTCTATCCCAGCAAAAATTATAAATAATAATTTTGGAGCAAGTTGTAAAGAAAATGTTTGCTCGGGGAGTTTTTTATAGAATCCTTAAAAGTTAAAACATTTGTTTCATATTCGCAGGATATGTTAAATATTCAGGAACTTAAAACAAATCAATTACATTGAAAAGATTCGATTTGAGTGCAAAATGCAAATATTAAATTGTGTTATTTCGCCGATTGTCACAATGCGCGTATCGACTGAATTTCATTGAGCATCACTGTTGACACATCTAACTTCATGTGACAGCAAGGTTTCAAGGAAGAATCCCTCTACCTTAAGTATTTACTACTCACGTGTTGCAAATGGAACATTCTTTTTATATTCTGGGTATGTAAAGAACTGTTGAGCTGTGAATATAATACTCTACTCAATTTTTGCAGGATTCGTGAAGCCAGTTTTTGTTAAGATATTTATTTTTTTCAGTACGCGAGTTCTCTATTTGTGTGGTGGAGTGTATTTAGTAGTGTGCGTGCTCCTTTTATAGAACAATTTTTTGTTTATTTTGATCAGCAGCATTTTTGCTGCTTTGGCAACATATAATCTTTATTTTTGAAAATAATACGTCCAAAGCTTATTTACTATGAAACTTCAAATATGTAATATTCTGAAAATGTTTCCAGATTGCGACCCCGTGCCCCCCGACCTTTCCGTGCCCCACTTGTCAGCGATCTCTAGCATGTCACGAATAGTGAGCTTCGTTGCTATGGTAACAACACTAGGAGTCCTTATGGGACAACCAAATCTCGTGAAGGTAAGGATTTCTTATATTGCATATGTATATGTTTTTTGTCTACTTAAAAGCTAAACAAATACTGGTTAATTTTTAACGAGTAGTATTTCACTATTACTGTAGCGTAATTTCTTCACACTTTTCTGTTCAGTAATAATAAAAAACCTCATAAATACATTTAATATGCAGGAAAAATTTCTGGTGGGAAAATAGTGTCTTCTCTTAAATTATATTGACTGTTTCTAATGACATTTTGCAGGGAAACGCTTCGTTTCTGCACAACAGTTTCCTGACGATATTGCTTTTTCAACAACACATGACGGTTGTGCTTGTAGTGAGTCGAAGCTTACAATAGTTCTAAGTATTGCCAAGGAAAAAACAAATTGGGAATAGAAACGAAGTAAAACTCAAATTTGTGAACTAAGGGATTTGAGGGGTAAATTACGACATTCTTGTATCACGAGGAGTGGCCTCGTAATTGCGTCCAAATTTAAGCCGTCAAAATCTTAACGTTCCAGCAGGCCGTCAGAAACGCAGTGCACTCGCTAGCCACAAATAAATTTCACAGTTTAGCCGTGTAAATATGAATAGAGTTTGCGATTGTACATGAAAAAAATTCAAAAAACAATTTCTACGGGAAAATATGCTTCTGAAGTCGAAACGATAAAGGAATTGTTTATTGCTAAAATTTCTGAGAAACACTTGTGTGATCATTTCAGTCTAAACAAAAAAACCGTATGTTAACGTAAAAGTATAACATTCTAAAATAGTTATTTATATTACGAATGGTGAAAGCGACATTTTATTTTGCGAGTAGGAAAGGTTACAACACGAGACCATCGACCAAGTAACGCAATCCCACGCGCAAAAAGAACCTCGTGAAACAGTTCCAGTTGCATATACTTTCGGTAAAATTATTAATTAATCACAAAATATGAAGTTTCACTAGCATTTAGGAAGTATTGCAAAACAAATGTACTATATATTATATATACATATATATATATATATATATATATATATATATATATATATATATATATATATATATATAATATTAATTTTACATAGGTAATCATTAAACATAAAATATATCGGATTCTAGCAACGCAACATTTTAAATAACAACACAAAAAGGATTTTAAAAAGGCCATGGCCACAACCAATGAAATAATAACGATACACTCATAAAATAATATTAATAATGTATTATTATACATTTATTCTGGCACGTTACGATCTTACGATGAAAAAACTTAATAATACTGTTGGTATTATCCGCCCACATTTTCTGGAGCCCTCGTTTCGCTAGATGCGAGAGGAGTGGGAGGGTTGTTTATTTCGACGACCTAACTTTTGTATCAAATCTGTAACTTGTTTTTCGATGCATAATGGTTTTTATTACACAACAAAAATGTTTGGTCGTTCGATTGTTTTTCAACAACGCTCGTTGCTATCAATTACGCTTAATTCAATTAACGTCAGTAAAGGAGTAGGAGTAGGAGTAGGAGTAGGTATTCCGGAGCTCAACGACACATGCATGTATACTATTATATACGTACTTTATATTATAAAATATTGTTTTTTGCTATTTTTGTGTATATTATATTATAATTGTAATATAGGGTTGTAACAGAATTTTCTGTTCAATTTAATTTTTATTGTGAATTTTTGAAAAATAAAAGTAATACATAAAATTGGTGATTATGTTATGATATTCAGAGGATTTAGGATGGCCTGTCATCCACTCAAAATCGCACGAAAACTACTAAAATTTAAAAAATTATTTAAAATTAATTAAAGAACTAATTAACCGGAACAAATTTCCTTTGAAGAAGAAATCTCTACTTTGAATTATATCGTTGTATGACGGGGTTCGTACATTTTCAATCAATGAAAATTCAGAGATAACTGTACAAATCAGACCGATAACATCTTAATGCGTTTTCTTTTTAAAAGAAAAATTAAGAAAATATTTGGGGCCATTTTTGAGGAAATTTTGAAATTGTCCCTGGGGCTTTATGAGAAGTATCCCCTAAAATTTCAAGAATACTTTTAAAGATCGCAGAGCTTCAAGTCGGTATAGATCGATCGAGAATATTCATTTTGGAGGAAAAAAATCCTACGAATAGTTTAGGAGCTAGTGTTGTTGACTGATATACGAACAGGCAATTAACGGATCTTTCCGGCTTCAGGGAAAACAAAAACGTATTTCCGCTGAAAACGCAAAATTGATCGTATCACACAGCTTTCGCCATACAATGTGTGTTACTCTATGTACCTACGTCTTCAGAGAAATATATAACGGGACCCACTTTCAAAATTTCAACTAATTTTCTTCATGGAAAATAGTATGAATGTATGAACTAGTATAATAACATTTACACGAAAAAGTCAAATATGTATAAAGTATACCTGTTTCGGTAAATACTAATACCACTAATATATTGATATCAATTATTTTTATATTTCAGATGGAAGAAGCAACTATCAATGAAGTATTCTCTACAGAGCATGGGAACCATTCACAAGAATTCGACATTCTTCATAAGAAGAATGGAACATTCATTGTTGCATCGCCCTTGGATGTCGGAAGGAATACCAGCCACTTACGTCACATCGCATTACATATGCAAAACGTCTTGGAGTCAGTTCTGCCCGCAGTGTTCGAGCTTCGAGCGAACATCATGGCGAAGAGCAATGTATCTCGAAAGAATGAACCAAATGATATATTATCCTACGACAAGATATACAGATGGATGTTGCAGTCTCTGGCTAGTACAGAGATGGAGATATCTGAGCAGAAGAGTTCGCTGCTTAACTTTTTGGCCAAAGCTAACGCCGTAGACGCTGTACGAGCTCTCCTTACGAGTGGGGTGAACGCTACTGGTCGAGACCGTCGTGGAGAAACACCACTTCACTGGGCAGTGAGAGGAGGTGCTCATGATGTCATGCGGTTACTACTCGAAGCAGGTGCAGACCCTAACGACGATACAATCGTTACTACTCCACTACGACTAGCTGTGCAAAATGGTGACACAGAAGCCATCCGGATACTTTCACAAGGAGGGCTAAATGTTGCTGAAGACGTTTCCTCTACAAGGAACGCTTTCACGAACGCCGTTGAAAATCATGATTACAATGTTTTAAAAGTTCTTATTGATCACATACGTGTATTTCCGAAATCACTTCGCAATTGTATGTTGGAGACATCAGTGAGAATGGAAGACTGCGAAGCTTTCAGAATGCTGATGGAAACCAATGTTAATAATGAAGATGTAAACGTGAAAATGTCTGACACTCAACTGATAAATGAAGCAACACAAATTGGGCGGGAAGACTTTCTGAAGAGTCTTCTGAACGCTGGAGTCGACGTGAATGCTTTTGAGAATTTTTATTACAGTCCGCTTAAGACAGCAGTCATCAACAACAATCCTGCTTCTATCAAGATGCTCGTAGAGGCTGGAGCACGCCTGGATGATGCAGACATACACAACAACACGGCCCTTCTCTATGCCGCGATTTACGGCAAAAATGCGGCGTTGTCTGCCTTGCTTGACCTCAGAGCGAACGTCAACATAACGGATAATACGGGAGAGAATGCTCTTCATAAAGTCGTAAGGCAAAACGCCGACACCACTCGTATCCTTCTAGAAGCTGGAATAGACAAGGAAGCCAAGAACTTTCTCGGAAGGACGCCTGTTTTCTTGACCTCCCCGGCCGAAGCGTTGCGTGTGTTATTGAAAGCGAACGTTAGTTTACATACGCATGACAAATACCATCAAACACCTCTGATGAGTCACATAAATCATGGTGATACTATTGGCGTTGGTGTATTACTGGAATTCGCACCTGACTTAGAGGAAAGGGACCAACATGGCAGAACCCCGTTGCTTTTAGCAGCGGAATTCGTCACGAAAGTCGGACGGATTTTTTATTTTAATCAGAACCATTCGCTTTCCACTGTCAAAATGCTCGTAGAGGCCGGAGCCGACGTGGACGCTCAGGACTTCGAAGGACGAACTGTCCTACATCGCTTTTCGTCCTACATTGGCCACGACTCAGCCGTTAAATTCCTACTGAGTGTAGGAGCGGATAGAGATATTCGCGACGTACGAGGTTACGCCCCGATTCACAGCGCGGCCGAAGCGAATAACATTCACGTACTACAGGCACTTGTAAATGCAGGTGCGGACGTGGAGACACGAGATCGGCGAGGTCGCACTGCACTCATGGTGGCAGCAGAAAGGGGTCGAACCGGCGCCATTGCTTTCTTACTGAGCGTCGGAGCAACTATCGAAGCGTGGGATGGTTCTGGAAATACCCCGCTACACTGGGCAGTTATAGGAGGAGAGAAACCAATAAGAGAATTACTTAAGGATGGTGCAGAAGTCAACTTTACCGATCATTCTGGCCAAATACCTCTACACTGGGCTGTCAAAAATGATGTTTTAGTGGAAGTACTTCTCAAGGCTGGTTCGAATAAAAATGCTAAGGATATAAACAGATCTACGCCTCTACATTTGGCCGTGCAAAAAGATCGGTTATTGAGCGTGGTAAAGCTCTTAGATGCTGATGTGGATGTAAATGCGCAAGACAAAGAAGGCAAAACGCCAGTGATGTATGCCGCGGAGAATAACAATGTGCACATGCTGCGGAAGCTGTTCGAAGCTGGGGCGGATATGAACGCGCGCGACAAAGACGGAATCACAGCTTTGCATCGGGCGACGGTGAATGGCTCTGTCAACGCTCTGGTGTCTCTCATTGAAATGGAAGCCGCACTAGATGCAAAGGACCGTACTGGGAAGACACCTCTCTATTGGGCGACGGAGCACAACAATCTTAAGGCTCTCGAAGCTCTGTTAACAGCCGGAGCTGGCGTTAACCATCCGGACAGTACAGGTTTAACTGCTTTGCACGTTGCTGCTGCTCTAAAGGGTGGTGAGCGAGTTCTGAGGCGACTTTTACAAGCTAGAGCTGACGTCAATGCTGCAGACGAATTAAGTACAACACCTCTGTTGAACGCTGTTTACTCCAACAACCTACCGATTACAATTCTCCTCATAGAAGCGGGAGCCGATGTAAACCACGCCGACAATGTCGGAATGACTGCCGTTTTGATCGCCTCGCATCACAACAGCACGGAAATAGTAAAAAAGCTCATCGAGCTCGGGGCAGATGTAAACGCTCAGGATGAAGTGGGCGTCACCGCCCTGCAGTGGGCGGCGCACAAGAACAATCCCGAAGCGGTAAAAGCTCTCTTGATGGCTGGGGCGGACCCGGAAGCGCGCGGTCCCTCGGGTCGAAGGGCCGTCCACTGGGCGACGTACCTCGGCTGCGACGAAGTCCTGAAGCTGCTGGTTGAATTCGGCGTGGACCTCGACGCCCTGGACGATTTCGGGGTCAGCGCGCTGTGCCAGGCGGCGCGGGCGGGGAATACGAACGCCGTGCGGCTGTTGCTGAAGGCCGGCGCCCACCCCGCAGCGCGCGGGGGAGGCGATCCGTCCTGCCTGCACTACACGGCTTCATCCCCGCCAAGGCAGCTCGCGTCAGATGGGTCGGACCCCGCCGCCACAGAACATAATTTGTTAAACAAATTTTAACCATTAAATGTCCCATAACCGGCAGTTGGTCTCATAATGTAGAGCAGTTAAATTCGACAAGGGGTGCCTTGTGTTTGGATTTACAATTCTTATTTATGTACATGCGTTTCTGTTTTTGTTTTACTATTGAAATTTTACCAGTACAACTTTAAAATATTAAGTTTTATTAATAATTTAAATCCTGGATGTTAATTTACAAATGTAGTGAGTCCTAATGAAATTTGTCTTTTTAAACATATTTTCAATTTGTTATTTTTATTTGATGTATGACTTCTACTTCGTCCTCTCTTGAACCCGTCTTATCCATTGGGGTCCTGTTGTCTCTTGAAAGCTGCCCTCCCATTTTTTGTTCCGCCTTTCTTGACTCCAACCTGACCTTGAGTGCCACAACGTTATATAGCATGTTCCCGTCGGCGATCTTTTCGCCTATTGATGTGTCCGTTCAATATCCATTTCCGTTTTTCATTTTGTACTGTGTATTGCATCTTTGTTTAGGTAGAACGTACACAGAAGGGAAAGTAGACGGCGGTTCCTTTGATGTTCGAGAGACGAGGTTGCGCCGGCCACCATATTGAAACAGTAATACCGAGACTGCACATAGGAATAGGCAGAGAATACTCAACCTCCATAAAACTAGTTTCACTATTAGGTTCGGCATTATGCAGCTTTTTTAGCAACTTGAAACGTTTCAATGATCCTTTCCTTTGCTTTCCGTTTTTGAGATCATTGTTTTGGTGCATTTGGTACATTGAATAACGTAGAGGCAGCATATCGTTTGAAATGGTTTCACGGGAAATTTAAAAAATATATCGACAAAGAGCACAAAACATAGTGCAGTTTATATTCATATTTGTGATGTCCCTTTTTAATAACCCTCTCTTCTAGAGTTTACAACCCATTTCTTTGCATTAGATATCTTTGCACACGTGATTTCATGACTTGCGTATAATTTTATTTCCATAAAAAATAATTTATACTCTCAATTGAAAATAATATATTTATTATTATCTGATACGTTATTGCCTTCATCACAGAGTTCGATATACACTGCATACGTTAGATGGATCAAGAGAGTCGTGGTAACGAGGTAAAAATAAAAACACTTCAATGTTGATACGTGTTCTCTTATGGAGGGAATTATGGAAAGGAAATAAGAAAACACAAACAGAATTACTATACTTTTACATACTTCATAACATTTACTTCATTAGTACTCGTAAATAAGTAAGACTGAATCATTAAAAGTAGATAAAAAATAAAATATCGTATGTACCGCAGGCTAGTTTTAATGATTTCGGGTGACGAAAATCATCCCCTCCCCATCATGGATCTGCCACTGTGGCAAGCCCTACAAGGTCGCCTCGGAACTGCTATTTGACAAATCTCACGCGAAACCCATTCAAAAGAAAATGCAGATTTCAAAATTAATGAAGGGTCTTATAAATTATTGCACTGAATTGACTCCGACGTCGCGAGATCTATGAACGAAAGCAAAGAGTGAGTAGCAGGAACAACGAACGATGCAATTCTGTTTCGAAGTTCAAATCAGAATGAATTGTTGTAATAAATTAAATAAGTGTTTCAGAGGATTTATATTAATGCGGTAAGTCGATACCCGGAGCCTCAAAGTTTGATACACTTAGTAATGTGTCAACGCGCTTTAAAATATTGAAGTTTTCAAAAAGACGCCATTCTGTTTTTGGGTAAGTATTGTATTTCGCCAATGTCTCGCAGGAATGAGTCGATTCCTTCACATTGTGTGTGATAAAGGAGAAGAGCCGAAATGAATATCCCTCTCCTCTTTAGACCACATGGGAGATTTCAGGGAGTGATATAATTTTTTTAGCACTTAAAATAATAAAATACTTCAATTTTTGCATTAATTAATAATAATTATTAATATTATAGTAATAAGAAGAAATAAAAATATCCCTGTCGATTAATATTTACTTTTTCTCAGCTAGATTAGTTTTAAATTTTACTCCCAACACTTCTATCTACTTTGGGTTCTCCATTTACTTACATATTTTCAGGGCTTCTTTAATTACTTACTTGGTTTCCTGGATCTTTATCCTGGTATTCCTCCTATTACATACCACTAATCTCTTTGGTTATTAATTTAATAATATCCCATTATTAAATATACTTTAGATTTTAATTTAAAAGGCATTGTATTATACAATATTCTTCATTACAATCAACATATATCAGAGCAACGTCACGTTTCCTCTCGACTCCCCAACTATACAAATTTGCACGGGTATTCTGTAATTATGCTATAATTTAAATTATTAAAATGCCATTAAGATAACACGAATCATCTCAATATACATATTGAAAACAAAGAACAAATTAAGATGTTATTGTCGGAAATACATTGTATAAAAACAATTTGTTTTTTTAAATATTTTTAAATGCCTCTTTTAAATATTTTCTTGGGCTGCTTTTCTCCCCCCCCCCCCATCTCTCTTTTATGGTCTATAGTTGCAATGAAATAAAGCAAGTTTTTAGCTGAAGTATATTCGGCATATTACGATTAGGCTGCGGACTTTTTCAATTATACTCTGAAATAAAACTCGCAAGTTAGCTGTTTAAGATGAAATACTACTTCAATTTTCATGTGTGATTTTGATACTTGCCTTCCAAATTATTTTGTGTAGTTTTATGAGTACTATGGTAGGTGAAACTGTGTATTCTCATAATTATTATTATGTGGTGTATTTAATTAAATAAAGAATTGAATAACTGGAAATTAAGCAACAAAAATTAGTTCTATTATTAATGATAAAGTCATCAACGCAGCTCATGAAATTCAAAAATGTCAATTATAACGTAGAAAAAGGTTTGTTAAACATCAATTAAATGTTGGTGTATTCTTTGTTCCTTTTTCTAAGAGAAATCTTTATTCCATTTTGTTCTAATAGGAAATTTGGGGGAAAACTCGTAGTTTACAAGCATAATTCGTTGGAATTAATTTAAATTATTCAAAAACTTTAATAATACTAAAGAATCATTACAATGACGTTGATTAGACGAAAATGTAATACAAACTTACCTACTGGTAAAGAAAGGGCTTGCGATATGCAGTAGTAAATTATTTTGTACATTCCAACCCATGTCTCTGATGATTGCGTCACATGAATTGTTAAAAGTACAGTATGACATCTGTATTACGTGTGTCGTCTTTAAACATGTAAGATTTGTCCTGGGGAGAAAAAACTCACGTTATTAAACTACAATAAAATTATAATATGAAAAGCTTTTGGAAGTATTTATTGTGGTTTTCCTAAATTAAAAATGGGACTGAACAACATTTAAATAGAATTATATATGACAATTCATTTGATACTTATATCTTATTAAGAAATAAAACCAATTGCGGACTACATAAATCACGAGTAATCCATTTCAAACTGCTCTAACGCCACTTGAATGCAACGTGAGGACTAAAGTAACTGGAAAATAATAATGGTGATATTTGAACCAGAATGAAGGGTTATGTCGGAGTCGACTAATACTAGTGACATTTATTAACATGTTTGCAAAAAACAGAAGAAAAATAAACTTATTACAATTCAAACATTTGAATGCTTTTTCAGATTGAAATCTGAATATGACTAACCCTTCATTATCAAAGCCTAATACCTAAGACCATTATTTTTAGTTTCAAAATTTGCTAGGTTCAGTCCTTACGTTTTAAGCCACCAAACAAGTTTCTTGTATTTTTATGTGGAAAAAATAAAATGAATTTACCCGTACTGTTCCGATGAAATACTATAAAACAATGTGATTAATTAAAGTACTAAAATTGAATTGAAATATGAAATATTAATTCCGTGTATTAACAATATTTAGGAAAACTATTAAATGGTAACAGAAATATGCATTAAAATGTATTTACCTGAAGTTTAAAAATTTCTCCAAAGTAGTCCAGATTTCACCAATCAAGCCACCGATTTCGGTTTTATTACCAACTTTCCTCCATGTAGTATAAGGGGGGTGCTAAACAAACATTTCATTAATCAAAAAATACTAACATCATCAAACCATTACACGTGTATGGTAAGTTTATTTAACATTACGCCATAAATATACCCAGATTCGGATTTGTGACTTGTAGTTATTATAATTTTAATCACGTTGCATTTCAAATTGTCGCGGAGGGTACGGGAGACTAGTACTTTTGAACGCTAGATTTGAGGCGATATCAGTGCTTCTTTGTTGCTGCTATTCATGATAGAAGGTCAAGTGTTTGCTAAGAGCACTATGTAATGGTATAAGCTCACGAAGAAGTTTTTTAATTCTTGCAGACGAGTTTTTGTGTTTCCGACATGGACAATTCGAATTTCCTGCGCTTTGTTTGACGTGCTGGCAGTTCGCAAAATTGTGGTTTCAAAATATATTTGAATGCTTTTCATTGTCGCTGGTCGTGATGCGTTTATAAAATATATGAAATTCTTGAGAAAGGAAATAGTTTGAAGAAAGGTAATATATTTAACATAGAACTAACAAATACATTTCAATAATTTAAAACGTTTTGATCACTGATTATGTTATCCATAAATTATTAGCTCACCTCCATGTAATCAAGGCAAGCGTGTGTGAAATATTCTTCTTTCTTTTCTGTAGAATGTGCTGCAAGTACTGTAAAGTTAAATTTATTTATGTTTGTTTCATTAGGAAAAAGTAAGATGTGTGTACTGTTCGTGGCTATCGAAATACACGCAGATAAGCAGAAGCTTCGTTTGAATTGAAATTTTTCAAGTTGTAACCGAATTTTAAAATTGCAGAAATTGAAATATTTCGATATTACGTATCTATTTCCAATAATCCAATAATATATGTTGTTGTAGCACCTCTAGTTTTTAGTAAAATTTATGTGCGAGTATGTTTCTGCTTAGCGCAAGAACACTTGGAGCATTTCGACTAAACTTGGTTCATACATGATTGGGAATATAAGAAGTAATACTGTGATGGCAAGGCATCCTTATAAATCCTAGAGGTCGGACAGGAAGAGGCTACGCGTAAAAATGAAATAGCAGAATGCAACCCCCACTTTATGTAATACTTTTCTAACTGTACGAAGCAACGATGGTGCAAGGGCCCAAATGGTACGGTTCAATCACTCTGTATTAGACGATTGTGATCAATAAATAAATACCCAAGCAACGCGATATAATCTAGTATAAGTAATATAAAAATTAGAAAAGCAAAGTTGGAGTAAACGTGCACAAAATTTTAAATATTTGATTTAATATAAAAAGACAATATTTAGTCACAAAACGTTACGTAAAATGCTGTCAACACATGCAAACAAAATTCACATTGTTGCTTACTACGCAACCTTAACACTTAACGCTTCGTAATATTTGTGTGTAGCCATTGTATGTCCCCTAAAAGACAATGGGCCTAGGCGCTGTTAGCTCTCGGAGTTCCTAGTCGGTCACCCAACCAGGAACCCGCGATGTCTCGAATTCGCTTAACCTTCGTGACTTTACGTAGTTAAGGAATTCGGCTACGCCGGTTTCGCGGTCGTGGTCGTGGTCGTGGTCGTGGTCGTTCAGGAGAACCATCCCAGCATTTCACTGAATGACCCAAGGAAACCACGAAAACCCCGATCCGTATGGCCGGCCGGGAGATTGAACCCGGGCCTCCCGAATGCGAGGCCAGCGTGCTACCCCCTCCCTTTGCACCCTTCGCTTGGTCTTCATAACATGATGCTACACAAAATCTCACTATAATTTCCCGCCCTGCGCCGGAATACCGTAGCTCGCGGTGCGAGCGCAGCCGGCAGCGGCCCACCTGGTCGATGACCCCCTTGAGGGTGACGCCCTCGAGGTGCGGCGGGCGGCGCGCCCAGAGGTTGGCCGGGGCCCAGGGGGCGCCGGGGGCGAGGGGCCAGCGGCCGAAGGGCTCCAGGCGCAGGTCGTTGCGGGGCCCCGCGCGGTACGCCTCCAACAGCTGCCGAGCGCCGCTTGCGTCTGTTTCACGGCAGACGTTCTCGTTAGGCACGGTACAGGTTGTCTCGGAACAAACGTTTGAAACATCTAGGACTTCATAGTGCAGGTAGATGGTATTGTATAGGTGTATTTGAAAGTTCCCACGACAATGTGGCTAGCAAGCGGCAGGCAAGCTGGTGGGGGTCGGAGGAGCCTGCGCATAGCCTCTACCCTCCTTCTGCCTCTTAGCAGTTTGCAGCTAAACGTTAACCCTAACTTGGATACATTCTAGTTTTTATGTAATCTAATATTTATCCCCCTAATTGGACCTGCGGGTCGTGCTAAGTGCTTTGGATTAATCATGAGAATACAATACAGTGATTTCTCATTATAATTTATTTGACCAAGAACTACTATTTACAGCGACAGTGATGTATAATAACTTTGAAATATAATTGAGTGACAATAAAAATCTGGCTCTTAAAGCTATTACATTTATGATTTTACATTATGTGAACCTTAAACCAGTTAAAGAAAATGTAATGTGTGATTTTCGGCAATGCAAGAACAAGCTCTATGGATCATTTATATTTATTTTGAAAACCTAATGTAACCTATACCAACTATTCTACTTTGTACAGTTGAGTCTTGAATCTGGGAGGAGATTGTCAATTTCGGGGTCATTTGCTTTGCGACCGGAGTGCGGCAGCCTTCTGAGCAATTCATGTGGCCGGAAGTGCAGCTAGGGGCGGTATGTGTCGACAAAGCCTAGGTTTGGCAGCACCCACCAGTTTCAGACGATGGATGGTGCACCACCGCCCCCAAGAGAGCCGACTCGTCCACACCGCGAGCGTTCGCCTCGCTCCTTTCCACTCGCCCTTTCGGACACACGCATCCCTGCTACAGAGTGTGGCGTCGTTAACACGAGGGCCAGAACCGTTAGGTCGGTGAAAGCACGCTGCAGGGGTGGAAAGGGTTGAGCCCTGAACTTCCTGGTTTTGCGCTCTGACAGCTGACGCAGACAGCGTGGCAGAGCCAAAATAACCTTAGGCTGTAAACTCCTAGGAAGCTAGCTAGCGAGCCCTCGCTTGCCGACAGCAGGCGAGCCTATCTAGGGAATTTGTGAGGTGGGGGTGTAGCCCTCAACTATTTAACGCGGCGCCATCTGCGCCCGCGTTCTCATTCGGATTCGCTCCGTGACCACCGCAGAGGAGGGACGCATCTGAGAAGAGCTCCGGACGACGCCAAGACAATAGTCCTTTTTAGGACTCAAAGAGCACTGTATAGCTGCCCTTCTAGGGATGACATTGCCAGACAGCAATGTCGACACCCGCGTCGTCTCCCGCGAGGCTATTTTTCACCCCTCACGGGGATGAAAGTGGCGAGCGCGGTAGAACCGCGGGGAGAGGGAAGACAAGGGGAGCCGTTAAGCGACGCTTCTCCTCCTTGCAACTCTCCTCCTTGCAACTCTCCTCCTTGCAACTCTCCTCCTTGCAACTCTCCTCCTTGCAACTCTCCTCCTTGCAAGAACGAGAGTTGCAAGAAGGAGAATTGCAAGAAGGAGAATTGCAAGAAGGAGAATTGCAAGAAGGAGAATTGCAAGAAGGAGAATTGCAAGAAGGAGAATTGCAAGAAGGAGAATTGCAAGAAGGAGAATTGCAAGAAGGAGAATTGCAAGAAGGAGAATTGCAAGAAGGAGAATTGCAAGAAGGAGAATTGCAAGAAGGAGAATTGGAAGAAGGAGAATTGGAAGAAGGAGAATTGGAAGAAGGAGAATTGGAAGAAGGAGAATTGGAAGAAGGAGAATTGGAAGAAGGGGAATTGGAAGAAGGAGAATTGGAAGAAGGAGAATTGGAAGAAGGAGAATTGGAAGAAGGAAAATTGGAAGAAGGAAAATTGGAAGAAGGAGAATTGGAAGAAGGAGAATTGGAAGAAGGAGAATTGGAAGAAGGAGAATTGGAAGAAGGAGAATTGGAAGAAGGAGAATTGGAAGAAGGAGAATTGGAAGTGGAAGAAGACGAAGGGAAAGAACTCATTAAAAGAAATTAAAGACTAAGCACAACCCGACAGTGTAGAGGGAGGAGGTATCTTCTTTCCCCCAACGAAGAGAGCATGTAACCAACCTAGCTATGTTTGTATAAATACAGAGTGCGTTTGCGCTTGCGTTTGCGCTTGCGTTTGCGCGTGTGCGCGTATGCGCGTGTGCGCGCGTATGCGCGCGTATGCGCGCGTATGCGCGTGTGCGTGCGTATGTGTGTGTATGTGTGCGTTTATAAAAATGTGCTTGTGTAGGTGAAGGGGGCGAGGTCCCCACCCGCGGGCAGCGCCAGCAGCAGCTGCGTCTCCGCGGTGAGGCGCACGCGGCGCAGAAACGTGCGGGGCTCCACCGCAGGGCGCGCGCGCAGCAGCACCAGCCACACGTTGCCGCGCGCCAGCCCGCCCTTCCGATAGATGTTTAGCAGCACCATGAACATGCGCGACAGCGCCCACTTGCGGTTCCGCGACGTCTGCACACACACACGGCACAGGGTGCTCAGGGCGCAGTGGGGCAAAGTCAATCAACATCCATGCAGGTGTTATGAACTCTCCATTGGAACATACGCCGAACTATAGAGTGCGTGGTTAGGACAGGGGGGGGTTAGTGACTTCCAGTACGACTTTGAGTATTGATGGCCAACTGTACACACTATAAATTTGGCGCAGTCGTGGCAAATACGAAATACATGGGTGTCAAATTATATTATTATAATAATTGTAATAATAATAAAATAATCATAGAAAAATAATAATAAAATAATAATAATAACAATAATAATAATAATAATAATAATGATAATTATGTTAAGTCGTTGTTCAGGCGTACCAAATTGCAAGCGGAGCTGTGAAGTAAACGAAAGAACTTATGTTTACATTTATTTTTTATTCAACAGCTGAATAATCATTTTTCCAAAGTTACAAACTTCACAATCAAACAGTTTCGTTGTCATTGAGTGAATCGTCTGTTTTTCCACTTCTATTTTTCTTGTTAATTAATGAATACCATATATGAACTTATATTACCCACAAACTCACACGTTATATGAAAATAAATATTAATGAAATTAAAAAAATATATTGATTCTATAATTACGGTACATTGAAGCAAAAATAAAACAATTATTCCATCTTTTAAATCAGTTTCTGGAAATATCTTGTATTTGTAGATTACATTACCTCTACAAGAAAGTTTTGGCCAGTTTTATCCGGAAGTGTTATGACGTATAATGTACGAAAAAGATAATGTTTTAGCTTCATTCTCTTTTTGTAGAAATCCTCCATGGAAGCAACATGATTGCGCACGCTGCGTTTGGACAACTCTTTCTGAAGCGTTGCTAAATGCACATGTCGACTTGCATCTGGAAGAGAAGGAAAATTGAGACAAATCATTTATATAAATCTTGGGGTGCCGATTTTTCTCTATTGGAAAGAAAAGTTTAATTTGTGTTTACAGTACTCCTAACCCATTCATTATTGACTATAACTGTATATTATATCTAATTATAACTGTATATTTTCGGATTTGAGGTGTTGCTATGAAATTAAAATTGTCCTCTAAAACATTAATCACTCATCCGGACGCAATTCAGAGAGCAATGCACAAGCCAACACTCACTGAGAGGCTCCTCGCGCACGAGGCAGACTGCGTCTATCTGGAAATGGCGCGCGAGGTCTCCGATGAGGGCGGCCTCCGCCGCGAGGTCCGAAGGCGAAGGGGCGGGGGCGGGGGCAGCGATGGCAGAGGCCGCGGTGACGGCAACAACCAGCAGTGTCGCGCGCCAGGCCATGGGTCGGCTCCACAGACGTCCGCACAGACATCCTTCAGGACAGGGCCCTTTTGATTTGTAGTGGGCGGAACAAGCACAAGCATCATTGTGAGCAGATGTGAGAATTTCAGTTGTACATCAAGATCTAAACTTTTACAGTGTTTCAGAGAAATATTAATGGAAAAGTGGTTACAGGGGCAAGGCTCGATTTCGTTAAATGAGTAAACCTTGGCCCCTATTGAAACAACGGGACACGTGTAACTAACAGGTAGCAGTTAATGAGACGCTTTTTTGTCCCGCACCCGAAGTTTAACTGAAACGTGGGTTCGCTATTACGAGCCAGAATCCACAAAGCAGAAGGCAAAGCATGGTGTGGAAGCACACCAGTTCACATGTCCGGAAAACAATCAATACCAGAGCATCACCAGGAAAAGCCATGTTGACGGAGTTTTGGGAAGATGAAGGTGCGGTTTTTTGTGATTATCTCAAAGAACAGCGTACTATAAACAGCCAACACTACTCAGATTTACTTTTGAAGAAGACGAAGCCAGACATGAGAGAGAAACGTCGTACATCTCAGAGGAGAGGTGTGTTTCTCCAGCACCACAACGCATGTCCTCACACTGCTCAACAAACCCGTGAAACCATCGACAAAATGTGCGGTAAAGTACTGCTTCCTCCTCCTTACAGCCCCTATTTAGCACCATCTGATTAACATTTGTTTGATCCACTGAAAGAAAAGCATACTCTACTAACGGGGGCATTGCGTGGGAAGACGCAACGTTCCAAAGTAACAGGGAGGATGTCAAAACATGTGGGAAATTGGTTCAAACACTAAGATAATGGGCTCTTTCCATCCGGTATAAAAAAACTGGTAACCCGTTGGGACAACTGCCTAAATGTTGGTGGGGATTACGTTTTGAAAAGTAGGAAAAGTCCTTTTTGTAAATATAAAATTTTAATCCAAAACAATTTGTCGCTTTAATTATTGATTGCCTCTATATTTCCTATTATTTACATTTCTTGTTAATTGTGGATATGAATAATAATTCTTAAAATGTATCACAATAACCCCAATTTTTGATGTATCATAATAACCCCGACTGATCCTATAAAACTGTCACTAAATATTAAAATGGTTTCATCCTTCCTGATACACTACTAAACAAACAAACATTTGCAAGTCGTACTTTTTAACTAATAGTGGAAACCAGTGAACCTGAAAGAAGGGGCTTTTCCAAATTAACAGGGGTTTATTGGAGTGATCACACTTTCTCTTTTAGGTCAAAACCAAATAATTAGCAAAAAAGGACTGAGAAATGCAACAAGAAATACTAACGGTGTTTCGAAGATATATTGGTGTTCCGATACTATGAGCTGAAATGTTTCCTACGCGTCATATGGGTGTGGAACTGATCTTTGAAACGAACTTTATTATTACCAGGGAATTTTACATTAAATTAAAAGGCTTTTAGATGTTGACCTGAATGGCCAAGGGGACTAGGGCGTGTGCCGACTCAAAGCCTAGTTCGGAAGAGTCGCGGTTTCGACTACCGCCGTGGGCATGGTTGTTTGTCCCCTGTGTGCCTAAACAGTTAATATGTGTCCCCATGAGGGACGTAGTGGATACCCGACGCGTAGAGCCAAAATTGGCTTCCTCTGAAAGCTGTAATGTTAAGGGGGTGCGATCATCATTAAATGCGCTGCAACAGTCATTTCACGAGAAAACAACAACAACAACAACAACAACAACAACAACAAACAAACACCGAATCATCCAAACATGCACACAAAAGTAAACATTTCTTATGAGCATGTTACGAATAATACTCGTATTTACAAAGTGTCAAAACAGCAGTATGTTTACATAAAACATGAATTTTCATGAAATTTCTGCCCCTGATCATTATACAATATTTAGTTTGTGGTTTCTGTTCCGTAGCACGTGGTTTGAAACTTTTTATTCTCTCCGTGAAATGATTTCATATTTGTCTTTCAGTGAAGACATTTTGTAGCTAATGCAGAATGCCCTAACATAATTACATACATTGTCACAATTCTTATTCAAGGAGGAAATATGGCAGACTGCAATAATGCATTTTATCCCGAGAAAGGTCGCAGTATAGGGACCGAAACGTTACTCGTAGCAACTATACCTAGAACGCGGCGGGCGTCTCCAAGCATTCAAGTAGGAATTCATTGACATTGACACTGTAGGCACACAGCTCTTAAACATTTTCACATGAGTTCAGTAATATTCGTGTCCTATACGACTTTGTTAAGCAGGAAAAACAATAACAAACACTTTGTACGCGGATTATTCAGTTTTAAGCACACATTAGTTTACTAGGATAAAAATAGACAATTTGCTCACCGAAAAATTATCACTTTTCTTTCAATAACATTACTTGTATTTCTGTTTCATCCTCGCATCAAGTCTACTGATGTGTGAATATTAGACCTACAAAATCCTTTACGTTATTCTGAATTCAGAAGTTGATGTAACGTTCCAGCATTTGAAACATCAGATAAAGTTTATTGATTGCCAACGATTATACAGAAAGAGCAGAAATGGAGGCCAAGCTTTGGTATTGTGTGGGAAATAAAACAAAATTCACCTCAAACGGCACCATTATCAGAGGGTATGCTTTAACACTACCATTGAAGCGGAGTAAGTACCACACACTGTCATTACAACAGAAGTCTATTATGATACTTATCTCCCAAGAAATTCTCAGTGTATTCTAACCACTTCTGGAAGTGCGTCGATATTTTAATGCGTAATGTAGGAATAGAACATATTTCTTTCCGCCTTTCTCAACCCCCGACATTTCATTGTTTTATGTAACGTTTATGTGAATTGTTTTGATTTTTATAACTATGAGAGGGAGGTTAAGACTATGTTTGATATCTAATGTCTTTTACCAAACAGACCTATTTAAATATTATTGGTTTTGCGTTATTCAGTAGAACGCATGACGTCAGCTCTGCCTCCTTTCCAATTTATGGAAAGAATGGTAGTGTTTCGATTCGGGTAGCATTTGAAAGAATGAGAACACACTGTAAAATAAAATCTTTAAAAGGAAATTCTCGTAAATGTCACAAAATATTCATCTTTCTCAATTGCTCCATCGTATTCATCAGATTTCATTGTCTTTGAAACTAGTTATCCCAGAAAAATACTAAAGTTGGATGTAGTGAATCAAAATAAAGATTATATAAACAAAGAATAAGTAGAAATGAATGTAAATACATTAAGACTATTTTTGTAAACTAAAAAATGATCGTATCTTCTCTTTTCACTTCTAAATGTGCATTTTTTGTAAGAGCATTTCTGCTGGCTAGATTTGTTGTTCGTGACAGAATAGTCTCATGTCCGAGTTTCTCATTTTTAATCAATTTATTACAGATCGGCAATTGAACACAGCTTTCCACATGTTTAATTACCGCGGCAAGAGTTCCTACATACATAAGTAGGGGGGATCACAGGCACAAAACAAATTTAAGACCGCAGAGAACAGATGTCGAGAAATTGTCTTTCACAAATCGAACGATAAAACGATGGAAGAGATTGCATGCAAAAACCTTTGAACCCTTTCCTCGAAGCGTTCAACAGTTTAGGAAATTCATTTAGGGTATTACTAAGTAAATGAGTGACTTAACTAAGAATAGTTGGTTATAGAGCGAAGCATAAGTGATATATTGTGAAGTGTGGTGACGTGCAGTGTAGAACAGAGAAATAATGAAGGAAGTGATTTAAGGGTCATAGTCCAGTGCAGTGCGGTGCGGTGCGGTCTTAATTGAACAAACATTCAGTGCGGAGTTTCAAAAATGCCCTTAAAACGCCTGAGGAAGAAGAGGGTTTGTCAGTATCAGGCCTTCGAGTAAATTATTTCGCAGCCAGGCCCGCTATCTCATTACCTGTCATTTCAACATGACCCAGGACCCAACGAAGTATTAGGCAATATGCCAAGACCATGAATCAGGTGATGCAAGTGACTTGTCCGAGGGAGAAAGGGATAAGAGTGAAGAGCTCTAGGGGAATCATTGCAACTACTCTTCGTGATGAATCTGATTTGGCGTATTTCGGAGGCTGGAGTTCGGCAAACTTTTCGGCAGAGCATACGCTACAGAATGGTTCAGTGAATGCAAAATGAGCGAGAAGCCGTTCTAAAAATGAACACAGCCACTGAATCATTGATGCGATCACAATCACTGAATCAGAGCCATGCGTATCTCGGAAAGTAGGAACAGGGGAAGCTGCTGTCAACTCATGAGCGCCTCTCAGATATACTAAGAGAGGAGGAGTGGTGCGTTTAGGGAGTGAGGTTATTATACAAGTAGGAACATAGTATTTTTACTCTCTCGCTACCGCTACCGTGATAGAAAGTTATGTAACGCTTCTCGAAAAAACGGCAGAAAAATTCTTATTACAGGGCTCTGGAAACTAAAAAGTGGAAACATTCAGTTGCTAAATTTAGAAAAAAAAATCCTCTAACACGTGGTGAATCCTACAAGTCTATCATAAGTGTGTACGATTTATGTAATTTTAAAGTGTTACATGCATTGTTATAATGAACCAACGAATCACTTGTGAACAAACATTCAAAAATAATATACACTATTATGTATTCGTAAAAATAAAATACACAATTCCTTTTTAATCCGAGTCTCGCGGAGTCATTTCGAGTTCAAATAAACGCCCCAGATTCTAAGAAAAATGCGCGCGGCCAGTTCCCTCACGTGTGATGCCCGTGCTGACGCGCGCAGCCGTCGACCGACGGCCCTCAAGAAGAGTCATCTCTCGCGAGGAGCAAATGAATACAGCGGCCTTGCGCGAGTACGCGCATTTGCGCGCTCGTCCGCGGAGGCGCTGACCGGCAGGTTCATTGGAGGAACCCCCACCTCGGCACGGGAGTTAAAAGAGACACATTTCATTCGCTCCTCCAGTTTCCGTCCGGGAGATCTGCACTTCTGGTGGAAGGTTCGTGCCACTTGCATGCTTACGCGAGGCGTGTTTCATAGCTATTTTGTGCGATGAATTAAATCTATAACAAAATTCCCTGCATCCCCGCGATTGTTTCGTAAAATTTGAGCAACTCAGCAATATAGAAATCCGGGAAATTTTCTAATTATTACCTATGGTTTAGGGATATGCAAAAAAGTCTAGCCCTCCAGAAAAGATGAAACTAGTTTGTGTTTGAGAAATGTTCTATTTGCTAAACCTAATGCACGGAAGAACGGGCCAAGAGATAGAGCATTTGGAAATTATTTAAAATATCTCCTAAAATAGAACTACCTCACAGTGCTGTTTTAAACAACTCCACGACGATAGCTTGATACGTTTACTTTAAGGCACAGTTTACTCACGTAACAAACGGAATAAATTCTTAACTCTTCACAAAATACTAAGACGTGTGAAAGCACAGTCCTCGATGTACCACCCACTTAGATTCCAAGAACGCAGTATGCCAAAACAACTATGACAAATAACAGAGGAACTAAATCAGATACCTTATTGGAAAACAGTCGAAACTTTCACCCTTTCAGGGACTCCCTAATGTAGCTTCGCTGAGTCCTAGAAGATCGTGGTTTGGGAAACTATGTCTGATAATAAAATAAATTTTGAAATGAAAACAAACAATTTTAAAACAAATTGTGTTCCAATCATTACAATGAATTATTAATAAGAGATTGACTTCGTCCTGTCATTTTTAACTGGCTACTTCTAGTATTTCAATACATCATGCACCAGATCTAGATAAAAAGATCTTCAAAGTACGGTACAAGAATACAAAGTACAAAATTTTTTGTCGTTCTATGTTACATCGAAAGAAATGATGTTTCAAAAAGCATATCAATTTAAAAAGTAAAAAACATTTTAAAGCCCATGCTCACATCCAAATACGAGTTATCCAGTGCTACTGTGAACCTTTCTTTCAATAAATTATAAAAAAATATGTTCCATTGATACACTAGAGCTGGGTATTTTATTCAAATATCGTTATAAAAATAGGCTTCATTTTATACCACATTAAACTTCAAAAAACTTTCTAAATACAATATAAACGTAATGTGACAATACTATACATCCTTCATGGAGCAAACCATGTGAGAGGTGTCTAAAGACACACAGGAACTCGAGAAAAATCCAAAATGAAGTATTATTCTCACTGCATTACTGCTTGCAAGGTAGCTGACGTCACGCGACAGCAAGGCTTCAAGGAAGATGTCTCCGGCGTTTGCTATTCACGTGTTTGCTATTTAGATGTTAAGTAATTGAATAGCAAAATTGCTATTCAATAAATTTCAATTGTAATTCAATCGTTCTTCGTAAAGAACAGTCGATCTGCATCTGAACAGTAGAGGTTCTGGAATTCAAGAAGTGCTTCTTTCCAATATGTAATTGTACTTCCCCCCTTTCGACACATGAAGATATTAACATTCTTTACGTCAATATATAAACAATTTAAATGTCAGATAAATTATTTTCCGTTGCGTAGTTTTTATGCAATTGCAGTCTATAGTGTATATCTAAAACCAAACCAAAACTTATCTTGTAGTAATACTAACGCATTCGTTGATTTTTCAATTGTTTAAATGTAAGACTGAATAGGCTCTCAAGGACTATTGTAATTAAGTTCTGTATCAATGCCTTTCATTTGAAAGGACTTTTCGTTCAACTCCCCTTGAGCTATTCAGAGAATACTTAAATGATTCCCTTCTTTGCTTCCGAACAATTAATGGATCGTTTGTCAAATACAACACAAAGTTTTTATTGATTTTAGAAACCAATAAATAAAAGTTCTGATCATTAATGAACGCTCGTGCTTTCCGTTTTTAAAATGTTTTGAGGGAGATAAATTCGTCTTCAAATAGGCATTGATATATTCAATTCAATACCCAATATTCCATTTTATACGTTGGTGAAAATTTATTATCGAAATCATTGTAAGGAATAAATATTCCGAATACTTATATTGATCTGATTCCCGAAGTAAAGAGAATACATAATGTTAAATGTAACATATTTTATACAGCTTGTAAGGATACCACTGAAGACCTGCCGATAAGTACACACCAACATGACGGTTCTCATTTGGCGAGAAGTATATCCCACTGCGCTGGCAATGGCGCTAGGAATTCGCCTGGTGGTAACGAGTCCCCTGATTCAGGTAAGCACAAGTTGTGAGCTTTTCCTTTTTTGTGGAAAGCACAAATTTTATATTAGCGATCTATTTTTATCATACTGTTATTACTGTTATCTTCATTGACTACCTTGCTCTATAGCTCACATAGCAAATCAATTGCCTACCAACTCACAATAACGGCTGAATTGGTATTGATGAACTGACATTGTATATTCGTAACACATGGTTATCTGAACACGTTATGCCAGTTCAAATATTTTTGTGTAACGATGCCCATTAATTGCATTTGAAATCTAGTGTTTAATTTTGTGAATCTGAAACTATTCTGTTGTCAAAAATCTTAGCTAATCGTATGATATGAATGTGTTTTTAAAGTTATAATTCTTTTGGCTGGAATAAAATTATATGTGTCATCATTGATTTTGTGTGTATTTTAAAGTTTAGTTCCAATGCTTTTTATTTATGAATTGCTATATTCGAAATTATTACGAACATTCTTATTACTTATTGAAATTTGCGTAAAACTCACAAAATAACTCGATTTAAAATATTTTTGTAACGTAAAGACGAAATAATCAATACTTTTTTAGGGCTTAAAAATAAAATTGGTGGGAATATCATGATTAAGAAAAAATATTATCTAACATGATTCCATTCTCAAATATTAAAGCAATCATTAAAAACGAATAAGATGTCTTTTCAATTTATTTTAAACAGGTAAGTGGGCAACATTTATGGCTTAATAAAATAATTACCCATTTCCGTGAGTAAAATGAGGAAAACCCATTTCTTTCGTTTCTTTAGCAATATGAAATTTAATAATGGTTGCAAAAATTGATTCATTCACATCATGTAGTTTTCGTAGAGCTTGTGTCATCCACAGAAATTTGGAAATTGTCTTATCCATGTTACAACCACAATTTCGTGAGCATTTTCTGAACTTTCTTAATCTTCAAACACATATAGCATAAAGGATAATGATCCCACTTTAAATTTAAGTTTCGTCTAGGAAAAGTACTAAGTACGAGTGTCACGAAAAATAACAAATCAATCTATAAACTACAAGCGGCACTTATACCAGTACAATATCTCTGTATGCCAGAATCATCCGCAAGCACAAAAAAAATTGGTATCGATAAAATAAATGAGACGATAATAATATGAAACAAAAGATAAAATGCTGATATAATAAGGAGAGAAGTGCTTTACATCTCTCGTATCCATACACCAACGTCAGCCTGAAAAAGCTGAAACAATCGAATCTTCCCATTTGTCTACACATTAAGAGTTTGTGTTCAATTATTTAAACTGAGAGATGTTGATAGGAGTTTGGTAAAACATGTTGGTAATGACTAGAGAACATCGATGAATAGAGACACTACACAAAAGCCATTACTAACCAGACTGTGAAGCATGTTGAAGCGGAACAAGGTGAATATGTGGGTAGAGTATCTTCACATGAGGGTGCTGAGGATTCTGTTGTTTAAATATTTCAGTTTAATGGACAAGAAAACGATTATGTTTTATTGAATGTTTTTATTCAGTATTTATTTTGTTTGTGTTATAAATTTTGGTCGTTAATTTACTTGCAATTTATAAAAAATAATCTTTCTTATTATTAGAATTAGCGTATTTGTGACAACTTAACTGGTATTATTCAAATTATAGAGCACTAACTAATTAGTTGTTGGTTAATTTTTTGCCAAAATATCTATCATTCAATTAGATTGTATTAATACTTCTATCTAGACAAGGATAAATGGAAAACTGACTGTTACATACATATTATAAGTTTTTATTTCCCTCTGAACTGTCTACTTTGTGTAAAGTTAGTTTTGGATCTCACTTCCTCCTACAAACAAAACAAATAAAACAAAATGTATCACCATTCCGTCAAATGTTTTTATTATATTTCAATATCTTCGCCAAATTGAATATTATGACCGTGATGCTTTCTCTCCTTGATAATTGTAAACATCATGAATTTTCTTAACTATGAAAAACAATGTATACACTCAGGGACGGATTTACGCATAGGCACAGGAGCCTCCTGCGGATTTTTTTTTTACTAAAATTGTATCTTAAAGAGCCTCCTCTTTGTAGCGAGCGATTTTTCTTTTTTATATGTATTCAATGAGTTTTTGAACAAAATGATTAAATACTCGAAAATTAATTTATTAACAGAATGATAACACCTTCTGCTAATTATTTATTTATTTATTTATTTATTTATTTATTTATTTATTTATTTATTTATTTATTTATTTATTTATTTATTTATTTATTTATTTATTTATTTATTTATTTATTTATTTATTTATTTATTTATTTATTTATTTATTTATTTATTTATTTATTTATTTATTTATTTATTTATTTATTTATTTACATCAAAAACAGTTAAAAATTGTGTGACGTGTTATGGGAAGAAGTTAATTTGAAGTTACATTTATGTCCTGAAGCAAAATAAGGGGCCATCTGAAAATTTGCTCGAGGATCAGGGAAACTGGACGAATATCTGATCGAGATGGGGGCATTGACCCAGTATTTGACTTCTGATAAGTTAAATTGAGCGATTTTTACATTTTCAGACGTCACATAAGATTCAATTACAATACCGAAAAAGTCTTCATGTTACATCAAGAAAGTTATTCTTATTATAAATTTTAGGTATTAAAAAAATTTTAATTCATGTAATTTTGATAATCCGTTTGAAAACTTCTTATTTAGTTCTTATTTTGTAGTGTTAAATGAAAATATCTATGTCCATAATTACAAGATTTAAAGGTAGAACGGTAGAATAATAAATATGCATAACTACTAAAAAAACAAAAACATGATTAATTTTTTATTCCTATACATCAAAATATATTATTTAAATATTAATTGATTTCCTGTAGAAAAAATTGCATAAATTATTAATTAAATTATATTTAATTTAGTCATAAATGTGTGTCCAATTTTTGAAGATATATTAAAACTTATTATATAGAACTTTTTCCCTGGGTTATCTAAAAAAATTGGCGGCAATATTCTGGTGCCTACAGACCACAAAGTTGTTAATCCGCTTCTGTATACAAGGTAGCGTTCTTACCCCATGAATATATATATATTTCTGGGAGCTACAGATTATCCTGATAGAATCCATAGCGACGTTTCGCGATCTACCGCCAGGGCGAGTTGTCAGTGGGCCCAGTTAGAGCCTGTGTATGCGGTGCTGCTGCGGCGTGGCTGGCGGCGGAGTTCCGAACCTTGACGTGTGGCGCATGCAACCAAAGCGTGACGCACATCCCTTCCGCGTGTCAAGTGTGAAGGCTGAGTGCACAAATATGATTCTCAGGAGCTTCAGGAAGGTGACTTCAACAAAAACTACAAAAAAGTAACCACCTGACTGGAGAAGCAGCATCATCAAAATCACATGAAAAACAGAAGCAGTATGGTTACTGTAGAGAGTTGGCTAAAATCTCTTTTTACAGGTACACTGACATATTTTTGTCATCAAAAAATTATTACATTAGAAACTATTCTTACATATACATTTTCTCTATTTAGACATTTCATCTTCAAAACAGTATTTTCTACTTTCATTCAATACAGAATCTTATATGAAACTAACATGGAGCCGTCCATAAATTATGTAACGTAAATGTTTAGTATTTCGAATACCACTGCTCCCCCGGTAATGCACATGTTATGCGCATTTCAATCCAACCTTAATAATTACGTAACGCCTGTGCCGTCACCCCTATTTTCAATAAGTAAAAATAAATTATAGGACAGTAAAAATAATGTATTATTCATATTATTTGTATTGTATATTAACATTAGTGATAATTTAAATCTGAAATAATTGGCGGAACTGACTGCACCTACATTAAGATTAATGATTCAAAAGCGAGAAAATTTCTGAATATTGTTCACAAGCCTTTGTTAATAACGGCATAGGATGTAATAGGGCATTGGAGTCTTCTTTCCAGAAAAAAGATACGTCTGCTCGACGAAGATACTGCAAGTAATACAATGTTCACTTTCTGGAACAGGTATTGCGATCATCATATTTCATTCACTTCTATTAACTTTTACATTTATTAATATGGAAGATTTTTATTCAAATCAAAAAATGAAAACGTGAAAACATTGATGCTGAAAAATGTCTGATTTACTTGTAATCATTTATATGATTCATCTTGTCAATGAAGTGCATTCATACTCATAATTTAATAAATAATTTATTGATTAAATAATTACATTGAAAACCCTTAATAGGAGAAGAGAGTACGCAGTACGTACTATTTTCATTGTGTACACAATGCTCACCATCTTGAGAAATCACCAATAGAAATTTATCCCATACTTCTCTTTTCATTAATGCGTTTTCCCTTTATTTATATTTTTGATTTTGAAGTTTCAATCTCACGGAAATAGTGCCGTGCAGGACTAATATATATTCCTTTGAAGAAAAAAATATTTCCAAATGTTATAACAGTTTCATAAATCATAACTTGTTACTGTATTTTTTAAATTTAATTTAGTATTATGTAAATAATATTTTAATGTTTCAGTAATAAAAGGTGGGGTGATGTAAATAAAATTAATTATTATAGCAATTGTTGAAAAATTAAAAAAGATATCAGTGTTACGTTACGCTGAACCAACACCCATCTACCCAAATAAGACGCAGCGTAACGCTGCCGCAAAGCTCGTGTAGTGTTGACAATTTATAGGCGACTCTCAATGTAAAAAAATGCATACAAAACTCTAGCATACAAGTAGGCTATAAGTACGCCAGATAGAAATATCGCTAATAACAGAATCGGCCGTAATTTTCTTGGTCAACGTAGTGTGTTTTCCATGCTATGTTCTAATATGTAAGAAAACGTATACAGGAACTTAAACAACATTTAACAGCCATTGTAACAAAAAATAAAATGGTGGTAAAACTGTAAATGCAGCCATATTACACTTTGGATGAATGGAGGTGATTAACTGACATTTCTGTCAGAGCAAGCTATTTTTTATTTCATAATCATATTTTTATATTTTATTCAGACGCATATCTCTGAGGCTTCTGCACGGCCCATAGCGGCCCGCTTCTCGGTATCTGTATCACCAACTAAGCTTTCAGAATGCCACGTGCGGTGGAGCCTCAGTTCTTAGTAATTCCCTCACACCACATCGATGCAACCGACTCGCTTGCAGCTGTGTCTCACTTCTTGGAATTCCGCTTACGCCACAAGGATGCAAGCTGGCGCAAGGAGGCGCGCAGCTGCACGCCTTGGGATTCCTAGAATCTTACAGCGTCATATTGCGCAGCATGCAGAAATCATTTCTTGTAACACGCGCTAGCGCCCAACGACTGCGAGCGGACCCGGCCTCCCCGCCGCCCCTCCGCCCGTTATGCTTCGTATTAATTCCTCCTCCTGTCACCAGAGTGCACTACCTTACAGCATTCGCCTGCTCTCGCATGCCGCTGGTGATACCATCGCCACCGCACGGCTGCGCTGCCCGCGCGCTCACGCCGCCGCCAGCGCCCCCCTCCCTGCTACGTGTTCCCGGAGGGTGGGGGCTGGCCCCACTCCCGGTGCCTGAGAACAACCAGCAGCCTGCTTTCCCTTGTGTGGGCTTCGAGAAACTTCGCCCGCCATGCGCCCAAGGCGCCCCCCCACCACTGCCAGAGTTTCCGTTGTGCTGGAATTCTCTGGAAATCCAACCGACGCCTCGCCATCCGCCGAGTCGTCGAACCGCCAAATCAGTTCTCCTCTGGTCTTCATGCCGGTCGCATGTGCTCCGCGCCGCGCTCCACGCGGCGTGTATTATACAGTGCTCGTCTCATGCCCATGCCGGGTGGACGTGCCACGCGCCGCACAATGTTCCAGTGCCCGTGCTTGTAACTCTTCCTTTTGTGTAATGTCCAAGTTAAACGGACACGTTGCGCGTTGCTCCGCGACGTGCATAAGGCACCCATGGGTATGGACGCCTTTCTACAATGGTGCTCCGCCGTCTATACGTGTAACTGGCGCCTGCCGCACACGTTCAGTGCTCGTGCTGGTAACATTAGTGCAACTTACTAACGCTCACGCCATGTGGGCAAACAGTGCATTGTAACCCTCATGTTCATATGTGTATTTTCATTGCCACGTGCGCTAATTACTTTCATATGTGTTATTTCCATGCTACGTGTAATTGGCTACTACTTAACAAGCTAATGCACAATGCCACGTGCGCTAATTACTTTCATATGTGTTATTTCCATGCTACGTGTAATTAGTTACTACTTAACAAGCTAATGCACAATGCCACGTGCGCTAATTACTTTCATATGTGTTAATTCCATGCTACGTGTAATTAGTTACTACTTAACAAGCTAATGCACAATGCCACGTGCGCTAATTGCTTTCATATGTGTTATTTCCATGCTACATGTAATTGGCTACTACTTAACAAGCTAATGCACAATGCCACGTGCGCTAATTGCTTTCATATGTGTTATTTCCATGCTACGTGTAATTGGCTACTACTTAACAAGCTAATGCACAATGCCATGTGCGCTAATTACTTTCATATGTGTTATTTCCATGCTACGTGTAATTAGTTACTACTTAACAAGCTAATGCACAATGCCACGTGCGCTAATTACTTTCATATGTGTTATTTCCATGCTACGTGTAATTAGTTACTACTTAACAAGCTAATGCACAATGCCACGTGCGCTAATTGCTTTCATATGTGTCATTTTCATGCTACGTGTAATTGGCTACTACTTAACAAGCTAATGCACAACGCCACGTGCGCTAATTACTTTCATATGTGTTATTTCCATGCTACGTGTAATTAGTTACTACTTAACAAGCTAATGCACAATGCCACGTGCGCTAATTACTTTCATATGTGTTATTTCCATGCTACGTGTAATTAGTTACTACTTAACAAGATAATGCACAATGCCACGTGCGCTAATTGCTTTCATATGTGTCATTTTCATGCTACGTGTAATTGGCTACTACTTAACAAGCTAATGCACAACGCCACGTGTGCAAATTGTTCTCATCATGCATTAATTTCATGTCAAATATGTAACTTGGTTCATAGGTTAAGTTGTATCTTTATCATAGGTCAAATATGTATCTTTAATTTATAATATACGCTTATATGTTTTGTATTCTATTGTCTCATGGTAACAAGCACCCTATCATCTCCCCATCCTTGCAGTCCCAGACCTGCAAGGGTAGTTATAACCTGTTTTCTCTTCACAGGAGTCTGGGTGGTCCTTCGAAGTCAATTAATCTAATTAATCTAATTAATGGGCTATGGTTGGAATGTTTGGGAGGAGTCGAACTTTCATTATTTCACAAACCAGTCCACTTTGCTCGACTCCCCCATCCATTTTGGTCCTTCGTTAGCCGAATTGAACCAGTAAATTTATGTATACATATATATATGCCTAACTTCTATTTTTTAATGCCTTTCAGATACCAAGCTGATATTCACATCAGCACATTCCTTTTGTACTTCCATTGTCAATGTCTACCAGGCATTAAAGCTGATACTTACATCAGCATTCACTTTGTATGTGCTTTCCGAGCCATCACATTTTGTCTCTTGAGTGTGCTTGTTACCATATATATAAATCAAGTGTTAATTGTATTCATTCTATCAATGTACTTGTTTTTTGTGTAACATACTTGTGCTAATTGCATATCAATGTACTTGTTTTTTGTGTAACATACTTGTGTTAATTGTATTTGCCTTGTCAATGTGCTTGTTTTTTTTTATGCAACACACTGATGCCTGATTTAAAATGTTACATGTACTTACTGTCCTGTATCGTGTAACGAGGCTGTGCTCCTGTATCGTGTAACGAAGCTGTACGCTGTTCCACTACTGATGCTGCACCACTCAGCTGTTTTTTTCAACAAATTTGTAAGTGTAATAACTTCATAGATGTGCGTCTACTCAGGGTAACTTGCTTGCTTGCTTGTGAAGATTACAATCACTGATTGCCACTTTAATTTCATATGTATACATTTGTGTACTCATATTCTGTGTATTTACATTTATGTGCTTTCTTAACTTTATGTACACTCAAGTGTTTATTGTGTCACATACACACACATATGTGCCTTTATTGCAATTTTTAAATGTCTCATGCATACACATCAGTGTTATTACTTTGTGTCACATGTACATACAGTGTGCTTTGTTTAGTGTTTATGTATTTTTGGGGAAAGTCCAGTGTTAATTGCTATTAGGTTAGGGCTCCCTTCTGATCCCTCAGCATTTCCTTTCTATCCTGTGCCCATCAATTGCCGATTGAGCTTCCAAGATGGCAACACGCACTCTTCCTAAAAACGTTATTAACGTAATGGCCAAATTGAAACGTTATTGCACCTTAACTTCAAATTTTCTTGCAGAAAATGAGAAACTCACTTTACTTGCGTGCCAACAGTTAATCTGCAGAAAGGAGACGCTGATTAAAGCTTTCAATAAGTTTAATAATTTAATTGATGACATTGATCTAACTGATGAGATTACTTCTCAAATAAACGATCTCTTTGATGTATATTATGATGTTCTCGCTGCAGCTGATGTGGCAGCATCTAATTACAAATCAGCTCCCGCTCACAATGTTTCTGTTTCCAACAGAACAATCCTCCCCAACCATACTTCTAGGAATTCCAATTCTCACGTTAATGACAAGCCTCACACCGCCAGGGCAGGCAACGTCAACAGCACGGGAAGGAATATACTACCAATTTGTCCAAAATGCAATTCGGAGCACTTAAGTAACGACTGTCCTTCATTTTTTGAACCATCACCTAAAGCACGCAATGACTTTACTCTTAAACAAAGTGTAAGTTCTAGATGCCTTCACCCGGAGGCCCATGGTCATTCTTGTCTTACAAAATGTACCATCTGTAGTGAAAATCACCATAAACTTCTGCATTTTGGCAATGAACCTCCCACTAATCAACAGGCTGCATCAGCTGTTGTAACCAACTCAACTACCAAAACTAGAATTGTGCTTGACGCCTCAGCCAAAACCACTACTGGTATTGCTCCTAATGATGCACTGTTAGATGGTAGCAAAATTCAAAACGATCTCTCTGATCTTTTACTCAATTTTAGATTTAACAAAATTAGCATTTCCGCTGTTCTTAAAACGTTTTGTCAAATTAATGTAGACCCATCTGACTGGAACCTACAACGCGTTTTATGGAGAAATTCTCCTGAACCCATGCAGGGCCTTGCCTTAACTACGGTGACATATGGTTTAAAACCAGCCACCTTTCTTGCTGTTCGCACCTTGCATCAGCAAACTACAGACGAATGCACTGGCCTCCTTATAGGCTCACATGTGCCAATGTCTAATCTTTATGTTGATGATTTCTTACATTCATCTCCTAACCTGCATGCTGCCAAACAATTCACTTCTGAATTAATTTGTTCATTGTCAAAGGATGGTTTCCTCCTACGCGAATGGGTTTCAAATGACAAATCTGTTTTGTCAGATCTTTCAGATCACCTGCTGGCCAAGTCAGGCCACAAAATTTTTGAATCTAAAGCCCACGGAGCAGCAAGCTATGTACGCTCTCCAAATGAACACGGTACTTACACCGTAAACACCTTTGGCACTGTGGGGGTGGACTATATGTTATCTGTAACATGTTCTTTAATTGATCCACTCCGCCTATCGGCCACTTGCATAATTACATGTAAACTGCCATTCCAAGGACTGTGGGACTATTCCCTCAATTGGGACCAACCGCGCCCACCTGACATTGCCCTTAAATGGCAAGTAGTGTTCACGTCACTAATTGACAAACCTACATTTAATGTGCCACGATGCATTTTGCCACGTGCATACTCATTAATCGAATTTCATGGCTCTTCTGACAGCAGCCTGACACCCTACGGAGCAGCAAGCTATGTACGCTCTCCAAATGAACACGGTACTTACACCGTAACACTGCTTTCCACCAAATCTAAAGTATTGCCCTCTAATGTGAAGTGTAAAGGTGACACCTTTTGTGTGTTAATCATCTCTGGCATTGTGGGGGTGGACTATCACATGTCAATTCAAATTTAAATATAGGTAATTCATAGTTATTTAGTGTTAGTTATTTAGAGTTATTTTGTTTATTATTTTGTTAGCTGTAAAATTAATTCATTATATTGTAGATATGTTAGTCATTAAGATTTTTGCGTTTGCAACCTCTCCGAGGTACAACATCTCATCCGAGATATGCCTTATTAGCTTCGCTATGGCAACATTTTGCATTATTGCACTTGCAACCTCTCCGAGGTACAACATCTCATCCGAGATATGCCTTATTAGCTTCGCTATGGCAACATTTTGCATTTACTGCACTTGCAACCTCTCCGAGGTACAACATCTCATCCGAGATATGCCTTATTAGCTTTGCTATGGCAACACTTTGCATTATTGCATTTGCAACCTCTCCGAGGTACAACATCTCATCCGAGATATTGCCTTATTAGCTTTGCTATGGCAAAATTGCTATTTAGTGTTAGTTATTTAGAGTTATTTTGTTTATTATTTTGTTAGCTGTAAAATTAATTCATTATATTGTAGATATGTTAGTCATTAAGATTCTTGCATTACTGCATTTGCAACCTCTCCGAGGTATAACATCTCATCCGAGATATGCCTTATTAGCTTTGCTATGGCAACATTTTGCATTATTGCACTTGCAACCTCTCCGAGGTACAACATCTCATCCGAGATATGCCTTATTAGCTTCGCTATGGCAACATTTTGCATTATTGCACTTGTAACCTCTCCGAGGTATAACATCTCATCCGAGATATGCCTTATTAGCTTTGCTATGGCAACATTTTGCATTATTGCACTTGCAACCTCTCCGAGGTACAACATCTCATCCGAGATATGCCTTATTAGCTTCGCTATGGCAACATTTTGCATTTTTGCACTCGCAACCTCTTCGAGGTATAACATCTCATCCGAGATATGCCTTATTAGCTTCGCTATGGCAACATTTTGCATTTTTGCACTTGCAACCTCTTCGAGGTATAACATCTCATCCGAGATATGCCTTATTAGCTTTGCTATGGCAACATTTTGCATTTACTGCATTTGCAACCTCTCCGAGGTATAACATCTCATCCGAGATATGCCTTATTAGCTTCGCTATGGCAACATTTTGCATTACTGCATTTGCAACCTCTCCGAGGTATAACATCTCATCCGAGATATGCCATATTAGCTTCGCTATGGCAACATTTTGCATTTACTGCATTTGCAACCTCTCCGAGGTACTAACATCTCACCCGAGATATGCCTTACTAGCTTTGCTATGGCAAAATTGCTATTTAGTGTTAGTTATTTTGGGTTATTTTGTTTATCATTTGTTAGTTGTAAGATTCACTGTATTATATTGTAAATTTGTTAGTACTTAGGATTCTGTATCACATTAGGATTTTGCATTGTCACACTTACGCCTCTCCGAGGTCTTACCATGTTACTTACATGTCTCACTATGTCGAGATTTCGCATTATTGCATTTGCAACCTCTCCGAGGTACAACATCTCATCCGAGATATGCCTTATTAGCTTCGCTATGGCAACATCTTGCATTATTGCACTTACCACCTCTCCGAGGTACAACATCTCATCCGAGATATGCCTTATTAGCTTCGCTATGGCAACATTTTGCATTTTTGCATTTGCAACCTCTCCGAGGTACAACATCTCATCCGAGATATGCCTTATTAGCCTTTGCTATGGCAACTTTTGCATTTTCGCATTTGACACCTCTTCGAGGTGTATTCTCTAACATCTCACCCGAGATATGCTTTATTAGCTTTGCTATGGCAACATTGCTATTCAGTGTTAGTTATTTAGAGTTAGTTGTTCATCATTTGTTAGTTGTAAGATTCATGTATTATTATGTAATATGTCAGATTACTTTACTACATCTTGTGCCATCGCACTTGCCACCTCTTCGAGGTGCCTTATTTGCCTAAGGTTAATTATGCCCTTCTAATGCTACATTCACTATTACGGCTACATTCACTATCCTTGCCACATATCTCCATACACCCTACCACTCCCATCTATACCTAACTACCTAGCTTGCCCTAACATCTTTTTTTGTCGGACGACCTAATCGTCCTGTGGGGGTGTATGTCAGAGCAAGCTATTTTTTATTTCATAATCATATTTTTATATTTTATTCAGACGCATATCTCTGAGGCTTCTGCACGGCCCATAGCGGCCCGCTTCTCGGTATCTGTATCACCAACTAAGCTTTCAGAATGCCACGTGCGGTGGAGCCTCAGTTCTTAGTAATTCCCTCACACCACATCGATGCAACCGACTCGCTTGCAGCTGTGTCTCACTTCTTGGAATTCCGCTTACGCCACAAGGATGCAAGCTGGCGCAAGGAGGCGCGCAGCTGCACGCCTTGGGATTCCTAGAATCTTACAGCGTCATATTGCGCAGCATGCAGAAATCATTTCTTGTAACACGCGCTAGCGCCCAACGACTGCGAGCGGACCCGGCCTCCCCGCCGCCCCTCCGCCCGTTATGCTTCGTATTAATTCCTCCTCCTGTCACCAGAGTGCACTACCTTACAGCATTCGCCTGCTCTCGCATGCCGCTGGTGATACCATCGCCACCGCACGGCTGCGCTGCCCGCGCGCTCACGCCGCCGCCAGCGCCCCCCTCCCTGCTACGTGTTCCCGGAGGGTGGGGGCTGGCCCCACTCCCGGTGCCTGAGAACAACCAGCAGCCTGCTTTCCCTTGTGTGGGCTTCGAGAAACTTCGCCCGCCATGCGCCCAAGGCGCCCCCCCACCACTGCCAGAGTTTCCGTTGTGCTGGAATTCTCTGGAAATCCAACCGACGCCTCGCCATCCGCCGAGTCGTCGAACCGCCAAATCAGTTCTCCTCTGGTCTTCATGCCGGTCGCATGTGCTCCGCGCCGCGCTCCACGCGGCGTGTATTATACAGTGCTCGTCTCATGCCCATGCCGGGTGGACGTGCCACGCGCCGCACAATGTTCCAGTGCCCGTGCTTGTAACTCTTCCTTTTGTGTAATGTCCAAGTTAAACGGACACGTTGCGCGTTGCTCCGCGACGTGCATAAGGCACCCATGGGTATGGACGCCTTTCTACAATGGTGCTCCGCCGTCTATACGTGTAACTGGCGCCTGCCGCACACGTTCAGTGCTCGTGCTGGTAACATTAGTGCAACTTACTAACGCTCACGCCATGTGGGCAAACAGTGCATTGTAACCCTCATGTTCATATGTGTATTTTCATTGCCACGTGCGCTAATTACTTTCATATGTGTTATTTCCATGCTACGTGTAATTGGCTACTACTTAACAAGCTAATGCACAATGCCACGTGCGCTAATTACTTTCATATGTGTTATTTCCATGCTACGTGTAATTGGCTACTGCTTAACAAGCTAATGCACAATGCCACGTGCGCTAATTACTTTCATATGTGTTATTTCCATGCTACGTGTAATTAGTTACTACTTAACAAGCTAATGCACAATGCCACGTGCGCTAATTACTTTCATATGTGTTAATTCCATGCTACGTGTAATTAGTTACTACTTAACAAGCTAATGCACAATGCCACGTGCGCTAATTGCTTTCATATGTGTTATTTCCATGCTACATGTAATTGGCTACTACTTAACAAGCTAATGCACAATGCCACGTGCGCTAATTGCTTTCATATGTGTTATTTCCATGCTACGTGTAATTGGCTACTACTTAACAAGCTAATGCACAATGCCACGTGCGCTAATTACTTTCATATGTGTTATTTCCATGCTACGTGTAATTAGTTACTACTTAACAAGCTAATGCACAATGCCACGTGCGCTAATTACTTTCATATGTGTTATTTCCATGCTACGTGTAATTAGTTACTACTTAACAAGCTAATGCACAATGCCACGTGCGCTAATTGCTTTCATATGTGTCATTTTCATGCTACGTGTAATTGGCTACTACTTAACAAGCTAATGCACAACGCCACGTGTGCAAATTGTTCTCATCATGCATTAATTTCATGTCAAATATGTAACTTGGTTCATAGGTTAAGTTGTATCTTTATCATAGGTCAAATATGTATCTTTAATTTATAATATACGCTTATATGTTTTGTATTCTATTGTCTCATGGTAACAAGCACCCTATCATCTCCCCATCCTTGCAGTCCCAGACCTGCAAGGGTAGTTATAACCTGTTTTCTCTTCACAGGAGTCTGGGTGGTCCTTCGAAGTCAATTAATCTAATTAATCTAATTAATGGGCTATGGTTGGAATGTTTGGGAGGAGTCGAAGTTTCATTATTTCACAAACCAGTCCACTTTGCTCGACTCCCCCATCCAATTTCCTTCGACCTTTTTCGAAAAAAATGGTAATTGATTACCATTATTGATCTGGTGATGAGTTGCTGTGATATTTATTTGAAAGCTGAGCAACATGGTACATTCGAGAATAAACTGACAGACTTTTTCGTATACCAATTTAAAAGTTTTTTTTTTATTTTCACGAGATTAATAAACGAAATTACGTTATTCTTTCTCATTAAGTGTTGTGGAAGAAAAATTTATTTAGAAAGTGAAGTTACTTTTATTTAATACTCTTTTCAATTAATTTAATTCTTTATAATTTCTTTCTTTTTTCTTTCTGTCTTTCTTTTCATCTTCCTTACTTTATAATTTAATTTTCTTTCATTCTTCATAATTTCTTTCATTCATTCCTTTCGGTATATGTATTGTTCCCACGCCCTACCTATGGCTAGGTGCCAGCCGCGTTCCTATCGAAAATGCGTTCTTATCGTATTGATCAATACCGATATCTAAAGCACTAAAGTATCTCCATCAGCAACCGGGCCTTATAAAGTCTTCATTAATTTAAAGAAGGCTTTGGGCCTTATTGTTCCATCACAACTTGTAGCTTTTAAGTGTGCACGTTGTAAATACAAAGGGTCAGTTTCTGTTATCAAACATTTGTATTGTAGATAACATTGCAATTCATAAGTTCTAATTTTATAATATATAACATCACATTTTAAGAGCAATATGCTTTTACACAAAAAATCATGTATTAATAACTCGTCAAAAAACTATTTCTTTAATCGTACATTGTATTTTGTTTTCAAAACTAGATTGCTAAATGAACACACCTATTCAGGAGTAAATATTTATACTTGGTTGCCGACCTTCTGAGATGTATGCAGCCAAGTCGTATGTTCTTGCTTAGTAATTTTATTGTGTATTCTATAAAAATATTCGTTTTCCACTACACTGCCCTAGTTTCGATTCCCGGTCGAGCCAAGACTTATGAATAGTGTGTGCTTTCCTTGCAATGTCCTAATATGCGTTGCTGTGTGACGAGATAATTCACTTCTCAGGTTGAGAAGACGGCGTGGGAATTTACGTGCGTGGGAATACGTGCTAACCACACGTATCGCCTTAACCGATGGCCGCGAGGCAGAGACGTCGCCGGTAGGCCTGAGCCTGTTCACGGGCTGACGCGCCAAGTACATACACATATACATACATACATACGTATATAATTCTATAAGAATGGTTTGAGAGACTTGCCCAGATTTGTTAATTTATTTGGCAACTATTTATATTCTAGTGATTCTATTTCATGGTCTAGCCATAAATATGAGGGTTTTATGGTTTGAAAGTAATCACTGGTGGCCTGAGGGTTCTAATTTAATGGCTTTGTCGGTTCCTTTGAATGTTACCAGTCGGAACCTTGTATTCCATTACATAGCCACCCTACTCCCAAATAAAGTTGTATTTTAAATTTTTGGACTAATTGAAAATATTTTAAAAAGAAAATACCCCATGGCTGCTTGTTTAACATCATCATAAGATGTAAGCTAATTAATATCCTAGTAGTTTTTCGTTCCACCTGTGCTTTTTCTCGAACCCAATTTGTTTTTCGGTAATTACTTTCTAATCAAATGATGCTGTTTATATACATCTCGTTAGAATCTACTGAATTATCCCTGTGACAACCATATCAGATTTTCTATCATGACACATGTAGAAATGATCAGATTTCCCCCTTGACAATCCAAGGGGTTTCTTATTGTGATTAGACTGTCTTAATTTCGCCGAGCGTTTACGGAAGATACTGTAATAATGTATTTTTATTGGTGAAAAGTCATTAGAACGTGTTTATTGTGAGTTTTGAATGCCAATTGAGCAGATCAAACAAAATGGATAAGCGCAAATAAAAAATGTATGAAGTTGGGCTCTGTATTCCAGTTGTATGGATGGATATTCACTCTGGAGAACTCAATGCAAATAAATTGTGCTTATTGTTTGAAAACAAAACGGAGTTAATTTATTTGTAGAGGGTTGACCTAACTTTTTACTGAGGTAAATCATAGGATAATTAAGTTCACGGCTGTAGGTTAAGCTTCATTTTCGTCCCCCCTATGCTTTTTCCCGATCCCAATTGGTTTAGAGGCTTCTGCCTAATGAGTTGGCTCCTGCCCCAATCTCAGAGTCGGTTGATGTTTATAAAACTATCTGAGCCGTGTCACATCATATTCTGAGGCTTGTCACATTATTATTATTATTATTATTATTATTATTATTATTATTATTATTATTATTATTATTATTATTATTATTATTTTGTTTATTTTCATAGTTTTTGGTTTTACATGGATACCACACAGATACAGAATCAAAGCATGGTAACAGACATTTAAAATCTACAAAACAAATTAAGGCATTCTAACACAAACATAAAATAACTGTTTTCAGATGTAAACATAAAATAACAATTTTCAAATGCTAATAACAAATACAATTTCAAGAATGAGCTTTCAAAACTCAACATGTCCTCCCATGAATCTCCTGACTAGTGAGCAGGTACAGATTATAACCGACTTCTGGAGGCCGATGATAATGCTCTTCTCTACGCAGAGTTCTTCCAACGACCTACAGTGAGTTTTTGGTATCATGCCTGTAGCTGACAGTACAATTGGGATAGTTTTCACTTCTGACACTCACCATTGTTCTTTTACGGCAAATACTAGTTCTCTGTATTTGTCGATTTTAGTCTGGTATGTTGTCATCATGTTGCTGGTATTGACGACTGCAAAATCAATAAACCAAACTTTCTTTGCAGATTTGTCCCAGAGAGTAATATCAGGCCTGTTGTGTTGAATTGTCCTGTGTCAGAATATTGCGGTCCCAGTATAACTTGTGTGTCTCATTGTCTAGTACCGCTTCTGGATGATGCTGGTAGTATGGTGCATCCACTTTCTGAGGTAGCCTGTGTTTTTTAGCTAGTTTGGAATGGATGATGTGGCCCACTTGATCGTGTCACACTTTATAGTCAGTGGGAGCTAGACAACTACAGCCTGATATAATACGCTGAATGGTTTCATGATCTCGACCACACATGCGACATTCATCAGTTAGTACTCCTGGGTCTTTGATGATATATTTTAGGTAATTCTTTGTGGGAATCACCTGATCTTGTAATACTATCATGAAACCTTCGCTCTCAGGGTACAAATATTCTATACTGAGTCATTTGTACGACATTTCTTGGTCGACATTTGGATTGGCTACAGCAGCAGGATATGCACCGTGGAGGAATCGATCTCTTGCTGCAAAGAGAGCTGATGAACTTGCATATCTTGTTTTAGATTGAGGGGCGTGTAATTGTCATCTGCCTGCACAAGTACCTTGTGGAGTCGAGAAGTACATGCCTTTTCTGCTTATAATAATTATGATAATAATAATAATAATAATAATAATAATAATAATAATAATTGTTATTATTTCTATCATTTTTGTCGTTATTATCACTATCACTATTATTAGTATTATTATTAAGTCATTATCTATATTGATGAAAGATTTCTTGCAAAGGAATTTCCCTATATGAACAATCAAAATTTCCGAAACTACTTTGAGCGCAGAACGACAGCGTTTCGTAGAAGACGTGTTTACGTCCTCGTTACGGTGAGGATGCAGCCAGCAGCCGCGAGAGAAGGCAGAGAAAGGTTGGGGAGGGGAGGGGAACACTTGTAAACAGAGGAGGCTGTGGCTGCGGCTGCGGCCTCGGGCAGCGCGTGCCTCCGGAGAAAGCGGAGGAGAGCGACGCGAGAGAGTGGGAAGAGGGGAGGCGAAGGGCGCCGCCGCGAGACAACCTGCTGCGACGTCCTGGGACGCTACGGGCGACTGCTTCTCGGCCGCGTGACCACGAACGTTACGCGCCAAGCGCGCTTCCGAGGTAGCGCCAGGCTTCTGGATAATCAGCCGGCTACGGCCTCGACCTCAGAGGGGAGCCCCTAGACCACGAACGAAATGCTTCACACCGACCGATAGCACAAATTACGCGACAAGGCACTGATCGACAGTACTGCCTTAAAAAGAACACAATATCCCTTCCGCAGTGCCCCTGTTGAGGCGGAAACTTATTTTCGTGATTTGGACGCAGTGCGCTGTTGCCTTAGGCCAGCTAGACGGGACGGGGGGGGGGGCGTCTTAATACCTAAAACTAACTTAATTTAATTTTAACTTTAATTTAGGAGGTATTATGTAGCGCTTTCGCACACTTAACGTAATATTTTTCTTAATACTAACTAATGTTTGTTCATTTGCTTCATTCTTCTTTTTTTCATTCACGCATCTTTCATACTTATGTCATTACATACGCAAACACTCAAGTATGCATGCCTGATCTGATAAAATACAAACCGCATTGAAGCGATAATTTCATAGGATTTAACATTTTCTGATGCGATAATTATATTTTCTCGATTAAACTTTGCTAAGGCATTTCTTTGGGGTACTTTCAGAAAGTTTTAAAAAAATGTAATAAGAATTTGACTCAAAATAAATTAAAATGAATTATTTAGCCAATACAATATGATTTGTTCACATATACATGAGAGTAATGTCAGTGTTTTCTCGAAAGTAATAGAAAATTGAAACACTACACTCTCATTCAAGTGACATTCCTATGTGTACGTTTCTTCTTCATTTAGGGTCGGGAACAGACGAAGGCCATGGGAAATATGCTTGCCTGGGAAATCATTTATGTAGTAATGTGCACATGAATGTGTTTATGTTAATTATCATAGAGTTATTTTTCTAATTATTTGTATACCATCGATTTGACAGTGCAGCTCATAAATTCTGAGTAAGTCTTAAAAATGCAAACTGCCGTCAATGGTCGGGTACTCCTCCATGTAGGTTTTCAAATTATGCAAATTCACCGAATGTTTCTGTAAAAACACACTCCAAACGAAATGTAACTTCAAATTAACTTCTCCCCATAGCACGTCACACACAGTTTTTAACAGTTTTTGACGAAAATAAATAAGAACAAATAGGAACAAAATCAGATAGAAGCAATTTTCAACTGTCTCCCAACAATATAACTTTTTGTCAGCAATGAGAAAATTTTTTTGTATCATTTCAGTAAACTGTTTTTACAAATTTATAAAGCATAATAAATATACACCACAGTAACTAGACTTTTGTAAAATACACTTATTTGCGTTTTAGGCTAAACCGATCGTACTGCGTAATATAATGCGAAAATATTGAAATTTATGCCGTAAGATTTACTCATGATTTATTCATGTCTTATTTGTACCCTATAAAAAAAATTAAAGTATATATTCAAGAATTGAGAAGAAAAAAATTGAATGTCCTGACGCATAGTATTTAGCTTTAGAACTGCTTTGCATCGTCTACATTGAATGCACCTCATATCAGTTTTTTCCCATTCTTCTGCCACAACACGTTTTAATTGTTCCTGTGACTCATGTTTTCATGAATGCACCCTATTCTTTAAATGAACCCATACATGTTCGATCGGGTTCAGAGCAGGAGATTGATGGAGAGTTCGCAATTACTTCGTCAGGTTCCATTTGAGCCACTGTTTGCAAATATCAGCAGTGTGCTTGGGGTAATCATCATGTTGAAAAAATGTATCTTGAGCATAATTGCATTTTATGCTGCATTCTGTTTAACATTTTTCTTCAGAACATCTAAGAATCCTCATTTGTTCATAATGCCGTCGATGATCTGCAGAGTTCCAACCCCATTAGACGACATACACCCCCAAAGCATCTCAGAACTTCCTCCATATTTTACAGTAGGCAGAGTATTGCAAGTTCCGTTACCCGTGTACCCTTTCTCCATACCATTCGGTATCCATAAAAACAACAAGAAGTTGTTTCGTTTCATCTGACCTGAACATCGTATCATTAATTTCGTGCTCTCTGAAGAGTTTAATTCTGGCAAGTCGATTTTTTTATATTTATGAATGCCTCTTTCGTGCTTTTCTGCGATAAGCGTTAGCCGTAATTACACAGAACTCTTCAAATTGTCTGGTTTGATAATTTACTTTGCGTGATTTGTTTCATCAGTTTGCTGATGTCGGGAGCACGTAATGTTGTGGTTTTTCTCACCTGTTGATTTAGGAAACGTTCGTCCTGTGATGGAGCTTCTCTCTCTTGGTTTTTCTTCGTAGGTTATTCGTTGATCCGTAGTATCTAAACTTACGTAACACTTAGTTGACTGTAGAATGAGGTTTGCTCACTCTGCGTCCAATGTCTCGCAGAGAATAGCCTCGTAAACCAAGAGTTACGATGATTTCCTTCACGTCACTGCTAAGTTCTTTCCTCTTTACCATCGTGAAATGCACTAATCCGCAGACTAAATATGGTAGCTCAGAACAGCCACTATTAAGGATGTCTGAAGGTGACGAAAAGTATTAACAGCCTCGAAATAAGGAAATGTATTCAAATGTACAAACAAGAATGTTTCACGTAAATAGAATGAAATTTACACTTTGAAGTGATTTTTGCGATAATCTCTTGCTTCTTTTTATAAATTAAGGAGTTATTACTACTTGTTCTAATTTTTATTATACATTCGTGGAAAATACTTCAATAAAATATTAAGAGTATTTCTATGCAATAATCCATGAATTTCCTATAACGTTTACACTGTACAAACAAGACTTGTGCACTGTATACGCTGGCACATAACACTGATCACATTTCTGCTTGTATTGATTTTTCCGTAAGAGATGAAACATTAAGAGCACGAGACTTGTTTCAATAAGCAAATGTTTGATTCTGAGCGAGAATAAATTTGAAATTTACTTTAAAGTGCACAAACTAGTTATGTTTAATTTCTGAGATAATAATCCTAATAAACTATTTCAATTGGAAATCGTTCGATGGAGTTAGGTAGATTTTTGTAGCTGCGATGTTTGAATGTGTGTAAATGAATCCTTTCAACATTATTCAATACGAATGTAGTGATATAGAAAAACATGGCGACTTAACTATGTCATACAATATTAGACTTCAGTCACTATGGAGATAGGGCAAAGTGCATCTTTCTTTTTTTAACTAATTGGAAAAAATTAAGTAACTTTGTCCTTACTATCAGAAGGAATAATATTTTTATGCGATAAGACATAAGAGAGAACGCATACAAATTCAGCTTGAAATCAAGAACACAGAAGATGATAAGCCCAAGGTCGTGTATATATTAGAGCGTAGATCACAACTTTTCAACGCTGGTTATGTCAATTTGAGAGATCTTCCGTTTGCAATTTAGCACGCGCGTAGGATCGAATTTAAAACCACCACCACCACCACCACTAGTCCTACTACTAACATTTATGGATAGCAGGAGGGTTGCTGTGGTTGAGCTGACTTATCTTGTTACTGGCCCAAGCTATTTACATAAATTAAAGCTTTACAGAATTTCTGGAAACAATCCAATTTGATAATAAGTTATGGAGTACGACGAATGTAAAGAAATGTTGGCCGGTTGGATTCATTGGAAACACACTTTCTAACTCACTAGTGTAACCACAATAGCCCAGACTTTCTCGTATTTGTTTACTAATTTATTATGTCTGGGCTAGCTTTACGGTCTTGCCCCCATCCTCTTGTCAGCTGCCATATATCGCTAGCTATTTTGTTTACATTTTCTCAATTTTCAGGTTAATGGTAGAATCGAAATATTACTTTAAGAATATTAAACAACCGGTAAACTTCGTCCCATTAAGTAATTTTCGTTGAAATACTTTGGAGCCGATTTAAGAAAATATCGTTCATGCGTTACAGTAGATGCGAAATTTGAAGCTCTTTTTCACAGAAATCTTGAGTTTTCGAAAAAATTGATTGGAAGTCTTTTGAAGCATTTTAGTTTCATAAATGCAGTAAAGTACGCAAATTGCTGGAAATGTGCATATATGAAAGGCGTAAGAGATATTTACAAAAATAAACTTTTGTGTAATATTTGAAAAAACAAAAGATCACTAAAATGAATTTTATGTCATCTTATGCTGTGCATTTTGCACTATTCGTACGAAAAGTTTGAAGAAAAAACTTAGAACGGTTTTTCAGAAAACGGCGTTTGAGTTTTTCTGAAACTGCTTTTTAAGTTCATATTCACAGAAAAATTTCGAGTTTTCGAAAAACTTTATGAGACATCGTTTGAAGCAAATGTACACAAATGTAATAATGTGAACAAACCGCCGCTAACATAAATATTACTGACATAACAGACGAGCCAAAAAAGTACATTTTTGTAATTTTTGAAAAATCAAACGAATATAGCAATATGGCATTAATGTCATCTTGTAGAGTACACTTGACACTATCCCTACCCAAGGCTTAAAGAAATGCTCAGGAGCCGTTTTCGAGAAAAATCTTGTTTTTGTTACTTTTTAACATTGCACAAATCGCACCCAATATTGCGCGAAAACTACAAAAATTTCCAAACAACTGTACTGATTTTAATGAGCTGACTAATGTTTTCTCTTCTTCATTTAGTTCCTTTCGTAGGTTAGGGCCTCGGTAAAGGACCTCCATCTTACTCGGTTTACTGCTACAGTTATGATTTGTCCTTCCCCTGTCGTTCTCCATGTTGTTCTCGCCCAACCTTGGCTTCTACTCCCTTGTGGGTACCAACATAGTGCTTTTCTCTCAAATGACTTTCGGAGTTTCCTTACAGTATGTTCTATCCAATTCCATTTTCTGCGCTTAATTTGCATTGCTATTTATGTTTCATCAGCTTTCTTTAGCAGTTCTTTATTTGGTAGTACTGTGACCAATTCATTCAATTAGGATTCTTCGTAGACATCGGTTTATGAATTCTTGTAAATTATGTGTTATATTCCCCGTTATTTTCCAAGTTTCTGATCTATATAAATGCATAGATGAGTTGAAAATGCGTAGTTTTGTATTTAAGGCCACATTCCCGCTTTTCTAGATGTATAAAACGGGCATTTGCTTTGTTGATTCTTTGTTTAACGTTTTCATCTGCGCCTCCATCAGTTATTATACTACCCAGGTATTGAAACTTGTGAACATCTACTTCCTGATTAATTTGAAAGGCGTCTTGGACATTGGCATTTCGTTTTTCTACAGTTAATTAGCAGCCTCACTTTCTTTGCTTCCTCATATAATCATTCAGCTTTGACGTCATGTTCATAAAAGTTTGGGAGAGATGAGATGCGTCTTCCGCATACTGTATGTTTTCCAGAGTGCCCGTAAAACCCCATCTAATACCTCTTCTTGTTGTTACTCTCTCCTTTGTTGTTACTCTTTTCATCACATCGTCCAAATAGGAGAGGCGACAGGACGCAGCCCTGTTTCACTCCATTTTACTTCTATTCTGTCTGATATCCCACCTCGCATTACGTAACATCCAAAACCATCGTATAGTTGTTTTACATGTTCAATTAAAACTTCAGTGAACTTATGTTTCCTTTATACTGTCCAGATACTATTTCGATTTAGCGAATCGGTGTAACCTTTAATCTTCCTTAAACGCTCACAATAGTAAACTGCATTAACTGTTCGTTGCTCGTGCAGGAAATCAACGTATGAGTAGACTGACTCCTTTGGCATCCCATAAGACAGCCATTAGGGCTTATGGAGAGACAAATGTCTTTGCTTTGACTGGCGCTGATTCATGTTTTGATTACCATTCCAAACTGGATCTCTCCATTTCAGGAGATTAGGAGTGCACCCACGTTTCATCACATGTGAAAATACAGAACTTAGAAATAAGTCTTCTCCTGCATCATAATAATTCAAACGTCTTTGAAAAGCTTCTATCCTTGCAGTCTTATGATTTGCATTTAAAAGTTTCGCTGTCCACACCGCAAAGATTTTTCGGTATTTAAAGTGGTTTCTGATGATTGTTTGCACACTTCCACACGATAATGAAATTGTTTCACACACATCACGAACAGTTACTCGTCTGTCATCACGAATAATGTCTTCCATTTTCCGAAGCTGCATTTTAATCATGTCCGCACTGACTTGGAAATGTAATTACTGTAATGTAGAGCCAGGGAAGCAGCCAAAGTTTTGCAAAATATGATGCTTTTGTATGTGGTACTGTATTTTGCTTCGCGAGTTGCGAGCATCCTTGAGCACCACACCCGATTGTGCCGATAAAGTCCAGCTTTATCTCGTTGCGGCAGTCACCTTGTACTCGATGAGGATCACGAACAAACAACCTCCTGATGTGCCGAAGATTATCTGCGGGAAATTCTCATCGGCCCTTCACTATGCAACATGTCAGCACTGAATTCCCATCTGCTCGTTATCGAACCACGATAAAATAACGCATAGTACCCATTCTGATAAAAACTCAATCTCTTATGTTCTAGAATGTTTGAGAGTTCTAGAGAGTTTGTAGTTTTCAACTTTTCCGTTTTTTAACTTTTTGTTTACGTTTTGTTTGGAGAAAAAATAATGCTGACACGTCTCAGTTCTGAGTCTTAAATTCATTCTAAATGTCATAATCTTATAAAACCAAGATTGTATTGCAAATTTCCATAACTCATTAAGGTCCTCAACGAACTACTTTAAATCGCTGGATATGGATGCTTCTAGTTAAATGACGAAGAGTCACGGAACATTTTAATTCATGAGATCCTGCCCAGAGAATCTCGGTGTGACTGCCAGGCTGATTAGAGTCCCATTATAGAATTTTTTTGAATAAAACATGCAAGTTTCCATTCTAGAAGCAGAAACTACTTTAATTTTTCTATTTGATAAAAAAAAATAGACAGAAACATTAAAGAGAACTGATCAAGTTACCGCCGTTAGCTCGCATAAGAACGTGAATGTGTAGCTTCTCTGTTCTGCTTCCCAAAGACATTTGTTCCGCATTCAAGGGGTAATACAAAACAGTTTTTTCTGTCACCTCTTGCAGGATTTTGGGCATAAACGTTTCGAATGATTTGATAAGTATGTGGGAAAATGTTTAAAGAATTTGGACTGTTTATTCTGTGGATATCCACTGTCATGTTGTTTACTCTCCAGGAAGACATCAGAAATATTCAGACACCCCGATGGAAGTTTGAGTCATACACTCATCGTCGAGCTGTCTTAACACATATTTTAGGAGAGCAGGAAATGAACTACAACCAGGAAAGTTTTCAAAGGATTCAAATACTATTACAACAACCATAACAAGGAAGCCGACTCTCTTCCTGCATTTCGACCTCCAACGGTAAGAAAACGAGCATGCCAGGAGTTCAATGTCACGGCCGGAAGATGCATAAATTTCTGATATTCCAGTCTACGTTTCGTTTTTATTAAAATTATTTTCGACTTATTAATAAACTAAAGTGGGTATCGTTAGAAAATGTGAGAGCGAATGAAAATCAATGTCAATAAAATATCCTGGGTACAAATTAACAAGCTTGTTCCACATCGTGTTATTTTCAGCTTTCATCGTGTAATTTTCAGCTTTATTATTATTACTATTACTATTATTATTATTAAAATAATTATTATGATAGTCTTATTAATGAACTTTATTTAGAAATAAGTACATTATTTATTTGACAGTACTCGTCTGGTCTCACATGGTTTGTCGCCTTTCCTCTTACCTCTAGTTCGAGAAGGATAATTCACTGCGCATATCCCCGTTCAGCACTCCCGGTAAATACCCGTGCTAACAATACCGTCATTGCATCATTTATTTTATCTATTTATATAATTGTATCAAAAAATAGTAGGTATCCGATAAACAGTAAAAATTTGCAGTGGAAGTTTTAGTACTCGGAGTGTCTAAGCAATGAAACTGCCACTCTAAACGCTTACGTATTCCAATAATATTTTTTGAAAATGGTGTTATCTTCAATCATTCACGGTTACTTGCCTTCGTTGTGAGAAATCGCTCCCTGAATGAATGTTTTTTTCGCAACTGCAGTGTGTGGGTATTGAAGTGTATGGAGGCCTCGCTGCAGTCGTGACAACACTGACTCACCGACCACCGTGCGCTTGACGTCCTCAGAGTTGTTTGTCGCCGTTGCTCCATTAGCCAGCGGTCGGCAAGGTCTTGCCATGCCCGGTGCATACAGGGGCAGATGCGGTCTGCACTCTCGCCCAAACGCACATCAGTGCACACACTTCCTTACGCCACTCACTTTATTATTATTATTATTATTATTATTATTATTATTATTATTATTATTATTATTATTGGCGTATAAGCCATTACTGACTACGCTACACGATTAACGTGTGTAATTTTTCCAGGACCAGCTTTCCAGCTATATCCCTCAGAACAAGGTTGTTACGCCTTGAAGTGTGAATTATGAGATAATAGGATGATGAGGCGTGAAGGGACAATCACAAATACAACCATGTCTATATAGAGCTCGAACCTGCCGCCACCTGGGCGAGAGTGCAGTTAGGTGCGGACTGCACTCTCGCCCAAACGCACAGCAGTGCACTCACTTCCTTAGACGAACCAAGTTGAAGCGCAACCGATTAAAATAATAAATCCAAGACCAAATATACTGCGTTTGGAAGTGGTCATTCCATAGGATTTAACACTTTCAAATATAATAAATATGTTTGTCTCTTCTGGATATAAATGTAACTTCATTATCTGTGCACGTCTTATAGAGTTCGATGGGAAATATAGTTATTGAAATTGTTCTCCATGTTTTCACGGCAATGGTAGAAGTATGTTTCTTTACGAAGGACATGTAAGAGGGATAAGAGTCGTAATCTATAGCTGATTTACTTTTGAAAATGGATTTTATTACGTCGCACAGTGGAAAAAATGATGAAAAATCTGGCCATAAGTCTAAATATCAATCAATTTATACCAAATTTGGTATGAATACTTATTTAATGTTTGGAAATAAGGATCTAATGCCAATTTGCAAAAATTCGAAATGACGGCTTATTCTGAAATTATTAAATATGCATTTTATTTGTATACAGTATTATTAATTACAATTGTTAACTACAATAATTACTTTAATTTATAATTACATACATTTGTTAACATATTTGTGTATTAAGAATTTAATAAAGTAATATAAATATAAAATTGAAATATGTTGAATATTTTTGTTAATATTCATTTTTGTTTCTCACAGAAAATAAATTAAAAAATATACAAACAATCATTCAAAAACAATTCTATCAAGTGGGAACAAACATGTTACTCTCACAGCAAGGGCTACAAAATTACCAAAAGAAATCATCGTTGCAATCGACGTCTTCATCATCTTCTGATAATTCAGGCAGAGGACAATCAAGAAGGTTGATAGCATCAGGTGAGAGCATGCTTGTATGCTTTTTGGGAAGTTTTCTTTGGCTGGTAATCAGGGGGTCTGATGACATCAGCAACCAATGGAAGACATCTTCCACTGTTTTTTCGCGGGAACATTTTCTTGAATATCTTTCCCGGTAACTTTTGAAATCTTTGTTTCTTGCTTCTTGAGCCTCTTCAGATAACTGACCAATGGGAAGAATAGCAAACTGAATAATCTTGGAACCATGGATCAAAATTTTGTGGGTGGAAGTTGGCATATAGTACCACGGATAAAGTTCAACAAATTTCTGTGCAGTTTCCAAGCTGTATCTCTCAAACTCAGAAACTTTTATTTCATGGCCACTTGATATAACTTGTAATATTGTATGAAATCTGTGAATAATATTGAGATCCACACCCGTAATATTGTGAGACAGTAATTCATCTTTAAAAAACCGCCTGGCAGTGCTGCCATCATTACTACTCCCTAAACCAGGTTTTGAATGATCAACTACTATGAAGTACAGCGTGTCACTCTACCGGTTGCGCCACAGAGTCACAACAAATTATTGTGCTATCTGTTGGAATATACCCTTTTCTCCTGCAAATGCTCAAAAATTCTCTTATTTTAACGCATGTTATATAATGTTAATATTAATAATGGTAATAATCATAATAACTGTAATAATAATATTCATTTTTTAATGGTGAGGCTCGGGCCGTTAGGTGTGCCCTTCTACCTGACCACATTGGACAATTGCATTAGACATCATGACAACTTTCATTACGAATCAAAAAGAAAGATAATTGACACAAAATATACGTCTTACTGCGGCAATAATAGACGAACCTACACAAAGCTCCAATAATATCTGTGAGAAACTTTGTATAAAAATAGGTTATTGTATTGTACCCATGAGGTAATATTCGTCGTGTTAAAATTTCCGTTCTCACTTACATTATTTCTAATAAAAACTAGATCCGCAGATATGCGCAGCTAATTTTCGGCAGCTAACTTCTTTACATATAAAAGAATAATATACAACGAAAAACATGGCGGGATCTCGTGGGAAGTATAACTTTCACTCTACACGAAGATTAATGATCCAAATATTTAACACTAAAAATTAAAAACTTTCAGCTTGTCATTGTAAGCACATAAGTTACACATTTATAATAATTTTATATGCAAAGGTATAGTTCAAACCTCCAGGAACACTGTCCATGTTGTTTAACACTGTTTCGTTTCTATACAAGGAAGTTATTTGTACTCAAACGGAAGCCACATAGCAGGCTCTCAAACGCAGCGCGGGAGATACAAAACAAGAGCAGGTTTGGGCTAATGGTGTCATGCACCTAATAAAGTTACAGTATTCAGTTGAGCGGAATTTAATGCAGAATTTAATCTATTTTCTATCCCTATAATGCAAATACCTATTTTTTGAAATTTGAGTTTTCGACTTTTGGCCAGGTTTTGGCGAAAATTTTCCACTGTGCGTCGGAGCGAATATTTTGTTAACGATTCTTGCCAAAAACGCTTATTTTTTCCTGTATTCAGAATTCAAATAATATGTTTTAGGGTACTAGAAAACGTTCGCAGAATACACTTCTCCATGTAGCACGTCACACAGTTTTTGACGTAAAATAAATAAATGCTTTCCGAGTTACTTAAATGATCTTGACATTATTTGACTTGGATTATGCTTGAACCACGCTCAAAAAGTTTAAAATAGCTTAAAAGTTTGCTTCAATCTAAATTAAAATGAACTGTGGAATTATACTTGGGTTGTGGATCCTCATACTGGACACGGTGGCCTCATTCTAGTTAATGTCGCATTTTCCATTTTTTGTTCGCTAAACTCCCTTTCTTTTGCCAACTTTCATGAACAATCCAAGTTTGAGGGGCAACAACTCCAAGACCAAATATAATGCGTTTGGAAGTGGTCATGGTATAGGATTTAACATTTTCAAATGTGACAAACATGTTTTCTCCGTTACTTCAATGAACTTGATATTCTTTGATTCGGGTTATCTTTAAAGCAAGCTCAGGAAGTTTAAAATAGATTAAAAGTAATTAAAATGAACTGTGGAGTTACATTTTGTGTTATGGCTCCTCGCATTGGACACTGCCCGCATTATAGTTGGGGGTCGCCTTTTACGTATACAGGATCTCCAACCAACTATGGACCACCCCCATAACTTCTAGATTGTTCAGGATATCGAAATGCAATTTTCGCTGAACAATGCAGAGTCATGGGGAAAGTAGCATGTCGTAGAGAAACTGTATATAATATTTTTAATTTTCGAGAAATTTAATCTTTGGCATTTAAATGGATCTATTTTTTCCCGTCAGCAATGGATAGATCATGAAAATAATAAAATGATGCATCATATGTTGGTACTTGGATTGTAATTGGAGTATATAATTAGACATTCTGCCATGCGATTTTGACTAAACTAACAATATTTCATGTAACAGTCCTTGCAACTCTCGCCTTCGGAGGCCTTCGCGGCGTCAAGATCGTAGCGGGGAGACTAAGAGGGGTGGCAGTGAGGCAGAAGTGCAGCAATCCAAGGTCTGAACACTCAGTTCACACTAAGAAATACTAATTTTAACGATGAGAATGAGAGATGTTTTCCATTCATTCATATCAATTTAACGAGTATTCTGCTGAAATTTCAAAATTCGATCATTACAAAGAACGGTATAAACAATTGGTAGCGTAAAAAAGAAATAATAAATATCATTTTCGAACTTGACAACAATCCAACCACCTTCTTTGGTAAATTTCATTTTTAATTAAGATGGTCACTCCTTAACCTCACTTCGCAACTATACGACTACTGCTGTTCATAAATGGAAAAGAAAACTGTACTCTTCCGTCTGGTCGTCGATTTTCAAGTTTGTGGCAGCACGTTTGTGGCGCTATGAAGTGAGAAACTCTCTAACCAGTATTAGCAGTCGTGACTGTAGATGCGCATGTTTGATCAAGTTTAGTATTGTCAAAAGTATTTCAGAACTTTTATTACTTTGTTCTTTTGGTACATCTTTAAATAGGAAGTTTATAACAGCAAATAATAAGATAACATTCCTACCTACAAATTATTTAATAAATTAATCGAGATATTACAATGAAAATCTTTAAGCATTCATTCCCTTCCCATGTTTGATAGCTTCTTTCTGCCATAAAATGAGCACGATTCTTGCAAGTTTGAAAATAATCTTTATTATTATCGTTCTTCCGCTACAATTTCTTTAATTTTGTTCTTTTTGATTATCGATTCTTCGGAATTTCAGTAGAAGAAAAGCAATTCAGATGAACAAATGGGAAAAAATCTCTCATTCTGGTCGTTAATATTGATGTTTGTTCACATGTTATTCGTGTAAGGCGAAACAGAATCGATGCCGGGAAGGCCATCTTCCCCAACGGGGAAGAACAAGAAGTTGCAAGAACTTGAAGTTGAACAGGAAATGTACGTTTACTTAAAAATCACATGTCAGAAAGTCTAATTTTGTACTCTATTTACTATCAAAATACTAACATATGATACATTATTTTATTCCTCTTTTCATGATCCATCCATTGCTGGTAAGAAAAATACGTAGTAGTACCATTTAAAAAATCAAAGAATAAATTTCTCGAAAACTAAAAATATAGACCATATCTCTAAGGCATGTTACTTGCTCCACGATTCCGCATTGTTGGGCTTTGGAAAAACGTTGACGTACGTGGCGACATGCGTCACGCTCGACTACAATGACTACGGCACACACGCATCATACTATTGTAGTGTAACGAGCTTCTAAACCATCGCTTTTCACACCTAAACCCTCTAGGATCGTACGTAACGCTGGTGCAGAACGTAGTAGGTGATAATAGGTCTCACTTCATGAAATAATTAGGATCATTTCTAGGACAAATTTGGAACATTAAGGAAACGGAAATTAGTGAGTGAGTAACCTCACTGTTTGTATGAGCGAAGCCTAGACTGGAGAGGAAATAAATAAGTTAAAAATACCCAATGAATAATTTCATCATTAAGTTATTAAATTGATAAGTACATATGCCAGTAAGTAGTATGTAAATCAATAAATAAGTAAACCATCAAATAAAAGCACATTAGGGGCAAATGAGAGTTAGGGGCAAAAGTAAGCGCAGAGGCGATGGTGCAGAGACTATCTTCTGTGGCGCATTTTGATTTCAGGTGCCTAGGAGGCCAAAGACTGGAAGGAGAATGCCTGACGTTCGCTCCAGGAAATAAATAAATAGCTCACAAAAAGGTTGGAAGATTAGCATGTACTCATCTTGAGACGGCAGGTTTAACCCCATGTAGGGGTTTTTCCTCAGTACCTTATGGGCTCTTTTCTACGGCGTTGATGGGATGGACAGTCCATTTGGTCGGTCGGTCGGTCGGTCGTTAGTGATTCCGAGCGCGTCAACTGCTAGGTCATTATCTCCGTAAGTGTAGTGCATGCTTTTTTCTCGGGAGGAAGCGGTGATTTTCCCCCGGCGAATGGCGAGATCCGGCGCCGACCTACCGTCGGCTAGCGGGGCTATCTTCAACCAGATATTTCCCGCTAGCGAGGCACCGCCCCATCAAGGACGAGCTCTAAACTCCCAACTGGTCTCCCGGCATGTGCATGTTAGTGTAAGTGTGTGTAAGTAAGGGGTGAGGATAGGACAAGGAGGGAGAAAAGATTGCACGCGGTCCGTGGCCCGTTTCTTAGGGTAGTGCTCCGGCATTCACCTGTTGATCGAAGAAACCACGCAAAACTATCGATCAGAGCAGCCGCCCGCTAGAAGTCTATAGGCAGCGATTGATTCGACCTAACTTCCTAGCTAGTGTCGGAAATCCTGCCATCGTTGGGACTCGAACCTAAAACCTCCCGGTTAGAGGCACTGAAGTGATGTCAGTTGATTCCCTTAGCCAGCTCTGCTGGCAGAGGGACCTTTTGGGGATAATACCAGAATTCGAAATGTAAGAACGAGGTAGGATGTAAGAATTGTAATGGCTTCGGCCTAGTCACAGAGTACAAAGTTATTTAATTTATATGTGAAATATATACGTATTAAATACAAAATCCTCATCCCAACTATACTTATTCATTCACTCACACCACATGAACATCTCTATCATCATCCATCCAGGGAGACGCAAGTGTAAAACAGCTCTGTGATCACCTGACCTAGGACATAAAGGAGCAGGACTCTTTCCTCAGGCCTGCATGCAGAGTCTAGCCACCATGAACGGCGGTCGGCGAATATCTCGCGAAATGTTGGATGGATTGTTGGGCTCTTATTAGGTTGTATATTGATGATGCTGCCTACTCAATTTATTTTGACGTCACTGATCCTAATTTAATGCGCTACAATGTATATTCCATTTTTATATATTTAATTATTTTTTGATTATTTTGTAAAATGACACGTAGAAAATTTGAAGGAACTTACGATTAAAAGATTCCTCTCAAACCCCCCTGACTATCTCTCGTTCCCTCCAACGTGGATATCCCCCTCGCCTGTGCGGCGCGAAGTGCCGGTTTAATCGACTAAGTTGTACCGAGTCCACTAGCGTGCCAAACGTTCTATAATTGAGCATCGACCTTTAATTTGAAACCAATACAAAACAAGGAAATTGAATATGTGCAATATTACGTTTTTTCAGGAAGAAGTAATATTTCAAAATAAAATAGAAATAAACTGAAGAGTATTATCAGCTTGGGGAAAATTCTAGAGTCTCAAATTCATCTCCTTGAATAAAAATTTTTGGTTAAAGTAGGGTACACGGTACACACTCAGAAGCGTGGCGGCGGGGGCGGGGGGGAGGTGTCGCCTTAAGCCCTCCCTCAAATTAGGCTCTGATAGAAATGAGTAAAACTTATTGATACGCGATTTTCTTGGCTTGCCCTTCATACGCTTTGCTCCCGCCGCATTGTAATGCAAATTTACTTTCAAAGGCCAGGTTTCTCGCTTCGCTCGCCCGAATCCAAGTCACGGCGAGGGTCGGGCCTTCGGCCCTCGCGTTCACTATAAACATCCTTGACTCTATCCACCTCATAATTACCAATTCACTTTTATAAGAAAGCAATTTTCAAGAAAGACTCCAGATTTCAAAGCGCGCAGTTACCACCGGAGTGGTCCGAAGTGCAGGTTTAAACGACTTCCGTGAGTTGTACCGTACACTAGACTTCAGTCAAATTTTTAATTAAATGGAAAAAGAAATCCAGAACACAAGCGTTTTGTCAATAATGACTTACGGTGCACAAACCTGGTCTCTCATAGCAAAATACGAGAATAAGATCATGATATTCTAGAGAAAAGCGGAAAGAATAACGCATAGATAACGCGGAAAGAACTACGCATAACCCTCGCACTCAAAAATAAAAATGTAGACAAACGGAACACAATAGAAATCGAAGACATAGAAAAAACCAATAACTTGAAATGGAAATTGAGAGGACATATTAAGAGCATCCAACAATCACGTTGCACTCGTCTTTTAACACTCTGGGAAGGCTGAAGGTAAGGAGACAGAAGATGAAGGCAGAAGGCTTCAAAGATATAAGACAATGAACGAGAGTGGCGAAAGAACGAGCAGAATGGACATTATTCACTAGCCAATAAACAGCCAGTGTGTTACGTGTGCTAGTGGTGCAAATGCAATCAAGAAGTGATTAATGATTTTAAATAACAAATGGTGTTATGAATCAAGTGACTAATGTAATTAAGACACACTCTTCTAAAAGCTTGAGAAGCTTTTCTCAATGTAAGTTACCCTGTCAATAAGGATGCCCTCTACCTACGTGGAACGTTAATGGCTCTTAACCAAAACTCATAACAACGTAATCCAAATAATCGAATTCGATTCCATCTACACAACAGACAGTTTAGAAAAATGGGTTTCGAACGCTGCACAATTTCACAAGGATCCAACACCGTATCATTGATAGAAACGCAGTAAATAAAAAAATGTAGATACGTAGAGGACGCATAAAGAGTTCAACTTCTCAAATGATTCGAATGTGCACACTTTTCTCGCCAAAAGAAAGTTTACATCAGAATCCTAAACAACTTAGCTGGTTAAAGCGTTCAGTAACACTTCGCTTCTTGCTGAAGACATACATGAACCATTCTTAGAATAAACAGCAAACAAAAAGCACATAAAGTCATCTTAGACTAATTCACGTTTGTACCTATTGTTCGAAACAAGTACTTTTTATGTCTGTAACAAACTACACCAAGAAATGCGTTGCGAGAAATGTGCGACGAGGAATGTGGAAAGAGACCGGTGAGGCTTCATCCACGCACTAGAAATATATCATACGACGACTCAAAAACATTAAAGTGCCACAAGCCCTACTAACCGAATGTCTTGACTGCAGAGTTGGCTGCGAAATCAGTTGCGAGACCCATTTGTTTTTTTATTGAGTTCCCTTGTTTAATTTTAATTCGTAACATTGTTTTGTCATCATGAAAGTAAATCCTCTGTATATTTCAAAATGTCTAAAAAAATTGCTTTATTGTATTGAATTTCAATCTTTACTTATTTATTTTACTGAAACAAACAGTTAAAAACTGTATGTGATGTATACGAGAGAAGTAGAATCTGTGAAAGTTTTCTTGAGGTCCAGGATCCCTTTCTCTTGTTCTTGAACTATGAATGGTAAAATATGAAATAATTCATAATAAAATTCACTATTAATAAATTCATTCTTAAATGAACGAAGTACAAAGTGGGACAGGAAGTACGTGTATTACATTACCTTTATTAATATAGTTAATTCAATTCTTTAAAAATTCCTACAAGTTTCATCTTTCAATTTTTTTTATCCATTATGCACCGGTTTCCATACAAGTATATTTTTCCACAACTTTTTTCTAGCTAATATTCGTTTAAAGAAAACATTAAGAAACAGTTGGTTATCGAACCTTTCACGGCTCAAAGTAATAACCTCGTTCATTTTTGTAGAGCAGTTTAGTGTTATCTGCGATAGCGAGCGTCCAAATTTCGGAAAGGGAGTAGAAAAATGTGACGATCGACCCGAGCGAGAAACTATTTCGCCCACCGAAGAGGCGAACGAGAAACTCTTAAAAGTGTTTTTAGGTTGATATGTCTCCCTCATTTTCCACATTTCTCGTTGAACATTTATTGTAACACATTTCTCGGTGAAATCTGTTGCGGGCCTTACACGTATTTATAAAGAAATAAGCGTACCTCGTAATGCTGATCCACGTTAATCTGCTTTCCGGCATCATTATGGAATACGAAAGTCACACGAAAAAAACCGCATTGACCTTATCTCGAATTTAGAGGATCAAGCCCACGCGGTATTACAAAACTGAAGGCGCTCTGCACACGTTCGCAACACTACATCGACATGAATAGCCAGCTTCCGTAAACGCGAGGCATGGGATAGCAGTGGCGGTTGGACACGAACTGGTGTATTTTCGCATCAGAACCCTCTCTCGCACTACTTCTTAGCTTCCGCGGAAGACCAACCTCGCGGACGAATACAAACAATGCTTTCGCTCTCGAATGGAGTAATCGCTCTGATACTTCGATTAAGGATGTTTTGTCCTATTTTAAATTATAAACACACTGCAAAGTATTAATTTATGGTCGCATTATCGTTTTATCATTGAGTGCTTTTCAGTAGCTCTCAAGATAGTGATCCACATTGATCTTTCTATCCTAGACAATGATGTAGTGACATGAAGGATCGGGCAAAATAGGAATGGGGAGGCGTGAACATTCAAGAAGCCTTTCTAAAAATATAATATACTTCCTGTTTTTCAAATCGAAACAAATCAATAACTGGTGAATTACAGTTCACTAAAATAAAGAAATCAAACTTGCTGAAGAATGAGTTATTTTTTGACGTTATCAAGACAATATCAAAGAACAGTTTCAATTACGTTGTTTTCTCTACATTTGACTGATTATTTCGTATTTCCGGGCGCGTCAACTGCAACGGCCATTAGAGCCATAAGTGTAGTGCATGCTCTCCTCAGGAGGTGCGGTGATCTTCCCCCGTCGGATGGTGAGATCTGCCGCCGACCTGAATTGAATTGATTTGAATTAATGCCTTATTTTACGTGGCGAGACTCGGGCCATCAGGCCCGCTCTTCCGTCTGACCACGTAAATTTCGCTACGCTCCTTTCACCAACTAGCAGAGAAAGGAGGTATTTCTTGGGCGAGAAACAGGCGATTTGAATTTAGCTCAGAGGCGTCATTTAGGCTTGAGGATCTTTTACATGCAAGTAAATCTACTCACATGGGACAGCCGGCTTTACTTCCCCTCCGAAGGAAGGCGTACGAAGGATTTTTTCGCCCTGAAAAAATCCACGGCTTCGATCGCGTTTGAACCCACCAACTTGGGTACAGTCCGAAACGCTAACCGTTACACCATCGCCGCCGCCGACCTGCACGACCTGCACTTCGGCAAGCGGTGTTTTCCCCAACCAGGTGTCTCCTACCAGCTGGGCCCCGTTCGAGGAAAACTACCAGCAAAGATGGCTCCGGGCATCAATTGATGTTACCGCAGTGCTTGTGACTGAGAGATAAAAGGGTTGGAGTCCCGACGGTGGCAGGAGTTTCGTTACTTGCTAGTCAGCTGGGTCGAGTTCAGCCGTTGCTTGGAGGAGAATTCTAGCGGCCGGCTGCTCAGATCGGTAGTTTCTCCTATCAACACTAGGCGAATGCCGGAGCACTACCCTAAAAAATGGGCCAAGAACAGCATGCGATATTTCCTTCCTCATCCTTGTCCTATCCTCTCACTTTTTACTTACTCGCACGTGTAAGTAAGAGACTCCTACCTATCGGCACAAAAAATATATTTTTTGGCATTTTTTCAATTTTTCTCATCCAAATATTATATTTGAAATACTCGTATGACATTAAAAGTATTATAGAAAAGAGAAACCTGGTGTTATATACACATTTTCGTCGAAAAATGTAGAGTGATGGTTTAATAAATCCGGGTGCGTCAACTGCTGAGGTCATTAGTAAGTAGAGTGCATGTGTTTTCCTTAGGGGTGGCGGTGATCGTCCCCCGTTGGATGGGGAAATTCGGCATCGATCTACAGGTCGGCTAGCGGGGTTTTCCCAACCAGGTATCACCCACCAACGGAGCACTTCCCCAGCCAGGAAAAGCGCTAAGTTCCCGTCTAGTCTCCCGATATGTGTTGTATATTGAGTGTGGGTGTGTAAGTAAGTAAGGAATGAGGATAGGACAAGGAAGACGAATGGAAGATCGCGCGCGGTCCGTGACCATTTGTTAGGGTACTTCTACGGCATTCGCCTGATGTTGACCAGGGATACCACGGAAAACTACTGAACACAACCGACAGGTAGAATTCTTCTCCAGACAGCGGCTAGCCATCTAGCAAGTGTCGAAAATTCTGTCACCGTCGTGACTCGAACTCTAGGCGCTCCAGGTCAGAGACACTGCAGTGACATCAATTGATACCCTGTGCTACCTAATCCGGGGAAATATCCCTGAAGTTTTATGTGAAGTATAACCCTAAATTTAAAGCTTTGTTTTTAAAATAGCAGAGTTTCAAGTCGAGCTAGATCGATCGAGGAATATTTATTTTGGAAAAAATCCTGCTAATAATCTAGGGGCCAGTGTCGATCATAGACTGTTGGATGGATCAACGAGGAGCAAAAAAGAAAGAGAAGAATATACCAAGACACTCAAAACGTGTATGTCGTTGAAATCTCGAAATTAATTTTTCCACTTTACAGTCAAATTTAAAACTGTTTCATTGTTTCACTTTCTCGAACACGTACGCATATACGTAATTTTTGAAAAATCAATTTGGCGTTTCTGTCATCTTATAGAGTGCATTTAGCACAATCCCTATAAAAAGTTAAAAGAAATAACTTGAAGTGGTTTTTGAGAAAATCTTGTTTTTTCAATTTTTTTTAACATTGCACGAATTGCACGCAATATTGCGCAAAAACTATTAAAATCTTCAAAAATGTACATGACCTTAATGAAAGAACAAAATAAGGAAAACAAATTTTATTTGAAGAAAAAATCCGTCTTTAGTTTTGTTCTTGTACAAAGACCCCGAAAAAATCTTACTTTTGAAATTTTTGAAAATTTGAGTTAACTGTGAAAATTGGTCTTATGCCACATTTATAAGTGCTTTTTACTCTACTGTTTCTATAAATTCAAAGAAAAAATTTAGAGCAATTTTTAAGAAAATTTTGAAAATGTCCCAGGGGCTTTATGTAAAGTGCCTCAAAAACTAATAAATAATTTTCAAAGTCGCAGAGCTTTGAGTGAAGCCAAGTAGACAGGGGTTTCTTCAATTTGGAAAAAATCCTACGCATGGTTTAGGCGCTGGTGTTGTTCACATACACCAGAAAGACAGACAGACGGACGGACAGACGGTCGGACAGACTCACGGGCGGTCGGTTAAAAAAAACAACACTTTTTTGGTATCAGGGGACCTAAAAACGTGTATTTCTCTGGAAATCTCGAAATCGATTTTCTGCAGTATTACATAACTTTCCCTATACTACGTAAATTACTCCGTAAATTACTCCGTATATACGTACTTTTACGTAAAAGTAAAAATTGGATTCTTTTTACGAAAAGAAATGTTTAAGAAACTTTTACTAAATTGACTACATTTCACGCAGAATTACGCAAAAAGTTACCATATTTTTGAGACATTGTGCATGAACATATTTCAAGGTCTTTTTTTCAACAACAAATTTCATTTAGGAATAAATCTTTCTTCAATATTGTCATTGTAGGAAGACGGAAAAACTGATCATTTTAGAAAAATCACGAGTTTCAAAGTAAATGAAACCTCCTCCATTCCCTTAAGCGTTCTTTACACTACCCAAGGACAAAGTTTTTTTTTTTAAATTTAAGTTTTCAGAAAAAATTGAAAATGTTGTTGAGGCTTCTTATGAAAGATCTTACCAATATCAAAACATATGTTTCAAACTCAGAGGACCTTGAGTTCATTTAAATAGTTCGCGGAAGAGCAATTTTGAAGAAAATCAGCTAAACGGTTTAGGAGCTAGTGTGGACCACAGGGACGGACGTAGAGTCGAACAGACAAACTTTTGCTTTTGCGTTAAAAAAAAAACAAAAAAAAAAACACGAAAGCCTAATTTTATTGATACCTCATAAAAGTGGCATATACGCACTGAACGAAATATTTTATTTTTAAATAGATTTTATACGTATTGATTTTACATATCTTACAGGTGCAATTTAAATGTATTTGCATTAATAGCAAAATACGGAATGATACGGTATAAAGGTAGATATATTTAAAAACTATGACATGGTATGACGTTTTTATTATGATATTCGTATTTGAATATTCGTAATTATTACGATATTCGTAATCCACGTGTAAAATTGAGTACGTTGCGCTCTCTGCCTTCCTGGAGGTAAAAAGCTTGTACCCTAGGATTATTTTACTGATCTTTGGTACATATGAGAAAATTTAAAAAAACTAGTGTTGCAACAGAATGGCACACACTTTCCCGTATTATTGTCTATTTCCTTTGGTCTCGGCTAGCTATTCGAACTTGCTGCTGCCATCTATAGCCGGTCAAAAAAATAGTTATTTTAAAAAAATCTTAGTTTTTCGGTTTACTAATAACTCCCTGAATTTTAAAAAATTGTAAATTTTAAAATAATGAATGAAAGTATGTAGAGTTGTCGCACCTCTAGTTCATATTCTGATTATGTAGAGAACGGTTATACGACATATACACTAAATAATTGTAGTATTTGCAAAGACTATTTTGTTAAATAATTGCAGTGATATATGAGAGTATTTTATTTATAATTCTTGAGCAATGTGCGAGTGACTTTTTAGAAAATCATTTTGTGTGGTTTTGTTCAGCAGTATTATTGCTGTGGCAGGGCACCAGTTATTTATTTTTTGAGACGTCGTGCTCGAAACTCGGTTTTCCGCTCTTGTTTTCCGTGTGAGAACACTTGTTTTCCGTGTGCAAAACATTGCGAAGCGTGTGCAAAACATCTATAACGATAGATATAAATATTGGAGTTTATAAAGTATATATTAAAAGTTAATATATATTGGAGTTTATAAAGTTTATATTTCGGTTTAGATGTAAGATATTTTATACATCGGTTTAGATATAATACAAGATAGAAATAAATATTAACATTCAAGACGTTCATTTTCTTTAAAAAATGTTGAATATTAATGAAACACATTGCGTTATACTCTCAGAGAAAATTATGAAAGGAAGATCGATATCCGGAGTTACGAACGTGCATGAAAGGGCTGGAGTTGTGTGGGAAAGTAAACATGCTTACATCGAAATAGCTCCCAATACCATTTATCAATGGTAATTGGACGTCCGTAGTCATGAGATAAAACATATTGACGCAAATTTGCAACAATGACAAATTTGGATTTAACTGAAGAAAAATCGACTAAATTATGGTGCGGGCGTAGCCAAGATGAATGTTGGGATTATTACTATTGTTATTATTATTATTATTATTATTATTATTATTATTATTATTATTATTATTATTATTATTATTATTATTACTGTTATTATTTTCTTTCCCTCTAACAACACATAGTGAGAGGTAGTGCGAGTCTAGAGGAGAGTGCTAAATTACAGTGATTTGTGAAATGCGTTTATTATTTTATTGGACAGCAACACGGTCTCTGCATTTCAACTTACTACAGCTTTCCGTCAAGTTGTGACGACTCTGGTATAGCTTGGGGGCTAGAACGCAATATCAAGATATTATGTGCTCTATGTTTCATTGCTTTCTTTGCAAACACAGCAATAATAATTTTCAAGTTCCTCAAATATTTAGTTCTTATTACAGTAATTTGGCTTCGCCAATGACCATGCTACTTTTCAGCTAAACATTGGATGTTTGCTTGCATTACGCTTCCCCCCCTTCCCCTCTAGTTTTCTTTGTCACGGTGGTTTCGTAAAAATTCGATTAATTACGGGAAACGCAAAGGATATGCAGTGTATTACTAATGAATGGATGTGTACTAATCAACTCCCCTCCTTAATCTCCTGTGGAAACACATAGGCTACTTATTTAGTAAGTTTAAGAACTTTTCAGAAGTTTATTTTCGTTTCATAAAATTAATAGAGACCATCTCTGTTTTGTTCCCTTAAATTTGCGATTTATTAATTCCCGTGCTTAAAATACATGGCTTTAAAGCTGGCCTAAAGCACGCGGGCGCAAGTAGTGTATAAGGAATCAGCAGTACTTGATTTGTATGTTTGTTACCGGAACGCACCCCCAATTAATTATTAATTTAATATAAATAGTTATATATTCATAATATAATTTAATAATTCCGAGGTAGCGGAACACCGAATATTTCCGAGGCACCGGGAATCCGTTTCCTTGCGTTCCGCCAGAAATCAAGCCCTGGGTGTCAGTAAACGTCGGTCAGCTGGATCGGTTGTTAGTGCAAGCAGCCAGATCCACTAATTGGTATCCGCTGGTGGCAGGTCCTCCACAAGGGGGGGGGGGGAATCAAAGGGATAGGTCATATGACAATGCTGGATAAGGGTAACAGTTTCAGCCTGAAGGATGTGAGCGATGAGAATGGAAATAAAGGATGGCGAGTAGTCCGTGATCCGTTGGGATACTCCTTCTACGTACATCAGGAATTGACCGGAGGGCACTACAAAAACGCCTTTATGTTTATAAGGGCTGTAGAATTCTTAGGTGGGAAATGGGCGCATTCGATTGAGCTACTTATCTGGTCTTGAAAAAATACGCGCATCGCGGAAGCTTCAACACACTCTCACCCCCGCTCTACGAACTTCAGATGCGGACTCGCAACTACATACGCTACAGAGAGACTACTACAAGAAGGGATCGCGTTGGCAGTTACTGCTTGGCCATCGATGGCAGTATAACTAGAAGTTACGTCCATGCACTCATTTTGTCAGTGCGTTTTGTTTCCCGACCAATCAAAATGGTCAACGGGGAAATTTTCTATTGTATTTAAGGATTAATGCAAAATTTAACTGTGGGTCGGCGACGGTAGTTGAACTGCTTACCTTCGCTCCGTGAAGTCACTGCACGAGACCCCGAAGTTCCTGTCCACTAACGGCAAGGGGCGGATCCTGCCAATCATTTCAGAGGGGGCCATCATAGATTTTGTTAAATAATAAACATTCATTACTATATTGTATATTATTTCTGTAGTGTACATATTTAATATATTTTTTTCTAAATAATTATATAATTCTGAGAAAAATAAATATTTAAATCAATTTTACCAAATAAAAGAAGGTAACAAACAGAACCTCTGGACATAAGGACATGCCCCCCCCCCCCTCCGCCGGATCCGACACTTCTGACGGCGCCGAGTCCCTAGCCACAAGGGATATTATGATAAATGGCTACGTCCACGGAGAATTACTCAGTGTTCAATGTCGAATTAAGGCTTGGAACATTGTTTAGGGAGAGAAAATTGATCGGTTCATACGTGCTTAAATTCAGCAATTGATTTGCTGTCTCTCTAAAACACTTTTAATCTTACAATATTTCAAAATATTTTCAGATACGGGGAAAACTACTTACGAGCCTTTGAAATATACACACTTTCTTGTTAGCACTTTCCTGTTTGAACACAACATCGTTTAAGTTTCCCGCCTCAATATAGTTAGTATTCAGAACGTCTACCAGAGGTGTTAGCGTCGTAACACCTTCCGATACGAGTGTTCCCCTTCTCTTCGAGGTTGCGTGATGTGACAGTTCTGTAAGCGGTTCCTCGACAATCGAGACTTGTGAATGGTAGTCAGAGGTTCGCGATGTGTTTGCGGGCAGTATGATTGGCCGACAGGGACCACGGCAGCGCGGTGCGGCTCGTACGTCTTGAACTTTAACCGGACAGCGTCCAGTCCAGAGTATACCACTTTCACGTTTGTGGCAAAAGACATTTCTCTGTCGCAGCTGTGTCAGCGAAATCAGGAGACGCTCAGTCAGCACGATGGGGAAGGAACCTGCGCACCTGCCCTACACAGAAGGTAACTTGCGTGCATTTCGTTGCGCGCTTTTTTATCAGACGCGCGTTGCATAACAAGTTTTGCGCATTGGTTTGATGACTTTCACTTCAGATTTTTTCCGTAGAAGTGGATTAGTAGTTTCTTCATCTGCAAGAATATAGAGAATGAGAAAGTGTGTAATGAGTCTTCGACGATTCTTGATGAAGGAACTGGGCAATAACATTTGCAGTTACCTTAAAAATTTTAGTTTTCTTTTTATTTGTTAAATTTCTCAAGATACATTTTGAATAGTGTGTCGTTGGTCTTTACAATAAATATCTTGTTTCCTCGTTGATTGGTATTTACGAGTTACTGTTGTTTTTTTTAGGACCATATGTACCCGGATGCTTTGATTTAATGACAGAATATTCTCCTGATGGATCTTTTATTCGGATGTTTTATCCCACTTCCCTATCAGATATAAAGGTAATGCCATTTTATTTTATGTTTTCTATGTTTTATTCATGACTCAAACTTTCATCAATACTAGTTAGAAAAGAAAAGGATGGAATGAGAAATTTGCAATCTTGTTTCAGAGTCATTCTTCAAAATGGATATCTTGGTTGCCAGATTTGTCTTATGTAGATGCTTTTGCATATGTGCTGAACACTTGGGCCTTTTTATTTCGACCAATGTACAAATTATTTGCTGGTATGTATTCTCAGAAATAATTCCTGTAAAAGTATATAATGTGATATTCAATTATTGTTTGTTGAAATACTTTGTGCAAATAAAACTTGATTCATTATTGTTTTAGGTGAAGTTAAAGTTCCTGTTGTTTGGGATGCAGACCTGCGTGAAGATGGAGGAAAATTCCCTGTAATAATTTTATCTCATGGCCTTGGAGCAACACGTTTTTTTTATTCTTGCATATGCTTAGAATTAGCATCAAGAGGTTTTGTTGTGGCTGCAGTGGAACATAGGTAATTGTATGAGTATGCTCTTCTCCAAGTTATACTTGAAATACATAAATTGGTTTAGAAGAATAGAACTGATGAAACACATTAAATGAAAACAAAACTGAAAGGGAGGTAAAACAAGTGAGTAAAAGAGCTCATAAATTTATACCCCACCTTTTTGGTATAGCAATGCAACTAGTTGAAGTGAACAAAATCTATGAAATATTTTTATTATTAATATTATCATGATATTTTTCTTATCTATTATAAAAGTAAATTTTTATAAATGATATAATTTTGTTGGTAGCTTACATTGCATCTGATCATTCTGAACTAATTGAGAATAGTTTTTCTTATGCAACAATAATTTTGTTACTAGGTGATCTATTCAAAATTCAATGAATAGTGACATTTTTTAATTATTTTAATCTTGATTGGTAAAGCACTTAATTAATTTTGAATTAGTTATGTTGTTTCAATCTTTATTTAAGTTTAACACTAACATATTTAAATTATTGTGTTTGTAAAATCCATAACAATTAAGAGAAATAACATTTGTTTACTTTGTTTTTCTAGAGATCATTCTTCATGTAGTACATTTTATTATGCTTCAGCTAAAGACAGGCACTTGGATAAGAGAACTCCCATTTCATTTGACAAAGTTCCTGTTGGATGGAATCATCTTTCTAGAAGACAGAAACAGGTAAATTATTCTGGAACATAGCAAATGGATATAGGATTGTCTGTACAGAGTACATTAATGGGTTCATTAGTAGAAAACATTGTATTTAAAAAACTGCATACCTGTTTCAACAACAAAAGGACTAAATTACTGTGTAGTTCTTAATCTCTAGAAACAGATTACAATGAAATTAAGTTCAACCCAAAATTAACTCATTTCTACATCCCACTTCTAAAACTCCTATGCTAAAGAGAAATTCCCTGCAAGAAACTGTATGCTTGCATTGAAAAAACTGGAATAATTGTGCCACAAATACTCATTTTTTAAGAGGAAACTTTTGTCTCCTAGTAAATGTGCCTGAAAATCAATGAACTAAATTTCTTCATTGCAGGTGCGACACAGAGCTTCAGAATGCCAAAGAGCTGTTAACTTGTTAGAAGCTCTTGATGCTGGGGACGAAATTGAAAATCTCATGAATTGTCAATTCAAATTAAGTCAGTTCAAGGTAAACCACAAGATACATTTAACCAAAATTTCAAAATGATAAACATTCAAGAATTATAATTTTGTTTTTCTTTTCCTAGGGTCGTTTAGATTTTTCCAAACTTGTTATGATGGGCCATTCTTTTGGAGGAGGAACTGCAGTAAGAACAATGGGAAATGATTCTCGATTTAAGTGAGTAAAATCAATTTTGGCAAACGACATTTTGTCTTGAAATATCCAATTTTCTTTATTAACATTGAAGAAAATGAGTTTTGAAATTACATCCGTGTGCTGCTTTTTTATTTCTTAGTAAAATTTATGCGTATGACACCAATTTTGGTGGAAGGGTATTTTGGGTGTTGTGTAGAGAAACCTTTACTGTTTTTCACTCTAGATGCAGAACATGTAGTACAATAGTACTAGAACAATGTCTAAATTTGGAAAAACTGGAATAATCAATAATAGGAAAATATGACAGAAGTATTGTTCTCAAAATTGTTTTGCAATTATTAACCATAAAATATATACTTGTTTTATTTACTGTATTAAATGAATAATGAATTAAAAAAACTTTTAGTATCTAATTATATAGAAGGTCTTCACTTCTGAAAGCAAAAGAAGCATAAAATCTTTCTTATTCTTCAGAGCTGGTATTATTTTGGATGCTTGGGTTTTTCCCATAAAAGAGGATGCAGACTTACCATCTGAAATTACAGCACCTATGATGTTTATAAATACACAGACTTTCCAAATACCACCAAATGTTGCAGTAATGCAAAGGTTTATGGAAGGAGGGAATGCGGATAAAACAGAAAGATCTGCCTTCACAATCAGGTATGTATTAATAAAACTTCCCCCCTCCAAGAATTGGGAAGTATGCGAGTGATATTTTGAGGGTGCACAAGGTGTGGATGTAGTTGAGGAGCAAACATTCAAAACGTGATACGTCCACATCACACTTTACCAATAAAAATGGAAAAATATAGCACACATTTAATACTTTCAACATCATTTACTCAAGGTATAGAGTACTATTTAAAGTATTATAAGATATCTTAGGGTTTTTCCACGAAATAAAAATTTAGGTAAAAACAACAGAAGAACTCAAGGTTTCCAAATGGTCATGTCACCTTCGAAATGTATGTTGCTCAGTTATAATTCATGATCAGTTTGTAAACACTAAAATTGTCTTGTCAATATTTGATTTTCAATTTCTGGGCTTGATGGAACCCAGCACATTCGTTAAGTATAGATTTCCTAACATCTAGGAAACGTTTTGAGACTTTTCAGTGGTTGACAAAAATAATGTTGAATCATTCCCTTAGCTCATATTGTTAACAAAGTGGTATTTTATTCCTCATGTATATGCAATCCAACAAATATCTAAGGATATTAAATGGCCTTATTTTTTTAAAGAACAACTTTGATATTTTATTTCATTGCAGAGGCACCACTCATGAGCATCAATCAGATTCTCCATTTGTCATTGGAACATGGCTTAATTTATTTAATCTTAAGAAATTAGACTCTGCTCTAGCAATGAAAATAAATAACTACTTAATCTTCAGGTTCTTGCGAACACATGTAGGTAAGTACTGATAAATCATTGAATTTCAAGTATTCAGAGGGTGAGCTATGTGTGAAAAATGCAATTTTATTTGCACCCTTGAATTGCTTATCAATTTGATTATTAATTTGTACTTTCAGGATCAGTACCAGGTTTGCCATCAGAAGAAGAAACAAGTGAATTCTTGAATCAACAAGATTCTAACATTGCTCCAGTATTATCAATATAATTGATAGATGACGGGCATTTTAACACAATTTTATTTTGTGCAAAACATGAAGGCATATTTTAAGTGGCCTTTGGTTTTTATTTTAAATAATCACTCTATTTTTAGAAAAAAAATATTTTGAAAAATTAAATTGTAACTGAATGAACTTCAAGTGGCAGGTTCATACCAATCGTTCATGTGTGAATGTGTGTGCATGTGTGTATGCACCTAATTGCAGCAGTGATATTTATTATTTTTGTGAGAACTGGTTTTACAAAAATCCTGTGCAAAATATCCTTAGGGGAATTGCACATTAGGAATAAAGGACAAATAATTTTTGTATAACTCACCAACAAGAACATAGCCCAACATAAAGTTAAAATTAACTTTTCAGAGAAAAAAAATGACGATTTCTCTTTAGGAAACAAGCTGGATAAAATTATCTTTGAAGCTTGTAGTGGTTCATTTGTTATATGCTCAGTATCTCCCCCTGGATTTTTTATCTTTGAGCAGGAGAATGTATGACAATTTGAAGCATGAAATGACTTGTGAAATAGTACCAGTAAATATATTTCTTAAAGGGATTTTAATCTAGAGGGTAAATGTTGAGTTTGTGTGTACAAGACTACAAAAAAAGTTTTAATGAAGTTTGACAGATTGTTTTAAAAGCAAAATGTATTTATTTTTATAATTATGTAATAAAGATTCATATTTAAAATAGTGTCAAAGAAGATACACAATTGGATGTGATTTGTTCTTGACCCTTCAATCCAGGATTACATCTTGAGAAGAGACGTTTCTTTCGCTTGTATTTACCAATTCCTCAGGTTTTGTAAAATGTCGCAAACTACACTCGGCTCATGCGATACTATTTTATTCATTTGAATGATTATCTGAAAATAGTTTTGCTTGAAAGTTTGAAAAGTTAAAATAAAGTTACTGAAAAATTCGGGGGGTTGGGGGGAATGAATAGCCCTCTGTGGTTCTGTGCCTGTTTAAAGAAAATCAAACAGGAATGTGAATAGTGTAATCTGAATGCATTTTGATATTCTTTACAGGCCAGAGTAAGTACATTGGGCATTAGGTTTGATTTTTCATCAAAAAGTGGTAAAAACTATATGTGACATAAGGGAGGAAAGTATTGTCTGAAGTTGCTTTACTTGAGCTCCAAAATCTCTATCTGAACCTTTTACAATAGGCTATAGTTCTATGATTGATAAAATTACCAACAAAGTGTGGTTAGCAACATTTGGAAAAGACTCAAATGCAAAACTTATGTGTATCGGTAAACAAACTACAGATTTGATTTTATAGTATTGATAACCAAATGGTAACTTGATAAAAACAATTTTTTTAATCATTATTAGGCAAAAGAAAAACAAAAGCTTTTATGTACCATGGGCGTTACTGGTTCTAATGATCTCGAGTGACAAAAAGCCCACGGGCCAAAGTCTCTTAGGCCTATGGCACTGCTTAATTATTGGAATCCTTATAATTCCCTTGGTGCATAAATAACTATTGTTCAATTCATAAATATTCACGTTCAATCACATTCTTCAAGGTGAGGGTAATGTTAAGAAGGAGAAAATTGCAAATTTACCAACATGAGAAATAATTCAGCAAGGATAGTGGAAATACCTGACAAGGAACGATCACAAGTGCACTTGAAGAAAACATTACAATTCATTTAATAATTGCAAGTATAAAAAATGTGTAGTAATATCAATGTCATGTATAATGTGTAAATATTTTGATTTTACAAATAATAATAGACGAATAGTTAATAGTAGCAGAATTAACCTGCTCTTTCAGTGCTGCTACGACCTGGTGTTCTTATACCACAATCACCCCCTGTCCGTTGTCTCCTAGCTCAGTATGAGTTTCGTCATGTCCTACACTACACGATCATTCTGATCTACTCAACCCTGCCCTGTGTCACAAGGCAATGGCTGACCACATCAATGAAGCCCGGGGGGAATAGGATTGCATTTAACTGATGGGCCATCTAGTGAAGAGTTACAACAAAGTGAACAGTAAAAAAACCTTCTCAAAGAAAAACAGTTTCACATGCCAACTTTAATGAAGATTGGTCAGAGATAATTGATCTCTGATACACCAACATCCGTATTATATTTTTATTACATTGTATTATAATAATATTTGACTGATACGGAAGTGGCAACCCCATCCATATTGTTCTAAGTAAGGGCAGGTACAGAAAGATTTCGAGAGGCAAATGTCAATAACAATGTATCATTAATTCTAAATTTTTTTTTTCTTACTTTGAGAAAAAAAAAAGAAAATGTAATGGTAATACTCTTTTTGCTATTAATATGCAATCAATGTGTGATATATGTTTGGAATAATTTGTGTAGAATTACAAAACTGGATTGTGCTTTGAAGGTAACAGCAATGATATTCAGCGGACAAACACACATCAACTTTACGTGTTTTGTATTTCCCTTCAAATAATGTATTTTCAGCACTTTGAAATGAAGTAGGTACTGATAATAGAAAGTCATTTCATACAGGATACAGTTATCTGAACCAGACTATATATCCAGATTTTGAAGCACTCAAGATTAGCAGTTACCACAAAAATATATATTTGCTAGTGAAAATAATATTCCATGTGATACAGAATTGACTGTGCACTTTAGAATAAGTTGTATGCAATTCCACATAGAAATAAAATGTCTTACACTCCGCAGAGCAAACTGTTGCCATAAATGTAAGATTCTTAGTAAAAATTTGAAATTTTCGTTTGAAAACTTTCAAGAGAAATACATAAAATATACATTCCATACTGCAAGTTTCTTTTGCAAAGTCTCCATACACAAAATTTTTATAAGGAAATATTCGGTTTTAGAATCAAGCAAACATTTTTTTCTCTCAGAATTTGCAAATGAAAGGATTTTGTTGAAATGCAATGTTTAAGAAGAAAAGGGAGTCTGCTATTGCTATTACAACTAACTACAAAATCTACAGCAAGGCATAACATTGCTGTGTCCAGGAGGGGAATGAAGTTGCTTTCTAGAAAAGTATTGAACACTTTGGAAAAGAATTTTGTTCTTCAAAAGATTAAATTAATTCATTTTTATTTAATATTAATAATTTTGTGAAAATGTGCCTCACCAAAATTGTTTAATATACCCTTTTCTTTTTATTCATAATCCTTTACCAAATGAACAATGAACTTTACAAGTTTTTTTTGAATGTAGGTAGTTTTGGTCCCAATTACCATGGATAATCACGGGTTAACTGTATTTAAATGTGTGTTTAATTGTCTCATTTAATTTGCAATAGCATTGTAGTTAAATTAGTGGTAAATATTATGCACTCAAATAATGTTCAGTAATGACCTTGGAGAAATATGGTAATAATGATTTATGAATTCTAGGAAACCTGTGTCTAAGCATTTGATACATTATTTTTGGTTGATTTTGTAATGTAATAAAGGGTAATGAGAAAAACAAATTTCAGTATGCCACATCTCTATTAAACAAAATATATATACATCATTACTTTAAAATGATGCATTACAAACATTGTATATGCTTTTTACATAATTTCTCACAAAGCTCACAGACATATCATAATCAAATACATTTTTCCATGCGTGTTGTTTTACCACTGGCTGGCATCAGTGTGCTTGTGTGTATTTATTTCACTCTTGTATATTATATGTAAAAGAAAGTCTCACAGCAGACATGGCACTTGCTGACTGCAAACATTGCTGGGTTGAGCATGGAAAGGGGAAGTGCGTTATTTTAATACCACAGTGAAAGTGAAAGATTTGTATTTTCACATTCATGTATTTTTCATATTAGAGTTGCTTTTATAAACTGGCCACTGTACAAGGCAGGGATTTCGGTCAATAAGAAGTTGAATTGTAGAATGATAAAATTGAAACATTCACAAGAGGAATGTACTTGTATCATCTTCATCCTTTTCAAAAACAGTAGGTAGTATTAAGTACGCAATGTTCCTGACAATGCTACATTTGTCTTTTTAGTGTTGTATACAAAAGGATTTTTCACTTTATCAAAGCATTAAGCTACATGATAAGGACCAGTGAACTGATATTAATTATAATTGTATTGTCTTGTAACTGTAATAGTAAAGAACATTACATAATAAGAAAACAAAGTCTTTTTTCATGTTTTGAATTTTACCAAGAAATTTCATTAATATTATTTCCAAATAGTCAGAAACAAAATATCAGTGTTTCAAAGTATTATTTAACATTTCTGCATTCAAGGATAGGTTGCTAGAAAAAAGGGAAAAAACTTAAAAACTAGACTAGACTTTCTGTTGTGGTAGGAAAAGTAAGTAACATCCCTGTCATCGTGTTGTTACAGAGAATTTTTGTTTCTTATCAAATTCACTACCACTGGACCCAAAGGAGTAGTGTCATCAATGAGCCAATGGGTTGATCACGCTGCTGGAGGCATATCAGAGGCAGAGTCTTCTAGATGCCCTTCCAATAAGGCTTTGGCTTTGTCTTCCCACAGACGACCATTGGCACGTATTCGCTTCGTATTGTCCGCCACATAAGCGTCTGGAGACCCATATGCTGGGGGATTGGCATATGGGTCATAACCCAACACTGACAACATTGGAGCAATTTCTGCCATGTCCCGCACTACATCTTCTGGGATGTTACCCACCCACTTGGTGAGAGCATCTAAATACACTGGCTTGATTACTTGATCTGAGGAGCGTTCAACCCTATAAATAAACATGAACATTAACATTAGTCATGACTTAGTGAATTGTATCTCAATATTATAATTTTATTTTAATAAATTGATGCAGGTACAAAATGTGTGATGACAAGTAAAAACTTCTTTTGGTGATATAGCTTGCCTTGATGTAAAAACTGCAATAACCTTTCATGAACATTAACAATAGTGTTAAAGACAATTTGTACTGATTAATTGTATAAAATAAATGATTCTAGTACTATGCGTGATTAAATTACAAATCCCTAGCATAGACCTACTGTTGAGAATAGTAAACCATAGTAGCCCAAACATGGGTTAATTTTTAAATATTTAATTTAAAAATTTATTGCATCAACAATCTTAAAAATGTAAGATTTATGTTTGACATAATTTTGGTTAAATTGTAACTACTATGTTTGTCCATACAATTGTATCCTGATAGAGGTCATTGATGATCTAGATGTTATAAAGTAACTATAAATAAATAAATAAATAAAAAAACTTAAAAATGCAGTTGATTTATTTGATTGGTATTTATTTAGTTATATAGCAAGTAGATAATTAATTTAATTACATATTAATGAAATTAATCGTTTGAAATCAATATTTTGTGAAAATATAAATCACTGAGATATGAGAGAGGATTTTGATCTTGTCCTAGCTGTGATGACTGATACAAACATAACTTCTCTGGCTAGTGCCTAAAGTGATCATCTGAAGGTGTAAAGCCTAAAATTTGTATCAAAATTAATGATTTTATATTTCTCTGATAATTTTTATGTAAGAATAACAATATAACTCAACCATTGTTTGATAGATTGTGAAAATTTTGTCAATTTTGGACTTTCTGTAGTGTTTAAATCGTTCATTAGCGGAAAAATATCTCAAATATAATTCGTTTGGAAATGTAATATAGTGTAATTTATTTTTGTATGAGAACATGTTTCACTAAAAGAGCGAATTTTTCGTGTTAAAAGCCGAAAACTTATAAAAGATCATTTTTTGTAGTTTTCGAATATGTCCAACATTTTCGAGGTGGCAAAGTAGTAAATCGATTCTCTACATAAGAAAACAAACGATCAAGACGCAATGATAGAGAAAACACTTCCATATCCCCCCCTCCCCCAGCGCATTTACAATTTTTTTGAGTAGACTCGCCACATTCGCTACATATCTAACTTCAGCGACCTCTAGCGCACACGTTTTCTCACAATGCATATTTACGAGTTGACAAAGCTGAAATTCGAATGCGAATAACAAAGGACAATAGAGAAAAAAAACTCCTTGCCCGCCTTATACCATTCGCCTGGATTATAATGCGTTCCTAAAAATATCTGAAATGTGTTTACTGCATCAATCTAAGTTAGGATGGAAGACACAGTAAATATAGATTAGTTCGTAAGTGATCAATGTAAATAGAATTTAAGAATAAATATGAAAAATACTTCTTATTTATATCTTCATGAAGTTGATTATGTCAGCACAATTGATGAATAGTTGAAATATAATAAATATAACAAAACGAAATTAGCATTTAAAAAAAGTTTAATTACGAAGAAAGCACACCACACTCACTTGGAGAGAGAGACGCCTCCTGGTTTATTTATGTGTTCCTCGTGATGCAGAACTGTTTCGTTCCATGGCACTTCAAGAAAACCAAGAATTTTGTGCATCCATTCCCGCGGATGCAAAACTAGCTGCTCATAATGGACCATCAAGCAACGACTTGAGCCCACTTCCCTGCATTGGTTGTACATTATTTGAATAGCTGAATTCCATTTTGTTAGACACTGTCGATAACTTGTTAGGTCAAATCCTGTTATAGTAACCTGCAAGAAAGAAATGCAAATTCAAATGATTTCTATTACCATGAAAAGCACGCAAAACATACTTTTTGTATACCAGCATTATAAACCACCTTTTCTGCTGCAAGAAATTGTTCATAAAAGCCAAAAGGGCATTTTACGGCACGAATGACTGCGTCATCACACATTCCGCCAATCGCAATGAGAATTGTGGGGAAGTAGCGGCAAACGGATCAGCCGACCACGGTTTTCTGGGACAAATGTCAAATACCCGAGAAGTCACACGAAAGCTGTTTCGCAAAATTAAGTTTGATTCTTGTATACATTTATGATGCAATACAAATACATGCTGTTATACAAAATACAGCGTATGCAACTCGTTTATAATGTTGCTTTATTGCATTCGTACAAATTTGAAAACTCGCTCCTAACGCCCCTCCTTTTCAAAACATGTACTCATACAATAAAGCTTAACATTATAAACTAATTGCCTAAACCACTATTAACGAACGGATATAATGTTTCATCACAGTTAAAAATCTTTCATTTATTTTTTTATAGTGTCATGTCAGCACGTCCACACTAAAAATACGACAAAACTTTAGCATGCAACGTCGTTGGGGACGAAATTAACTAGTTTAAGATCGGATAGTGACAGTAAAACAAGATTTAATTTAATAAATTATGTTGAAAGATGTGGAGATAAATTCTTACGATGGACCAATAATGTGATTTACAAGAATAGTAATCGACCAATAAGAAAATATTAAAAGGGAACATTCAATAAGGAGCGTGTGCGCGGTTTGGGTAAAAGAACCACAACCATATTTACTAAGAATGAGAAACGAACAATCAGACCTACTTATTCTGTGTATCGTGGTGTAAATTCTTTCGGAGTGGGGTGGGGTATAGGAAACTTCAAATTCACCCTTCTCCGTAAAACAAACAACCAAAACAACTATTTCCTTCTAGGACCATAGGTTGAGAAAAAAATCGTGTGATCGTGTATATGAGTTTGTATGCGTGGGGAGAACCCCCTAATTCCCCTGACCGCACTCCTATGATCAGAGCACTGAAATACACATTTTAATCAGATGAATGTATTGTTTCTGTTTCCAGAAAGGCCATTGATCTCTCGTGTGATGAGTGAGACAGAGGCTTCGAGCCTGTAACCACAGTATATGTATTTATCATGTGAACTCAAGAACGTGGACACTAAGGCAGACGGTTCGAAACCCCATAACGCATAAGATTTTTTAAGATGTGAACATGGCGTGGATTGGGGGATGCATTTCGAATCTCTCCTATTTTACATTTATATCTTGAACCTTCCATAACCTTTCATAACCTTTCATAATAATAACAATAAAGAATAATGAAAAATAATCAGGATATTGTGAACGCTAGTAACAAGATTAAAGCAATGTGGAATATCGTAAAAAAACACCACATCATCTCGGTACTTAGTAGAGAAAGTCGTTTTAAAGGATAATGAAAGAAGCAAGTAATTCGGTGAAAGTGGCAAATCTCTTCAACCAACACTTTTCTTGAATTGCGGCTGAACTCACGAAGGAACTAAAATCACAAAATTCAACATCATTCCCTTCCCGAAAAAATATCGACACGATGATTATTTCCGAAATTTCTAACAAAAACCCGAGAATAGACAGTAAACTAAAAAATAAATAATCATCTGGTTTTGATGAATTTCTGTATTGTTTATTAAAAACGTGTGTACACACTCACATTTTCAATGCTTCTTTATGCACAAGAATATTTCCAGATTTTTCAAAACAGCAAAAATTAAGCCACTATTGAAAAAAGGGAACAAAAATGAAATTAAAAATTACCAGCCAATTTCTCCCTTTGTCAGATTTCTCAAATATAATAGAGAGTGTTTTCTATACGCGAATGGACACTTTTCTCAGGAAAAACGAAGCGTTTTCAGACTCGCAACACGATTTTAGAAAATCAAAATCTACGGAAACTGCCCTTTTTTCTTTTCTTAAGACGTTACTTAATCAATGGATCAAAATGAACCACCTATTGGAATATTTTTAGATCTTTCGAACGCTTTTGTCGTTATTGACCATAACATCTTGGTATCAAAATTACCTTCTAATGGAATTTGTAGTATCGCATTAGAATGGATAATCTCATACCTTATAAATCGATGTGAAGAGTAGAAATACATAAATATAATAAATAAATAATATAATTAATAATAAAATGAAATGTGAAATAACATACAAATTCTCATTTACTTAGCATTCAACTGCGTAAATTGGGAGCGGGCGACTGAAAGCTAGCAATCTTTTATTTAAGCTTCGCGGACCTGAAGTCCGTTCATTTCAGTTACATGAAGGAACTATTGTCCTCTGCAAAGTGTGAAGTAAACATTTTTATTCAGTAAAACTATGGTTTTATTAACTTTTGCGCATTCTGTCACGTGTATTTTTAAGAGATTTAGATTTATTTAGTCAAAAAAATATATTTAATCTCCTTTTGAGGTTAAAAACAGTATATGATGTATGGGAGAGAAGATCATCTGCGCACGTTTTCTTGAGTTCCAGAATCCCTTCCCATCATTTTAATTAACTATAAATAGTTAAAAGTGAAAGATAAATAAAAATAAAATTTAAAAATGCGAGATTAACCATATTTGAAAAAAACAAGACATTTTCGTTCCCGAGTTAAAGAAAACTTATTTGCATAGTAACTCGCCCTTACCTCTACTCCTACAATTACACGCAAAAGGAGAGAGCAACAAAACGTGCGCACTTTGAAGCTACATTTACGTCCAGAAGCAAAACAAGGGGCCATCTTAGATTTGCTCAATAGGTCAGGGAAACTGAACAAAAACCTGATCGAGATGGGGATTTTAGGAACGTCGTGAGGAGAGGGCTATCAAATTTGTATGAAAGTAAAAAAGCAACTTTTGAGTTGCATACACTCCTTTTTTGTATAACAGCATTGTAAATTCACAAGACAACTAATCTTAATTTGGCGAAAAAAATCTTTCTTGCGACGTCTCGGGAATGAAGTGCGAGAAAACGGTGGTCGGCCGTTGCGATTACCTCTACCATCCCACGATTCCCTCGCTGAATGTGTGATGACGCAATCATACGTGCCATAAAATGCTAATACGTCAACATTTGTGTAGGGTAAAATGACCGATTATGGACTATTTTTTGCAACAAGAAAGGTCGTTTAACATGCTGGTATACAAATTTATTTTATGCAATTACTGCGATTTTTTTCTAGTTATCACATAAGTTTATATTTAAAATGTCATTTATTAAATGTTTTCACCAGTGACAACCACATTACCTTTCGTGATATGATAGAATGCACAGTAGCTCGCCCATCTCTTAGCATGAAGATGAACTTAGCTTGTGGAAACAATTCTGCCAAGTACGCAGCAGATTTCAAGGTGAGAGGGTCTTTGTTGCACAGTCGGGGTGCGGGGTCCCCGTGGCGTGCGATGATCTCCAGACAGAAAGCTGCAATGGCTGAGTCTAAGACCTGCAGGCAGAATTATCTCCTTAGCAAACTAAATATATATTAAATATAAAAGATAATATTGCATTTAAAGAACTGAACGTAGCGGGTGTGAAATTATTTTTAATGTTGTAATTCACCTTTTTGGAGAGACCAGCTTCTTCCAATCTCAGACTCTCCTTTTGAGATTTGAGCCAATGTGATCTCATTTGAAGTATTCGTGGAATCACGCGAGTCTCCTGACCACATCTACAAATCCATACACACCCACACATTAAAAAATATACACAAGGCTATTTGCAAAACCACAACACTAGAGATCGATGTTTACAAAATGAACTAACGCTTAAGGATTCAGAAGAATGCTCTTGCTGTGTCCACGACCAGTTTAAAGAAAAATTCATGTTCTAATTCCAGGCGGACGTCTTAGAAATTCTTTGTTTACTAGTAATTTAAAATGAAAATCTTTAATAATTTTTACGATGTTAGGACAATTTTAAATTTATTTATAGTCTGTGTCTTGGTGCCATTACTTTAAATATTGTAAAGGGAAAATAATTCTCAGCTGGGTTAGAGAGACGGGAGAATATTCATCGACACATTTTATTCGACCCAAGTAATTTTTACGCTGGCATGTTGGCATGTAATACTTCCTTTGCAAATAAATGTTTGGGAGGATGTTTGGATAGGAAACTAGAAATAAACGGCCAGAAGAATGAAAACAGTATAGAATTTGTGAACATATTGTGGGAGGCACGAAAAGCGAACGTTGCCAGCCACATGAATATGATAAGCAATCTTAAATGTGCAAAAAAAAATAAAATAAAATAAAATAAAAATAATGGTTTATTGATTCACTTATTAATGAATTTATTTAATAACTCATTTATCGATCAGCTCATTCATGCATAGATTGATTGAATGGATAATTAGTTGGTTCATTTTGGACATTTGCGGGGGGGGGGTGCTCACCTGACGTCCGGGTGCGCGTCGAGCATGGCGCGCATGAGCGTGGTGCCGGAGCGGGGCACGCCGCCGATGAAGATGAGCGGCATGAAGCGGTCGTACGAGTACACCTTGCGGTCGCTGCTCACCACGTAGCGCTGCAACACACCACGCGCCCCCGCACGGCGTCAGCGCACTCACGCATAGGCGAGCGCAGCGCAAGAGCAAGTCTTGTCATCACCATTGCGCTTGCTTCGCTTCCTCTTGATTCATTTATTTTACTTATTTATTTTTATTTATTTAACGATGAAAATCGGTTAAACTACAAGTGATGTACGATGTGAGAAATGTCATCTGTGCACGTTTTCTCCCTACCATCACAGTTCATTTTGATTTAATATATTCATTATTATTCATTATAAAATGAAAAATTTGGATTCTCCGCGCCGTTTTAGTAATGTGCACTGTTTCTTTCACATATTTTTAGTGCTCATGTCATGTATTTAGAAATAACACTTTGCATTTCTTAATCACAATAACTTACCCAATGTCTGCAAACCTGTAAATTTTGTCATTTTTCAAAGGCGTTCCGGCGACGAGCTACAGCAAGCAGCTTTTTGTTTTGGAGTTAATTTATTACTCCTGAAGTGAATGCGATTACATTTAATGCACGCTAATTTCCAACTTAAGTGTTCTCCCAGATACGTACGAGGTAACATACAATTCGCTTATTCATTAGTTCTGGGTACGTATCTATCAATAAAGCAGTATTTTAATAGTCCAGATGTCTTTTGCTACACGTGACGAGTTCTTTAACAAAGGAAAATTGATTTCTGAGTTCATAAACAGAATATATTTGAGTTATTTTCGTGTCGAGCTCGGAGATCACGATGTGGGCTCCTCAAATTGTATGCAAGATACGTACAAAACATTTGCAACAGTGGAATAATTGTACAAGAAATCTAAACTTCGACGCACCGAGGGATTTGAGGGAGCCTAAAAAACATTAAAAATTGTTATTTTGTCTCGCAAACATCAATGTTATGGATTGAAACATTCGTAGCAAATGGTCGTATCCTGATCTAGACTGAGCTAGGAGACCTGTTTCACACTGAGGTGACCTATCTGTTCCTTTATTCTATCACTTAGAAGTCCTAGCTGAAGACAAATATCTTAATATCTGAAAATGGATTTTTCAAGAATTGTAAAAGTTCAAAATTATTTTCGATATCTTTCCACGACTACAATATACCAGATAGAGATTTTTTGTAATGAAATATGTTCAAAGACAGATCTTGAAATAAGACCCTGCACAAGTTTTGGAAATTGTGTAGTATTCGCGTAATTTTGCACGAAATATAGGTAACTTAAAAAAATATTTTCTCAAGAATGGCTTGACATTTTTCTTTAAATAGTTTTCTCGTTTGTATCAAAGAACGGTAAAGGAGTGGTGCTGGTCCCATTTTCGGCGAACTCTTAATTCCGAAAATTGCAATAAAAAAATTAACATAGCAAAAGTACAATATTGATAAATGTTTGTTAACTTAAATCTTCCCTAAAAATTGGATCTTTAAAAAAGTCAAGCACATTAAAAAATATGAGTGGTGGGTAAAAATATAACACAATTCAAATCAGTCTTCACAATTGCAAATTCGAATTTTCGGGCTTCATTTTTCTATTCTTTCACGAGTTATCTAACTGGAAAATTACAGTTGAGCCTCCTCGCAGCAACACGGCAGTTAGAAATTCTAAGAATTCCTTCTTATTGTTGGGAGGTGTTATAGGGGTATGAAACGCAGTTTTAATTGTTGGATTTGTGTTGATACATTAGTGTTAAAATAATCATTTTTCGCATTTAATGTTCTACGATTTGTAATGAGTTTTACAAGAAATGACTGAAATGTTTAAACATGGACGAAAATTGCGGTATTAGAATATTACGTAACCGTTACTAAATGTGAAAAAGTACGTGCTGTTGTGGAACCAGCAATTTCTAACTGTAATAGAAAGAACATGATCACTTGTGCAATGCCAGCGGATGTGGACAGGTTTAGCCACATCCACCACATTCTACGTGGCAACCCAGAACCACCATCGTGGCAACCTGGCATATTAATTGGCAAACGCCACCAACACGCAATCCACTCGACACAATCGATAATCTGACCACAATAGGCCTCAATGTACGACCGCTTATAGCTCTCTGATTGTCTATTGGAAAATCGATCCTCCTCTCGCGTCCGGCGAAGTACAACAATTAATACTGCTTAGGCAGGGGGGGAGGGGGTGATGGGGAGGGGGTGATGGGGAGGGGGTGATGGGGAGGGCAAGATTTGGCAATCCCCTCTCACCGGGAATTAACCAGCGTGCTCACTCCCTGCCAGAGGAACTTAGAGGCAGGCACGTCATGAATTTGCAGGTCAAAAGCAGCACCAATTTCCTGGCAAACACTCGACTCTACTGGCGATAATCCTCTTTTGTATTTCAGAATGGCAGTAATATATCCATTAACAGCCTGCTGATAAATGTTTCAGGAGACCCCCCCCCCTCGCCTTCCTTCGAACCTATCTCTATGCATCGCAATTCATTCTGGATCCTTCGTTTATTATTTTGCCAAAGAGATCCCCTTCGGACTACTCGTCCGATATATTCTCTCTGCTACTCGTGCTTTAACAACTATACATACACAGTCTCCAAATAAATTAACGGAAACAATGAGATAAAGAAAACAATTAAAATCCTAAGTCTTGAAGGGTTTTGAGACAGGTTTTTAATGGATGTGGACGTTACGGGAAAAATAAATACATCCACTAACGAACTATTTTCTATTAACTCCACAAGACAATACGGTTTTAAAATGTTTCTTTCATCCCTTGCTTTCTTGATCTTACTGGGTGAATTAAGTGAATGTGGAAGCTTGGAATAGAACGAGAGAATGATACTTATACAAAATGTGTTAAAAGGCCTTACCCGAGTAATTCTCTTTCTGGGGCAAACCACAGTATTTTAGATGAGCATAAATTAAGTTTGTAACGTAGATCGGCGTGTTTATTTTCCCAAAGCTCCATCACGAAAGCGCCTATCGTTTCTCATTCGTCTGATAGATGAAACACTGTCCCACAGCGCCGCACAAAATTACGCTTTCTTTTGAATAAAACATTCAACCTCCTTTTCCGCACACGCAAACTTGCCTGAAAAATCAGCAATAACGGGAAGAAACTCCTCGTCCCCAAGATACTAATGTTACAGGGGAAAAAAGTGGGGGTAGAAGCGAGGCTGCCAGAGCAACCTCGAAGATCTTCCTTCGACCCCGGGGAAATCAGGGCTGGTAGCGCGGGCGTGGGCGTGGGCGGGGGCGGGGGCGCATCCCCAGTTGAGAGGGATGGCGTAGGCGTGCGCAGCGAGGCGAGGCGTGGGTGGCCGGAGTTGGTCGGGGCATCACGGTGGGTAGCACCAAGAACATGGGCGGCATGGGCGGGACCGACGCAGCAACAGATTAGAAGGCGTTGGGGAGGGCGAGGGCGGGGCGAGAGTGCGGACGCGTAGGTTTGTGTGACGAACGCTGGCCTTGAGCATCCGAAGCGAATGGAAAACTCTGTGCAAGCTGGCTTACGGGAGAGGAAGGCAGCAGAGGCGAGAGCAAGGTCCCAGGGCACTGTCGAAGGCACGGATACAGAAAATAATAGTTGGTCGTACAAAAATATGTTCACTCGCCACCATGATGAAACAATCAGACAAAATTTTCTTAATCTCCCAATGATACCTCGCCATGGCCTTAAACATTTTAAGGCGCAAACGCTGGCAACTGATCTTTTGGATTATAATAATTGATTTTAAAAGACATTCTTTCATCATGGACAGATTTGCTTCTTTTCAGCCATGACTGTCTCTCACTCTCTGTCTCTATCTCTCCCGCCCCCTCTTCCTAGCTGTCCCGTCCCCTCTCCCTCTCTCTCCCGCCCCGTCACCTTCTCTTTCCCCTCCACGGTATTTCAAGAATAGAAAAACAAATGGCAATAAAATTCACGCGTTGGTTATGGCCTGTGTAACTTATTTCTTGTTGACAGTCGCATAAAATTGCATTTTCTTCTGTAACGAGAAATGCACGTTAATATTTTCGCCCGAACGCCCCAATTATAATTTTGTAAATTTACATTCGTTAAAGTGGTTAGGCGGAAGTGCGAGGCTTATGACCAGAACCTCGCTTCATATAAATATAATTCTATTATTACTATTATCTCTATTACTAATTTCGTATGCGCGCAGAAATTCAGAGAAAACTGAGCAGCCCATGACCGTATGACATATCAATTGGTTAATTACATGCCCAGGAACTCGGGAATTATCAATTCGATTTTCTCTACAATACATAAATATTTGATTAAGTTTTTTCCGCCAGTTTTCATACTGTGCGTACCAGCTGAATTCTCACACTCAGTGAATCTCTTCTTACGACTGAATTGACGTCACGCGACATAAAGAGGCCAAGGAAGAGGTTACCCGCCATTAAATGTTTTCTATTTACCTGTTGGAAAATGTATATGGAAAAACAACTTTGATAATCTTGTTAGGACGTAAATAACTGTTTCGCTGTATAAATACTATTCTATGTTATTGCAGTATTCAATATGCATTGTTCGCATTAAATGATAAACGTATGTTTATAAGCATGATAACAGAATGTCTGGGGATATATTTAAGAGAAACATAGTGAAAGTATGCCAGTTCACTGCGATTCCCAACTCAGCAACAGTATTAGACAGATTGTGTCAGTGAGTGCACTGCCTACGTCGTTTGCCGACCATTACTTTAAAATTACACAAGTCATATACTTCCGGGAGGTGATATTCTAATAAAATGCATCCTCTAAGAATTTGAGAGATGTTCAAATTAAAATGGTACGCAGATACAAATAGTAGTCCTACTATTTGTATCTGCGTACCATAAGAATAAGACGTATTCGATACGTCGAGGAAACAAACGGGGATTTCCCTTCTTCTCGGCTTTAATGACACATTTTTTCACAAGTTTTAAACCGCAGTAAATGAAAGCCGTATCTGACGCAGTCGACAGCTGTTAACTGCTACTCGACTTCCGACTCAGACGGATCGAAGAGATTCATCGCTTCTCCGGAAGTCCCAGGGAAACAGGAGTTCCGTCGTAGGGATCTTTTTAAACACGAATATAAGTTCCTCGGGACTTGAATGGGAAATGATGGAAAATCAACAACTGGGGATTCCGAAGCAGCCCAATGAGAGAAACTTCCTCCGGCGGCGGGAGAATTCGGGAGGGGGGAGGCAGCTCCCTGGAAGGAAGTCGGGAGATTGCTTTCGGAGATGCAGATGTCTCTCGCCAGTGCCGCTTTAACGTCTGGCACAGGGGCGCCCAAACTTCTTTGCTAAATACCTTTCTCCTCTCTTAATTTTTTCTTCTTCTTAGAGCCATTAACTTAACAGGACGTACACGATTAATTTTACATTTGGTACATAGCTTGCTCGAGCAAGTGTGAATTAATTAATGATGGACTTTAGAAGGTGTTAAGACACGGGTCATTCCACCCGAAATCGGACAAACGTCTCGAGATATAATTTTTTTTCTGAAAGTTTACTTTGAATGAAATTTAATATGTTTGTGCATGTTTTTTTTATTTTCAATTTCATTGAAAGTATTAATAAATGCTGTGATAAAACGTGTTTTACAGAGAAGGGTACTAAAAAGGTTAACATAATATAAGAAACGATTGATGTTTAATCAGGGAATTCAATAGTAATGAATAAAAGGTAAATAATTTTAGGTTCTTCAATATTCTACTAAACGCTTAAATTCTGAAAAATGATAATTGATAGATGTACTTGAGAGTTGCCAAGCTTCAATATACTTTTATGACCCTGGGTGCAAATCTTACAACTTCCGCAATATAAAGAAACCTAAACAGAGTACGTAATTTCAGCTTCAAAATACGAATTCTACTCTTTGTAAAAGAAGATCTCGTAAAAATATGCTAGTAACTTCGATTTTATTATACATTTTTTTTAATTATTACATTAAACCAAAAATTAAAGAACAAAGGGGAAACTGTGTCTTAGAAACAATTTACAAAGGTTCCGAGATTATGGGTTAAAAGATAACTTTATATTTGTCAATTTTCCAACTACTCAAAGAATTCTTTAGACAGTCACGTTTACAGAAAAATTTGATTACATTCAATACAAGATAAAGCATTTTTTGAAAATTATTTATAAAGCAGGTGATTTCCATGCAACATAATTTATTGAAATGTGCAACAACATTCATCTTTTTGAAATATGCTTTTACAGCACACGGTTGTATTTTAAGTACGTAAAAATTAAAGTTTAAAAACGCACTCATCAAGGTGCTTATAAAATACCCAGGGATATTTGTCCCGGTTATCCTGACGTTCTGCACGTGGGAGCGGCAGAGCGCCCTGCTCCTCTCCAATTCCAAGAACTTGTGCTCAGAAATAAACGAACGAAATGAATATCCTTTCTACTCACAGAGCATAGAAAATGAAAGTAAAATACGATTTAAATTACTCAGAAATGGTATTACGTAAACCTCCATGAATCTGCGAACCTCAAACCTCTCGTATCCATTCAATTAAAGAAGCCCCCAAGTATAGTAACTAGCTCTGCAGCACTGGTAACATCCACATTCCCGTATCAATCGAATTAGAACAAGACCTGAAGTATCTGGTACTGCAACACAATGGAAGCGAGCTGCTTGTACGCATCTCAAGCGTTCAATTACGTCATAAGAGTATTATAATAGTGTTTTCTACGACTGTTTTTAAAAGCTTTATAGACATACGGTACCGAAGTCTATGATTTAATATATGGGCCTTGCTCCTATTACTGCGAGGGTTGTAAAACATTTCGAGTACTCGTATGTTTAACGGATAATTTCATAAAATGTTACCGAATTTTTACTGACACTTTCAGAACTTTCCCTGGTGAAACCGTTTCAAATTGAATAATACAGAGTGCGATGTTCTAATAAAAAATTATGCAGACACGGCGCTTCAGGCTACCGGATCGTGAGCTCTCGATTCACCGGGGGCTGCCTTGGCGACGACCCTTCCTAGCGCCGCGCGCGCTTCACCGCAACTTCCCCTTCACGGGGAGCCACTTAGCAGCGCTTCCGTGCTAAAGCGCTTGATGACGCACGAACGCCACCAGCAGCGCAGTCGCGCTTCTCCGCCATCGCCAGTAGACCACAGTTCGAAATGGCACCCTTCACGGTCGGAAGCGTTACTAAGTGAAGCTGCGAAAACTCTTGGCTGTCCGAGTGACGCTGCGTCTAGGGCAGTCACATTACTCTGGCCGCGGACGCCTACAACTATTGTATTTAATTAAGCGAAGCTGTTTACGTGTTGAGTTCCTAACGGTCTCCGGCACATACGTCACGTGACTGACGAATCCTCCTTTTTTTCCGCGCTCAGTGGCTCAGCGTGATATCCAGAGATCTCGCCGGTCAGAGATCACGACTTCCTACTACCCCCTTACGTCTCTTCCTAACCATTAGATATTTTACTAAATAGTCGTGTACAAAATATGTTTGTTTAAACGTGAACCACTGCCATCAGCAAACTGTATTTTCAACTCTAACACAATCTAATTCCTATGTTGGGGGAAGAGGAAATGTTGGTAATCGCAGGGCGAATCAAAAATTTAAAAAAAAAACCCTCCCATGGCAACGGCCCGCGCGAACGGGCCATGGGGACCTGTGGGACCGCGCAAGGGCGACAGACGGCTCTCTCAACCGGAGGACAACTGTTCGAACTATACACGCACTGTATATACGAGTACTTCTGCAGGCGAAGAGACTCGCCGAGAAGAGAGTCATGCCCTTGAGGCACTTACTCGTATATAAATAGATACATTTTTACACAAGAACAAACGTTTTCGTGTGCTGTCATCACACCCACACTCTCACGATAACAGTAAGGATAATACCTTACATGCGCTCAGGAAGCTGCATGTGGTCGTCATGTTAGGTCAGCGGTAAAACCCACTGGACGTAAACCAGGAGGCTTTGACAGCCTTTGGGGTTACTATTACTACGGGGATACTATTACTGGAAATGGATACATAAAAAATGAAAACTATATCATATTTACATCGAACAACGATCGAATCGTTTCCCCTAGGCAAAACATTGAATGAATGGATCTGCTACAAATTATTTTACGGAGATGGCTTTGGGCACCCTTGCCTGAGAGTAGACGCGCGAATCCGCGGGCTGGGTCGCTGGTAATTTCGTTTCCAGGCTCCGCTGCTCCCCCATCCCCGTCGGCCTCAAAAAGTTTCCGCCCAAACAAAGACGTCACCGCGAGTTTCGCGCATCATTTCCATTTGAAAATATAATTACACAAATGTAGAAAACTGGTGACCCCATGTTCGCATTTCAGATTGTGGATGGGAATGATATTTTTTTAATTACGAAAATTTATGAACCTTGATGTGGCTTCTGAGCAATAGCCTAGTACTAACTAGAAATATACTGTAAACAATGCTAGTTTAACTTCTATCAAATTATAGAAGTACGTTGATATAAAAAGAAAGAAACTTTTTCCTAAGAAGTAATCTGTCTCACGTTACTTCAACATGAAAATTAACATTTAATGTCTTTTAATCTAATATTGACGTGATGTTCACATAAAGTAGAATATTTTAGTTTTACCACAATGTTGGCATAAAGTAAAATATAAATAGTGTTTCATTCATGAGTTTTAATTAATGATGTTTACAAATAATTCTGATTAATGCATTGCCCAAAACAGTTCACAATTTATCTTCATTAATATACAGCACCTCTTCGTTAATTCTTTTGTGGAAAAAACCACGCACCAAATGTTAGAAAACTCATTTTCCTTTCGACAGACAACAACAGACCCTCAGACCATATAATATAGAGATATTGCAATTTACACTTAAACATGAATTGCCTATTATCTCCATTTGAACCTTTTCGATATATTTTTTTCTTTTTATATAAAAATCAAATAAATACTATAATTACCTATTTCAAAATACGTTAAAACTTTAATAGTTTATAGCACCAACAGGCAACCTACTCTCCGTGTCAAGAAAAGCACAATTAAAATAGTTTCAAATGTAAACAACAACAACAACAACAATCATATCAGTTTTAAACTCAAATTTATAATTTTTATAACATAACAAGTATAATGTTTCACATTTCAAATATATTATTAAGAAATAATTGATCTAAAACACTGAATCTGAGCATTCATTTACAAGAACTCTCGTGTTTTTTAATTAAATTTATGAATTAACGTTGTTCGAGAAATTTAAGTAGATGTTAATAGTGAAATATGAAATTATTATTATTATTATTATTATTATTATTATTATTATTATTATTATTAACGAATTATTCTTAATGAATGAACCTTCCAGAATTAGAAAAACTGAGTTGTTGAATTCGGGTACATTTTCGTTCTTTAATTTGTTCACTGAGAAGCAACTGCTGCTGATGGCGTCCTCACCTCCTTGGCCATCATGAGGGGCCGCTGGTCGTCCCAGCCGCAGGTGCTGAGCATGCCGTAGAGCAGCCAGAGCGCGAGCAAGCCCGCGGCCAGGAACAGCGCCACCTTGCGCCCCCCGCGGCCCATCCCCTCTACCTCATGGCGATCTGCAACACAGCACAGCGCACGCCTTAACACAGCTGCCACGCACACACACACACACACACACACACATACACACAATAGACAGAACCATTAGACCATGTTAGAGAGTTTCCTTATTGTTTTGGAAGGAATGTTTATTGTGAGAGAAATCGATACCAGCGAGGGAAGATAACCGCCAACTCCGCAATCATGTACGACACTTACAGGAACAATGTCCTTAGCAGATGTCGCGCCCCGAATCAGTAATCCATCAGTCAACGAGAGGCACAGCCCCTGACTAGTTGGAAACGTAGAGCTCGTCCCGGCTGGGGGGCGGGGCGGGGCGGGGCGGGGCGGGGCGGGGCGGGGCCGGGCGGGGCGGGAGGCAGTGGAGCGTCGTGGAGTTGATTAGGTTAGTGCTGATCACAGCGGAGAGGGACGTGACGGGGTTGAAGGAGATTTAAATAAAAAAACTTTTCCTTTAGACACAATTCATTAATTTTACCGTCTAATAGCTGATTCTGAAAATTCATACTCGTTAATACAACTATACTGAATATAAAGGTAATCATTGAAATATCTATCAACCCAAAGGGATATTTTTTGAAAATAACAATAACAATAATAATAATAACAATAATAACAATAATAATAATAACAATAATAACAATAATATAATAATAATATAATAATGAAATCAATTATTTATTAAAGTTATCTATCCTGCATATATCCATATGCTCGTGTGTATATACATATTCACTCATAAGTGGGAACGCATTTACGCGAAAGTGCGTGTATGTTTATATGCATATGTGTTGCATTTATTCTCCACCTGTGTGAAATCTCCTATCAATACGAAAACAATTGGCAATGCGCAGGCACATCGCTTACAATATAAGCATGTGAACTCGTCCGAAACTGTGGCTTGTCCAATGTCGAGAGGGCCATTGTAAAGCGCTTCTCTGCCGGGGAATCCATTCCATCGAGTGCGAGGCCATCATCGACATTTTGATGAGAGTGCGCGGCGAACAATGCCAGAGTTGATGGAATTTCGGATTGACAAACCAAATCAGTTACTCAAAACTGTCGATAGCAGGCACTAAACAATCGTAAAATTTTCATTTTTCATCAAGAAACAGGAATAAAAAAGCACTCCCTCGTGTGTGTGTCGAGAATTACCAGAATGAAGGAGGACATTTTCGTCGTTCAGTTAAAATGTTGCATTAAATATCAGTGGGCCCAGCCTCCCCAAAAAAATTGTAAGATCCAATATACTGAGTTTCTACAACGTTTTATAGGTCATCTTCCAACATCACAAAAAAAATACTGTTAAACGAACAGGTGCATATAAATTAGCGTCTCTAAAGGAGAAGTTCGGAAAGAAAAATAATTGTGGACCAAAGGTTTTATCCTCTTCGTCGATCGAATTGAGACTCTACTCCAGAGCATAAGTTTTATTGAGAATTCAATAAAAATAATAACTGGTGATGTTACAACAGAAAGTACATTTGTGGCATTATTTGTGTTATGACACGTATAGCTCTATGCGTTGTTCACAGTTGTGGCTGAAAAGTTGATAATTCTTGAGGATATTTCTTCAATAAATATCATAAATTTTACACAATTGCACAACTTTACGAATGTGCATTCTTTCAAAATTCAACACACATAATGTCCGGACTCGGCAACAGACCAATTTCGAATTTCCTCGGATTGTCAGTTCTCTTCGTTTGAACGGTAGGTAATATCGTACCCAAAATTTCCTCTACTTGTCGTCATCCTATTTCCTAAGCCAGGTGCTCCACTTCAAGTTTCCTAGGATAATTTGTCTGCGTTCTTCATGATCTTCACATCAAACCAAATATTTTATCTTCCTCCAATCAAGATGTTACGGTGAGCATAGCAACTAAAGCTAATACTTTGTCGCCTGTGGACATCTTCATATTTTCTGTTAATGTTGGAGGTTATACGTACCTGTTTGTCACGGTTACGTAATATTTACATTACACCCCTCAATATTACGAATATTACTCCGTATACACGTACTTAAACTAAAACGTTAAAAAGGACACGAGAAGAAAACGAAGAAAAATAAATATAATAACTAGAGAAGAGGAAGAAGAAAAAAGAACTGTTTAATTCTCACAACACTGTGTGCCTTGTATTCACATAAATATGAATTCTCTACATTATTACCTGCTTTACTTTCATTACAGCGAGGCCCCGACAAGTTCTCCATCAAAATGTTCTTCAATATTCGTGCACTTTAATTTTCGACGTCGGCGATTCACTCTTTTCAATTTACAACTCGAGTGGATATTCGTAAGAACGAAAACCTTTTTTTCAAGCAGGGAGATGAAATAAAGGTGATCGACAAGGTGAACATGGCGGGGGACGTTGAGGGGCTCGACAGCTAGGTCACTTTGAACTCTAGGGAAGCTCCATACATGATCTTTGACGCTACACAATTTCTGCCCAACCTCCCTGCACCCTCCCCCGACACGAACTCGGCCCCCACTGCTCCCAGTCCGACGCTCCCCGTCGCCTTCTGTTCGCCTGCCATGTCCGCTTTCCATGCACTCGCGCCTCGAAAGTCAATGAGTTTCATGGCCCATCATCCAATGCCGTATGTCCTCTGCCCAATAGCCAACAGCCCCGCCAATGGCCAACGCTCTAAGCCCCATGACACATTGAAGCGCATCACACATTACCTCGAATCTTAACCTTTCGTCTCAAGCCCTGATCTCCACTCTCATGCCTCGTATCCCATATCAGAACTCCTCTCAACACCCTTGATGCATAATATTACATTCTCGATATCGCCGCTCCTCTCCCCGTCCTTTAGTTCATATCCTCGCACCTTGATTAATTTCACCATGTTCCAGGTCCGTATCTTACGCTCCACGCTCTATGCCTCTCGACTTGTGCTTCGCTCGCGGCGTCCACACACTCCGTTTCTCGCATTCCACACTTCGTACCACCCTTCACCCTCCTCCGCCGCTTCTGTCGGCCCGCCCCTCGCAGCCCTCCCCTGACTTCTCGCGCTCTTTCCTGAGATCCTGTGCCCAATACCAAGTTATTTCCTTCTCATGCTCTTCTCTCTGCGCGCCTCCGTTTCTCCTATTCCACACTTCGTTCTTGACTCTTCCTTTCGCCCCCCCCCCCCGGCTCACGCTCCATTCTCCAATTCCCGCGCCCCATATACACTTTGCTCCTCCGCTTTTTAAAAACGTGTTTGATGAATTAGCGATTCCGGGCGCGTCAACGGCCAATTACATTTGTCCCGTAAGCTCGGTGCATGTTTTATCGCGAGAGATGGCGGTGATCTTCTCCCGCTGGGTGACGAGATCGGGCGCCGACCTACATCGGCTTGCAGAGATTTTTCCTAACCAGGGTTCTCCCACCAGCGTTGCACCATCCCAGCCGGTTCCAGATCTAAGCTCCCGACCGATCTCCCGACATGTGTGGTAGTGGGGCACATGTGAGTGGATGTGGGTTAAGTAAGGTTTGAAAAAAGAATAAGGAGGAATAAGGAACGATCGCGCGCGGTCCGTGACTCATTTGTTAGGGTACTGTTCCGGCATTCGCCTGGCGTTAATGGGAGAAACCACGGGAAACTAGATATCATATCAGAACAGATTAGATCAGCACAGCCGGTCGCTAGAATTCTCCTCCAGCAGCGGCTGCATTTGATCTAGCTGACACGCTAGTGTCAAAATTCCTGCCACCGCCGGGACTGTAACACCAGGACCTCCAGGTCAGACCGCGCCGCACCGTCTCCCACGTGCCACGCTTCGTTCCTTCGTGGCTTCGCCCCCCTGCACGCGCCGTTCCGCGCCCAGATTCTTTTTCTTCCGCTCGGCGGCCGCACCGACTGCGCGCGCCCGCTTCTGAGACGAAGCGAGACAAGAGCACGGGGTGGGGCGGGGCGGGGCGGGGCGGGCAGCGTGGGCGCTTCGCGGCGCGGGAGGAACGTGCGCGCTCTGCCGCAGATAACCCGCAAGTGCAAGGGCGCACCAAAGGAAAGAGCTTACCATCACAGAAAGTAGAGCAGATGCATTATTTAAAACGACTATTTCGCTCTGGCGCTACTTCTCTAATGGAGGGGGGGCTGTGGTGTAGCGGTCAGGCCCCTCGTTTTCCTCCTCTGAGACAAGAGGATCTTTGAAGATGGAATTTGTGATGGATAGAGCGGGTTCGCGGCAGGTGTTCACAGAGTCCTCCCGTGATACCATACATGTAATTCTGGTGTTGCCCTTTGATCGTTCATTTGCTCTTAATCACCTAGCGCTTCAAAATAATCCATCTAATCCAGGTAAGACAGTAAAACTTCGGCAATGGCAACAATGAAGTAGAGTTCACTAATGAAGGATACGCATTCACTCGTAACTTAGACTTTTATCGGCAAAAATACATAAATGTTAATCAATGTACGTAATCACAATGATAGGTATTAGTTTTTCTTCCAACGATCAAATAAGCTTTCTGAATAAACTATTCTACAATACCTCAAGTCTTAAAAATGAACGTTTTATTAATTACTTTTGAGTATACTAAAGTATTGAATACCATTTATTCACGAAATGGTCACCCGAAATGGTATACTCAGGGTTTCTTATTTCTCACATTTCGCACTACTCGGGCCGTGAATTTATCGGTAATCTCAGAACCTTTCGTGGTATTACCTCTTTAAGTTTTAAGCTTTGTACACACGCAAGATGAGCACGAAAGGAACGAACAAACCAAAATTTAACTCCAAGGCATTGTGAATATATATAAGAGAAAATGGTAATTAATTGTCGCCCAAAACAAAAACCATCATTCCATCGTCTTCGAAGTTGGAGTGTCAGCACGGTACAGGAGAAATTCAATCAGTTCCCAATTGCTGACTGAAACTATTACTACATTTAAGACTGGAAATGAAAAGAAATGCAAATAAAACCAATATCCAAAAGAAATATTACGAATTTGGGTTCACCTGACATTTGAACACATTGCATTTAGTCTTCAAATGTGGATGAGATGCCGAAGTTGAAAATACGCGATTCGTCACGTAAACCATGCGGCAAGGCATAGAATTTGAACAAAGATATTTATCTTCACACGACCTTACCAACTTTGTTCACTGAAGTAGAGGAGAATTGCAACGTGTATCAGCCGTGAAATTAAAGGTAAAAAAAGAGGCTGTGAAAGAGAAGCCTATGTAGGAGGTGTGACAAAGTAACTACTAAAGAAGACGCAGCAGCGAGATGACATCAGCAGCCAGTAACAAAGGCGCGGCCGGGCGTTGAAAGCAGGGCCCTCCGAGGAGAGGCGCCGGGAGCTTAGAGGCAGCGGGGATCGCTGCGGGGGGGGGGAGGGACGAAACAGCAGGAGGGGGTGCTTTGGGAAGGAGCACGACGGGGAGGCAAACACGCGTGGGGACTGTACATGGGCTTAAGGCGAGAAAAAGACTGGGCGGCGAGAGAAAGAAAGAGTGGGCGGGGCGGCGAGGGAAAGAAAGACTGGGCGGGGCGGCGAGGGAAAGAAAAACTGGGCGGGGAGGCGAGGGAAAGAAAGACTGGGCGGAGAGGCGAGGGAAAGATAGACTGGGCGGGGAGGCGAGGGAAAGAAAGACTGGGCGGGGAGGCGAGGGAAAGAAAGACTGGGCGGGGAGGCGAGGGAAAGAAAGACTGGGCGGGGAGGCGAGGGAAAGAAAGACTGGGCGGAGAGGCGAGGGAAAGATAGACTGGGCGGGGAGGCGAGGGAAAGAAAGACTGGGCGGGGAGGCGAGGGAAAGAAAGACTGGGCGGGGAGGCGAGGGAAAGAAAGACTGGGCGGAGAGGCGAGGGAAAGAAAGACTGGGCGGGGAGGCGAGGGAAAGAAAGACTGGGCGGGGAGGCGACAGAAAGAAAGACTGGGCGGGGAGGCGAGAGAAAGAAAGACTGGGCGGGGAGGCGAGAGAAAGAAAGACTGGGCGCGGAGGCGAGGGAAAGAAAGACTGGGCGCGGAGGCGAGGGAAAGAAAGACTGGGCGCGGAGGCGAGGGAAAGAAAAGACTGGGCGGCCAAGGAAAGAAAGACTGGCGGCGAGGGAAAGAAAGACTGGGTGGCGAGGGAAACACTGGACAGCGAGGGAAAGACATGGGATTGGGATTGGGCAGGGCGTCCAGGCCGAGAGGAACTGGGTGGAGCGCAGAGGAGCAAGGCGTGGCGGGAAGCGTCGGGGGGCTGGTTGGAGGCGCTCGTTATAAAAACAGCTCGGCCGCCGAGATAAGCCGTCCCCTGAGGGGCGCCACTGTCGCGCGTTTCCGGAGCGCGGCGGCGGGCCTGCGTGGAGAGGAGCGATGTCGAGCTGTGGGCGGGGCGGGGCAGGGCGGGGCGGGGCGGGGCGGGGCGGGAGAGTAGAAGGATCGGGAAACTAGGGTCCAGACGGGTCGGCGTTGTTTTGTGGACAGACCGAGCGCCTGTTTGTTTGGCGCGTTATCGCGGCCCCAAAGGTGCGCCACACTTGTATTTTATTCCGAATAGCAAAGCAGCTCTTACAGCACACGTCCTTAGCGAAAGGTTCTGCCCATTAAAAGCTTTAAAGTAAACAAGCATTCGAATTCCCACAGTACTTCATTTGAATAAAAGTTTCTTTACTGCTGCTGACGGAATACGAGATAATATCCAGTGACTGGAAACTCAGGGTGCTAGTAGTCTTGGAGATTTCCTATTATCCACAATGCAGTGAGAGATGCTCAGAAAATGCAATATGCATAACGCAATATGTTTTATATAATAACTCCCGTTTTACTTTTTTATTAATACAATTCATGAACACTTCTTTCATTCGCCAAAACTTCGAAGTTTAATTGTTCCTTGCGCCCAGAAGTGACAGCATTAATTTCCCATCTGCAAAGGTTATTAATGGAATCTTTAAAAGAAGTCTGCCAGCGTTGTATAAAGTTACAACTGGAACAAGCTAACAAAATGTACACAACACCTAGAGGAGTAACCATCTGATGCGAATTCAACTGAAAGGATGTCTTAAAGGTTTCTACGCGTGTAAGGAACTAAAAAAACGTTAATAAACAATGTGGTTTTGATGCAAAGTAAGGAAAACGTAATATGAGCTTCGCTTGAATTGACTGCCAAGTGTCTTTGAGTACTACATACTGAAAACATCTTGAGATATATCGATTTTATCATATGCTAACAGACTTTTGTAATGTTAGAATTGAATCGTGAAGTATAAGGTTCTTAAATACACCGGGCAGCAATTGGTATAAACAAGAATACTCACTTTAGCGGGTCATTTTTCAAGAAGATTCAGGAACTGATGTACGAGTACATAGACCTTCTGAATCACACAAAGAAGAATGAAGAGAACTCAGACAAATTTAAACTCCCTAGCTCAATGCAATCGTCAGAATGCAAAAGTTCATGATGAATCATCCACCTACGATTCTGGTCATTAAAATTTTGCGGAATAATAGGAAAAATACATTGAAAGTGTAGCAAGAACAACTGCGATGAAAACTACGAATCACATGCATATTGAGAGATACTGAACTGGTTGCTTCTCGAGATGAAAAGTGAGGCACAAAAAGCATTAAAGAACTCTTGGAGAGAGAAATTATTCCATGTAAAATATTTAAAACGAATGGGGTAGACATAGATATAACAAAGACGTGTTTTTTTCTTTGTTTCTGGGGTTTAAAAAGAGAAGTATAGATCCAGTTTCGAAACAAATATCTGCCCAAGATACGGTATTGGGAACGTGACATTTTGATAAAGTGGATCTCAAAATGTATTTCTCGGAAACAAGAAATAAAACATTGATCTTATCTCAGCTCGTGGAATTCAAATACCTAAAAATGCACTGTAGGATGTGTAGTAGATTCTATTAGCGAAAACTGCATCGTTCAGCAAAATGTATTAATTTGTCAACATAATGAGTTGAGAACCAGTACAAATACCTCAACGTGTCAGCTCAGATACGGATAATTTCAGTTTATTTCGATATCGTCTTAAAAAAATGTTGATCTGTGAAAATCATGTAGAAAATCAGATGAGATTATATTTGTGTGAAAAGTAAGTCATCAAGAGCTCGTAATCGGACGTAAACGGACAGATGACAGCCACCAAATCTCAATACCCTAGCGACGTTTTTTAATAAAAATCGCAAATAGAGCAACTTTTAATGTAATAATTAGTATGCAATTAACAAATCATACAAAAAGTATTGTTGAATTATTTTCCAAGAATTACTTTCCTTGAATTCCAACAAAAGTTTTGTTATGGGAACATTATTAAAGCGGCGAAATGAGAAAATAATACGGCTTACCACAATGCTAGCGTATGTTTGCGAATTTTCGTGAAATAAATGCGAATTATTTTTCATGTTCCAGACCACGATATCCCATTTTGTTTGACACGAATGGAAGTCAAAATAATTATTCATAAACTATAGTATGACGGGGCCCCTCTCTCGTCCGTTCCTATCAGAACATCATGAAGAGCTTTCTTCGACGGAAGTTCTCCTGTGCAAATAGTCTCTGGGCCCCTGATTCAGGCGAGCGCGGTCCTCTCGGGGGCTGTTTTTACGGATGCACCGCGAGCTTATGGGCACCGCGCCACGCCGCGCAATCAATTCGTCCTCCGTTGAACCGGGTGAGGTGGCGCAGGGAATCGACAAATGTCACTGCAGTGCTTCTGACCGGGAGGTCCTAGGCTGCCACTCCCCGACGGTGGCAGCATTTTCGACTTTAGCGAGTAGAAAGCTAGGTCGAATTCTGTCCGCGTCTAGAGGAGAATTCTAGTGATAGAATGCTCCGATTGGTAAATTTTCGTGGTTACCCAGATCAACATCAGAAGAATGCCGGAACATTACTCTATAAACCGGCCACGGATTGCGCGCGATTTTTCTTTCCTCTTCCTTGTCCTATTCTCGCTCTTTACTTAAACACAATTCAAAGTATACGCACTTCGCTACCGCTCATGATGGAAGACCAGCTTGCAACTTGACCTGGTTCGGGCGGTGCCCCGCCGCGGGTTAAGGCAAACCCGCAAGCCGGCGAGAAGGGCCGCGCCGAATCTCGCCATCCCGCGAGGGAGGATCGCTGCCAACTAGCTCGACCATCCGTTTGCGCCCGGTAACCGCTCACCCCCCGCCCGCTCAGTGACCCAGCCAGCCCGTCGCAGCGCTTACCTAACCTCACGCTACGCCGCGAGTCCCTTCCGACCCGACAAGAAAAACATTTTTCTCCGCCCTGAGGAAGGTCGGTGGCTGAAACGGCTTAGCAACTGCGGCGAAGGCTCCCGGGAAGCCAAGTAGATACTTCCAATTACTACAATTGCTCTGATCACCCAGCTCCTGTTCGATTGCTCGGTCCTCAGCAACCCTCCCCTTCATTCGCCTTCAAACGACTTCCGCCATAAAGAGACTGCGAGAGAAAATGACTAACTGAACGACGACATCATAGTTCAAAATTACTTGTACAGGCAATGGATTAGACCAGATTTAAAGAACAATGGGGTTTGCGTGGATTCGGATAAACGAGGTTCTACAGTATTACGTTCCAAAATGACACGCCCCAGGTTCTCCTTCTCGTAATTATAATTACGGGGTATATTATTGCTTATATTGAATGGTCGCAATTTTGACCATATTCCTTACTTTGAAACAGCCAAGCTGGAGATATTACAAGTTTATTTCCGATTCGCGCACAGTCGTTGTTGCACTCTTGGGTATTCCGGGCGCTAAACGAAACCACGCCATCCAATAGGGCTGCACCCGCGCTCGGCTCGATTGCCCCACTGCACCCTCCGCCTCGCTGACCTCCATCGCCGAGGCGACCCCGTCGCGACGTGACCTGGGAGGCGGGTGCGGGAAGATCTTCAGAGATGTATGGGCGCCAGGAAGCACCGACGCCGGGCGCCACGCGCCCCGCCCCCCCCACCCCACCCCCACCCGCCCCTGCGGAGACGGATCGCGAGGCGGCTTCTGGAATAACTGATCTAGATTTGTTCTTGCGTCATCTAGTACATCTCAGGCATTCGGGTAGTTACTTCTGCCCCACTGCTCTTCTTCTACGTCCGCACAAAGGATGTACTTTCGCAGCATTAGGGCCCGGAAGTTCTTGCGATAAAAACAAAAAACAAAACATAAATATGCCTCAAATGTGCCCATAAATATCCCCTAATAAGGTGTAAGAAATTCATTAAAATTACGATTGTTAATTAAAAATTAACTTACAGCATTATCAGGATGTTGGTGTCCAAGTTGTTTTGTAAGCCAAAATTAGCGATGAATTCCACTTCACGAACAACACTTGATCAATTGTTACAATTTAGAAACTGAGCCTCTTGTCTCTCAAAATGCTTTTTTTATCTTGAAAAACATATCTTCGATTCCCAAGAGCTTATAGGAGCGTCTGAGGTCCTTGAGATAATTGAATGAAGGGAAAAGTTGAAAAGGATAAGATATTGTATAATTTCAAATATATACCCTTTAGACATTCATTTCGTGCAAATAAGTGGCATTTATACAAATGACAAAAATATGCAATTACATACTATAAAAACGATATTAAATGGACACAACGAGGAGTAAACGGGACATGTTATAATAGTGTACAGTTACAATGTCTGGGAGAATATATGCAAATTCAAAGACATCCGGTCCCAATTCATAATAAACTAAAACTCCTAGTGCATGTAGGGAGTGGGGGCCAAGATCATTTAGACGCAAAGTTCATACAAGGAAGTTACAAAAATCACATTTGCCTCCGATTGGTACGCAATTCCATTTGTAGTGGTGTTAGAAAAATGGATGAAATCTCTTTGACTGCGACAGAACATGATCTTCGAAACACCAGTGCACGATGAAATAAGTGTCTACCAATGAAGGGCAAATGTCACATGTAGGATTATAGTGTTTGAGATTTCCCACAACATATTCATTGACAAAAGTAATCATAATCCACCACCTTACATGCCCTTAGAAATTTGCAATATTTATTCAGAGACACCCTGTTAAAAGGGTTTTTAAAAATATCCAAGGTATCGAAATTGAAGCTCTTGAACGTGACAATTCTACTACAACTAGACGCATCCATAAATTTTATTCTCAGTGTATTAAAAACTACGAGAAAACAAAGAAATAATAATTGCTTCCGTCTTTTACACGAAGTGCAATTGCAGGAATGAAGTTTCAATCTACACATTCTAACACACATTGAAATAGGAAAGCATTATTTTACATTCCTGAACGGAGGTACTCATATACAATGTATAGGGAAAGTTATGTAATGCTACGCGAAAAAACTACCGAAAAGTCTGTCATTTGTAGCACAACTAGTTTTACTTCTTTCAACTAAACCATTGTCAAACGTATAACCGTTACACACCTTTTGAAAGCACACAGGTGTTACATATGATATGAAACAATTACTTTAAATTATTCTTACTACTTTCAAAAATCGTTCACGGGCAAATACAATTTTTTTTGCAAAAAGTACGTCTAAATAATATTCGATTTTCATAATAATTTATATTAGAGAGATTGTCAAGTAGTAAAGAAAGATGTGCGTTATATTGCCATTCTACGAAGTGAAATTTGATGATCATATAATAATGACATCATGCCCTCTGAAAACACTACGCAATTTCAATGGTATAGCGCAATGCAAAACAATACAAAGCAGGGCTGGAGTCTCCAAAGGAATTAAACGAATGACCCATTTCGTGTCAGCATGAGGCCTCGTCCCAGAAACATATGAATTTGACGGCTGCAAACATTAAACGAATTATGTATTCATCGCTAGATACAAGCTCTGATAAAACGGTTTCCTCATTAAAATGAAACGACTGCTGGTTTCCTCTGTCACTGTTGCACTCGACAAAACGACAAAAAGAAATGCAAACATGTCCTTAGGCAAAAATTTAAATGCTGTTCTTGACATAAACATCCTGTTTTACATAGACAGAAGTTTTGAATATCTGCAATAAAAAAAGTGATTCAAATCTGAATGCACTTACTGCGAATACAGTAAAAAATTCCTTTACAGTTGCTCAATAACGAAACATGATACGGTTTTTCAACAAACCCGAGTATTTAATGGCATTTTTATTTGGAATTACAAGAATAATACTTATAAGGAATAATATATTTATAGCAGAATAAATTTCTCTGAAAATATGAAAAAAATATTTCTTATGCAACATCATTCGGTAATTCAAGACATATTCGTTTTGAAATGGTGTTTTACTCACTTTTCATACTATATTTCCTCTGATGAATGTTATGCATCTTTAGTATTTTGTACTATTTGATTTATTTTTCAATATGTAGTTTTCATGAAAGTAGAATATGAATGAAATGTCAATATTTGCAACTTATTTTCGTCCAATTGTATATGCCTTTCAAAAATCAATAGATTTAAAATTAAAATTATTAGAGAAATATGATTTCAGTATAACAAGCAGTATTACGTCACTACCCAAAAGTGGTATTTTCTTCTTCACGAATGATATTCCACCTATCACGTATGATATTATTGCATCATTGAAAATTCCGGAATTAAACAGCGTTGACGATGAAAACATTTGGCAACGCACCGCGTGCTTCAAGCTGTGAAGTCCGTAAAAGGGCATTAAAAACGAAATTTCGCAGCACGTATCACCCGTCGGATTAGTATTATTCCCTTGCAACAACCCACTTCCTTCAATTTCCGCGCATCAGGAAGAACGTTAATTTTCTTATCGTTAAGACCGCGTGGGGTCGCACTCAGGACGGACATACAGGCCACGTGGCAAACAGGGGACACTTTCAACGTCCTCTCCAGCCCCTCACCCCGTCGTTTCAACGGCGAGACCGGAATTCGGCGCGGCGAAATTTTGGTGTAAATTTCCGCGGCGTAAATTAACTTCCGGCGTGACCTACGCGCAAATTTCGCGTTAGCCAAGATTTATCTTCCTGAGGCCCGTTCGCCGAAAGAGAGAGACGGGACGTGACAGTGACAAAGCGAGTAAATTGCGTAGTTTTCTCGACGGCAGCCTAGTACCAAACTGGGCGTCCATTTAGTAAGACCCGCGTGACGAAGGGTACACTCGCAGCACCTCAAAAGAGGGTAACATCTCTTCTAGAAGTAGAAAAAAGCAAAAAATGGAAGCTGTGACAATCGATTCATTTCGAAGTGCGAAAATAGGTAGATTATAACGGAAAAGTAAGAGAAGTGTGTCAGAGAAGACGTGAACATGTGATAAAAGTTAAGCCTGTAAAAGTATAAGCAAATGCACAAAGGGGTTACTAGGGATATAGCAATTACTTCTTTGTGCAATGGCGACAGATTGTGTAAACTAGCATTTCCGAAATAACGTTGGAATTCTTCAACACGATGGTTTCATTAACATTCAAGTACAAATGTCATACGGGGAGAAACTCCCCATTAATGAATTAACCTCGAAGAATATTCGAATTAACTGCAAAGAAAAAGTTATATGATGTGTTTTTAATTTTGCAGCAACAGCAGAATGAACAACACAATCAAAGAGTCACAAAGATCAAAAGATCAAAAGAAGAATAAATATCATATCTGCACTCACTTTGCAAATTTGTAACAATTTGAGGGTACAGAATGAGCATATTCCTCAATATTAATTTTACAAATTCTGCTCTTTCACACAACTAACAATAATATCAGGCAGTTTCGAATTAAAAATTTCCTTCAAATTGTTGCCCTGCAGAAGCTAAAATGTTGCTGAACGAAACCATACAAAATGGTTTTCTAAATAGTAGCACCCATACTGCTCAAAAATAAACAAAATTCTGTCGTATATCACTACAATAAATTAAATATTTGGACAAAACAAGTCTCTACCAAGATACTGCCTTACAAATTGCCTTGATATGCATAGGCACATACGATGACTTCGTCAATCTCGCATACTACTCGCATAGCGTAGAAGACGTATTACTTTCTCGCCTTACGAATACGCAGTAAGAAGAGAAAGTTATGTAAACGTGCAACGGAAAACGGCGAAATTTCGCCAGAAAAACTCTTATTGTAATACTGAAGCTGCAAAAGGCGATTTTTTGTGACAGGAAAACTATTTGGATCTCTGATACCGAAAAAATTGATAGTTTTTCCTCTTATATGTCATAAATAAATTTCTCTTAACACCTTGTATAGTCAGAATCCACAACATTGTGGGGTCCGTCCGCCCGATTCTCCGTCCTTCCGTGAAAAATGCTAGCGGCTAAACCATACCCAAGATTTTCATGGGAATTGATAGGGCTCATTTCCCGATCGATCAAGCTGATGTCGTGGCTTCTTGAATTTGACTAATAGACCACAGTACGTTTATAAAAAAAAATGGCCCAGATCCAACTTTCCATGATACCTGCGGATAATTACAAAAGTGCATTGCAATTGTTAATTCGAATATTCTTTGACGTTAACTCATTCATGAAATGTCAAGAACTGCTCCGAGTTTTTTTTCTTATTTTTTTCGGATAGTGCGATAAAATAGGCATATAAAAAGAGTAGAGGCCCAATTTTCGTTATACTCTTAATTTTCGAAAATCTCAAGTTATAAATAACGCGAGAAAGAACGTGCTGCTGGAGTACCAGTGATTGTATTGACTAGTACATTGTTCATTCCACACCTCTGCTTACTCCAACAACAAATGTTTACGCGTTTTGGCCCCTTCGTTAACCGTTTGACGCACTTGAATTCGTTGGATCTTCGTTGAATACTAATAACCCGAATACCGAATTCGAGGCAATTTTACCCTCGCCAAGCTATGCCGCGTCAATGCAAATGGCTGGGCGCGCCTCGAGAGATCTCTGCCTGTCCCCCACGACGGCACTCGCGTTCCGGGGAGGCAGGTGGGCGTGCGCCGAGGCGCGATCGGCGCGCGGCGGCGGCGGCCCACGCAGCCGGCACAAAGCGCTCCACCGCCGCAAGCGCGCCGCCGCCATCCCCGCCGCCGCCGCCGCCCCCGCCCCCACTGCCGCCAAGCGCTAAAGCCCATCGCATTCACGCCGCGCCGCGCGTGACTGTGCGGCGACGGTACACAGCGCCCCCCCCCCAGCGACCTCCCCCCCCGTCGTCTCTGCTGCCCCGAAGACGGCTGTCACGCTCAGACGCTGCCCGTCCCACCCTTTGACGCCGAGGACGTCTTTCGGAGGAGCGTCGAACTCTCGTGTTTCCGTGGAGCCTCCGCCCACACCTGCATTCACCATTAGGCATAATAGGCTCGGAACATTAACAAATCAAGATGCGCGCTCCTATTCACTTGGCTCTAGCAGGCAGAGGGTGTTTAAGAACGATTTTTCAATATTAGTCCATGCCACCTTACGTCTTTCGATAATCTCATTGCAATGAATTGAAGTGCTCCTAATTGCTTACACAAAACAAGACCTTTCATACACACCAACTGCAGTATTTTAAAGATCTCGTCGCCCTGTACCTCCTGCCAGATTTTTTTACATTGTAATATACGATATATCATGGAGCAAATATATCAAAATATTATATTTTGACATTTGAATTAAAATATCGAAATTTATTCTTCATTCAGTCAAGTCACTAAATAATCTTCATGATATTTCCATACGCATTGTAAAACTAATTTATCTTCAATCGTCGCCACAGCAACAGAGCATAAAGAAAAGGTGACCCAGGTTCACATAGCGGTAGGGATACAATTCTTTGAATTAATTTAACTAACGTTAATTAAGAAATAACCAACCACAACAATAACAATTATTTATATTTATTCTTAATTCACATTTTCCGATATCACCACTGAAATTTATATAATGCGTTTTGTTCATGTCTTCACGCATTCAGCCGTCCTGTCAACATTACTTCTAGGCTGTCCGGGTGACGCCGCGTCGTTGGCAGATAGTGACTTACGTCCTACCCTGAAGAAGCCTGCGACATGACAGGCGAAACGTCGGCCTATCTGCCAACGACGCGGCGTCACCCGGACAGCCTAGAAGTAATGGACTCGAGCTGCGGAAGCCTACGTGTACGTCCTGTCAACATGGACCACCACAGTCGGTACCGCCGGTTTGATTATTACCGCCCTCTCGTTGTTTTATCTGCCACAGCCACTCCCACTACTCCGTGCCACCCTCTCTACACTTGAAGCCTTCGCCTGGGTGAGCGCGCCCGTGAGGCGGTCCAGCCACGCTCCGGCGCCCGCTCCTCGAGGTGCGACCGAGGCGCTTTCAGCTCCTCTCCCGCCCCGCCCCCCGCCCCCCCCCCAAGCCCCCGTGGCCCGCCCAGGGACCTGCCAACCACCCTCGCCGCCACGCCAATTGCATTTCCCACGGGCCTCGACCTGGATAGGAACTATCCTCTGCCGCACCTCTCCCCACCCAAGTCCTCAACTACACAGAAACTCTACGATCTTTACCATACCCGAGTGTCACAGGAGGAATTTCTTTAACGATTTTCATTGCAAACCCTATAAGCCTATCAATACAGCCTATCAATACAGAATTACGATTTAAGTTCTCATAACTCCAATACCGTCCTAAATTCATGGATGCATTTTGAAACTTTGTAAAAATTTCTATAATTTAGATACTTTCTTTTAAACGTCTTACCGAACTTTATTCTTATCCCAAATTAAATAACAGTATTTCAAGAAAAATATACAGTTATCCCTGAACTACAATGCGCATTATTTTGAAAACTTGGTTAATCCTTTGAATCGCTTCTATTTTATTTTTCTTTGACAAGAATGTGGTAAAGACTGAAAACTACTTCTCAGGCTATGACTTTTTGCTTCATTTCACATTACATGATAAAACCCGCTAAAATAAAACCATTAATCAACGTAAGAGCTCATCTATTGCAGTTTCCAGCTATTGATGTTGCGGAGAAGCCCTCGCACCTTACGTCACACCTCTCAACGCATTTCCGCGAATTTCGCCTTCCACGTCGCCCTCTGCTGTTTGACGCTGTTGCGGCTGTTCCGCCACTGCACCGCGTCAAAGCCTCCGAGTGGCTCAACTCCCAGAAGCCGACTTCCCCCACGCTGCTGGGGACTTCTCCGGCCTCGCTCCTCGTCACCTTCACCGGCAGCAACCGCAGGAAGAGTCTAATCACTTTCGTCACGTGTATTGCACTAGTGGTATTCAATGGATTCCCGCTTTATATTCAAATAGTAGTTCACACTAGCCGGATATAAACAATGCGATCACCTTTGAAAATCCGTTATTAATAACGTCGTTCCTTGTTTGAGAGATGGCAGTTACAAGACGGTATATTTTAGATGCGCAATGTTACTTCAGTCTCACAATATGTTTATATAATATGTATATGTAATTACACACATATTTATTGTGTATAAGAGACCGGTAGGCATAAGTAATCTGCAAAAGGTCTTCAATTTTCATATCTTAAATCGACAAAGTAAAGGGAAACTAATATGATGTCCTCGGTCGTGCGTACTGCACCATCGAATTCATGCGCTCCTAAGTGGCCAGATTTCATAAACGAACTTTCCATATAGTCGTATCACTAATTCGCTGCACTCACGAACCCAACTACGGCTGTACCCTCGGCTGCAAGCGCGCCGCTATGTTCATTTGTCCCCCCCACCTCCTCGCGTCGCCCTTTCCCTTCCCCAACCGCCCAGCGAGTTCCGCCCTTCGCACGCGCCCCCCTCGCCCCCACCCCGGATTCATTACGCGTGACGCCGCTCCAATCTGGCGCCCGCGGAAGTTCGCACAACTCCCTCCTACCCCTTGCCACCGCCGCTCCGGTGCACGCCCTGTGCAGAGGGCGGAGGGCGGGGGCGGTGCTCCTGACCTATCGCCCTTGACGGTGTCCCCCCCCCCCGCCTCGGCTCGCACTCTGACCTCGCCCCGCTACAGTCCCACGCACTCAGTGACCGGGCACGCTTCCCCAGACCCGTCGACCTCATGAGTTTCGGCGTCCGCTTTCTGGACTGTTGACGTATGCGATAGAAAGAGAGTTTTATCGAGTCATTCAAACAATACTCCGTCTTCCAAAAATAAGTGTATGAGAGCACGCATATCTTTAGCGTGTCATGGTGAAAGTAATATTGTACTTTGTACATGTAAAAGTACGCGTAAATGTGTGTAGTGAGTTATATATAACTTCTGACCCAAAAATAATGCCGCCATTTTTATTTTCAGAAATGTATTGAACCGATTCGCACAATTACTCAGTATTCGTCGAAATGGATCCCTCCTGCTTCAACACACGTGTTCCAACGAGATTTCCATGCTTTATACGCGTCGCGGAAGACCTTCAGTGGGATGACCTTTAGCAACCTCGTCGTAGCCGCCTTACTGTTTACCAGAGTCCCCAATTGCTGTCCTTGGAGTGAGTTTTTAACCATCGGGAAAAACAGTTGTGTGGGGCCAAAACAAGACTTTAAGGTGGCTGGGAGAGCGTCCTCACAACACTGCAACAATTCTGGACACACTTCCAACCGATTGTTCTTTTGGCAAACGATGAGCTCTCGGGACAAGTTGGGCGCAAACCTTCCGCATTTGTAAGTTTTCCGTCCCAATCTTGTACACATTGGTCTTCAGAATGTCAAGTATTTATGACATTAAACGAACAATCATTCTTTGCCCAGAGTTCAACAATTTGCACACTTTGTCAACCGAACTTTCATTTCGCGACAATGACGGGCGACGAGATCCTTGTTCGTCGGTGACCTACTCACGACCCTCCTTGAACATTTTACGCCACCTTTTGCGTTGTGAATATGACATGCAGTGCTCATCAAAGGCCTTCTGCAGCAATTCGAAAGTCCATGATGGAGTCCTCTCAAGTTTGAAACACAACTTTACCGCATAACGCTGCTTGAGAGTTTTTTTCCATTTTAATTTAATTTTTTAATTGAATTTCGATGGAGCTCTCACAGTGAAACAGGCACTGTGACGCTCCATGAGCTCGACCGTGGGGGCTGTCGCATTGTCTTGCTGGAATTGACCAAGTACGACGGGATGCACAATGGACAAGATTCTTACGTACGTGTCACCTTTCAAAGTCGGATTTAGAAGTATCAGAGGTCCCATAACTCTCCAACTGAACACGCCTCAAACCATCACACAATCTCCACCAGCTTGAACAGTTCCCTGTTGACGTGCAGAAACCATGTATTCATGCGGTTGTCGCCACCCCGTACACGTCCATCCACTCGAAACAATGTGAAACGGGACTCGTCAGGCCAGGCAATGTTCAGTCATCAACAGTCCAATAAAGCTTTGTGTCGTGCAGTCATCAAAGGATACAAGAGTGGGCTTTCGAATCCGAAACCCCGTATATATTATATATATATATTATATATATATATATATATAATATATATATATATATATATATATATATATATATATATATATATATAGAGAGAGAGAGAGAGAGAGAGAGAGAGATATCCGTAGCGATTTCAGGTAGGGTTGCACTTCTGTCCGTGTAATGATTCTCCTCAGTCGTCGTCGGTCCCGTTCTCGCATGATATTTTAGCGGCCACAGCGATGACGGAGTTTTGATGTACGCGGTACACTTGTGAAATTATCGTATAGGAAAATCCAAATTTCATCGCGACCTCGGGGATGCTATGCCCCGTCTCTCTTGCGCTGACTTCAACATCACGTTCAAACTCACTAAAACAATGATAACCTGCCATTGTAGCAGCAGTCACCGATCAAACAACTGCCAGACTCTGGTTGTCTTATATAGTCGGTGCCGATCGAAGCGCCGCATTATGATTGGTATCAGATCTCTTTATGTCATGCATGGTTGTACCAGTTTTTTGGCTCCTCAGAGATTCAATATATTAGTGGCCTGCGGTAGCAAAAATGCTACTGAAAACAATAGGTTTTGCTATATTAAGCACACACTTATTTATTTTATTTATTTATTTACTTACCTCAAAAACATTTAAAAATTGTGTGTAACTAATTTGAGAAGTTAATTTGAAGTTACATTTATGTTCAGAAGCAAAACAAGGGGGCATTTCAGCATTTGCTCAAGTATCAGTAACACTCAATAACACTAATGAAATGCTCTCGTATAACTGCAACAAATTAAAAACATCAACAAAAACAGTTTTCCCGAATACTGCAATAAGTACAGTACAGCACAAGAATGCTTTACATCCCAAGAATATAAAAAAAGTTGCTGTTCCGCGCTGAAACACGTGAATAACAAATGGTCAATGAAGGACGGGCTATTCGTTGGAACTTGATGCCAGCCGTACTCTAAGCACTGACTCATTCAGTCGTGATCTGGGCTGTCCCGGTGAGGCCGTGTTGAAGGTTCAGGTCCCAACATATTGCGGTCGTCTTCAGGGCTGTAGTGCGCAAGGATCTTGGGTGCTCCGGTAGATAGAAGCCCTGAAGAAGACCGCGATACGTTGGTCGAAACATCACCACCTCAGCCTTCGAAAAATGACTTCACTATTTTGTACCACGAATTACAAAAAAAATGTTACATTGAAAATTAACAAACGACTGAGATTATAAAAATGAAAATGTATTGGATACTTCAATGTCGAGGAGTAAGTCCACACAGCGTGAACGATTCGACGCCTGGAGCAGGCGAACTCTTGCTGTTCTCTTTTCTCTTCCCCTTCTTCTGTCTCTTCCTTCTTCACCGCAGCGCAGCTCGAAGCTACGGCGAGGGTGAAGGCTGGGACGAGAGCGAGAGCGGTGGTGGTCGGGAGCGTGGGCGATCGTGGGGGTTGAGGGGGAGGTGGCGCTTGATGACGGAGGTGGGTGCAATGGGTGAGGGCGAGCGTGCAGGCGAGGGAGACCGAAAGAGAAGGGACGAGAGCGAGAGCGTCGGCGGGCGATGGTAGGGGTGCAGGCGGACGCGAGGCTGAGGGCGGGCGTGAACGAGGGCGATGGTTGGAGCAAAAAAAGGCGAGGGAGAGGGAGAGGGCGAGAGCGAGAGCGAGGGCGAGAGCGAGAGGGAGAGGGCGAGGGAGAGGGCGAGGGAGAGGGCGAGGGAGAGGGCGAGGGAGAGGGCGAGGGAGAGGGCGAGGGAGAGGGCGAGGGCGAGGGCGAGGGCGAGGGCGAGGGCGAGGGAGAGGGCGAGGGAGAGGGCGAGGGAGAGGGCGAGGGAGAGGGCGAGGGAGAGGGCGAGGGAGAGGGCGAGGGAGAGGGCGAGGGAGAGGGCGAGGGAGAGGGCGAGGGAGAGGGCGAGGGAGAGGGCGAGGGAGAGGGCGAGGGAGAGGGCGAGGGAGAGGGCGAGGGAGGGAGAGGGCGAGGGAGAGGGCGAGGGAGAGGGCGAGGGAGAGGGCGAGGGAGAGGGCGAGGGAGAGGGCGAGGGAGAGGGCGAGGAGAGGGCGAGGGAGAGGGCGAGGGAGGGGGCGAGGGAGAGGGCGAGGGAGAGGGCGAGGGAGAGGGCGAGGGAGAGGGCGAGGGAGAGGGCGAGGGAGAGGGCGAGGGAGAGGGCGAGGGAGAGGACGAGGGAGAGGACGAGGGAGAGGACGAGGGAGAGGGCGAGGGAGAGGGCGAGGAGAGGGCGAGGGAGAGGGCGAGGGAGAGGGCGAGGGAGAGGGCGAGGGAGAGGGCGAGGGAGAGGGCGAGGGAGAGGGCGAGGGAAAGGGCGAGAGCGTGGGAGAGCGTGGGAGAGGGTAAGGGCGCGGACGAGAGCGAGAGGGCCGAGCGCGCGGGAGATAGCGGGGGTTGAGGCGAAAGCAGGAAGGAGGGTGAGCGTGAGGGGGGGCAAAGGGCTAGGGCGAGGGTGCGGGTGAGGGCGAGGGCTAGAGCGCGCGCCGCCGGGCGCGAAGGTGACTAATGCGCGGGCGTTATCGGGGGCGGGGCGGCGCGGGGCGGGGGCCACATGCAAATGCACTAAGACCCGCGAGGCCAGGCGGAAGGCCGAGGGCGGCAGGTGCGGCGCCGGTGGCGGAGGCGGGAGCGGGGCCGGGGGCGGGGTTAATTTGTATGTGCTGTTTACAAGGTAACTGGTTCACCCACTCACCTGCGCACTCGGGAACTTATTCTATCGCGCCGGAAGCGGTGCGCTGGTAGCAGGAGTGGTGAGAGCTGTAGCAGTGATACCATTAATGATTGCGGCAGTAATGGTGGTGAAGGCTATGCTACTGGCGGTTGTGGTGATGGATGTTGTAGTGATGAGACACACAAAGAAAGGAGGTGATTGTGGCTGTAATAATGCAATTACAACACAGCTATATAAAACATTTTCGGATTATTGACAAAATATGTCGCCTAACGGAACCAAACAATAAAAAGCCACTCCCAAAATGCTCGGCATCCATTTACGATTTGAAGGATTGAAGTGCGTTAAAAACAACAGAGACATATGCGTTTTTTGTACTTCTATTTAAAGCAAATTTATTATTTATAAAAATGTTTGGTACCTATAGAGTGGTAAAACGAAAATTAGTGAACGACACATAGCCGTTTGTCAGTCATTTGCTTTGTTTCTGCCTAGTGACCTTTATAGATTTTATCGGCAGCCACCTTTAAGCAGAATTGAAACAAATTAACGAGTTGTAGCAAAAGATGGCGAGTGACCATCCCTATTCAAAGCTGCTTCTTACTTGGTTATACACATCGACCATCTTTCCCGGTTTTCCATCTTCATCTGCGTCCGTTATTTGCTCACTGACTTGATGAGGTTAGTAACTACGTTTACAACAAAACTAGATGTTAAGTTACACGTAACTGATTAATTTCACCCGCGGGGCAGGATACTAACGGAGTAATTCGGAAGAAATATATTTAAATGGTCGACTGTGAATGACACACTAAAGCACGAGATATGTCAGTATTCATTGTATCGCGTGGGATACTTCAGAGCACTGAAGGAAAGCATACGAACTTAACACAGATGGTTAGAGAGAAAGCAAAGAAGCAGACTCAACAGATGAAGAAGAAGAAGGAGAAGGAGAAGAAGGAGAAGGAGAAGAAGGAGGAGGAGGAGGAGGAGCAAAAGCAGAAAAAAGTTTGCATCAGAAGGCTCGCGATTGAAGCCCGCCGACGTACTGAACTCGTATCCCGAGCTGAGCGTCTAAGTGCCAAGACACATCGCGTCACGGGGCTCGAGAGGATGCGGTGCGGGGATAGGGGGGGGGGGCGAAAACGAGGTCATCACAGGGTGAGAAAGAGCGAGGGCATGTTTGGAAGATAGATGGGGACGGAGCCTGAAGGAGATGAGCGTGCCGAGGGGAAAGTAGATGCAGAGCGAATGCAGCAGAGGCGGCTGCTCTTTGAGGGCTCTCGGGCGGCGTCTTCTCCCGAGACACCAACCACGGGACAGAGTGCAGCACGTACCCTGCACCGACTCATTTCATTTTCGTACATGATCATCGCACGTTTTAAGGAACACGCGCCCGACCAAGGGAATAAACGAGCCGTTAAGCGCAGAGCTGCTTAAATGCAAGAATTCGGGCCAGACTGCTAGCAGTGCCCCGATGCAAATGCCAGCGTGCTACTTGCCTTTCACTAGACTAGAGCAAATCGTGCTAAGTACCGTCTACGCAACACGCTTGGTGGGCAAGCCAAGTGGGCCGCTGATTTGAGCAGAACGGGTGAACTGTCGCTTCGCCGACCCGGCCGCTCCATGTTAGGCATCGGTAACGGTTCTACATCCGATTTTAACATAGTGACACTTTAAGGACACGAGCTGGAAGGAGTGGGGAAACATTGCAATCCAATCGGGAACTCCAATACCAAAAATTTAGCTTGTAACGAATCTCCCGATTGGATGAGTGTCCGCCTCTCCACCCAGCTCGTGACCTTTAAGTGCCACAATGATTAAATCTGAGTATATTGTAAAAGGATGGGAGTTGTTTGGAGGCAGTGTATTTCTAGCTACACTTCGAAGGGCAGAGTACGCGCGGAACACGGTTGTGCAGAGCTTGCTAGAATTTGGAAACAGTAACATATGTTGGAACATAGGGAGGCCGAGCGTACCACACAAAGCGAGGTGCAAGGAGCTGATACCGAGTGAATCAAAATAATACTAGTAGGCTAGGTAAGTACATAAAGAAGAAGTGACAAGGGACACAAACGGGAAGGTGCGGGTCGAAGGAAACCGGACGACACCGGGCCAGAGAGACAAGACACTAAGTAAACGAGGAAGCTGGGCAAACCGAAGCAACGGCGAGAGGGGCGAGGGCGACAAGACCGAAGAGAGGGGCGGAGAGGCCAGCGACGATAAGCGGGCGGGGCCGGGCCAGGCGCCGCGAGCGTGAAGGGGATAACGGGGCGAGGAAGCGAAACGGCGCGCCGGCGACGTAGGGGGGACGGAAGAGCGACGGAAAGGGGCGTGGCGGTGCGTGGCGGGGCGCGGGCGAGGCGCCGCAGGGCGCCGACAACTTCCGGCGAAGTAAAACACGTTTAAAAGCGGGTGGCGCGGGAGGGCGACAGGAGTTTCCTCTCGGCGCAAACACCTTCTCGATTAGAGCGGCCACGCGCGCCCTCGCACAGCGCGGGTGTCTGGTTGCAGCGGCTGCGGTCGCCGCCGCCTCGACGCTCCCTCGCAGACACGGACTCGCTCGCGATGCTACAACTGTTAGCGTATCTCACACTTACACCCACACAAGCCCAATCCAAGCCGTGGGTTTTTAAGGGCGAAAAAAATCCTTCGTACGCCTTCCTTCAGAGGGGAAGTAAAGCCGGCTGTCCCGTGTAAGTAGATTTACGTCATGCAAAAGATCCCCAGGCTTAAATGAAGCCTCTGAGCTAAATTCAATTCGCCTCTTTCGACGCCCCAGAAATACCCCATTTCTCCGCTAGTTGGTGAAGGGAGCGTAGCGAAATTTGTGTGGTCACACGAAAGAGCAGACCCCACGGCCTGAGTCTGGAGACATAAAATAAAGCATCAAATTCAAATTCAAAAATGCCTCTGTCACGTTGCAACCGCTTACCGCACCGTCCTGGGGCGAACTGGGCCGCTAGTTTGGGCACCAAACTTGAAGGGAGCAGTACCTTATCAAACAGGCCACGGACCTCGCGCAGTTCCTTTCATTTCTCATTACTGTCCATTCCTCTCCTCTTACACACAATTATACTCACATACAGAATATCTACTAACACGCTTATTGGAAGACCAGACTACAACTTAGACCACTCTTGGCTGAGACGGTCCCCCTACGGCGGAGGACATAGTCAGATCACTTACTGTTGGCAGGGGAATAGCGCCAAATTCAAGGATATAACATGTACTATATTTTCGGGACTAAAAACCATAAACGTTGATGAGCCCGAAGAGATAAAATGATAAATCATTCAACAAACTAAAAGCAACATAATTCCAATCTAAACAACCCATTAAAAACGAGTACCGATAGAATTGTTAAAAGAGCATGCAGCCAGCAAGTGTTTAACACCGCTTCAATACCATTAAGTAGCTGCCCCCCCTCTCCCCAGTGACGCAGAGACTCGATCTAGCGAACGCAGGGTCCCAGTAAGGCGGCGCCTCCCGCCGCCTTTACGCGGCCGTTGCGATTTAACGACTGTGTGCAGAGGCCTCGATTCGCAGGCGCGGCCCCGCCCGCGGGGGCGGGGGCGGGGGCGGGGGCCGAGCCGTTTATTGATAATGCGGGCGCTCACAGCGGTGGAGGCGGCGGAGACGACTATGGCGGAGACCGAAGTGGCGATGGCGGCGGCACATTGCGGGGGTGGTGATCGCGGCAATTGGTCGTGACTGTGGCGCAGACAGACATGACAGAGACCGCTGTGACGATGATCGTTACAGTGGCGATGACGGTATGACGGTGTGACACATGGTGGTTGGTTGTTAGTGATTTCGGGCGCAACAACTACAAATGGCATTAGTCCTGTAAGTGTAATACATGTTTGTTCCTCGAGAGGTGCGGTGAGATCCGGCGCCTCCCTTTGGATGGCGAGATCCGGCGCCGACCTACATCGGCATGCGGGGTTTTCCCTAACCAGGTATCTCTCACCAACGCCGCCCCGCCCCGAACGGGACAAGCTCTAACAGCCCGACCGGTCTTCCGGCCTGTGTGATAGTGTTGTACATGTTAGTGCAAGTGTGTGTAAGGGGTGAAGATAGGACAAGGAAGAGGAAGGAAATATCGTGAGAGGTTCACGGCCCGTTTCTTAGGGTACTGCTCTGGCATTCACCTGGTGTTGATCGCAGAAACCACGGAAAACTACCGATCAGAGCAGCCGGCCTTTCGAATTACCCTCCAGATAGCGACTGAATTCGACCTAGCTGAAAAGCTAGGCGCGCGGCGATAGTGTAACGATTAACGTATAGGACTGTTATACCCAAGTTGGCGGAATCAAACCCGATCGAAGCCGTGGATTTTAAGGGCGAAAAACTTCGTACGCCTTCGTTCGGAGGAAAGTAAAGCCGGCTGTCCCATGCTAGTAGATTTACGTGCATGTAAAAGATCCTCAATCTTAAATGACGCCTCTGTGCTAAAATCAAAACGCCTGTTTCTCGCCCATGAAATACCTCCTTTCTCTGCTAGGTGAAAGGAACGTGGCGAAATTTGGGTGGTCAGACGGAAGAGCAGGCCTCACGGCCTGAATCTCGCCACGTAAAGTAAGACATTAATTCAATTCAATTCAATTCAAGCTAGTGTCGAAAATCATTGCACTGTCCGGACTTTGGACCTCCAGTCAGAGGTACCGCAGTAGACTCTCTCGGTGGCACATTGTGGTGATTACTGTGCCGGTTGGTGGTGTCGACGGAGACGGTGAAGACAAAAACCGCACTGGAAATGACGTTGGAACATGGTAGTGACGATAGTGGTGAGGTTGTGATGGCGATGGCGACGGCAGAGACCGCAGGGTCGATACGATCAGAAGGTGGTGATGACCGGTACAGAAGCCCATGTTGAAGCTGATGGTGACGGTGGTGCCAGAGGTTCTAGCAAAGGCGACAGCGGCGACGTCGTTGGTGGTACTTGAGGCGGTGGCTTGTCAACAGCAGTGGCAGTGGAGATGGCGTTGGCGGAGGTTGGGAAGGTCGCTTGTCAAAGGCGGCGTTGACGCAGACTGTTGCGTTGGCAGTTACGGGAGTGATAGTAGTCCTGGTGATGGAAAATATGGCGGTAGCGCCGGTTTTGACAGCACCAGTTATAGCGGCGGAGGTGGTGGGGATGTCGGTGGATACGACGGGGTGTTGGCGATGGCAGAGTTAATGGTAAAGCGCGGGCGCAGCGAACAAACTCATCTTCGCCGACACTACCCGAGATAATGTAACTGACTCTCAACGACGGAGCAGTAATCCCCGGGGACGATGAGTCCATTACTTCCCCTCGGAAGTGCTTTTCGATATTCTTCGATCGTTTTGGGAAGAGGGTGCACTAAACATCTAGGCGGTAGAAGTTCCTTCATCTACTGAAAAGTGTGACAAGGATTACCAATTTCTTTCAAATCGTTTCGCAATAACGGTTCTCGATGCATTCAAGACTCTCCGTTGATGTTCTATCGTTAAAATATTATCGAATGCAACAGTTTCTTAAGTTGAGCTAACTTTGTATACCTGTACTAATCAGTCGAAGACCTTACACCATCGCAAGTCAACCAAAGGAACACTTTTGCTCGACTAGCGTGGTTCGACACATTCAAAGCAGAGACGTTAGAGGGAGGAATGTTTCTAGGTCCAATTCTGAGTAAAGTTTCATAGTTATGTATTTATATTCCAGATACGAAATGTTGTAAATCACAAAAACTTGTGCTTTAAGTAAATACGTGAATGTCTGTGTGAGTAGGTAAGTACTTCCGGGCACGTTATCTACTATCGTTTAGTAAAATAATCCATGTCCTATTCCGGAAAGTGCCGGTGTCCCTTCTTCGCAGGAACGAGAGATCCGGTGCGGAACTTCAAGTCGGATAGCGAGTTTTCTTCTCTAATTGCAAGTATATTCCCCAGCAGGTCACCGCCTCAGTAAGAATAAATTCAAAGTTTCCGACTGGTTTCAAGACGTGTAACAGTGCCATATGTACGCGTGCAAGGGAAGAAGAAGCGGCAAGGGAGAGGAAAGAATAATCGTGTGCCGTCTGTTAAGGTACTTCAGCTGCATTCGCCTGGTAATAATCGCCATGGGAGAAAACACGGAAAACTCCCGAAACTATCGGAGCAACCGCTCGCTAAAATTCTCATCGAAACAGGGGTGAACCCAGCAATCTGCGATCGTCAGGACTCTTACAGGTCAACGACAATGAAGAGGCAAAAGATGACCTAACTGAAGTATTCCAGCCGGTCTCTTCTTTACGTGTTCAATTTTTTTCAGGCCCACCATGATTAATTTACGAACAAATTTTAGAATATGATACTTTCTTTTTGATTTCACAAAGTATGTACAGTACAAGTGGCAAGCATTACCACTTGGGCTACTGGTACTAGATCAAAAGCGGCGCGCGCAATTAATAACCAAAAACATTTACAGTAAAATGTGGAAAATGACTTAACCTTACGGAATCGGACTATATTTTTATAACAATGACTACCACCAGAAGGTCTTTAAATTTGAATCAATTACGATAAACTATGATAAAAAAATAAAAGGAATCCATTTTATTTCCTTTCCCTAAAGATTCTATGTAGCCACCCGCTGGTAGGACCACACAGTCGACAAGAAAAAACGGAAATCACTCGATACCTGAAAAGATTAACCAAACTGCAATTCCTTCGCGCCATCTCGGTCGAAGCACGTCGAGGCCCCCCATGCACAGAGCCCGCAGGGAGTATTAATGCCAGGGCAACAAATCAAGCGCGCTTGAGTTATGGCAGCGATCGGACAGCGGAGGCGGAGGAGGTCTTTCGCGCGCAGAAATACGACGCGGGCGCGCGGAGATCCACAGTTGTGGGGGCGGGGGGGGGCTCGCGGAGGGAAATGGCAACGGAAATCGCACCGGTCCCTCGCGCCGCACTCAGGGGCAGAGGATTAAGAGGACACGAAGCCTCCTCCGAAGGAAATGAACTCCTAATTTGTTGTTGTTTTTTTCTTTGCTGGCGAATAGGCCGACTTGGACCTTGCATTTACCGGGGCTCAAAACATTATCTCGGGATCAGGGGATCAGAATTTACCTGGAGGTATGCAAGATGAAATGATGATTGTGAGAGGTGAGAGAACGATACATACATATACAATCAGAAATACACCCATACCCGAGGTAGGACTCGAACCAGACGATTGCAGTTTTGAGACCGCTATGACACTACTGCCTTAACGATCTCGGCCATCGGTTTGACAAATTATTATTATTACTATTATTACTATTATTACCACTAGCGACAGTAGTTTTCTAGAAATAGTAATAGAGTTCTATGAATCAGCTTTTGGAAGATACTGCACTCCCTAAGAAAGTACCTTCGCACCAACGAAAAAAGGCAACATCAGCTTCTCGAAGTGGTAACTTCAGTTAGATCTCCGAATTACAGACATTTACTTACTTACATTTACTTAATTGAAAATATTATAATCACATAATTATTATGTTTTAATTTCCAAAACTAATTTTACTTTAATTTTCTAGCACTCACTCGCCTCGATAAGTGCACTCGCGTGTCACTGTACATATGATTTGTCAACTTTTAGGGGTAGAGATATATGTGAAACGTCTGTTAATTTGCAGTTTCGTCTCGCTTTCGTGGTATTTCAAGAACTTCACAATTAATTTTGTTGATCCAAAAACAAAAATATAACGTTTCGTCACGAGTGTGTCAAAGCTGTATCAAATTACTACAAATCATTATTTTATTTACATGGCATCTATCATTATTTATCAATGTTTTATTTATATGGCCAATTTAGCATACCCGCCTAGTAATGATCGCCTTTATTACGATAGTACCGCCTACTGAATACTGTAGTAATGACGGTAGCAAAAGCGATAGTTGATAAAGGACTAAAGTAGAAATGTATAATTGTCAATATTCCCGTCACCTTGATGGACGCAATTACGCTCGGAGAATATATTCCGCAGCCAAAAAGAAATCCAAATTGTGACCATGTTACTGAGTTACAAAACATTTTAACAATTTTTGTTGGTGACAATTATCTTTCTCTATTATATATATATATATATATATATATATATATATATATATATATATTGTGGCGTTATGGGATTATACAACCCCATAACACCACCGTTTCATCGGCATGAACACTCACAGGCAGCGAGAAGAGCAGCCGAAAAACCAGAGTATCAAAACGCGCAGCCTGGTATCCGTTGCTCGTACTAGTCGCCACGAACTATCAAGCAACGTTCTACTGGTGAAGGGTTGAAGGAGGAGAAATTACCCCCGCTACGGAGAATTTCCCCAGGCAACGCCAATAAATAGGCGGACGCGCAAGCGGGAGCCCTCTTTTCCGAACCATCACGCCTGGAGTCAACATCTCTTCTGCTAGCACGCGTCGGGTCAGCAGTTCTTCTAGTAAGTCACCGCTCGGCAAGTAAGCAGATTTTCATCAGCGCTCGTCAGATTAGGTAGTAATTGCCGCCGCAACGACTGTTTAGATAGGAGTTTCCGGCGTTGCAAAAACGTCTAGCTAGTCGTCCGCGCAGTAGTGAGGAATTAGCGAAGTATTCTTCTATTAACTAATGCGGGAAGTAAAAAGTTGCCCGTTGTGAGGAAAGCTCTGAAAGTTCTTGATTAACAGAATAAAAGTTAGGAACGAGCGAGGTACTTGCACTAGCAGTCAGGGAAGTGCAAGGGACATTTTCTACAAATTGGGCGTAATCGAAGGCGATAGCAGCCGTGGGAGGATAAGAGACCGATTAGTGGAAACGGGAGAATACGCGAGTCGACCGGGGAGAAGACGCCGTTCAGGAAGAAAGAAAAAGACGCAAGAGGACAGCGCAGGCGACGCAGAACTTCGGAATCGAGCAACGCGGTGCGCAACCCAGCACGCGACTTCAAGGTTGGAAAGTGGACAGTTTCGAGGTAACCTGTAGAACTGTGAAATTAGGTCAAGTTCACGTCGGCAGGAAAAGAATAGATCCAGAAGTGTTAGAAAACTGAGGACACGGGTGGTAATAATTTGCAGCTTTGTAGTGGGAGATTTAATGCGTTATTGCTTGCCTTAAACCATTCTATTGGAGCAGTCATTATTCTGTTATTAGCAGTTATAATTAAAAGATAAACTGAGAGTAGTGCGCTTGCCCACATATTATTTATTGTATGTAATACTTTAAAGAAAGGCAAGAGATTGTAAATTAAGTTTAATTTCACGTGCAATTGTAACTAGAATAATTTAATTTTAAGCGTATTGAATTTTCAAAGGGAATTCCCAGTACTGGTTAGAGAAATTGTTTCAGAAAATTAGTTCTGAAGAAAATTAAGTGTTCATTCAATGAATAGGCTGTAAAGATTGCTTTTGTGTTTATTTGAATATTTTTTTGAAAAGTGTGATTCTGTTTTTGATTTGTTTTTCTTTGTTATCAACTCATGCCACAGAGTTTTGAGTGAATTATATGCTCGTTTATGTGTGATCTGTGTGTCTTTTATTGTGTCAAGGGTTCAAACCTTTCTCGTACCCGAAAGATCCTGCTTCCTGAGATTCTAAGCTCGCTTCACGAGCATAATATCTTAACAACCCGCTTACAGTGCATGCGGCTGTGTGGGCAGAAGGTATACAGTTTGTGTGTGGTAAATGGGGTGTTAGAATATATATATATATATATATATATATATATATATATATATATATATATATATATATATATATATATATATAAGAACGGCCTTCAAATGCCGGTCGGGGCAACCAATTCTTTGAACAAATTTCATTAAAGTACAAATGAATGTTTATTGAAGAAAGTATTTATTTTGTTTGCAGGCCAGGTGTTCTAGAGTATTCGTAAATATCCAGGATAATTTAGTTCTCTTACTGCTGATATCCCTAACCGTAGGTTCAGATTTTGAAAGTTAAAAGCTAAATTTTTAGAAATGTTTCTTTGTTTGTGAAAACAATCAAATATTAAAACTTCTTTGGAACTTGTATCATCGAAGAATGAAATCAAAATTTGAAATATATACTGTGTATAAGAAGAAGAAGAAATTATTCTTACACAAATCACAGCTTTTAGCAATAGCAAAATCAGCACACCTCACGGAAATTTCCAATTTCATTATCATCCAATTTAAAGGAGCGTAACTGCATTTAAAGCGAAAATGGCTTACCCTTTGTAGATATAATGAACGATCTAGGTACCACATTTAAGCTGGAGTAGGTACACAAAAACCGAAATTATGGAAGTGGACTGCGAAAATAGTCGTATGTTCTCATGACCTCGGCACTAAAGCGCAACACCGAACACAACAGATACACTATGAGGTAAATTTTACGAGCGGTGTATAGGAAGTTTTGCCCTCGCCATTTTCAGGCGCACGTGGGTTCTGTTTCACACACACATGTATCGACATACGGTACATGTTTGAATGCGGATTGTGGCAGTTAAAATAAGAAATTATTCACATCGCAAACTCGATTCCGGTGGGGTTTTGTCTAACGCTTCCATATTCATGAGTACGAAATATTCATATTCCTCGATTTCGTTCTGCTCATCCAATATCATTGAGCAAACAACACAATACGAATACCATCTAGAGGACAGAAATTGGGAGCTTCAACGTTGAAATACAAAAACAACAACTAAATTTAAAAAGTCTGCTAAAGCACAAGGTGGTGGAACATGAAAGTTCACTCTCTTCTTTCGCTATATGAACACCGGCAATGATCCCTCGAACTCTGCGACCCATTTGCATTTTGCCCATAAGCACTAGCAACGCTCGCACTAGTGGTGGAGTGATCTCGTAACGTAAAGGGACCCCCCGTTCGAAACAAGAGCGAGAGGACGAGGGAGAGGATAGTGAAGAGTGGGAGAGGACTGGGGGATACTATCAAAGTCCGAAAGGGGGTTGCCCTGAAGGGTTGGGGGTAACGAATCTCGGCAGGTATTGGCTGATCAAAGGCGAGAGCAAACACGAAAACGCTGTTCGCGTTCCCTCCCAAAAATTCGTCGAGAAGAGAACGAGGCGAAGAGAGGGGGAGGGTGCAAGAAGAAAAAAAGAGTTTCTTGTGCTCGAGGGGCTGAAGTTGCGACTGCGCTGCCTCAAAGGGCTTGTTCTTTCCGTCTGCCGGCGAGGGATCCATTGAATGGGGCAGGGCGCCTTCGAAGACGAACACAATTGGGGAAGGGGGAATACAATGGCGGAGAGGTGGCAGCGAGTTGAATGGCAGTTAAGAAAAAGAGTGCAAATTAACTAAGAGTTCTTTAAGAATTAAGCTGATATTTCAGAAATTTGCTCCAATCAAGTTTTCCATTTTATACGGTATGGTACACCGGAATAACTAACGGATTTGTTCATGAATATCTGTTAACAACAATACTGTTGACTAAGAGGAATAATTTTATTGGCTGGACTCCTGTGATTACATTTGTATTTTCTTTTATTAGCATGATAATACTGACCACCAAGTAGATTCCGGTCAGCATATTCCAGTTTCAGCACTGTAATAAAATTGGGTCGTACCATATGGATGGAAATTAATGTCTTATCATACTTTTTAAATGCCCTCCTTAAGAAGGCTAAGGAGTTAATCAGAATATTGTCCTCAAACATGCAACGATTTAAAAAAATAATCAGCATCTTCCGTTTGCAACTCTCCGTGTACCAAATTTACAACACAGAAACCTTTCTCTCCCCTCTGCACAAAAATTACATATAAACCGAGAGGATTTCTGTGGATTAAAATTTAAGCCGTCGCACCAACGCCATACTTGTTGCAGGGACGAGGATAGTCTTCTTTCTTTTCTTGCTTTCTATTCACTATTAAATCAATACTGACAAATAATGGCAGACATGCTCAGAACTCATGCACAGAATTGCCGCCAACGAATGCTCCCGTACAGTGCAATGAATCGTTGCCAGTTGAAATAAAGTGTATAGCGTTTATACAAAACGTATAGTTTCTATATGAGAATCTGCACAAAATCTATACCATGTAGAACACCTTTTAGTATCAGCAAGTGGCTTACGAGTTATTGCACTGGCTTCCAAAACCAGAGTTTGCAAGTAAAATCGAGCTCGGAGAAAGATTTTTGCGAAAAATCCTCATTAAGTCTGTTGCTCATACGCTGGTGGCTTGTAACAGAATCGTGTCTAACGACCTGGTAAAATAAAATCCTTTCACTTAAAACCCTGTTGTTGTGATTCTATTGGGGGCAAAATACGTTTTTAACGGCGTAATTTTCAAAAGGATGCACATCATTAATAAGAAGATTTTTACATATGTGCAAGATATATAAGATGCATTTTTGCCAATGTGCATGATACGATTTTTAAGGTGGTTACACTTGTAACAGTACGGACACAACCAACCTTTCATGCAGTGCGCCAGGAGAGGCTATCGGCAGAGGTACATCGATAGTGAGAGTACCAGAAAATATTATGTTGGTAGCACGAGCTGCAGCTTATAACAAAAGAAAATGTGTATTCATCACACTGATTACAGATGCTGGAAGTGTTGTCCCCTTCACTTGTTTCCCAGTAATCTGGTTGCTAGCAACCAAAACAGTTTTTAATGGAAGTCTCTTATCGGGATTGGTTCGCAAAGACTTTCCTGGCGCACTCTAGATTAGTCGTTTTGTAGAGTTGTCGAAAGTTTTGATATCACAGCCGTATTTCGGGCAATCTATGCTGAAAAAGTGCTCCTATTAAAATTATTGGAAATATGTGAATTACGAAAGGTCCCGAAAAAGCCCACAAAACATTCAGTCGGAGAGCTTCGTTTCCGTTAATAAAATAACAGAAATGGCTTTGCCCGCTGCACACGCGATGGAACCACAATGCTATTTCCTAAAACAGGAATTTCAAAGCAACTCCACTCCGCGTACATCGAATCAGAATTCTCTTGCACGATCGTCCGATCACCGGATGTCCCAAGCACTGTGCAGTGTTGTCATCGCCCGCTCAAAGCGCTGTCAAACACGGGTAAAGTGCTGCACACGAGATTTTGCAGGTTTGCGACAGAAAGTACGAAAGCAGAACGGTCAACATATGTTCGCCGGATGTATGCGAACACCAGAGAGCCATTGGCAACGAGATGGAAACCGCCTGGAACCCCAAGCATTGATCATTGTGAAGAGCAAACTATAACTATTTCACTTATCAGAATTTAATTTTTGAATTAGCGTAATTTTTTAAAAAGACTAATGTAAACATAAACTATTCAAGTTGGCTTGTTGTGATAGCCTATGCATTACGTGAAGTCTTGTTCGAATTGCGCGGAGAGCATGTGAGTCTGACCTTGCTCTTGAGTGAAAAAGACATAATGTTGTTGATGTTACAAAACATGTATCACTGTGTACGTTCTAGAATGAGTGTATGTTCTTATTTTCTGATCATCATGGTTTCTCAGAGTTTCCGTCGCGATTGTGGATGTAAGTTGTAATGCAAAAGAAAAATGTAAACAACAATTTTCGAAGTGAAGATGTGGTTTGGCATGGGGGCAAAAGAATATTGAAACACACCAAAAGAACCGAAATATTTCATATTTGTCGTCGTAAGTCTAAATTAATTATGAACATGATTTGGACCACGAATTATTTTAAGAGACACCATTTCTGAAAATACCGATTGTCGAAACAGTCGGCGATAAATCACATACGTTCATTTTTCTAAAGAATCTTCTGTAATGGAAATTCTACCCAGAGACGTAGAAAAATTACATTCAATTATTTTAGTAATTTTCCAATATATATTTCTTCATATATTACAAGGCATAAGGGACCGTTGCATATGAATATGCAGGGTGTCGCTGATAGTACCTAAAGTGTTTAAGCAACGGTGGTGTTTATGTCCCAGAAACAATTATGGTTTATTTTAACCACGACATTCTACATTCATTCTCTCTATCCATTACAATTGTACTTGTATTTCAAAGTTCACATGACAATCCTCACCGTGCAAGAAGTCCGTGTGGGATGCCAAATATCCCAAATCCTACATCGTTGCCGGGCAGCACATGCGTTGCTCATGCATGCTGTCAACGCACCAGCTTCGCTATCATTACTAATGTCGATCGTAAAGTAAATCCACACAAATTCCGACGTACAATCACTATTTTTTTACTGTCGGCGGATCTATCCCGCTTGTCGCCGCCTCCAGTTGTCACTATGAAATAGTTGCTGCTATCGAGCAGCGTCGTTGCTACAGGCGCCGTCCGCCGCCGCCGCCGCCGCCGCCGCCGCCGCCGCCGCCCGAGCCGCTCCATTGCTTTCGGGAGATAAATGAACGCGCTGAGGATAGCAGACGGCCCTGGCCGCAGCGAGAGCGTTGGTACAGCGTGAGAAGGGGGCGATGGAAGAGGCGAGGATGGAGACAGATTCGGAGAGGGCGACGGGGGCGGCAAAGACGGCGAAGGCAACGAGAGCCGCGAGAAGATGAACATTGCTTAACTCCGGGGACGTCAACAGCTAAGGTCATTATTCCCGTTAGAGTAGTGGACGTTTTTATTCCTTGAGAGGTGGTGGTGATCTTCCTTCCCGTGATGCCGAGATTTGGCGCCGACCTACCGTCGGCTAGCGGGGTTTCCCCCCCAATCAGCTATCTCCTTCCAGCGGAGCACCGCCCCAGTCCAGTGCATGTTAGTGTGTGTGTGTGTGTGTAAGTAAGGGGGTGACAAAAGGTCAAGGAAGATGAAGGAAAGATCCGTGTCCCGTTTGTTAGAGTTCTGTTAAGCATTCCCCTGGACTTGGGGCGGTGACGGTGGCGAAGAGTATAAGGCAGCAGAAAAGGTTATGGGTCGAGGAGAACAAGGGGCCGGAGAGTGTCAGGGGGAAGGCGAGGAGTGCCAAAAGGGCCAAAAGGGCGAAGAGGGCGAAGAGGGCGAGGAGAGCGAAGAGGGCGAGGAGGGCGAGGATGGCGAGGAGGGCGAGGAGGGCGAGGAGGGCGAGGAGGGCGAGGAGGGCGAGGAGGGCGAGGAGAGCGAAGAGGGCGATCAGGGCGAGGAGGGCGTGGAGGGCGTGGAGGGCGAGGAGGGCGAGGAGGGCGAGGAGGGCGGAGGAGCCAGGGCAGTGATGGAAGCGTCGGGGGCGCGAACAGAGAACGTAGCGAGAGCAGCGAGAATGGCGACGGCGGCGGGAGCGGTGAAGCGGTGGGGCGGAACGGATGGTTGCGGCTTTCGAGGGGAAAAAGGATGGATTCGGCAGCCGCCCATCTACGCCTGTGTACATCAGTCACGTGTGCCTCCCAGACATGTTGGCACTTTGCTAGGTACACTTGGTGCCGTTTTGGGCGATCCGTTCTCAGTATGATCGAAGAATCTTTCTTCCATCACCGTTATACAGTTGGTTTAGGACGACAAAATCGACGAAATCTGACTGAAGTAACATGAGCAGAAATTAATTGAAATTTGCCCCCAGACATAGGCAACTCTTTCGACACTGGTGAAGGCCGGGTTGCGCACTCCATTAACGCAAACCGTTCTTGAGGTTTTCAGTAAGCAATCAAATTAATAAGCTTTGATAATCTTTGAATAATATACGGCGCATCTTCCTGTGTTTTCCTGATACAATTCGATTATGTTTAGCTCATAGTTATGCAGCTATAGTAGTTAGCTGTAAGCTAAACCTAGTAGGCTTCGAGGATCCTATTTTCTGAGTAAACATTTAGGGTCCTATGATCCAAATTCAACTAGTAGCGCTACAACAGTACATACTTCCCCCTTTTATTTCTAAGAAAAAATAGTTATTGAACAATTGTTTAGATCTTTTTGGAAAGTCTTTTCGATTAGGCTGAAAATTACCCAAATGTTTTTTGAATTGTATATGAAATTATTTAACTAATATTTAGGAATCGAACGCGTTAAGAAATATATATCGCCAATATTGATGCACTGGCATAAGTTGAAAAACACTTTTTTGTTGCAATTTTCGGACCTTCATAGGTTTTAATGAAAATAGGACTTTCGTATAATACAGTTATAAGCACACGTATCTCCATTCGAGCGAATTTTTGAAGAACAAATTTGGAGCAGTTTCAGAAAAATTTGAGAAATTTGTGAAAAGCGAGAGCGAGCTAGAGAGACGGACCGAGAAAGACCAGGAGAGAACGAAAGATGGACAATACATTGAATAAATAAATACACTGATTAGGATTATTCTGGATCTGACAAAGCGATATGAATTAGGATCACTGTCTTATTTCTCTCCTATTTAAATGTCTTCACTGAATTAATAAGCGTTTTCATTTTAGTGAAAAAGGTATTAAATATTGACCCAAGAACTACATGTTTACGAAATATTAAAAGAACGAACGAGACTACGAAAATTAGTTTAGAACCGATATAATTACTGGAGGAAGAAACACATTTTAAATTTTATCGAACGTTAATATCTTCATGAATCATACAATCAGATATGCTGGAGGCTAGATAATAGAAGTGGATAAGTATGAGGCATCATAACGTTTTTAAGAGACGTGCGTTTGTGGCATTTTTACTTCCTCGCATACTACTTACATAGTATATACAAAGTAAATATGGTAATATTCCGGCAAAAATCGGCGATTTTTCGACGGGAATTTGAGAGAAACTCGTATTGTGACGCCCTAAAAAAACCGAACCCCGGCTGAAAAAGTTCGGTCGTAAAAGTGGATAAATCTCGTTCCGAAAGAGAGAGTATTACTTCTAACACGTAGTGTAATCATAAAAATATTTTGTGGGATCTTACTACCGAAAAATTTGTTTTCGGCAAAAGCATGGTCCACCCATATCTGAACAATGCTAGTGGTTTAACTGTAAACACGATTTTTACCAAATATAATATTCCTCGTTTGATATTTAAAACTAATATCTGTATTTTGGGGGGACCTTCTGAAACAACATTTTACGAATTGTCAAAATTAACCCTAAATTTTTATATTAATTTTTCTCAAAAACTGATCGATTTTTTTTTATTTTTTCCCTCGAGTAGAACAAACTACGTTTATAAGTTTTAGATAAAATCTCTGTATTTTCAAAAATTGGAAAAAAATACTTTGTATTTGTAGAAGTAAGATATAACTATGTTCCTGGCTATCAAAATAATGGCAGATATGCATCCCAGGCGCTTAATTTTGAGTTGGTTTTGCCTTTTTTAAGTGTTGGCTGAAATGCATAGGATAATATGCACGGAATGCATATTAAGTTGCAGTACTATTATATTACATAACTGTTCCCAATGGTGTGAGAAAGTACGTGCTGTTGTATCCCACTAATGTTAATTGTGGGCATTGTTGCATTTATAGATTTATCTTTCATTATCTCAATTTTATTCTCAGCCTTCTTTGCCACAAGACTGTGTCATGTAATCTAAAACACATTCTAACAGAAAAATGAGTCAGGGCGTGCCTGTAAGAACGCAGACAGAATAAAGCTGGTAATCGCAGTGTTGTGTCGGTCGCAGAACGGATTTGCTGCAAACAACTATAAGCAGGCGTGTCGAAGAGAGAAAGGCAGCCTAGTTCTCACAACAGGGGACCCGGACTGCCCGCATTCTTACCAGCAGTGCCAGCAATTCGCACCGTCGGCGTTATCGCCAGACGTCGTTCGTCTCCCTCTCCCCGTCTCCAACTTCTCACTCTCTTTCTCTTTCCGTGGCAGTAGCTGCAGCAGTAGTTTCCACGGTCTCCCGCCGTGCGACCAGCGAAACGCGATGTGCGAACCGCTCCAAGCTCCGGCGAGTGCCAACGTTTCGACTTTTATTGCGAGCTTAACGCGCGTTTAACAAAGGGTAGTATTTGAAGAAAACGAACACCCGCCCGCTGCGCTTAGAGCAGACGCCCAAACGGTACATTTCACGCCGATGCTTTCATGCAGCGTTTTCGTGCTTGAGGGATACGAAGTTAACGACGCAATTCTCCAATGAACACGGACATTTCCAGGTAGTGAGAAGTTCGGCTTTAAAAACGTACGTGTGACACGAGCCCCTTCGTTGACTTGCCACGCTGTTTGCTGTCGTAAACTGCTAATGGGTTGACCTTCGAAAGAGTTTGTCCAAAGCCTTTTTCGAATCCAGGTCATTCAAACCGACGTAAATTTGTCTTTGTGGCATGTACTACAAACATGATCAATGCCTATGAAATTACATCTAGCAACATTTCGTAAAATCGAAAATTGTTTGCAACGAGAAAATTGAAGAAAAGATAGGTGATATGTAATTCTAATCGCATCAAAATTATAGTTTTCTTAAACACATCTCAGACTTATATTTCTTGTTCTTTGAGTGTGAATTAATTGCAGTTCATTTGCGTGTCACATGAAAAATATTTAAGCCACACTAAGCCTCCATTTCGGACAATAACAATTATCACACGGTTGTCCCAAATCATACACTATGTAAACAGACTACTATAATTAGTTGCATAACTGAAGTTATAATTGGTAGTACACGTATAATAACAATACCATATAAATGGTATTTATGAAAATCCTTTTCACATAACCGCGTAAAGTCACCCAGTTTGATCCTAAAACTGTTTTGCAATATCTTTATAGTTTATAAAATTGTAAAATTTTACAATATAATATTCGGGCACTACCAAGTACTTTGACTTTAGGACAATTAGTTTTTGAGACTTTTTTTATAAACATTTAGGCATTCTTTAATATTACAGTAGATGATTGTGTAATGGTAGAATACTAAAGAAAACTATTATCAATTTTTTTTCTTTACGAAATTGGAACATTAAATCAGAGTATGCCTTCTCGCAATGGCATTTCTAGCACTTCAGAAGAGATATTAATTTCATAAAAGATTATATTCCTGCCACTTATTGGAAACCGATTTCTTTATTTAACTGATCAATATTCCTCCGCCCCTAAGAAAAATAAACTCTATAACGTTTAGCACGCACAGAAATAACCACCAGCGACGAACCAAAATTCTTAGGTCTCGCGTTTTACAATCTCCGCAGATGGCGTAATTAATCAGTCGAAAAAAAATCTGGCTTCTACTCAGGAGCGAAACGATAGACGGAATCGGCGGCGAAGTTCCTTCGGGCAGAAGGAAAAGCCAAATTGTGCTGATCTATCTGTTCCACTTTTTCAATACTACTTTACATTTCCAGATAACTCTTTCACCGGAGGCGACCACCTACTTCCTTTTTTTTTATCCTCCTCTTCTCAGTCTTATTTTTGCAAGGCGCGTTTCGGAAACTTTAATTGAAACGATCGGCAGCCTCGTTATCGCCCAGCGGCTGCCTCTCATCCCCCACTTCCTCCTCCTCCTCCTCCTCCTCCCCCACCCGTCCCAATCCTCACCCCTCCCACCGCAGCCTGGCCTTCCCCTTCCGCCGGTGCCCTCCCCGAGGGCCGACCACGCGTTCCTTCCCCGAAATAAATGGAACGTTCCAGAGGAGATCTTCCCGGTTAATGAAAGAATTTCTCCCAGGCAGCGCACGACCGCAACGAGCTCCTCCCTCGCGGTTACGCCCACCTCCTCTTCCTCACTTCGGAGCCCCATTTCGCCCGCCTCAAAGCCAGCCGCCGCCCCGCCACCGCTGCTGCAGTCACTCACCGCCGCCGCCGCCAGGGGTAAGGAACTTCCGACAAATGAAGAACCATTCCAAAAACGCACATTGAAAAATCGAATTCATGGATGGTTCTTTCTCTTATATTTTCTAGAGTATGTATTTTACAGTAGCACGTACCATGTTTTATTCGCGACAGAAATAAATTATTCCACAAACGTGGTAAACTAAGAAATGATTAAAACTAGTGACGCTAAAACCGCACGTACTTTCTCATCCGTATTTTCACGCAAAATTACGAGGAAAGTACTGAAATTTTCGAAGAATTGTACATAATCTTATTTCAAAATCTATCTCTAAGGAACAGATTTAATTAAAAGAAAAAAATATCATGTCCACAAGTGTAGTTGTAGGAAGACGAATATATTTTAAATTTTTGCAATTTACGAAAAATCAAGAGTTTTTAACGACAAAGAGACCTGCACCATTCTCTAAATGTTCTTCAGACTATCCAATAACAAAGTTAGGCAAAACACAATGGAGTATTTTTATTTAATTTAGAAAACGTCCTAGGGACTTCATATAAAGTACACTTAAAAATTTAAAAAATCAATTCCAAATTCAAAGTCCGAGACATCAGCCAGATCGATTGAGAAATATTAAATTTGGAGAAAATCGGCTGAATTTTTCAGTTGCTAGCTTTGTTCACAGACGGACGAACAGGCAGACGTTTGCCTCATTCGATTTTTGGGTATCAAGGACTCAAAGAACGGGTTCTAGAAAAAACACGTGAGAGGATTTTTTTCAAATTTTAGCTACTGGATCTATCGACTTATTACAGTGCCCAGGCAACGAACGAGTTTATCTGCCAAAAACTCACCGTTTTTTTCGTGCAGCATTACATAACTTTCTCTCTACTCCGTAGGGGCCTCAGATGGGTTAACTTACCTACAACCTCAGTGCGCGGTTTCGATCCCAGCAGAGAAGCACGGACTATCGAAAGACGGAAAGTTCACAGTAGCAAAGTCACTCTTGTGGCATGTAAAAGAACCCTGGCGATAAGCCCGGCAAAATTAAATCTCTCCGACAACATCCCGCCTCAACAAGAGTTCACTTTCTCTCTACCAGAGAGCTCGGATATGGTAAACAGGAACCGACATCTGGCGGAGAAAGTGAGAGTCAAAACCTAGTCGCATTTATAGTACCGCCCGCAAGGTGCGCCTGTTCGAAAACGATTCCCAAACCCGCGTCGGGGGTAGGATTTCAAGGAAGCCTAAGTAAACAAAAAACTCAAGTGCGGACCAACTGTGAAAGAACAGTCCCCCACAAATAATCTCACACGATAAATAAATCTCTACTCCGTGCCGAGACAGTACGAACACCGGGAAGTCACATAGATGAATTCTAATATTTTATTTTTAAGAGCATATTTCAATGTATATATTAGGAAAATAGCACTGGTACAATATACGTTACACCTCAAGAGATGACCAAAAGCATCATTTTAACTAAACTTATTTTAACTAAAAATATCTACAATATGTACCGGTCTATAGAACTCAGTATGCACTATTGCTCTATTTGAAAAAAATACTCTGAGTCTCAGGAAAAATATATTTTATGGACGAAGTAAGTCCTTTTGTTTTCTCTTCCAAAATGGTACTGTGATGAATATATAGAAACGACGGTGATACTTATTAAGGGGGATATTATTAAAGAACATAGTAGGATGAGGCAGGAACAACCCTTGATTAAACCTGCTTCAAATTCCCTTCGTTCGCTCGAAACGTCACATGATAGTAGTCAAGATTTGATCCTCTGCCCAAAAGCAATGCGCTGGCTCTAACACCGAGTCCCGTCGCTCACTGATCCACAATCTTCGCCAGTTAAGGGCTTTCTATTTTCGCCGCCACGGTACTTTGTACCATTCGTTTACATTTAATACACCGAAATGCAGTTTGCGGTCTCCATCTAAATTGCAAGCCTCGCAACCATTTGCGTGCTCCCTGGGAAGCAGCCGTGGGCTCCAGCGCGGTCATCTCCAGCTCCGGAGGTTTGCCTTCTGTCTCCCGCCCCCAAGCCATCCCGACCGCCTCTCCACGTTCCTCCCTCCGCGTCAGCTGCGCCGAAATTCGCCGTCGCGTTCAATCAACGATCAATCGTGCGCCCTGAGAGAGTAAAGCCGCGAGGGGAACGTGTGGCGGGAGGGGGAGGGGCAGGGGGCGGGGCCGGGAAGTGGAGTCTCGCTGGAGGGTGAGCTGGAGGGCGGAGCGGAAAGTGCGCGGGTGGGAAAGGGGTGAGCGAGCGTGTGACGTGGTGAAGCGCAGCGGGGCAGATTGGAGGAAAGACAGGAGCGACGCAGGGAGGTGACTAGAAGCAAGAATCCGAAAACGGGGAGGTGGGGGAGGAAATAAGCGATGGTGATGCAGGAGCATGCGGTTCAACTAAAAAGAGCGTAACGGAGAAAGTAGCGGTGTGGCGATGATCGTGGCAAGAGAGGACCTGGCGAGGCGGTCATGGCGGGAGTTCGCGTGGCGTTGATGGACCTGGCGGGAAAGACGTAGCGGGGATAGGCGTGAGTAGAGAGAGGCGGGGGGAAGCTTTCGGAAAGGCGGGGATGATGTTTGGAGAATGATGGGCGATGAGGGGGAGAAACAGGGAAGAAATACTATAGAAACGTGGGAGAGACGGGGAGAAACGGAAGGAGAAGTGGTGGATGTAGCGGGGAGAGAAGGGGAAGGGGAAGAAGGGGGAAGAGAGATGGGGGATAGTGAGACGGGATAACTGGGAGGGGAGAGACGGGGGGGAAGCGGCAAGGGGGAGAAGCAGTGGTAGAGATGCGGGGGTGAAGCGGAGCAGGAGAACCGGGAGAAGAGAAGTGGGGGAGGAGTGTGGCGAGCAGGAGAGGGCGGGAGCGGGATGTATGGGAAGCAACGGAGAGGGATGGCAGCTAAAAAAGGCTCAGCGATCACTAGGCTTCCCACCGTGCGGTCTCTTCTTTCAACCGCCCGGAGTACGTGGGTCGTATAGGTTCTTTGGCGCGTTTGTGTCTGCTCATGCCGGATTTCGACGGGACAATTTTTGGAGGCTTCCTGACCAGAAAAGGGACCTGGGCAGTATGAATAAGTCTATTCGCGGTCTTTGAACCAAAAGCTTACGATTTCGGGAAGTAATCAGAGGCAGCCTTTCCGGAAACCACGTCACAGCTGGTAATGAATTCCCCGAATAAATATAAACATTCTATTCAAATGCGATTCAAGCATATAGAGTAACACGGGGATGAATTCAATCAGGGGAATGTTTGCATTAGACATTACGAACAAAGTTCAATCACTGACTATAATAGTCGTCACATAATGTAAGTTATTGGTTGGGAGTATAATTAGGAATGGCATATCATGTTTCATTTTTGGAGCTGTCCCTATTTAATAAAAGTTTTGTGTTCCATAGTGACGCACCAGGGACAAACATTGCTACTTTCCTCCTTTTCTTTCTCTTTTATCTCTTTATTCTTCTTATCATCCAAGAATTGATTGAATTTAGGCATAACAAAAAACTGGAACCAATCCTGTATTTTCCTCTTATTTACAAATTATTTTCAGTCTCTTAATGTTCGTCAGAATGACAAATCTTAAATGATGTTCTGGAAGTGATATCATCATCAGCATCACCAACTCCAGGAATTAAATCAATGTGTTTGTTCCGGTCTCCAGTATTTTAATGCTGGTTTTAAAACACACCACTACAACGTTTCCGTGGGTGTTCCACACATTCCTTGTCCCTTGAGGTCTGTTGTACAGAAGAAATTATGGAATGCGCCAAAATCGAAACATCTAAACAAAATTAAACAAATTTCTTAATAGGCGGAGGTCTTAAAAAAGGCAAAACATTAGGTGGATTTTGAAACTTCGTAACTGTTTGCCTTGCACTATCAGGCACACCAGTTGGTAACGTATGGCGGTATACTGCGAAGGGGCCGAGATCACTGGCATAGGCGCGCAATCGTTTACGAAATGGAGTGTCATACGTCAGCAAGGCACCGCTACTGTGTAATTCCCGGAGGGTTAGAACTTTTCGATGGCAAATGACGGAGTCACGTAATGACCGCCATCCGTCATCCGACAGCAAAAACAAAAGAACGACGAACACGCGTTGGTTCGAAGAGAGCCCACTGGATCGCGCTAGAGGCGCACAGTTCTCCGTGAGAGATGGACTGCGTCTGGATCTCAAGCAAGGAGCTCGATGACGAGCTGCGACAAGGGAATGTTTCAATAGGGCAAAAAGTGTTTTCACGCTGCAGATGTTGGCCTCTGGCGATGAGAGAAATCATTGAATAAGATGGCATTTGAAAACGCATTTTCCACATGCGAAGCGTGTATACAAAGTGAAAGAAAACGTGTAGTTATCAGATTAACAAAAGCCTCACTATTCTAATGTACTTATGTAATGTTCACTTTAATATTGACATTTGTTAATAGAAAGATGAAATTGCGTCATTCCTTGCGAGTAACAGGAAGGGTTTTCCTTCTGCATAAAGTTAGTATTAAGTTCTTAATGACCAGGCAAATGCAACGCTATGTTTCTCATTTTGATCACAAGCATTATTATTTAACTACCAATTTATAACTTGTTAGTGAGATAACTCCACTGCTCCCTACTAAGTGACTTTCTAAAACGTTTGGCTATTCTTCACGGATAATTCTGGGATACTATTCACGAATGAAGAATGGGATGGAAAATTTAATAACTACCCGTATTAACCGCGGCATTGCTTATAGCTAATGGCGATAGTGATAGGCGCGACAGCAGTGAAGTAGTTGGTGTTTCTGGAACTCGACCGTGTTTACGGTGCTAACTGCGGTAACGCTGACTGAGACGATTGTGACGACGAAGGGAGTGGCGAGGGTGGACGCCTGGCAGCGGCCCCGTTGAAGCAGGTACACGCGGATGACGGTCGCCAGCGCCCCGGTGTAAAAGCGCCCACGGCACAGGGGCGTCGCGGAGGCCCGGCGGCGGCGGCGCGTGGCTGATTGAGCCGCTTGTTTTCCTCGCGTCGCGAGGGCGCAACGAGGACGGGGGTGGGGGTGGGATGGGGATGGGGACGGGGGGACAGGCCGCGGAGCCGCCCCTTCATTTGTGTCCGCTCCCCCTCCCCGCCATGTTTGCCGAAGGGGTTGCGTCGCGTCGCCCCGCCCTCCCCTCTCCCCCGTCCCGGCGGCGTGAGGACATCGGATCGAAGCGCTCCCTCGAGGACGCCGCCGCTTCTTTTTTAGGCCGCCTCCCTCACCCCCACTCCCCCGCGGTAAAAATATTCCTTCGCTGGAAAACAGGTCTATATTTTCGTGCCTATTGCCTGCTTCCATCTGCGTCGCCTTCGCGCGAGTTCATTACTTTCGTGTTTCTGGTGGCCGGCCACTACGAGCGATCGCGCGGGAGCCTATCGGCAGGCTGGCAGCCCGAGCTCGCTGACGTCTGCCGGAGAGCCTAAGACTTCGCGATGACTCTGTTGCCAGACGTTGGCGACTGTGTTACATCAATAGGGAGCCTTACAAAAAGATTGTGCTACATGGAAACTGTCGCGATGAGGGTCCGCGCTACTGGAACTGCGCAGATACGTCTAGGTACGTTCATAACTTGCAAGGAAACCGCAGAATATTCTGCCAGTCACAATCAGAAAAACTTGGAGGCGAAGATATCTACTATTTGGATCTATGAACGTCATATAAACATTGTAAAAGTAGATATGGTTTGAGCGTATTGCTACAGTAGTATTAGACACAATTGTGTGATGAAAATTCATGTGGAAATATTTGTCTGTCTTCCTCTCTCTCTCTCTCTCTCTCTCTCTCTCTCTCTCCCCAAAATATGCAATTATATGCATAATTATATTAATGAGTTGCTGATGAATATCACTAAAGACTATGACCGAGTGATGTGCACTATTGTCATTTACCTTTATTTGCTTCAAAAGTAACATCTTTACAACTTTTAAAGACCCAACCTTAATAATTCATTAGTTGGGTAATCATGTAAACTGAAGCTGAAATATCTCTGACATGAATAGCCTAGTGATGTGTCGGTATGTTCTCGGCGTGTGTCCCAGAACGCCGATTCCATCACAGCCTGATACGTCTGTCGGGTGCTCTTAGTCCATGCTACGTAGGATGAACCATTAATATTGATCCTCCCCATTGAAACCGAAGGGGTTTGCTATCCCATATGCATCGGAGCATGAACGTCTCCATTAACTCTGGTCCAACTAATGGTAAAAGGTTAGCCAATTAACACAGGTAAAACACTAGAAAGTAACACAAGGATTAGTTAAATAAGTGAAGATGTATAGACAAAGACTGGTTTTCAAGCAGTTTTATATTTTGAAACTTGTCTAAAAATATTAACCGAAAAACGAAAACTTACCCAAGCATCTGCTAACTTAAGAAAATGCAGCTTTACAAGTACTCACCTGAAACAAAAGAAACACATTAGTTAGCATGTCGCTTTGAAAAAATGCAAATATTGGACCTTTTCAAGCTCATGAACATTATTTTACAAAAATTACATTTTCCCTTGCGTTTGTCTAGTGTTTCAAAAATTCACGTAATTATTGTAAATGATGATAAAACCACAACGCAACACTTCGAAAAAATGTACTTGTTAAAATTAATAACTATTTACGAGACTGTACGCACAAACTCGTTTACATAAAGTTGTACGGTGTTGTTCTTCGGCATTAATTTTAGTTTTCAGTCCTAAAAGACACGAAACTGCAATAATAATACACTAAATTTTGGCATGCATACAATGAAAGCTTATCTGCCGTGATTTGTTCATTACGCCATATGTAAGACGTATTACAATACAATTGAAATATGGTTGGTAGCTTTGTTTAAAGAGTTGCAAAAGTCGTCATTATTGTGATGTTGTTCAAGGATATTCTTGCATCATGAGGTTATAGCTGTCAAAGCGAATAACAAGTTCCAAATTGACTCTTTGAAATGCACTGATTAATGTGTGTGTATAAACGAAATGATGACCAATCTTCTGACGCCAGTCGGTCTTAACTAAAAGTTTTCAATGATCTTATTTGTGTATAATGCATTACCTTTTCAAGTTAAAGTGGATAGCAAAATCACAACACACATTTAGAGATCTTGGTACATACAGAACATTTCCATTGTAATTTCAGAAACGCATTTAATTGTGTGTTCACATTGAATAGTGATTTGTTCTTCCAGAATGTGTAAACTTACCTTTTTTTTATTAGTTTTGGAGTACACGTTCCGGTCGATATGAAATGGGGCTTTCAGTAATCTCTATTGTGCATAAGTATTACTTTTCTATTGTAATGTTTTTATAGATCTTCCTTTTGTGTGATATAATCGCAGTGTTTCAGCTAGTGTATTTTAATACTTCAACTTTAATGTATAAAAACTCACGAACATTAAGTGAAGTAGTTCGACTGTGTGAACACACGAAGAATGTGCGCTACTTCATATGATACTTCATACTTTTTTTGACAAACATCGACATTTTGACGTTTGCATAAGGACGTTAGACACAAAGTAACAAATATTTTTCTTCCTGATTTTTCGAAATGAAGGTCTTTTAAAAGTTATAAGCTTCATTTCGAATATTTTACTCATGGTTCTAAAACCATTTACTACGATCTAAGAGATTGCATGAACAGTTTTATGACCAGTTCTTTGTTTCTTAAAAATATATTCCTCACAATATCTGCAAGTTATTCAGATGAACGTTTACGACGCTAATATGAACATAGTACTTATTAAGGATACATACAAATAGTTATTTGTAAACCAAGAGAAGACATACCAAACTGTGGCTTCGTGGAGATGATGTGCTCCGACGGCGCCTTCGAAAACCTGAAATTGTGTTTGAATTACAGCTACCCGATTTCTGCAATTTTGAATTTAATAACTTACAGGAATATTTTCCATATTTCAGTACTTCCCAGCTCACTAAAACTTTCAACACTTCGTTAAGCTCTGTGTCACAAGATCCTCTAGAGACCCACACAAACAGGAAAGAAGTTTTTTTCTGGACGTTTTTACGTTACATAAATTACACATTTTTAACAATTTAAAGAATGCTTTTCGAATGCAATATTCTAGAAAAAGAGAATAATGGGAGTTGAGCTACACTTTTTTCTAGCCGGAGGGCAATTTGCTCCAAGAGAAGACTTTCCACACAAAACGCGCAGTTCGCCGCCGAACGCTCCCCGCTGCACTTTCCACATTTTAACAGTTAAGTGCTTCCTGAAACTTAATATACCACGTGGTGTTTCCACGAGAACTTGGTACGTCAGGGTTAAAATTTTCTTTCGAAGAAGAAACAGCACTTGACGTAGACGTTAACTTATCAGTTCGCCCGGTTACGAACTCCTTCCCGCTCGCGGGCTGCGAACCCACGCACGAAATTGGAGTTCCCGCACTCGCAGACGCAAAGCGGAGGCGGGGGGAAGGGGGGCACGAAACGCCGCCGCCGTCGCACAATGGGTCAAGAGGAAGCAAACGTTTCTAGAAGAGAAGGAAGACGAAAGATAGATTTATTCTGCACATAGTAATAGACAGGAGTAAAATACAAAATACTAAATGATTTGTACGTACTAAATGATGCAAGCTCTATCATTCCATTCCATAATTAATGAATGTAATAAAAATAGCCTCTAATATATATATATATATATATATATATATATATATATATATATATATATATATATATATATATAACTTAATGTTTGTTCGTTTTTGTTTGGACATAACGGCGCGATTAAATATTGTCAACTTATTGATTGCACTTGCGCTAAGAATATAAGCATAGTACAATGGAATGTGCGTATGTCTGTCGTACATAGACGCAAAATGGGGGTATGATGTTTTTATACGTTTTGGCTGAAGCATCCCTGAACAGAAGCTCTATGCAACCCGCCACACTCTCATGTATTAAGCGCGTCTTTGCTGCATATGCTACCCCTGCAATTGTAAAATATCAGCAGGAATTATTACTGAAATATTATCTCGGTCAAGTAAAACAAATTTCATCAAGACAGTGTCATAGCGAAAGCATGCCCAAACTTGAGGGAGAACGTTTTAACAATAAGATATTTGACAAACCTCTCTGTACCAGATAATAGGAGAAACTTATACTTGCGGGGAAATCTTTCATCTATTAAAAGTTTTTCAGAGCGTAGCGTAAAACGTAATCAACAATCACGTCACTAGAAGCTGGTGAAGTCTAATACTTTGGAAGAGCGAAGCATTGCCGGGTTCACTAAACAACAATACTAATAATATAAATTATTAACACTTTTGAAATGTAAAAACTAACTTATTTCATAACATAAGTACAATTCACAAAGACGAGAGATCGGCTAAGGTCTAGATTCTAGTCCCGACGGTGGTAGATTTTCGAGAATACCGACATAACTGATTAAATTCAGCCGCAGTCTCAAGGAAAATTGTAGCAACCGGCTATCTTGAATAGATAGTTGTCCGTGGTTCCTATCTGCACCAGGCGTATGCCGGAGCAGAACCTTAACATGCGCCTCTACTTAGGTTTGGCGAGAGAAGCGAGCTGTCAGAAGCAGCACCACAGTAAGGCAGGTGGGCGAGGCACGAAGGGCGCGTTGAGATGGCAGCCCTTCAACGCATCAGGCCAGGCGGCGCGCCGTTCAGCCTCCCGAAGCAGGCGGGGGGGGGGGGTCCTATTTCCCGACGCCGTTCTATCCGGCCGACGGGCTGAGAGCTATCAGGCGCGCCTATTGATTCAGAGGTCGCCCCCGCACTCTCACACGGAAGAGATGGAAGCGCCACTCCGGTGATTCACGGAAATCTGAGACAGGTTCAAATCCGCACATTTGGTAAATACGTAAATTCCAATACATTATTGATTATGCGATGACACAGAAACATTTTCTTTAAAAAAAATATCACGAGAGCAGCAATTCGCACAGAACTTCCCTTTACGAAGTTAACACCGATAGTGTAAGGGCATTCGTGGAGGAAATGCGATGATGCGGAGGGAAATTTGCTCGGCAAGCGACGGGGGCGGTGACGGGGGCGGTGACGGGGGTTGACGACGGGGGCGGTGACGGGGGTTGACGACGGGGGCGGTGACGGGGGTTGACGACGGGGGCGGTGACGGGGGTTGACGACGGGGGCGGTGACGGGGGTTGACGACGGGGGCGGTGACGGGGGTTGACGACGGGGGCGGTGACGGGGGTTGACGACGGGGGTGAGGGGAGGCACTGGGGCCACGGGGGTGAGGGGAGGCACTGGGGCCACGGGGGTAGTCGGGGAACTGCAGTGGATGACGGGGGAGTCAGCGGGGTGACAACGGGAAGACAGGGAGACGAGGTGATGGGGGTGCTTGGTTGGCGGCAGGTAGGCGACAGGGGGGCGGAGCGGCGGACAGGCTGTGGGACGCCATCGGTGGAATCGTGAGGCAGTACGTCGCCGTGCCAGGTGTCCGAGAGACGCCGCGGGGACGAGGGACAGAAGAATGCGAAGCGACACGGAAAACACATTAGCGAGGAATAAGGTACGGCGATCCGACCCGACCCCACGCGCCTCGCAAAGGAGGCGAGTTGCAGAAGGGCAAGCAAGGAGGAAATGCCAGCAATGGTGATTAGATGAAGACTCCGGTCACCCACACGTCTGGTAACGTGCCTAGAAAATAATTTTTGTTCATTTCCACAAAAAATAACACCTCATGCATTAGAGCTTCGATAGTTATCATAGTGAAACAACTGCGTTTGCCGTGTTTTTTTCTTTGATAACAGACTTATTTTAATAAAATATGAGTAATTTGGAAGTGCAGAAAAGTTATGCGCATTGCATTGTGTATCATGTACTATTTGTTCTACGATCCACGTTATCACAGGTGTTGGTTATATCTATATATCATTAGTTATACGAGTTTACTAATTTATCAAAATCCTTAGAAACACCAAAAACTCAAAATTCAAATGATGTGCATAAGAGGCCCCTTCCCTCTTTAAAGAAGAGACCCTTTGTACCTTGGTTTATCTAGGGTAAAACAAAATTCCGTTACCCAGTTTTAGGATTGCAGAGATGACTGTCCAGCGTGGTGTTGAATGTCCACTGAAAGCTTTGTAGAGCTTAAGTCTGAGAGCTTAACTCAAGCATGGAACGGGCTTTTGTGTCTTGTCTTCTGTGCTGTTGAGCTACGGTTAAAACCGTAATTAATTTATCGCATCCGTTTCCGAACTAGGAGCAGAGCTGAGCTTTCTCTGTTCGAAGCTCAATACGGGATACATGGAGAAACGTCAATACTCCAAGGACATGCAATTCCCTGCATCTATAAATCTCCCTAGAGAGCCGAATGTAGCACAAGTTATTGAATATGGAATGAAATATGAGACGTAGTTTTAATATATACCAAACATTCAAGAGTAATGCATGGCCGGGAGCGGAGAGGGGCATTAATATACAACAGCACACAGTTGTGCTGATGATCGCACACGACCTGTGCAGGGCCGCAGGGCCCCAGGCCGCATCCGCGGGGTCAGGGTCACAGCCAGAGGGCGGCAAAGGGCGAGGGGGCGGCGCAGGAGTGAAGGGGCTAGGGCTGAGGGAGGAGGGGCCGAGCCGACAGTAGCGAGGCGAGAGGAGTGAAGTTGGATGGAGTGTATGATATCAGAGGGAGAAGGAGGGGAGACAGAAAGAGATGAGGAGGGAAATGGGGTTGGGAGAGAAAGATGTGAAGGAAGAAAGGTTGGCCAGAAGGGAAAGGACAGGGAGTAATACAAAGTAAGAGAGGCAACGTATATGGAGAGAGAGAGAGAGGGAGAGGGAGAGAGAGAGAGAGGGAGAGGGAGAGAGAGAGATGGAAACAAGAAAAGGGAGAGAAATGAAGGGATAAGGTGGAAGTGATGGGGAAGGCATGATGGACAGGAAGAAGATGGGGCGAGGGGAACGCTTTAGTACCGAAGGAAGATGGCTTGGGTCTGGCGGGGGAGGGGAAGGGGCGAGAGGCCGCGTTCGCATCCCGGCGGTGGCGTTTGGGACCGGGGCGGGGGCGTGGGCGGGCAGGGGAGGGGAGCGCTGGGGGAGGGAGCGTGGGCGAGGGCGTGTGGGATCTCCCCTGCGCCTGGGACGCTGATTTATGGGCACGGGCGTCGCCTGCGGCGCCTGGCTGACGGCCCAATTAAGAGGAGGCCGCAGGTCGCACCCCGCCCCTGCCCTCCCCTATCGCCCGATCACCCAACGCATACCGACGAGGGCCGCGGAGCGCGAAGATGCACGAACCTCACCGTCACCCGGAAATTTAACACTCCTCAGGGATAGCCCCTTCGCGAGGCAACCTACTAGCGTCTATGCGTAGTAGAAAACTACATGCTTTAACGCTGCTCCATTTTCTGAGATAATGCATGTGAGCATTGCCGATTGCTGATCATTTGCTGACACTGTTGACACTGATGATCTGTTAAACTGTTTTTGAAATATTTATATTAATTAGAAATATACTGAAAAAAACAATAGATGGTGAGAAATATCTCAATTGTTAGAACTGACGCCCCTTTCCAGTTCATTTACACACAAATGTTTCACAAGAAAAATCAACGAAGAAGACAATTGCTATTAATTTGAAACAGTAGTTGTGACTATAAGCAAAATAAACAGTATGAAAAAATAGAAAAAAGTTGGTGAAAATAATAAATCTCACACGAACGTAATTCTATAGCGTACGTTTGTAGAATACTTGCATGAAATTATTTAATTTGTTACAATATTAGCAATAAATTGTTATATAAATATTAAAACAAGTTCATAAATAAGAAGGAAACCCGAATACGTAGGAATACACTACAAAAAAGACGTGTACAACAAAATAAAAAAAGAACATTTCCAAACCAGATGTTTCGCCCAAGGGTTATTAATGCATACGGATCCCTCAGGTGTCCGAAAAAATTGGAGCATTTTGTGTCACGTACAGTTGAAATCATGTATGGCTGAGAGCTACAGATCCTCCCCTTCCACATACTCCGTGGGATAACTCTTGTTCCGGTCACTTGAGGCGAGCACTTTAGCTCCCGCACGAGTGTGTCATGGGATATTCGGGTGACATGGGCAGTCGCACGCTGGGAACAAACATGAAGCTGGTGAAAGGTAGAAGTAAGAACACACACACTAGGGGTTGTCAGGCGACACGACACCCCGTTCCGAACGGCCTTCTATAACATACGCTATGTACAATCTTCAGAACAGGGGTAGAGGGGCAAAATCGCAAATAAATTGAGCGTAACGCAGGGAAGACGGGAATCTTCGAAATCAGTTGAATAATTTAAGGTATTAATGAGAGTGCTTGATGAACAGTTCTTTTCATCTCTTGCATTTGTGTTTAAATTTGTCGAGATGTTCGAGTCAAATATTAAATGTTAATTTACACAATTAGTTTGCGAAGAGCTTATATTGCTTATATATTCAAACTAGTGGAAATGTGATAGTACATTCTTTCTCTATTATTTGTATCGATTACGGAATAAACCTGAACCCATGCGATGAGAAACGTTCGAACCCGATTGTTGATATTCTCGAGCCTCTGATGAGAAACGTCGATTTTTTTCGCAGTATAACTTTTTCACCACTAGGTATACACCTCGTATATAAGTAGTATACGGGAAACTAGACATTTATATGCAGCGATTTTTCAGTATTTTAATATAACATTCGAAAGTACTGGCAATAAACTGATTCAAGGAAGAGGAAACTAATTTATAAAATACGGCGAAGGCATTGGACAGTGACAGCGATATTTCATTTAAATTTTGTTATCAAAAACCTACGAAAGGTATATGGGGGTGTGTCCAAAAAAGAGCAAAATTCTTCAAGAAAAAATATTTTGTTTCAGAGAGCTATTAGACTTTTGGTAGAGATCTACTACAAAGCGCAAACTATAGATAATATATAGTTGATGGAATGGTTTGGAGTACTTAATATGTTGAATGTTTTATGCATTTTTGCTAAAAACTGATTTACGTTACTTCACATGTATTTGCGCATGACAAAATAAGCACGGTCAACTGGTAGGCGGGGAAGTCAGGACAAAGCACGGGCCGCGTTAAAGCAAGCGGAAGTACGGAGGGCAGAGCATTGACAAAGAACAAACAACGAAGACTCTTTGCCGGTAAATGATATTCCACAGCTTATGAATCAATTAATACCTTTTTGATCTTTCTGTGAACATTGTAGGAAACTTCAGGGCCCACAGAGAATAGGCTCCGTTTGGAATAAGCTACCAATGAGGATCAGGCACGGGTAAAAAAACCAATTGGAGAAGGTACTGAACGGCGCTTTACCGCGTGAGTTGCGTTATCGCTAGTTCGCAACTAGGATCTTGGAGTCCGGCAGCTTCGACGTTCGCAAGTCGAAGGAGACTCATTTTTGACGCCATCAAAGTAGCGTGAGCGACCCATGCTCTGATGGATACGTATGGAAATTTTCATCTTTTCAGGAAGACGCAGGAACAACATCTAAACCTTTCCCCATCTCCATTCCTTTCCTGACTCATTTTTACTCACAAACTTGTGTTGGGGCTGGGGGATGGCATATGGCCCAACCTCCTCCATGCAGAAAGAGACGCCAGTACCGCGTGAACGTGTTCGGCATGAGCCATATTTATTTACTTATACTTTAGAGGCGTTTCTACTGTTGAGGCCAATGACTTAATTACGAATGAGTAGATGCCAGTGATACAAGTGATCTGAATGACGATGCAAAAAAAATCAGGAGAACCGGTAATTTCCGTTTGTTCGCCATAATTTCCGCATGGATTGGCGGGGAGTCGAACCCGAACCTGAGCGGTGGAAGGGGGATACACTAGCGATAGCACCACGAGCACCTTCCCCTTCAGCAAAGACCCTTCTTAAAGAGTGAATTACGGGCGTGCGCAGGGGAGGCCAACAACGTTGCCACACACCCTTTCCATTAAATTGTTTCACTCAATATGACATGTTTTTAGAAAATATATAAAACATACAATGAGAACCTCTTCCCAAAATATCATATAAAAATTTCAAGACTGTCAGTTAAAAAATATAGGGGGAAAATTGGGATTGAACATGATTTTATATGACCTTCCCCAAATATCATATGCAAACTTCCAAGACTGTCAGGTGAAGAAAGGGGATTGGATATATTTAACGAAATAAACTCCTATATTTCCGTATGGTTAAGAGGCCCCTTTCAGAATCCCCCCCCCCCACCGCCTCCTCCCCCATTTGCACGCCTATAGTGAGAATGAAACCATCTCTATCGATCTCGCAAACAGCGTTATTGGAATCGCGAGGGTTGAGAGAGAAAGAGCTTGGCGAGCGAGCGGTGCGGGGGCGGGGGCGGAGGGGGTGGCGCCAAAGGGCGGAGCCGCGGTGATCCTGTGGGACGCCGCCGTCTGTTGCATCGCCGCAGAGGGCGGGGCGGGGCGGGGCGGGGTGGGCAGGCGGCCGTTGTGATGCGATGTTTCCAGACAAGCCGCGTCCTCACAACCTCAATCAATATCCCCTCTGGGCTGCCTTTCCGCGCGCGCCGAGCCCGCCAACGAACGAAACACAATCGCAGAGGGAAGAGAACAAAATGTTTGGGTTACAGTTCGGACAGAGCACGAGCATTTCCTTGAACGGCTATAGGACAAGCGACGTTTAGTAGCTGAGTGATTCGTTTTTACGTTATATTGAAATATACAGACATTCTCTAGTAATTTTGTGGTAAACAATCGATAAAGAAAACTCTTTTTATTATTCCATTTCTATTGCGTAAAGTATTTATTTCATATAATCCACTTCTTTTTAAATGAGTTTTTCAACTAGAAATGTTTACTTCCTTTGCTAATAAAAAAATTCAAATTAAAAAGAAAACCTTGTAAATTCGTTATCAAAGTAGCAGTCGACATACGTCACTTGATTTCCTTCATTTAAGGATTATTGAAGACTACAAAGAAAATGCAGAGAGAATATATGAAAATGCCACAGATATACAAAAATAAATATGTGAAAAAATCCATTCAATCAAGACATAGGATGTTGTCTTAATAAAAATCAAAATTTGATTAATATTAATACATTTTTGCGTTTTCGATTTTAAATGATATTCACGAACAATGGATACGATAGATTATTTCAGGGGATAGGACTCATTGGGTTAATTTAAAAAAAAATCTCGAGCAAAACCAATTGCTATAGGGATCGTATATTATTTGTGACTAGTGTTACAGACATTTCTGTGCTTAAGAAACGGACGATCATGCCTCTAGGTCTTTCCTTTTGCTGGGCAGATGATCACAGCGGTGCTCTGCTTTCACTTTCTACTACATCTAATGGATGACTAAGGACAGTATATCTTCGAATGAGGTACGTAGACTGTTCGTTCTTCCAATCACACCAGGCACACCACTTAGTCAAAATAGCCATGCGCCAGGTGGAACTGGAAGGAGCTCAGGAAAATCTGCGCTAATTGTAATTCTCACCATACGTCACACACAGATAACTGTTTTTAACGTTAAATAAAAAAAAGAATGCGCAGCCTTCAGATCTTCAAACGCTACTACAAACAACTGCGGCAAACTATCTGAATATAAATGTAACTCACGAACGGTTTTTTATTTCGAAAATAAGACGAGAAGAATAAAATTAACGTACAAACATTTTCTTGCAAACACCAACCTCCTATCTTACTCTTTCTCAATTAACGAACTGCTGCAGTCAATCAGGGCTTTTATCTAACGCACCTTTCAGAAGCATTACAAGTCTCTGTCAACAATAAATTATTACCTTTCCAAGAAATAATCGCGGATACTTTCTCCTCGACAATCCCGCAGCATTCTGGACACACTTTCATTTTGATTACCGCGCCACACAGAAATCGCCGCCTGCACCAGCCAGCGCGACGGAAACGGTCGGAAAGGGCGTTTTCGGGAAGCACCAACGCGAATTCAACGGGCGAGAGCACACAACGGGGGCGGTGCTTCCCTCTACAAATACCGATTTTTAGAAGGGGAAGTGCACGAAAGGAGCGGCTATCCCCGAGGGAATAATCAGTTCTCAACGCGGAGGAAATGAATAGGCAGTATCGACTTCGGTAATGATAATTACTTCCGAACTAAATTGAGAACGGTTAAGTCGGTCGCATTTATTTTTCGCCAAGCGCCTCCGTTTCGTTTCCTCAATTTTAATTAAAATCGGGGGCGGGCGAGGTATCGGGTTTCGCGCTTCCTCCGCGGGGGCGTCGAGAGGGGGCGGGGGGAGGATGGCGGATCGAATGAAGCGGGGCGGGGGGCGGGGGTCAGCCCTATGATGGAGGCCAATTAGCTCGAGTGGCAACTTGTAAAGCGTGTTGGGAAGCGCGGTGATGACGCGGGTGGGGATGGGGCGAGGCGGGGCGAAAGAGGGGTGCAGGCGGGGTGATGGGATAGGGTAGCGAGGATAAGACCGGACTACTGTGGATCGTGCGGTCAGCCGTTCGCTTGGCGATAGCGAAAGCTAGTGCAGGGGGAACGAAACGACAGCAAAAGTACGTGAATCTGGTAATGGGAGGGCGTGGCCATACGAGATACAAAGTACATTGTGGCTAGATGGGATGGATAGAACCTAGATGGAACTTGCGAAAACTCCGGACTTTGTAAATAATCGCTTTAAAAGGGAAACATGCTTCTTAGCAGAGCCCAATTTTGGTCTGTCAGCCCCTGAACTGCACGTTATTCCTTTATAAGCCTGGTACTGTGCGAATGTAACCATAATAATATTGTTACTTGTTGAGATTAAATTTTACAGAAAATAAAATAGCCTTTTTAATTATAAAACTCACCTACATGGTGATGAAAAGCTGATTTTAAGGGCCTAGGGCGCATCGTTTCCGAGTTAAACGCGATTTTAATGAGTTGCGGTAATCAGTACTATGCTACAATTTGTTTGGGGAGTCTTCAATCAGTTTGATGGACTGGAGTGTAATTCTCCATCCAGTAGTAGCAAAGAGGCAGTGTCGAACCAATTTTTAGTTTGTTATATATCTCGAAAATTATGCCAATAGTGGTAATGATTCAGAAACAGGTAGAAGCAAAGGATTTAGAAGATGTGGCTCAGAAAAAGCCGAGATATGTGCAGGACAGAGGAGAGGGAAAGGGTTAAAAAGGGTGGGGATCTGATAGAATTAAAACTACGAAGAAAATGAAAGGATACGTTAGCACAGTATTCAGAAGAACAGCAAATAGATGATGTAGGCAGCAATTGTAGATGGGTGAGGATGAGGAGACTGGAACACAATTCGAGGGGGAGGGAATCGGGAAAATGTAGGGGATTGGGCGAAGTCGGTAGTAAACAAGACGGGAACGAGATGAAACGGAAAACAGGAGGAGGAAGTACGCCGATTATAGATGAAACGATGAAGAGGCAGGGAGAGAATGGAAGGCGGCAGCGGTGGCGGCAGTGGCGGCGGTGGCGGCGGTGGCGGTGGCGGTGGCGGCGGCTGCGGCGCAAGCTAAGGGGAAAGCGAAGGGGTAAGCGGAGACGTGGGCGGAGATGAGAAGCGAGACAATGGGCCAGTGCCGGATAGTGGAAGAGCGGGGCCTGCGCTTTCGCGCAAGCGCGCGGGGCCAAACATGCATCGGCGGTCGGCGAGGGGAAAGGGGTGGGCGGGTGCACCGCTTGATAGGAAAGCGGAGATTGGGGAGGGAGAGGCGCCGTTGGGCCGATAACGAGGTTGTAGAGGAAGTTTGGCCGCCCGCGGGCAGGGGCCGCGCGCACGGCCGGGCGCGGAGGGAGCAGCAGGGGCGCGACGGGGCACGGCGGGGTGCGGCGGGGTGCGGCGGGGAGCGGCGGGGTGCGGGTGGGTGCGGCGGGGTGCGACGGGGTGCGGCGGGGAGCGGCGGGGTGCGGCGGGGAGCGGCGGGGTGCGGTGGGGTGCGGCGGGGTGCGGCGGGGAGCGGCGGGGAGCGGCGGGGTGCGGGTGGGTGCGGGTAGGTGCGGGTGGGTGCGGCGGGGTGCGGGTGGGTGCGGGTGGGTGCCGGTGGGTGCGGCGGGGTGCGGCGGGGTGCGGCGGGGCGCGGCGGGGCGCGGCGGGGCGCGGCGGGGCGCGGCGGGGCGCGGCGGGGGGCGGCGGGCGGGGCGGGGCGGGGCGGGGTGAGCCGAGGCTTCACAGGGCGATGTGAGGATTTGGGGCGAGAGGAGCGGCGGCAACAACAATCACTGCGATGGGCGAACTGGGTGAGGAATACAAACAATTTTGCAACGATGGCACATGTTAATGGAAGTTCTTCTGTATTAACATTACTCATCATCTACATATTGCTGTGATCATGGACGTATATAAGCGAACGTTTCCCTGATGAATGTCCAAGAAGCAGATTTTAAACGTAATGATACCATCGTAATTATCAAATTAATTAGACAAACTAGTAGGGAATTTAAAATGGAAGATATGGGAAGACACTTCAAAATAATTTGAAAACCCCTACCGATAAAACGACATGTTGTTGAGAAAAAACGAACACAGAAATATTGTTGTAATATTGCTCTTAAAAAATTCTCTAATGTTACTGTAACTTTAATATAATGTAGATGCGCCTCAGTCATCGCCAAATTGAAGACGTGAATGTACGTGATTCAACGCAGCCATTACCAATAAATAAATGCTCCTGAGTGAGTAAAATTTTAGGAAAGAGGCTTTGGGAAGAAACTAGTCGAACACAAAGTGATGGGCGAAGAGAGCAATGAGGAAGGTAAACTACGATTACTGGGAAAGAGAAGCATCTGTGGCGTTAGAACGAGTGAACACGCACGCAAAGAACGATGGAGGAGGCAGTGGAATCAGGGTCAGCGGAGCTGAAACAGGCAGAAGCAAAGGATTTGGAAGACGTGGCTCAAAAAATCCGAGATAGGTGCGGGAATGAGAAGAGGGATAGACTTAAAAGTGGGGATCTGATAGAATTAAAACTACGAAAGAATTGAATGGATACGTTAGCGCAGTATTCAAGAGAACGGCAAATATATGATGTAGGCAGTGAATGGTTGAGAACGACGCGAATAGATCAAAAATTGATGGAGACGCTTCGATTGATTCTCCAGCGGAGTCAGCGGTGGCAGAGGGTGGACGTGAGGTCAGAGTTTAGATCACCGAAGCGGCGGAGGCGTTTGGATCAGTGCAGAGATCTCTGGGCGCGGAGTCGAAACCAAGTCGCAAGAGTTGTATGAGGAAGAGTGGACTCCCGAGACGAAGGATACGGTGCAAAGGTGTAAGTGTAGGCGACAAAGTCTGTGAATGACGCGGTGGAGAGAAGAAAAAGAAAAAGAAGAGGAAGAAGAAGAAGAAGAAGAAGAAGAAGAAGGGATGATGGAGATGGAGATTGGGGAAAAAGAAGTGGAGAGGAAATTGAGGCGGTAGAAGCTTCAGCAATGGATCCGGAGAAAGGTGAGGGAATGGAGGCGGCTGGGAGGAGGAAGAAAAGACTGTGACAGTCGGGGCATAAAATACAGAGGATGAAGTGGACGTAAAGGAGGCGGAGACGAAAAAGATAGAGATGGCCGCAAAGGAGGCGGGAAAGATAGAGGTGGCACATGAGGCAGAGACTGCATAGGAGGCACGGGGATTGAAGGGGGCGGAAGGGACGGAGAAAGCTCAGAAGAAGACAGAAGGGGCGAAGGAAACCTACGAAGCGGAGACTGAAAAGTGGCGGCAGGGGAGGAGAGGGAGGTGGCGTCGGCCGGGTCGCGCTCAATATTTCACGGCGAGCGGGCGCCTTTGTTTGGCTGGATGATGCGGCTGCTGCTGCTGGTTGCGGGCCGGGCCGTTCCGGGCCGGGCCGGGCCGTGCAGCGCCGCGGCAGGAGAAGGAGCATCGCATATTCATGGGCGGCCGCCTGGCCTCGCAGCTGAGGCCGCCGCAGATGCACGGCCGCCGGCCCCGCGCTGCCACGCCCCCTTTTCAGGCGGCGCGCCCCGCAGGAATGACAATAACGCCTTGCGCCCGCAACGCGCCCGCCCGCGAGCGCTTCGGGTCGGCATATTGCAGAAGCGCGTGTGGCAAAAAACAACGCGGAGAAATGTTGGAGAAAATGTTCGTAATGTTAAAAAGGGAGAGGTCAGAAGAAGACAAAAGTAACCATTTGAGAAAGGGAGGACCCAACAGACCGGGAAGAAATGCAGAGCGCAAGGGCAGGAAAAATGTAATGTAAGTAATGTATAGGCTTCAATGGTTTGTAAAAGCAGAGAAAAAAATCTTTAATGTTCGAAGATGGTCTGAAGGCTCCGATGGCCTGAAGGTAGGTTGATCGGCTAAGTCCGATGGCCGAAGGTATCGTAAAATGATTGACGGGCAATGCCGCTGGTAGAGTAGTAACGTTCACGTTGTCACCTATCACCTCTGACAAGAGTTTGCGTTTGCAAGAGAACTCGTACATTTTACTTCTATTTTTAAAAACTTATTTATTTTATTCAAGTACATTCCTGTGACTGATTTCACGTTGAAGGAGATTCAACGGAGTTGAATATTTAGGCAAAAACTCACGTTATCATGTTTCGGAGTCATGTGTAAATTACTTTTTTTTACTTTACGGAGACATTTCAAAAAATAAGAGGGAGAGAATAAATGGGAAGGTACAAAAAACAGGAAGACAGAAAGAAGAACAGGTACAGAATACATTGGCAAGAGCAGGTGTAGGAAGGAAATTACTAAAGAAGGAAAGGAAAGTAAATGTTAAAGGGAAAAGGACAACAAAACTACGAGCAGAGATGTAATGCGTGATTAGGACGGTGAGAGGAATTATAAATTCTTGTAGATGAAAAGGAGAGGAAAGCTGAGAGTTACGATCACAGAGAATCGCTTTTATCCCTTCATAATTGTTACAGTGAGACAAGGAGTGGAGAATGCGAGAAGAGCCAGGCCGTGCTCGTACATCGCATCGTCGCAGGCATTTATGCGGAAGGGTTTTATTCTGAGACAGCTGGACTCCGCAACGACTCGCAGCCTCCAAGATGCACGCGAGGGTACGGGCGCGGGCGAGGGCGGGGGCGAGAGCGCGGGCAAGGGCTCGGGCGAGGGCGCGGGCGAGGGCGCAGGTAAGCGAGGGCGCAGGTAAGCGAGGGCGCAGGTAAGCGAGGGCGCAGGTAAGCGAGGGCGCAGGTAAGCGAGGGCAAAGGCAAGGGAGTGGGTACAGGCAGGGAGAAGGAAACGGGAAAGGAGAGAGAGCGAGAGCCATGGCCAAGGCGATGGCAGGGGTGGGCCAGTGTTTTGTCGAGTGCACTTTACGTCACCGCGACCGAGCTCACTTCTACTGGTGCTGGAGCAGCGCTGACCACTGGCCGCGCGGCTTCAGCAACTTCCTTTGAAGCGGCATGCAGTGCCGCTGAACCGCTCGTCTGTCGGACGCGCGCAGCCCCACTAGCATTGCACCCGAACGGCCGCACCGCACACACATGCGGCACCCAGCTAGTGGTGGAAAGGGAGTTGAGTCATGGACCCTCAAATAGAGCCACCTCCTACTTTCCGAGGAAAACAGGCGTGAAATGTGCGGTGCATTTCAGCGGCGTAGCGGCGAGCGCTTCTCTGTGTGACTGAGTACCATGGTTCAAATATTATATTAGAGTGGAATTTGTCGTGGAAAAATCGTGTTCGCAGCAGGTTCCCCTTCGAGGTCTTACGTTTCCCCTTTTCATTCCTTTATCTATCTCTACCTTCTGCGTCTTCCTGTCAATCCCCTGGTCTCTCATTTCACTACCTTCCTGCCTCTCAATATATAATCTTCCTATTCTTCTAATTACTGCTTTACCTGCTAACTCTGCTTCTTATGCTAATTCTGCTTGACCTGCTAATCTGCTTCACCTACATTTTCATCAACCTTAATTGAATAGTTTCTTTCAGAAACCCGTCAAACGACAAATTCCTCATTGCAAGAAAACTGAAAAAAGTCTCCCAATTTTACAGATATCAGAATATTTTTTATTAAAGGATTTGTTAAATAAATATTTTTCATTTAAATATGCACTAAACGCCGTGTCTATCCTCGTAGAACAATAATCCGTCGCTAGAGCGTATTTTTTATTTTGGCGTTTGACGTGTTTCTGAAACAAACGATTCGATTATCCCTTGACCATAAACGTGTTGCCGATCCTGAATAAAATTTGATACACTACATGAAATTTCTAAATATACTTTATTTGTAGAATTGTTTCTCTCTGTGTGTGTGTGTGTGTGCGTGTGTGTGTGTGATAATTCTGGCGCAGCTACACCATAAAACAATCAGGTATGCATCCAAACAAGTTTTTAGTCTCAAAGTCTGAACGGAAAGGAAAGTGGCAGTTGGAATCCGGGCGTGCGATGCAGAGCGACAGCCGCCATCGATTCCTGCCGCAGCGACGGGCTTGGACCATCTATCGATGCCTCTAGTGCTACTTCACTTTCCGAAAATGACCTGCGACATTCTCGATCCCTCAGTCAAATGGCTTCCTAATAAAAATCTGTTGAAGACGATCTTCAATGAATCTGCGCAAAGCCACAATGAAGTCGCTTTGTTCACTATTTACAAATCGTCATTTATTTTTTACACTTGCCGGCATGCCTAGCAGGTTTGCGTGGCATCCGAGTGCAGCGCGGAAATCCCTTTGCGAATCACAAGCTTACATGCGGACCCTAACACTGAAACGGGGATCTCGGAAACGCCCTCTATTTCTCCGCCGAGACGAGCGCTCTACATCCGGTCCGCAACCCAAGCAGCCGCAGTCGCAAGTGCATTTTGCCGCTCGGTGCGCCCCGCGCTGTCCTTTGGGACTGAGCTGCAAAGTAAGTGGGATCCCTCGCAAATAAACAGCCTCGTCCCCCCCCACCACCACCCCGCCCCGGTTGGAGTGCTGGATGTCGACGGCTCGCCCGCTAGTGATGCTTCAGGGTGGGGCGGAGGGTGAGGTAGGGGCGGGTCGCGGAGGGCGGGGGACGGGAGCGCGTGGCGGTGGGCGGGGGCGTGGGCGGGGGCGGTGGGCGATGGCGGTCGGGTGCAGCCCTTCACGCGGCTTCAGTCCTCCTCCTGCTCCGTGCTCTCGCATCCCCCTACCAATTTTTGTCTACGTCACACATTTCTCCAAAGAAATGCTCGAATTATCTGCACTGGAAATACATTTTTTTTTAAAGGAAGGCTTTTTTGGTATGCTTGCTTGATGTCAGAAACATTAACGTTATTTCAGCACCTGCCGACTTCTGCTATCTATATGAGTTCCTTGTGTGTGTCAGGTATTCCATATAAGGTAATCAGGGAGTACATCTCAGTACTACAGTGCGAATTTTAAAATGACAACAACAAACTCTCAACTCAGAAATCAACAGAACGTGATTAAACAACGAGTACAAAAATGCTGTACTGTATTAGTTTTTCAATATTCCAAGTTCCACACTTAATCTCTGAAACATATGATCCTGTCAAAACAACAACATAGAGCATTTTTCCACTTGCTAATTCTTAAGCGCATGAGATCCAAAATTGGATATTTTCCGTAATATTTACTAATTTAAGACAAAATGTAATGACACAATATTTAGAGAACATTTTATTTAACGTATTGGCTTACTTTTCATTTCCGTATAATTGGTATTTTATACTGTGATTAAACACTATCTACATTTTTCAGTCGTTTTTTTATCTGATCGGGAAATATTAATTTTGGGATTAAACCTATGAATAGTTCAGGGGCTAGTGCTGCTGACAGACTGTTGAACGGACGGACGAATGAACAGAGAGGCATACGGACGGACGGACGAATGTTTTGGGAAAAAAGAAAGGAAGGAAAAGCTTTTTCAGTCAGTAACGCGTCGCACCCGAAGAAACTGCCAGTGAGGCGGGGCTACAACCCCTCCCCTGCCAAGAAGAGGCAGCAGCGGGGAACAGAAGACGGCGCGTCACGTGACGCAGAACGAGGAGGGGAGGAGAGGGCAGCTAGAGAGGAGGAAATATAATGTGACAGAGAAGAAAGGACGGCCCTTTAATTAATGATTCGGCGACCATTCAGTTCACTTAAATTGTTTTCATGCTTTGGCTAGTATAATTGGTTTTCTCCCTTGGACTTTGATCGACTTTGCTCCGTTTTATTGGACTTGACTCTTATCCTCGTGTTGTCCTGGCCATGTGAATTGATTGTGAATAAAATTGTATTGAACTGATTTGGAGTGCAGATATTTCATTACGTAACCACAAAACATGGATTCTGACAATGATACGAATTAGAGAATATAATATACTACAAATAAGAGCATGAAAAATACTCTTAGGGTATCAGGGAACCACAAAACGATTTTTCTGTCAAAAAAGCAGTAAACAGCATATGGTATGATTTCGGTTGGTTCAAAACGATGCTAATGACAGAAAACCGTTTTACTCTCTTAAGGATCCTTGAATTCACTATTATTAACCCTTGTATTAATAAAAATTCCATTAACTCCATGTGTCTGAAAATATAATAAATCACCGTGGACACAGGAATTAAAATACACATTTTTATTTTACTTTTCAAATGTCGTTCTCAGCAATGGATAAAGACACCAAACGTCACAATCAATAGTCACAATTTTTTCTGTGCAATCGGCAAGGTATATCAATGCGAATATATCAAATGCAAGTTTGTGTTTTTAATTATGATACTATGCCGCAAAAACCCACACCACGCCTTCTTTAGCATGTCTTAATCTGAACATTGCATTCTATTGACTGGCAGTAATTTACATGAATCTTGGTATATAGTATAATATTTCTCTTCTAATTTCAAAACGATGGCCATTTCCAAAATTCTTTGTGCAGAAAAGGCTTCACATGAATACCTAATTTCTAATCACTCTGCACACCATAACACGCACTGTCTCACCTCTGTTCATCCTGAGGGTCATTCACAAAGTTTTTCACATGACATTCGTCCCCTTCGTTCAAGTTCAGGTAGTATGACGGACTTCGCTTAGACGATGTAGGATTCAGGAAAAAACAAACTTTTGTACTACTTTTAAATATCTTTCAAGATTACTTTCTCACCGGGTGGAGAAAGCTGCACGGAAAGCAACACTTTCTTTGCGTAATACATTCTGAAAACTCCAGATCGAATGCATCCACCAATACTGACGTGTTGTTACGTTTGGTAAAGTCCACTCTGGATGTCTGGAAAAGAAGTCAATGAAGGGAATTGTGTTGACAGTGAAGTATAAATAATTTGCGACATGTGACGTAATCTGATTGTTGATGACACGCTGCGCGAAATATTGTGCCGTGAATCGCGCTTGTCAACTTTGGGAGAAATATTACGGAAGGGCGATATTAAAGTGGATCCTATCAAAAAGCGACTTCAAATGGAGACCCCGATAATTAGTCCAGTATTTCCAAAGGGCCAAAAGCGAAACTAAAAACAGACTGCTCTCTATTAGATTGGTTTAACACTAAATTATCATTATTTTCCGATCTTGATATCATAACAATTTTCATGTCTAAGATAGTACTGTGATAGACGTAATGAAAAGTAACATGATATGAAACAATGAAGTCTTGGAGGTGATAATCTTAATTTATGTAGTTAAGTTGTTTATTTAGCTCTAGTCCCTCTTTGACATTCTTTTTCATGTTAAAATAAATTTATTGATATTTTTTAAACGAGTTTTTTTTTATTTTAAACGTGTAGCATGAATTCTAAGTAACACCAAATTATGAATTACTTAGGCATTTCATTTCAATTAAATGTTGAGATATTAGTTTGGCATTGATACTAGCTTAACGGAAAACTGTTTAAGTCAAAAGGTAAAAATCCAATTTTTGCCGAGGCCTACTCCACGTTTAATAGCTTGAAATGTAATGTTTAGCAGCTTGAAGTGTAGTGTTTAGCCACTTACTATTGTATACACAGCATATTCAAAATTGTATATATAGTATATTCAAAATATCGCATAGTTCACGAATCCTCTTCGTGACAAAATCTTTGACAAATGAATAACAGCCTGTGTAACATGTAAGCGAACCTCAGAAATTACAAAGTACCAAGAGCGTATTCTAGAAATAATAGTGTAAAAAAAGACAAGTGAAACGATGAACGTTACTTTGATAAGACTGATGAGCAGATTGAAGTTAACGCGTAATGAACGGAAAGTAAGATATTCGACGGTGAGGCCTTTGTTACTTAACACGGAGTTACAAATTTAACCACATTACGAGCACTATCCACTAAATACTAATTTCTTTAACTAGAAGCAAGTTTTGCGCGTTGATTGACTTTTAAAAAACTTGTAACTAGGGCAAAAGAAAGAAAAAAAGGTGAAGCTAAACTAAGAAAAATCCAGTTTTCGTTTCTGAGTGGTAATTCCCTTCCCTAAGCAACTTCCTGGGGCTCAGATCGGAAGCTCTAGAGCCGGAGAAAGACTACCCTCGCCTTCGCGGACGGAAGGCCCGGGGGGCGGGGCGCGCGAGGTTGCGGAGCCGCGAGTGGGGGCGTGGGCGTGAGCGCGGGCAGGGGCGGTGGGGATTGGGCGAGGGGCGCGGGCGGGGATGAGGGCGGGGGTGAGTGCGGGGGTAAGGGAGGGGGTGAGAGCGAGGGTGGGCGGCGGTGGCGTGGGCGCGGAGTGAGGGCGGGGTGAGGGCGGAGGTGAGGGCGAGAGTGGGCGGCGGTGGCGTGGGCGCGGAGTGAGGGCGGGGGTGAGGGCGGGGGTGGGGGGTGAGGGCGGGCTGCGATCCAGGAGCGCCTCCACGGAGCTCAGGCGGATGCGCCTGTTTATTCTCGGCTGAGGGCTCTTCAGCTAAGCTCGCGCGCGCGACGCGCAGCCAAGCGGACGACTTTACAAACGTCGCCACACAATTTGCCTAGAGTAGAAAACGTCTCCGGATATTCGTCTTATGCTTATTTTTAAGAACGTCACTCCAAGTCTGCGAATAATTTTTTCTTGTTGACTTGAACACAAGTGGCCCAAGACTGTCCCCACGGACTTGAACGTAACTGGTTAATATGAGTAAACACATTGGTTAATTACGTTTGTTTATTAATTTTTATACTTTATGGTAGTTACAAGTACTTGGGGGTACATTATTTATTCGCCACGAGGCATATTGCGACTGCGAACTGATGTAAAATGAATGTAGGGTTTTTCATCCACTCGTTGACCATTCCAATGAAGTAATCATAAAAAAAGACACTAATTTTGCTTCAAATCTTGAATGAACAATTTATTTTAAATTCTACCATGTTTTGGAAAAGCAATTTGTTTTCACACAGAGAACTCCCTCAGGTACAAGTTAATTTTCCCCGATAATGAATTAAGGGAATTATAATATGAAATAAAGACTAGGAAACTTAAATTATTCAACATTGGGTTGAATTGAGAGACAAGCTCTTTTTGAAACAGACTCCTGTTGTACTATGTGCTACATTACACATTATAAACATTAAAAGTTTTTAGGCTTTTTCTCTTTTTACTACGCTTTTCTTTCAAAAAAATCATCGCCTCATCAACAAACTTTTATCACACAAAGTGGGCTCTTTTAACAAAAATCGACTTCCGCCCGCAATCGAACATGCCCGCCGCGAAGGCGCGTACCGTTCGGGCAGCAGCGCGGCTCGAGGCCAGGGGAGCTTGGATTTACGACGGGCGGAAACGCATTAACGGAATTACTCAGGCGGTCTTCGGGCGGATTAGGCGCCTTAAATTCTTCCCCGCGCGCAGCAAAAAGCACGCGCCGTCGCGCAGTGGCCCCGCGACCACGGAGGCGGGGACAGGGTGGCAAAGCAGCGCGGACGGGGACACCCACGGGAACGAAGCCGGGGGCGAGGCGAGAACGGGGACGGGGTCGTGACCGGGTCGGGAGGGGGGCCAGGCGCGAGGACGGGGCCGCGGGGGAGGACGGGGCTGCGGAGGAGGACGGGGCTGCGGGGGAGGACGGGGCCGCGGGGGAGGACGGGGCCGCGGGGGAGGACGGGGCCGCGGGGAGGACGGGGCCGCGGGGGAGGACGGGGCTGCGGGGGAAGACGGGGCCGCGGGGGAGGACGGGGCCGCGGGGGGAGGACGGGGCCGCGGGGGAGGACGGGGCCGCGGGGGAGGACGGGGCCGCGGGGGAGGACGGGGCCGTGGGGGAGGACGGGGCCGCGGGGGAGGACGGGGCCGCGGGGGAGGACGGGGCCGCGGGGGAGGACGGGGCCGCGGGGGAGGACGGGGCCGCGGGGGAGGACGGGGCCGTGGGGGAGGACGGGGGCCGCGGGGGAGGACGGGGCCGCGGGGGAGGACGGGGCCGCGGGGGAGGACGGGGCCGCGGGGGAGGACACGGCTGCGAGGGAGGACGGGGCTGCGGGGGAGGATGGGGCGGCGGCGGGACCGCTAAGGGAGCACGGTAGCAACGGCTCGAGAACGGCAACGCCAGGTGCGGTGAAGTTGGACCGCTGGGGCGAAGGCTGCTGTGACACTGGTGGGAAATGTGGAGGGGGATGCAGGGGCAGAGAGTGGCGATGGCGGCGGCAGAAATTAAACGCGCGTAATCTAAACAATCTTTCCTTTTTTTGCGAAGCTCTTCTTGTAATGTATTCAAGCGCGACCGCAATGACGTCGGCAGGGGTGAGTGGCCGGGAACAGATGAGTGTGGAAAAGCAGAAGAGGATGGTAGGGGTAAGAAATGTGGCAGGAGAAGGAAAATTTGGCGATAAAAGGAGCAATAAAATGCTCGCAATAACTGGTAGGCAAAATCAATAATTGTGGCGATGGCTTACGCTTACTAATACGAAGGCTTTTAAACGTATAGTACCTTGTACCACAGTATTTCTCCCCTTGTAGACTACAGGAATTAAACTTGCGATTCTACACGCTATTCCAACTTGCTATTTTAACCTATAAAAAATGGAAATAGGTTTAACCACCCAAATATAAAGGAGGAACATAAATTTAAAACTAGGAAAAATATAATTTATATCAGCAACACTTGAATATTACAGCTGTATTCAAAACCATTTGTAAACAATGTATGACAGATAAATACATTACGTATGAATACATTACGGAAAAATCCTAAAATATCAGAAAAAGGGAAAGAAAGTGAATGGTCTACATCATATTTTATTGAACAAGGTTATAAGTACCTCTGACGAAATAATATAAAAATTATTTCATTTAATTTTATGAAAAGAGGAGAAAATACAGTACGACAGCATTTTCGCTACATCTTCCTTCTTTTCTTGAGAAATATGAATGTACTATATTTAATTTTTACGGCAGTTATCCCCTTTAACGGACCTCATCCACTGGAAACCTGTTTTTTCCTAAATGATGTCACACAAAAACTTCAGTGCAATGTTATGAAATAATACGACTGTTTAAGAAATATATTTTCGACATTGCTGACAGAACAGAAAAATTCAAACAATAATCGTCTTTCCTAGATATACTTACTTCTCCTATTCAGACACCAGATATCATTTTACATTGGCATTTACGTTAAGCAGTCAGCACAGCCAAGCACCAGAAAACCCATTGCGTCCTTTTGCAACAATTGCCTTCCGTTTTCCGCAAATCGTTCGGAATAATTGCAGCTCGTGCTCCATCAGCGGACGGTCGGTCATTCATCCGAAGAGCGTCTTCCGAGCCATAAAACCCCGGCCGGGCGGGCGGGCGGGTGCTCGTTCGTGGGCTGTTAGACTGATGGGGGCTAATTATTCTTCAATGGGCTCCACCCGGCGGGGGCGACGCGGGCGGAGTAATGACGATAGCTCTAACTACCGTAAATCACTCCCTTGCAGCTTGCAAGGTGCTACGCGGAAGTTTCACCTCGGTGCTCCGAAGCAGTTCCACCTGAGCTTTAGTTAGTAGAATCGTTGTTCTCTTCCTTCTCCCTCGAAGAAATAGAATAATACATTCTACACGTACGCTGATAATGCCTTAATTTCATTCCTATATTTCGTAATACTACTCTTGCACTTCAAGTTTATAACAAAAATTATAGCATCTGTACTATCACACTGTTATATCACGAAGAGAGTTTGGATGTCTGAATATTGGTAAGAAAGCTTACATAGACGGGCAGAAAATCAAATTCCAGGCCGAGAAAATAGCTATAAAAGAATTTTCTAATACCGTGTGGCACCTATCCATATCGTTACTTGTAGGGTAATAACAGTGCGACAAATGACGCTCCAACCTCTTGGGGCTTTGTAAGCATACACTTCAAAATCTTTGAATAATTTGCATGATTTCTAAATCTGAAAACTTACTACTCCCATTATCGCATGCGAGTTTTGCTGATTTTAGTTTTATACATAAAATATTGCAATTACTACAAAATGAGGACATTTTCTCTAAAATTTGTATAAATTCAGAATTTGTAATTAAATCATTAGATATACACTGTCTTCAAAAACCAAAGCTTAGTTCTCCCTAAATATAAAATGAATGCTCGCCTATTTTTGGTGGTCACGTGATCGCCCACAGCCTCCCTGAGGGTCAATTTGGCCACTCGACCAACACGTGCACGGCCTCGCGCGTCCTGGAGGGTCACTACTCTCCCTCAGCTGGCCCTGTTCTGGAGCCTCCCTGTGGCCGCCAGAATTTCCAACGCCCACTAGCAAGTTCGGAAGCCTAGCTGCCAACGACGTTACACTAGTTCGCGAAGTCCACACAATAATCAAAGAATATGGAAGGATGAAATCAAACATGTTGACGAGAAACATTGTTTGACGTCATGTGATATGACACTTTTCATGTATATGTAAGTAGGGAAGGGTAGCTGCGAAGATTCGGACGCCTCAAATTTGACAGTTATCGATTTTGACTTCCTTCAAAATACTTCAAGCCAACCCACAAACACTTCCTATCCTCCAAGTCAAACAAGTCCTCCAGTAAACGAACACATTTGACCTCCCAGCGACGGGGCCTCTTGTCGGGCGGCGAGGTGCGGGCGCTTCCTATTTCACTTGTGGGCTACCAGATCGCGGAGTTGGTTTTCGAGAGCCAACTTGGCCCATAAATCTCGCATGGCCTCGTGGAGGCAGGAGCCAGGGCTCCGCGGGGCCAGATACTGCCCACAATGGCGCGCGGCGGTAAAGAATTAGCCTTCTTTGTTACGGCGCGGCCGCTCCTCGCGGCGCTAGAGCGAGCTAGAGAGCGAGTGCGAGAGCGAGCTGGAGAGCGAGTGCGAGAGCGAGCTGGAGAGCGAGTGAGAGCTAGAGAGCGAGAGCGAGACAGCGAGTGCGAGAAAGCGAGGGCGAGAGATACAGAGAGAAAGAGAGAGAGAGAGGAAAGGAGAGAGAAAGAATGAGAGGGGGGGAATCGAGGCCGCGAATGGAGAAGTGTGCTGGAAGTGTTTGGCAGAGGTATATCAAATTATGGGAATGGAAGGTTTACATGGAAAAAGGGGGATACTAGTACAGCAGAGGGACGAATTTGTAGGAGTAGTACGAGGAAAATAAAAATAAAAAAAGTGCGGTGGATCGCAAGGCAGTAAGCATGGAGGAGGGAAACGAGTAAAGAGCCAGTGAGGAGAGATATGAGTGGGAGCGGAGCGATGGAATAAAGGGGCGGAATGTGAATAAAGTGGGATATGAGTGAGGCCTCACCAATGAGTCCGCAAGGAAGAGATATGACAAAACGAATGACGAGAGAAGCGTAGGAGACCCAAAATGTGTAGCTGACCAGAATCGGAAGCAAATAGGGTCGGTATGCCGACTTATTCATGGCGAAGTAGGTCGGCGTTAGGGTGGAAGAGGGAGCGAGGGAAGCGTTGTGCTGCTGTCTACAGGTGCAATGAAGAGGAATGTCCATGGCCTGAGAGAGGAAAGGATAAGGAATGTACAGTAGTTGAAAGAGAAAGGAAAGGATAAGCGGACGTGACGGGGAAAGAGCTCAGTGAAATGGAGATGAAGGAGACTAGAAACAGAGTACGTAGAAGAAATCGACTGGTGTGAGGGCGGAGTCGTGTAGAATGGGAAAAGCAGAGAAGATAGAATGGAGGGGCAGCGGGCGGAAGGCGACAGGGACGGCGCGAGGAATGAAAGGGCGGTCGAACGCAGAGAAAATAGTTGTCCGGCGTGAAGAAAGCGGCGGTGTTCGTGTCGAGGATTAAAAAAAACCTGCGTCGTGAATTTGTTATGACTCATGTCGAAAAGGGCTGCGGCTGGAGCAGCGAGCGGCTAGTTTCTTTTGTTCTCGTACACAGGGGGCTTTTTTAAAAAACATGAGGTATCTGCAATTGAATGTACGTGAGAGACAAATCGATGAGTGCTGACCTTTTTGAAATACCCTCTGTACGTATATATCGCATCTACTTCGACCTTTTGATTTAGAGCTTTGGCTCACCATAAAGTCGAAACTATCGCAGGTTAGAGTACGTCCCAATTCTATCGTTTCCAACTATTTTTATTGACTGACAGCGATGATTTACATACATGACAATGCTTCACTCTAGAAGTATAATGAGGAAGATTAGCGTGCTATTATCTTCGATGTCTGACGCAGCAGACGTTCCGAAATTACGTACCTACGTTGAAGTTCGAGTTTCTGTGCTCGCATTTTCTAATTTAGCACCTAGTGAATCTTGTTACTCTCTGACTTGAAAATCAACGGCACTTAATCTTCCTTACGGAAATGCTAGTGTACGTCTTTGCAATTAGACTCAATGGTCTGTTTACTATGGATCATGTTTATCATGAAGTATGATTTTAAGAGCCCTTGGCACGTGTTGTTGTAGCATAGCAACTGACTTTCGTACTTACGAAGGTTGCGAAAAAGGATTAAAAAATAATATATTTTATAATCACAGTGATCCTTTAGTAAGTAGTAAAAATTCGAAAGGAGTACACCAAAGAACCGTATACAATACGATCAAATTGCCCGTTCCAGACATTCCGTATCTCGTGTCTGGTATTTGAATGGAGGGAGCAGGCAAACACGCGAACTGGCTGAATTCATGTTCACATTACTTAAGTAAGCAAATTTAGAGGCGACACTACGCATCACTGACCGTTTTTACAGAAACAAAGTTAAGCAGATAAACAACACGTTCGCTGCATTACCATCCTTTTAACTATTCAAAATCTCTATTTGTACTCAATTTTTAGCTTCAAAATATCTGGACGCATTTGATGAATACGTATTAATTGGCAATAAAAATCAAAAGTTGTTGACATTGTTCAGTTCCACGTGATGCCGATGGCGCATACGTTGAGTAACGATGCTATGTGGTGGTGGTGGTGGTGGTGGAATGAACGTAGATATAGCGTCCACCCACGTCGATCATGGAAAAAGCAACGATATAGCGGAAGCCGGAATCGTGTGAAATGGCACCGCAAATTCGTTTCGTCTTTCGCGAACTCCTCACGGAGCAACGAAAATTGGAATTCCGGCAGCTGGAGAGCAGAAGAGAAGGAGCTGGCGGCTGTGGACTGTTTAACGCGCTCGCACCCCCCCCCCTCCGCCGCGTGCGAGGGCGAGAGGAGCGGCCCGGCCCGGCCCGGCCGAATAACGCCGCTTCGAAGGGCCATTGAGATACGCCAGAGGCGCCCCAAGTAGGCGCGGCGCGCCCTGCATTTCCATGGAGCACGAAAAGGGTCGCACCTCGGGAGCCGGCCCAGACCGTCCTCTGCGAGAGGCTTTTGCGTTGTTTTCCTTTTCACCGAGAGGCGATAGCGCTGGGGGTGCGCCAGTAGTAGAACGTGTCGGGTCATGGGCGCGGAGGGAGACGGTCGTGGAAGTGATTGTGGCAAGGAGGCGGTGGTAGCGAGAAGACGGTCGTGACGACGAGGAGGTCACGGCATAAACTGGCGGGCGGTCGTGCTATGGAGCGAGTCGTGGCAAACGCGGTCAAGGCACGGTCGGCTCATGAATGTATTGTAACAAACTTCACTCTTCTATAATAATACAGTTATCTTTTCATTATTTACTATTATTTAACTTAATATTGACACAAAATTGTAATTTAATAATGGGTAAGGATAAACCGACGGGCTAAAGGAAATTCCTGCTAAGGAAGTGACTGTGGCAAACTGAAAGCTTTCGATCAGTGGAGGCTGTGTCGGGGGGTGGGAGTGTAGGAGAAAGCTCGCGAGAGGATATGGCTGAGCTCACATTTCCTCCGCGGATACTGTTGAACGTTCCAACTCATTTCACTTTCATTGAGCCATCGAAGGCATTTCCAGAAAGAACTTCGGAGCTCTTTGGTGTACACCGACAAAGCGAGACGGAAGTGGGAATTGAAAGCATTCTAAATACAACTCATGCTAGTATGAAGTGCGGTGGGAAAAGTATTTTTACACAAAATGTGTTCTTTTTTTAAATTTCTCGTAAACATAGTATAAAGTTATTATCTAATAGTGAAAATACCGACAAGGATATTGCTGGAAGTATACATTTCGGAGTCCTTCCTCGCGAAAAAAAGTGTTTTTCAATTCATCAGTCCGTCTATGAACAATACTGGAGCCAAAAGTGTACAAAGAATTACCCCCAAACTGATATCCTATCTGGCTGATGTTGCGGCCCTCCTAGTATGTGGACATGTGCAAGGCGCTTCATTAAAGAAAATGTGGAACTCTCTTCTAAAGCAATGTACGCCTACAAAAATGGCGCATATCCAGATTTTCGGTCAAGTCTGTGCATTTTCAAATACTACCAAAGATTTTATTAATTCACACATACAACTCTATTAAAGTTAGAAATATTTCTGACTTTGACTTTAATTCACACAACCTGTTTTTATCGAAAAAAAGCTTATTAAAAAAATAGGGTTATAAAAATTAGTTCATGCCATGACATTTCTATTGATATTTTTTAGTATAATGGGTATCTAGCAAACGTATGTAGGCAGCACTTATTGATCATACGGAACAAAATTAAGACAAAAATCTAAAAAAGGACTAAAATTGAACAAAATCAAAATTGTAGCCGGGAAAGCAAATGAGGGACATTATGTTGCTGATTTTATTTCATTTTAGAACAAAACGAACCTCCTAATCGTAAAAAGAACCGGGTCACAAATAAAAATTGCACCGTAGAGAACGGACGGCCGACGCGACAGTGAATTTCGACGCCATCGCGTCCACGGTGACCTCCAGACGCCTAAATTTCCTATAGGTAGAAAATAAAAACAGCGTGAGAAGTGGCGTCCGGGGGTCACAGGTGGGAGGGCTCCAAGCCTCGGGGCCAGAGCAGCGCCGCCTCCGCACGTAAGACGGGCTGAGGCTCCGACTTTACGGAATCACAGCGAATCAAGATGATGAGCCTGATGGACACTCCAAATCAAGAAGGGTGAGTGGAGCGCGCGAGTGGGACGCTATTGAATATGACAAGAGGTTGGTTGAGTGATTCTGGGCGCGTCAACAACTACGTCATTAGTCCCGTACGTGTCGTGCATGTTCTTTTCTCGGGAGATGGCGGTGATTTATCTCGATGGACAACGGATTTTCCCTAGCTAGGTATCTCCCCAAAGCGAGGCATCGCTCCAGCCGGATTAAGCTCTCACCGCTCTCCCGGCATGAGTGGTACTGAAGACCATGTACGTGTAAGAGTGTGTAAGGGGAGAGGATAGGACAAGGACGAGGTAGGAAAGATCGCACGCGGTCGTCGTGAGCCGTTTGGTAGAGTACTCCGGCATTCGCCTGGTGTTGATCGGAGAAACCACGGAAAACAAGCTATCGGTCGCTAGAATTCTCCTCCAGCCAGACGACAAAACTCCACCAAGCTATATAGCTAGTGTCGAAAATCCTGACACCGTCGGGACACGAACCTAGGCCTTCTCGGTCAGAAGACGGCAGTTTCATCAATTGTTGCCGTGATCCATCTCTCGCGATAATAAGAAATGAGGAGGGACAAAAACAGAGGAGGATGAGGAATTTGACAGGAGGGAAGAAAACTGCCAAGAACGGTTTGAGATAGTTTTGTATGAGGGTATGTAGACTGAAAAGATTCGGCAAACAGAGGCGGAAGATGATCCTTTGAGAGCGTGATATCCTTGTGCCACGTACTTCAGAGAGCTCGGTGACAGGCTCGGTATCCTGAGATGGCAGAAAGGAGGGACGAGAGCGGATGGCCGCAATGCATCATGGTAGATGGCGCGGGGTTCAGACTCCCGAAGCAGGCGGGGCGCGTTCCTATTTCCCGGCGCCGTTCCTATTCCCCGGCCCAGCGGCTGAGAGCTATCAGGCGCGCCTATTGATTCAGAGGACGCCCCCGCACTCTCACACGGAAGAAATGGAGGTGCGATCGCGTCCACGGTCGGTGCGGGCGACCAAATTACCGACGAATGAGATGGAAAAAGGCGGTAGCGACTGAATTTGGAGCGAAAGAGAGAGAGAGAGAGAGAGCGAAGAACAAAAGTTAAATATAGATTGGACACTGGCAAGCGATGGCCGAGAAGAGTTAAAGAGAATGTCTCGCTGTTCTCTCAGTAAGTGAAACACCTTTTCAATTCAAAGGCGTATACATTGCATGTTGAGAATAACTATTTTCAACCTGAATATTGCTGTGAACAATTTGGCATGAATTTATAAGAATGGGAAATAAACAACATTTACGACAGAGCAATATGATCTTTGCACGACAACCATTTTAAGTTGATAGAAAGCTTTAACCTTCGAATATTTGCACATGGTTAAAATCATATACAATACTAAAATATTACTATGTACGAACACTATTCCCCTTCCGCTTTTCATGTTAACCATCATTGTTTGACATTTGCGACCACCCAGCCACTGTGATCATCAGTCCCATTAGCGTAGTGAATATCTTATTGCAGGAAGTAGCGGCTTTCCTCTCTTGCTCGGTGAGATCCGGCGTCACACTACACGTCGGCTTGCCGGGGACTTCCCCTTGCTGGCAGCGGCGCGCGGCCCCAACTGGAAGAAAGACCGCGCGCGGTACGACCCTGTTAGTTACGGTACTGCTCCGCATTCGCCTGATATTGATAGGAGAAACGAAGGAAAACTACTGACCACAGCAGCCGACCGCCAGAATTTTCCTCCACACAGGAGCTGTATTCGACCTAGCTCACAAGCTAACGCCACAGTCGGGGATCGAAACCTACGACCTCCCGGAGAGAGTCGCTGTATACAGACAGACGTAATGCTGCTCTGAACTAACTCTTCTAGCTTAAAAAAATGTTATTAAAATATGTATTAATCTAGAAATAAAAAAATATTTTAATAATGAAAACGTGTACAAGTGTAACAAAGGTTAAGAAGAGTTTTTGTCCATCAATAAAAACTTAGTACGATATCATAAAAACGTACTGTACACCGAAATATTGAAGTGCGCTTTTTCTTCGACAATCTCGGAATCACCAGTTCCGAGAAGCTGCACGCGAACATTTATTTTTATCCGATAAAAAACACACACTAAAATAACTTTCCATATCCAGCAGTATCTAGTTCAATGAAAAAAATGAGATACGATACACAATAAAATAGAGGGGCAAGATGAGATAAACAAAATTGTGAATAAAAGAACATGAGCAACATCACATCTTATAAATTCCCGATGAAATTTTAGAATACATGTAGGCGAAAACACGAAATATTTTCATAAAATCAGTAAAGCACTCACAATAGTTTATGTCTGAATTAACATCCCAGTACTATAATGAAAGCATCTTCTTCGTAGTTGTTGCTGGAAGGGAGAATACAAATCCAATATCTTACTGTTTTCAACAAGTGATTTCAAAAGTCTTCACATTTAACATAAATATTTCTTTAATTAAACATGAACACCAACAAGTAGAAGTCCAGAAGAACCAAATGTTTAATCACTCAGGTTTCCAGATCCCGTCAAGAAAAGATTTACGTGACCGGCCCGCAGGGAGACTGCGCCAATATTGATTTTCCCAGGACAATTCTGGAGGCAGTATTTTCCCTTTAAGCTGATCCCCGTCGATTCATGAAAAAATTGAATATCCAGCTTTTGTTACATTTTCTAAGAAAAATTCACCATCGTTTTATTATAGGTAGCGGAGATTGTATCGTTACCCTTAGCTTGAGTTAACAATTCTCGTAATATGCCAATTACGAAATAAAACACGCAAATCTATTCTGGACGCCTTTTCTATCTTGACTTTAAATAGACGAGCACGTATCATGGAATTGTTGGTTAGAGCAGCAATGATGGTTAAATTCATAATATGAAGACCGTACGGCAGGGCGGTCTAATGAATGCAGGCTCGATGCGCGCTTGAGCAATAGGATGCAGCGGCACTCAGGGGATACCGTTATAAACCGTGCCTGGGGCGAGTAAGTGGACGATAGCATTTCACAAAGCTGCATATTTGGTAGTTAAGGCGAGACATAAGATACCGGCTATTTCAATCCATGACGGTGAAAATAATTTTTTTGAAATAATGTTTAAACTTACATTACTTTCAAAAAATTAAAGTGCGAATTTGGAATGGAGAAGTTTTAAAAAAATACGACGGAAAAATACATTTAACGATTCAAATTAAAAACTTATATTTTTTTCTTTCTGTAGTGGCGGTACAAACCAAATGAAAAAAAAAATACTTTGAATCAGTATTATTGTTTAATCTTACTGTTCTAGACCCTTTTTGTAATATAAACAATAGTTATGTAATATCATTTGCATAATTTTGGATTCAATGCTATCTGATGCGCTGATTTCCTTTACCCCCCCCCCATAAACGACAAATTTTAACTTAGGTGACGTTAAATAAATAAATAAATTACAAAACGTTTTTATTGATTAATTCCCTGTGTAATCGCGAAAGTATCGATATATCTGAAAAACTGCGGCACGTTAGAAACTTGTATGTTTTCGTGCATATTATTACTTAGAGTTTGAGAATAAGTTACTAAAAACTATTTTTCGGATATAGGGTCTCGATCATCAAAAAAAGTGTTGATCATATTGCACTGAACTCACTAGAGTACTTGGTGCTATTAAAATTGCCTGGCGGTTCAGTGCCGAGACAACGCCGCGCAGTATGGAGTAGTTTGCACTGAAGTTATGAACACATGGAATGCTTTATTGACCGAAATCTCACAAGAATAATTGAATTACAAATTACAGCATAATCAGATTTGCTTATATAAAATGTAGATATGTTTTACAGTAGTTCGGGGGCAAAAAATGAAATTTGCAAACTAGAAAACTGATCAATTGCTTAGTTTTAACGAAGCAAATTTAAAAACGTCAGCGACTCAGATCAGAAAACAAAATTAAAATACGCGTTGAATTCTAATATAGTGCTTGACTCCGAAGCTAGGTTACGAGCAAATTGTTCAGGTATACGTCGCCGAAAATCACGAGCAGGGTTTCGTTAATTCCAACTAACGAGGTAATGAATAACAATCAGAATAAGAGCCTTGATTGTAACCCAACAAATGTTCAGTGCAATTCTTTGAATTTCGAGGAGAAATACGTTTTGACAAAGCGTTAAAAATTATTATTAGAAGGGAGTGCAATAAAGCCCAAGGTGCAATATAGCCCTTCGTTCTCACCATCAGGTTACAGAGACACAATCTTTCAACAAAGTGAATGTCTTTTCAGAACGGATACGGTCAACTTTACAGAGACGTCTGAATTTAAAAAAGAAGAAGGTTTCGTTAGCGTTTATCTCTGAGCAACTTGATAGGGGGAAATTAAAATAGAGAAAACTTTAAAATGAAAAGAAACAAGACTAACTGTATTTTGTTCTTAAAAATAGAAATATTATGTTTATCCATAATTAAATCAAGAGTTTAAATTCGCCTCGTAATTTTAGCGGTTAACGCTAATAATTTAATGAATGACTATTAAATACCAATGCGATGGCTGGACCAATTCCAAAGCTCTCTGAAGAACCTTGCTTCCCGTTCACGAAATTTGTCAAAACACAGGTCTCTCGCGTGCCACTTCACATGACGACTTCCAATACGGGATACCGAACATTTCAGGCAACAAGCACCCGTGAGATGCCCGCCGTACGTGAGATTCCAATCCATAACTTGTGTAGCGTGCGGCAACCACTGCAGGCGCAAGCGCCAAGTGCCGCGACTGCCAGTGGCTAGAGGATTAATCACTACTGGTAGAGAGCAGCACTAATGCAGGCAAAGTAGCGTACTGCCTTTAAGAGGATTTGACTTTCCGCATGAACAGTTTACAAGACACTTAGTCAGGACGATTACGTTAATTTATCTATGATTTCTTGTCCTTAACTGTATACCAACAACAAACTATGTACTGTTGAGTGCATACATAATGACAAGAGAGAAAATAACCCGCAAACCCTCTCTTTCAATGATCATTATATGAAGGAAAATCCTTGGTGACGACAATTAGGATCTGGAAACGCAGGCGACAAAATATCACATCTGTGCAGGTTGCAAGCCTACGCTACGGGATTGAATTCCGAGCAAGACGCAGCCAGCTGCACAGCCCGCGTCGGAGCTTAGCGTACTCCTCCAGCGGATTCCGCTTTCCGAGCAAACGTAAAACAGCGGAGACGGAGGCGGCGGCGAAGAAGCAGAGGGCCTTGGGAGGCGGCGGCGCCGGCGCGGCGGCGACGAAGGCAGCGGGGCGGCGCGAACGGCTCCCTAGCGGCGGCGGAGGAGGAGGAGGAGGAGCGCGGAGGGAGCGGGCGCCGAGGTCGGAGGTGGGGAAACGGAGCAGTGAGGTGGGCGGGGAGACAGGCAGTGACGGAGGCGGCAATAGAGGATGGTGGGGGAGGAGGCGAGAAGAGGACAGTAGTGGCGGGCCGGAGGCGGAGGGATAGATCATTGAGGAGAGCGGAGAGAGGCAGTGAAGGGAGGGCGATGGTGGGGAGTGATCAGAAGGCAGTGACGGAAGCGGCGATAAAGGATGGTGGGCGAGGGGGGCGTGAAGAGACAGTGGCGGCAGGTCGGAGACGGACAGAAAAGGGGAGGGTAGAGAGGCAGTGAAGGAAGAGCGGTAGAAGGGAGTGACCGGTCTCAGGAAAGAAGACAGTGACAGGGGTAAGGAGAGAGTATGCTGGTGGGGGCGAGAAGAGAACAGTAGTGGCGAGGTCGGAAGCGGGAAGAATGAGCAGGGGGATGGCGAAGAGAGAGGCGGTGAAGGAAGCGCGGTAGAGGACTGAGGAAAGGGGGCAGTGACGGAGGCGGCGATAGAGAATGGTTGGGGAGGGGGAGGGCGAGAAGAGACAGAGATGGCGGAAAAGGAAGGTGGTGGCTAAGGCTACAAAGAGGGGAACAAAGTGAGCACGGCGAAGGCAATAGCAAAGGCAGGGCCCAAGGCTGGGGCACGAGACGGGCCGAAGGCAGAGGAGGGGGCGGCGCCGGGGCGGGGAGAGACGGCTCTTGCGGAGACGGAGGTGGAAACGGGCGCGGGCGGAGGCCGTCGGCGCCTGGGTAGCCGTGATGAATGGCGCCGCCAGACAAAGTACACCGCGCGCGCGCGTTTAAGCGGCCCTTAAATGAGCGGCGGCGCGTGTATTGATGGGCGCCCCGGGAGCAGGCGCTGTCGGCGCCTCGCGCGCGCCCTGTGGGGAAAACGAACCGCGCGGCTCGAGGCCACGCGCCCTCAATCAATTAGCGCGCAAACCTCATAATATGAAAGTCCGCATTCCGGGAAGAGCCGAAGGAACTAAATATAACAACTCCTTTGCACTGAAAATATGTAAATATATAGTAAAATATTTTTTTATTCGTAATAAACACCAGTTGACAAATACAGGCGTGCAAAAAATTCTGATGCTGTCCTACAATTGGCCTTTGTATGAGGTCAACTGGATTTAATGTGGGATCTGTTGATAGTCGAACAACGATTTACAATACACTATATGACTAATGGCATAAGTTTACATTTTGGAATTAATAAACTTTGAAGACAGACATTCTAATATGAATGAAAGGAAATAATGCAAATCACATAGTTTCCGTTGGATCTAAAATATAGACAATGAACGCGTATTACTAATCGATAGTTTTTAGTAGTAGTTAGTTTTAGTACTTTTTAGTATTACTTAGGTCACTTTTGTAACTTTGTTTCGAAATACTGACAAAAGTTCTCACGATCTCCTAACATTTCAACTTTCACGGAAGTTCACCTGTTAGAGAACATTGTTTGGCAGAAAAAACTCATGTAAAGTAATACAACTTCTGCGACTAACTCAGTTTAATAACTCTTAATGAATCGAGATGTGCTTCAGTGATTGCACGTAATACCGGTAATGCCCCGTGTAATATTTATACGAAAAGCTTATGACGAGCAAATACAATGCTAGCATGGTGATACAACAGCACATACTTTATTACATTACTCATAACTTTTGCAATTTTGGAAAATCCATTATTCAAAGAATTGGAATGATTGTAAAAATACCCATATTTTCCTAAATAGCACGAGTAGTAATATTAATATCGAAAATAATGTCCATGACATTAATATAAAAAATGTAGGTACCGAGAGAGAGAGAGCCGGGAGAGGGCCAGTGATGGAGTCGGGAGAGGCCTGGCCGAGGGGCGGGCGAGAGGGTCGAGAGAGAGACAAAGACAGGGGCCTGAGTGAGACAGGGTCGGGGGATGCGGAGAGGGACGGGTGCAGGTGCAGGTGCGCCAGCCGAGAGCAGGCGAGAGCCGCGGCGAGAACGCAGGGGTGGAGGGCAGGGGGGCGCGTGTTGGCGCGAGCACGGCAGCCTAACGGGCGGCGGCGTGGCCGGAACCCTTCAATCCGCTTATGCGGTCCGGCAGGCAACGCGCGCGCGCGCGTCCTCGCGATGCGCCGCGGCGCAGCGGCCGAGCGGTTAAAGGCGATAGGCCGCGCCGCACCGCGCCGCGTCGCGTCAGCGAGGGGCGCCTCATTAGCCTCGCCGCAGCCGCCCCGGGGCCGCGAACGGACAGCTTGCGGCCGATGACCGCCCCGGCCTCGCTTCCTCCGATGAAGAGCTCCCCATCAACCTGGCTCGCAAAGGCTCTTGGAACTTCAACTACCATTTCACTTCATCACACAAACGAATGGCCATTTCACGTTGTTCTCCTCTTCCTCTTTCCTTTAATATAACACAATATTATATTTTCATTACAGAATTAATTTTAATTTCACGTAATGCAATCCCAGGACAGAAATTCATTTTACAAAACTCATTTAATGCAAATAAATAATTTTATATATTTTAAAAAAATGTGGAACCGGATGTACAGCGAAATTCTTAAACATTTTCTATTCTAAATAATTGTCTCCCTTAGACGTTCCTTCGAAATAGTGTTAAATATTCAATAAGTTACATGCGTCATTTTCTCATTCCTTTTTCATCGGGGGCTTCAGAAATGACTGGAAGCACTCACTTCTCACGTACGATGAGTGTCGATAGTCCGTGACTTACACAATGGTGGTGTACAATGGTACACAATGACTTACTTTACTTACGTGACTTACACAATGGTACACAATGGTGGTACACAAAGGTTGGTGTACATCCTGTATATTACACGAGCCACGTAGTGAAAAGTAAGAAATCGCGTCAACAGAATTCGACATAGGGTAAATAAAGGAGCAATTCCTCAAATGGAAACAACTCACTTAGGTATTGATTCGATAGATACGTTTTTTAATTCGTAGGTTGGATGTACATAAGCAATTTGCAATTTTATATTCAATAGCTGGAGAAAGCTGGTGCATATCTTCTCATAGTCGACTCATCTACTAACATATTTTTAGTATAACGTACGACTGAGATAATGAGGAAACGTCGAGAGAAAGCGAATCAGTTGATAAGTGTAGACCATTCTTAGTTCTCCTCTTTTTATTAACGATTCCAATAATTTTTCATCTTTAATACCACAAATATAGGCTTATTTTCTCGTATGTCAACGCATCAATGCGAATTATTGCTTTTCATCGATCAACTACCAATATCACGAAAATGTGCGATATCCTGGACGGTCAGACACAAACTTCACTGAGAATGGCAATGGTTCGGATTAGAACTTGATCTCACAGTAACTTGAAATTTTCCTAAGTAAAGAAAATATGTAAAGCATTTTCCTTACAATCTTAATAAATTGTTTGCCCACCATCCTTTCCATTAATGAGTAATCATAAGAGTGGAAGAATGATAAGAATGGCTCAAAAAGTCATGGGATTCAAAATTACCCCGCAAAATAATATCTAGATTATGACAGCCACATCAAATAAATATCAAGCAAATGCAAAATTTCATTGGCTGTACGAGATCTGCGGCACGTCAGCTTAAGCTTAAACAAATAAATCAACCGCCAGGATTTGGACGTCGTATTCCGACTCACTGAAACCCACCCGTTGCACTAATGGGTGTTACCACGATCATATCCCTTCCAAACCCTCTGAAGCTCGGCCGAGTGACAGGTCCGAATTTGTGTCCCCTGGGCTCGCTCCGACAGCGAGCACCGACGGGTGCGACGGGCATGAAATATGCATCGGCCGATGCCTGACATGGGTGCGCACGCGTTCACAGAAAAAAAATATGCGCTCCGGATTTGCATAAACGCGCCTAATGTGGTCGACAGGAGGGCGCAGGGATGGCCAGTCCACTCAGAAAAACACTGTGCGTGCAGGCTGAGCTGCATGTCGGGTGCATGGGAATGAGACCGGGTGACCGGACTCGGACGGAAATAGTGAAGTTTGTCGTTTTTGACTAGCATAAACTACACCACAAGTGGAAACGTTATGAAAGACACAAAACACGTCATCACGATCGTTGCAATTTAATGAGGTTTTACTTATTTGTTAACTGCTACATCTTTTCACAATTCAAAAAACACTTTCATTCTGAAATTTCTCAGTTAAAGGTTTAAAAGTCAATATTGTTATATTCCCCCGATGGATAAAACGTTCACTGTTGGGAAAGTAAACAATGAGATTTCTAAACAAATCACGTTTCTGAAGTGCTGGCAAATCTTTTCTAAGGTTATTTTAATTATAATATGTTATCATGATTATTCCCCTGAATCTTTTGATTGTTCGTTCCCATTTCTTACTTTACTCGTTTTAAGTCAGCTCCCCGATCTGAAAACAGATAATAGTTAGACAAACTCTTCCGAGAATGGGTGCGAGCCCAGATATCTTCGTAATTGAATCAACCCTTGCCAAGGTTGATAATTGTTCGTATGTCATAACTCACAAAAGTTCATAATTGAATTGCGAGAATGTTGCTCAGTACCAAGATTCGAATTTCTGGGTTCAAGAAAATTGGAAGAGAACCAGAAACCAATTTGGACAAATAAATAGCAGTATTACACGGTAGGCTTCAATTTCGTACTGGTTGAAGATAAACATGAATATTATATAAAGACATTTATGCCCTTCGCGTTTGACCCAATCGAAGTCTAATATCGGTCAAGTAATAACAGTTTTACGCCATCAACGTAAAAAAATATTGTAGGAACATGACAAGATATGCTGGCATTCTTTTGAAATACAAATAAGAAAATACTGCCCAAATTTAGAACTTGACTTGCAAATTATAAGGTCTTCATGATATTTCAAGAACTAAATCTGATACGTGATGCATTGTAAAACAGGTTAAAGACAACCAGTAAAACGGTAAATGGGTTCCAGGCGGTGATGCGACATCAAAAACAAAACATCGACGTTCAAAATTAAAGCACATTAAACGAAGTTGATAACATACCGATCAAAATTCATCGATGCTTTTAAACGTTTAATATGACGGCGGCGGTGTGCATTAATTTATAATTAAACTCTATCTGATTACATTATTTTAAAACGTCTCTTCATACGCGGAATGCGAGAAAAGAAGGAAATACCGGAACATCAGGATCTTAAGTGACAAACAGTTCGAACACAAAGGCAGCGGTACCATCTGTTTTTGTTTTTTTTCTTCAAATTTTAACTTTAACAAAATTGTGATGACGATTTTTCACCCCGAACAAAACATCGAACACAAAACATCGACTTCAATACATCGATGTTTTGAAACCACTGGCATCGATGTCGCCTCCCTAGTTCCCGGCGGGGCCGCTGTGGCCTGCGCCGGGGGCGCGCTCGCCACGCGGTGGCTGGCGTAGTCGGTCGCGCGTAGTCCTCTTAGCGCCGTAAATCTCGCGCTGCTGCGTGCGCCGCGGGTCGCGTGGCCCATCTGCGGCTCAGCCCCATTGGCAGGCAGCGGGCAGCGCCACCAGGCAGACGACGAGAGGGCAGGAGGTCACGCCGAAGGAGAAGGAGAGAGTAGGTGTAGGAGGAAACAAATAATAAGAAGAATCGAAAAGTTTCACGCAGAGGATAGAGTACGAGAGAAAGAAACCAAACATCAAGGAGATAGCAAGAGAAAAATATCATAAAAATATACAAGTTACAGGATACTGTTGATATAATTGGTGGTTAAGGAAAACGGCCAGGGTGTGAATTGTTTTTTCCCTCAAAAAAGAAGCAGTATCGTTGCTGTGTGATAAGTTATGTTTGCTTGATACGGCTTACGGTGATGGTGATAAATTTATGTTTAACGCAATTATAACTGTGAAACAACTGCAGTCTCAAACCATTACATCGTGAGAGAGAAAATTTCGAAACCAACACGAGCAATCCTGAAAGTATTGAAATTTGCTTGTTCAGAAATTTAATCTAATCAAAATCTAAATGTAAACAAACATATTATCCTGGTCGTTAAAATATGAAACAACATTGTCATCTTGACAAAACAAAAGTTTCGAATAGAACTCAAAATAAATTTACCAGAAACTGAACTACAGAAAACGAAGCCAATCGTTCTCGCCACTCTTCTCATAGCTGGAAACACCCGACACTTATCTAGCGAGCAAGCCTCGCCTCGAAAGAGACCCCATTCTCACAGACGGATAAGCCGTATCTTGGGCAGCACTTTCGAGTTTGGAATTACATTTGAGGAAGAAGTTGCACCGCGCTGTGCGGCGCCGGAGCAATTCCTTTCTGCCACTGCGCGCGCAGGCCCGTGTCTCGCCTCCTTTGAGGCGCGCGCCTCGCCCCCTCACCCCCTCGCCACCACCCCCACCAGAGGGAGCCTACAGCACCGCATAGTGGGCCACAACGCGAAGCAGCAGCGGTCGGAAAGCTTCAAAGATTTAAAAGATTGATGAGTGTTTCCGAGCGCGTACACTGTTCAAGTCATTAATCCAGTAAGTGTAGTGCACGTTTTATCACGGAATGTTGCGGTCATTTTCCCCCGCTGGAAGGCGGACCGCCTCCAGGGTTTTTCCTCAACCAAGTATCTCCCACCAGCGGGCACCGCCCTAGCCAGGACAAGCTTTAAGCGCCCGACATACGTGGTAGTGTAGTGCATGTAAGTGTGAAAGTAAAGGGTGAGGATAGGAAAAGAAGGAATGATTGCGCGCCGTTCGTGACCTATTTGTTAGGGTTCTTCTCCGGCATTCGCCGGGTGTTGATCGGAGAAACCACGGAAAACTACTGATCAGAGCAGCCAGCTGCTACAATTCTCCTCCAGACAGCGGCGGAATTCGACTAAATGTCGAATATTTCCCCTACGGCAGGAACTCACACCCTACGACCTCCCGGCTAGAGGTACTGCAGACACAACTGTTGATGCCCTGAGCCACCTAAGCAGGTTTCAAAGATCTACCAGTTTATATTTTTAGTAGTACATAAAAATCACATTTAAAAAAAAAATGCATGATGTTTTCGTGCCAGATTAAAATCAAGTACTAGATGCATGCAAGGCGATGAGTTTATTTCCATTTGCGCCATCCTCAACAAACTACGAACTACTCCAACAGCACTGAGAATACGTGGAGGCCACGTGAGAACCCTACCTGGGATGTAGTACCGAAGGAAGAACAATATGTTATTGGTACAACTGTGGACTAACACTTGAAATGCTTTTCCTTCAATAAATAAGTAAAAACTTTACGTCGGACTATAAATCACTGTTAAAAGGGCAAATATCGGCTAACGCCTAGGTTTACAAACTTCAAACAAGTTCGTGTCTTTTTCTTGCTGATATCTGCCTAAATAATTTAATAATTATAAAACATTACAAATATTTAAAACAAAAGAAGAAAGTCAATGAAACGAAAACAAAAAATTAAATAACATGAGCTGTTATAATTAGAATGTAAGTGTTTTTGAGACAGAATTACAAGAGTACTAACGGATTTACCTCCAGCCAATATACGAGCTTCCGTGCTAAACCTTTCTTATGCACCAATATACCAGTAATTCAAAATGTACTTTCATACACATAGTGAACAATTCTTATATGGATAAGTTTAACAATGTGTTTTCAAAGGAATTCAAATGTTAAGCAATTTCAAAAGTTTCCGATGATGATCGTCGAGAACTTTTTAAATACGTTAGTGTACAAAAAGAAAAATGTGCAGTAAATTTGAAGTAGGAAACATTTTGCAATCGATAAACTTGAATTTCTATAAAAAAATCATGCTTAAAATTACAAATATAGTAAGAATTGTTCAGCTTTACCACTATTGGATAGTTAAAAGAGGCATACTTAGAATGGCATTTCACTTCCAAGCAAGATGCGATGACAAATTCATTGCTGTTGCTCGCCAGTGACTTAGGTTCTACTTTCTTTCGTTCCGACCCACTGTGCCCCGACCCGCCCCTCCCGCCGCGGCCGCCTCCGGGTGCGAATCGCGCGCTCGCGCTGCTGATGCTGCCGCCGCCGCCGCCGAAAAACGCGCGGGGCGAACTTCCGTCAATATTATTACACACGCGGAAAATACATCGGGCGCCTTTGTGAGCAGGCAGCGGCGGGGGTGGAGGTGGGGGCGACGAAGAGGGCGTGAGCTCGCCTCGCAAGAGAATATTCCGCCACGCCCCCCCCAGCACCACCCCATCCCGGTTGCTTTCGGGTGCGCGCCAACGGAAGAGACGAGTGAGGCGGGGAGGGGAAGCTGGGAGGGGAGGGTCTGGGCGGGGAGGAGCAGAGGTGGGGGAAGACTGGCGAGGTGGAAAGTCATGGGAGATGCGGAAGCGGCGGCGCGATACGGAGGCAAAGGGCAGAGAGCCTTTGGAAAGAAACCGAGGAAGCAGGGATATGCTTGGGGAATCGGGTTCAAGAAGCGAAGTAGGAAGGAAGTGGTGGAGCACAAGGAGCTATCCGGAGAGAAGTGGGTAGATGCGCCAGACAGGAAAATCAGGACTGATAAGGCAGGCTCGAGAAAAACAACAGGCGATGGGCAACGAAGAGCGAAGGCGAAAGGAAACGAGGTATAGCGAAGGATGACGAGAAATGGCGAGGGTAAGTGATGGATGTCACAACGTAAAAGGAAAGGTGACTAGTTGCGACAGTACAAAAGGGCGTCTGAAGGCGCGATGATAAATAATAAATTAGGTGGGCGACGGAGGACGACGAGAACGTCAACGGACGACAAAAACCACAGAGAAGATGACATTAAAGATCCAGAGAAAAGCGACGAAGCACAGCATGAAGAGGCGGCAAGTGTTGAAGGTTGACGAAAGTTGATGAGAGAGAGCTGTCGTGGGTTGACACAAGTGAGGTGAAGCTAAGGGAGAAAGGTCCAGAAATAAAGAGATCTAACCAAGCACGGCCACAGCGAATTATCGGAGCGTGAAAGACGAGCAGACGTAGATAACGGCGTCTGAAAAGAAGTGAACGAAACTTTTGGTTCAAAAGAATGATGAAAGATCAGGGAAGAAAGGGAAGAAGACGAACTACTGTATTCGAATGACATTCCAGCAAACACACTTTAACTCACGCGAGATAGGACGGCGAGGAACTGCGTGTCGTCAGGAATGCAACCTTCTCACAGGAAACGCCAAGCTGGGAGGAGACGATACCAAGGCCTCTGGCTGCTCAAGAGACGGCAGAAGAAATGCGGGAAATGGAATTTCGACGTCAGAACAGGAAGAAATAGAATACTCGCTGAATGGTGAATGAGGAATGGTGAGAAAATGGTCGAAAATAGTGAGAATGAACAAGGAGTTGCAATTGTGTGGAATAAATTGACGAAATAAGACGCCCTGTTTGGAATTCAAAATAGAAACCTATTAGGCAGCGAAATTGAAAACTTACTACTTTTTGTTTCCACGTACCATTTTTTTTATTTCAGATCACATTAAGCATATTTTCTTCAACTTAAAAAAATGGATTTTCAAAAAGTCGAATATGACTAAGGAATCGTTATCATAATTAATTATAAAAGTTTAATTTCAAGGAGAACTGTAATTACGCACTTCCGTTTTATATAGAACAAAAAAATACGAGATTTTTTTCAAGCATCTCAGAAATAGAAATTCCAGCCCAAACCGTGAGGGATAGCAATACCAGATGTCAAAACTGATTCACCTGAAATTGGTTTCGTTGGTAAGAATTGAACCACTGAGCAAATATGTCTTTTGCAGACTTTCTTCCGAGCACCAATCAAACTTCGCAGGAGAGTTGAAATGATATTCCCGGGAACCCGCGACAGCGGTGCGGCGGTTCCATTGAAATAGAATAGTATCATATGACGTAGGTCATGTAACGTAGCAACGTCAAAGTCACGTCAACGCAGATGTGGCGGGAACAGGAAAGAAATACTGGGTGTTGTTGTACCAATACAAATCTTCCGTCAGGTTTTCAGCGTTCGTCTCCAGGCTTCTGACGCGGAGTATTTTTTGTAAGACTGGAGTATTTATAGAAGTTTGCAAGTGTCGATCGACAACCGTTGCCACTGAAGCAAAGGGGAATATGCGGATTCTTTACTCCTTTTGTACGGAAGAAAATATCACGAGTATTGGTTTTACTTCAGTTCCAGAACTGCACGATTCGTCGCACAACTTATAAGGTCTTTTATTTACTTTTTCCTCTACCTTATATTCAAGCGAAAAATGTGTTGGATTCGTCAAATAGAAGATTCAAGACCAGTGATTTCTTAGAACATACGAAAAAGAACAAATGTTACATCAGTGAAGATATTGAAAAAACGAAGTATCTGATTGAAAGTTTCTGAGCAAAGATGCCCTCAGCATTAGGATTTGTAAATGTTTTGAAGTTCAATAATGTTACTGTTTACATTATCAGGTAACTAAGAGAAAAATAAAGCAGGTAAAATTATTATTTATTCCACATTTTGTTCCGCGACGTGTAAAGGCCGTGTTTATTTATTGATGCTTATCATTTCTAGACGTATGATCTAACTGCCTACAATGTAGTTATTTTTCTAAGAATCAAGGCATACTAATAAAATGGCTAACTTTTATGAACATTAATCAAAATATCGTGTATGAAAAGAAACCACAAATTTTCAACGAGCGAATAAGGTTCGCAATTAATCATTCCTTCAATAGACCTTTCTTGCGAGCTTCATACGCACACATTGCAACTTTAATAACAATAATTATCTCTAGGTATTAAAGAGTTTAACGTGTTAAATTACCCAAATTGCCTACGACAGCTCATCGAAGTTTATAATTTGTTTTTAAAAAAAGCATACTCTTAGTCTCTTCATTGCCAGTAGGATAAAAAAAAACGATTCTTACAGGCCGAATCTGAAAATTCTTGAATGTAAACTGAATTCATTCCTGAGTTATCAATGTCATTCCATTTACCGCCTTACCCAAATAAAATTAATACTTATACGAAATAAAATTTATTTGAAATGCAGATTCTTCTCTCTCTTGTATTCAGTAGTGCATATCTATGCAATATATAGCAAAAAAACAATATCCTGAACCCGTGATATCTTTAACATGGAGGGGGAAAAAGAATTTCAATTATCGGATACTTATATAAAAAGATGGTCGAGTGATCGCGTTCCAAATATATAAGGACTGTATTTTGTCATCACTATCAGCAAATTTCAGGACGTAATTAGTTTTGTAAGCTCATGAGAAGACATGTCCGACGTGTAAAGGCGGCTCCACACCTTGCGGTATTCGGCGAATCCCGAGAGTGTGGACGGGTTGCTTGCGATTGGCAGGGCGCCGAACGTACCGGCTTTTAAGTGATCGAAGCTCTAATTCAAAATATTTCGTCGCAATGCTGGAAATGAAAAATGAGAATAGTACTACAAACCTGTAAACCACAAATTCAACAATCGTATTCTCCTCCTGCAGTGGGACAACTTCAAGCGAAACTGCCCAAATCGCGCACGCAGGTAGGCCCACTGACCCATCGGCCGAACGCTTTATCGGCTCGCAAACGCCGTCGTCACCGTCAACATCACCGTCACCGTCAACATCACCGTCACCGTCAACATCACCGTCACCGTCAACATCACCGTCACCGTCAACATCACCGTCACCGTCAACATCACCGTCACCGTCAACATCACAGTCACCATCAACATCACAGTCACCGTCAACATCACCGTCACCGTCAACATCACCGTCACCGTCACCGTCACCGCCGCCGAGTCTAGATAGCAGCGGACACAGGAGGCGGCCGGACCAGCGACGGGCGGCAATTCGCCAACAGAGCGGCCGAAATACAGGCGCCCACCGCAGGCCTCCGCGCCAGCGCGGGCGCGGGCACGCAGCTGTCGGAGCGGGCGGAATGCTCGTTACTCCCCAGGACCGCAAACAATATTGTGTTTCACGCGCGAAAAACGCGGCGCGCGCTAACGATTATGCGCGCGGATCGGGCGCATGCCGCGGGCGCTCTGGGCTCGGCCCTTGTGGTCGCCGCCCGCCGCCGCTACAACACAGACAGGTGGGGGGTGGGGTGGGGGGCACAACCGCGTCTATCACCAGGGTACCCGCTCAGCGGCGGGTACGCGGAGGCAGGGCATGGGAGCCATGGCTCCCTCATAACCAATGCTTTTTTAAACAAATTTTAATCCATTTATTTATTTAACAATGACATTTAATGTATTTTATACAATTTGGATTGTATAATTGTAAAGAACCTGTAACAAGTATTGTACTTCAGCTTCTGGGTTAATGACCCCCATCTCCATCAGGTTTTCGTCTAGTTTCCCTGATCCTCGTGCAAATGCTGATATGACCCCTTGTTTTGCTTCTGGACATAAATGTAACTTCAAATTAACTTCTCTCCATAGCACGACACAAACAGTTTTTAACCGTTTTTGACGTAAATAAATAAATAAGAAAATAAATAAGTAAATAAATAAGTAAATAAATAAATAAACAAAAAATAAAATAAATAAATAAAAGCCAGGGACACTGCGTAGGAGAAAAGTCGGTATTGGGCATGAAGACAGATCAGATGGCGAATATCAGCCACGCTTATAATTTTAGAAAATATTACAATAAGTCATTGTAAAAATACATACCAAAATGTCTATATTTGAGTTCGCGCCGAGCAGCCGTGCCGTGAACATCGTACGCCACAGCTCTCTCACTGCGTAGTGCGTTTAGATTGAGTGTCAAACTATTTTCGCTTGCACAGCAATCTACGCGTCTATTTTAAATATTATACATTGTTACATCAAAAACAGTTTAATTTTGCAACTAGTATTATAAATATTTACCACAAGTGAGTGAAAACCAACCCGTGACCGCGAGTGGCGAAATGAACGTACAAGGTAGCCCCGAGTCGGGGCTACACAGCACATCAGAAGTGTTTGTGAACGCTATGGATACCTTATATGCAAGCAACAGCGATCAGTGCATTCTCCCAACAGCACAATTTCAACTTTTACAACAACAGCAGCAACATCTGCAACTCCTTCATCAGCAACAACAGCAGCAGCAACTACTGATGCTTCAACAGAATCAACCCACAGCGCAGCAAGGGCAACCGTTAATGCAGCAGCAACCGCCACAAACTACCCTGCCTCAAGAACACCAAAGCGAGGAGATGCATGAAACAACTTCCAACGAAACGCTTTCAAACTTAAGTAAACGAAAGAGAAATGATGATGAAAACTCTATGCCATTATACAATGTTCAAACTTCATTGCCTTTCGACGTGCTTCAAAATCTTAAAGACAGTGATCTAAGTACTCCAGAACAAACATTAAAAATTCCGCCCATAATTATGCACAACGTACTTGACCACAACCAAATGATTTCCGACATTAAATCAGTCGTCAAATGTGATTTCACAACCAAGACAGCCGGTGATCAACTAAAAATCATGCTTACTACAATAGAAGATTACCGTTATTTTAGACATCACTGTGTTGAGAAGAACAAACTATTTTATTCTTTCCGCGACCCTTCTATTAAAACCTTTAATGCTGTGTTGAAGGGCATCCCCACATGTTACTCGGAAGCTGACATTTTAAAAGAACTTGAACTCAAATACCCTGTTACCAAAGTGACTAGATTATTTGACAAAAAGAAAAATTCAATCGAAATTTGTGCTCTAGAAATAAAAGACAATAAAAAGGGGAAGTCAATATTCACTTTAAACCGCCTGATGCATTGCGTCATACAAGTTCAACCTAGAACAAATCGAAACTACCCAATTCAATGTAAACTTTGTCAAAGGTATGGACACTCGCAAGCAAACTGCCGACTCACTCCGAGGTGCGTTAGATGTAAAGAGTCACACCACTATTCTCAATGCACAAAACCAAAAAGTGACAAACCGAATTGCGTAAACTGTGGCGAGGAGCACACGGCCAATTACAAAGGCTGTCGCATTTTCAAAGAAACTCAGCAAGCACGTTCAAACCTTCTAAATGAACGCAGGTCAGGGTCAGAGCAACAACCGCCGCCGCGCAACAATTCCTCTCGTAGCCCTCCAACATTTAGCCTTCGCGGATTTCCTCCCCTTCCCAAAAGCAATACCCCGTGGTCACCGGTTCAATCTTTGCAAACCCAAATGCCAACTGACGTATCCCAACTAATAACCACAAAGTATCACAAGTAATCTCAGCTATAATCCCACAAATACAAAATATTATACAGTCAGTGCTAATAAATTTCCATAATGGCAAATAAAATCACTTTAATGAATTGGAATGCAAACGGAATTAAAATACAACAATCACAAATATAAATTTTTCTTCACGCACACAAAATCGATATTGCATGCATAACCGAAACCCACTTGGTTCTAAATGAAAAATTCAAAATTTCGGGTTATAAAATATATAGAAGTGACAGAATTTCAAATGTTGCAGCGGGGGGTGTTTTGATTGCTCTTTCAACCCGAGTCAAACATCAACGGTCACTTAGCCCCATCACTTCTAACCTGGAAACTGTGTCAGTCACCGTAACCATAGATAATAAAGATTACACAATAATAACAGCTTATAAACCTCCGAATAAACAATTTCCAGTAAAATAATACAAGGAAATATTTAATAACAACACCAACGTTATTCTACTAGGAGACCTAAACAGTAAAAACCAAGCCTGGGGATGCAATTGCACAACCCAGCAAGGCACTAAATAGCAATCTTTTGCAGTAAACAATAACTTAGATGTAATAGCACCTTGGCAGCCAACACGCTACCCGTACAATAGTAATATTATACCTGATATTTTAGACATAATGGTGTCTAAAAACTTCCACTTACCTACATATCAAACCGTACTTCCTGAATTAGATTCAGATCCTTGCCCAGTCATCATTGAACTAAAATCTTCAAACCTCTTGCAGTCTAATAATCCCTTCACAGTTTTGGGCACGAAAGGGCACGTGAACTGGAATACATTTAGAGACCTATTAGAAGTAAACCTTCACTACCCGGAACAGATACAAACAACAAATGAAATAGACAACCAGGTAACTAATATCACACAGAAAATCTACGTTGCATTACTACAATCAACAACTCCTTTCGCAAGACCTTTCACTAACAATAGAAATCCGATTCCAAGGAATATTCTAAACCTAATTAAAAATAAACGTAACCTTCGACGGCTCTGGCAAATCAACCGCAGACATGACCTTAAAGCAAAAATCAACAAATTAGGGAGAACAATCAAAAACAAATTAAATCAAATTAGAATACGCAATTTTGAAAGATCCATAGCTCAAATACACCCTAATAGTAGACCACTCTGGTCAACCATAAAAAGACTATGTAAAGAAACTACTGACATTCCTATCCTGAAACACAACTCAAATGTAGCTTATACGGATCATATGAAAGCCAATATGTTAGGTAAATATCTGCAAAATAGTTTTACTCCAAACCCAAATATGAATTCTTCCTTTCCTGATTATATTACAAAAAACGTCCTGTTAACAGACTATAATGTCCCAGATAAAATAAAATTTATATCCCCATCCGAAACATCTAAAATTATTAAGCAATTGAAAACCCGAAAATCAGCAGGTCATGACCGTATTAACAACAGAGCTCTTAAAGAATTACCCAAAAGAGCTATAACTATTTTAACCGCCTTATTTAATTCCTGTCTAAGACTGGGCCACTTTCCAAAAGATTGGAAATTATCTATAATCTTACCCTTCTGTAAACCAGGCAAAGATCCTCGCTTTCCTACAAGCTACAGACCAATAAGCCTCCTACCCTCAATCGCAAAGGTATTTGAAAAATTAATTCACAGCAGATTATCTACTTACCATACCTAACAAAAATTAGCGCTATCCAGACTTTCAGTTCGGATTCAGATCTCAACATAGCACCACCCACCAATTGCTCCGTTTAACTGAATATATTGCAAATTCATTTCACAGCAAAAAATACACAATTGCAGTTTTCCTAGACATTGAAAAAGCCTCTGATAAAGTCTGGCATGAAGGTCTTTTATACAAACTGCGCCAACTAGAACTCCCAAATATCTACTCCATCTAATCAGAAGTTTTCTAAAATATAGATATTTTTCCGTCCGTATTAACTCAAGTCTCTCAAACAGATTTGAAGTTAATGAGGAGTCCCTCAAGGTTCTTGCGTCTCTCCACTTCTCTTTACTGTTTACATGTCGGATTTACCACAGCCAGACTATACAGAAATTGCCCTTTACGCAGATGACACAGCACTTTCTACCTCTCATTCCGACATTAGCTGCGCCGTCGACAACATACAGATTGACCTAAATAACTACATTAAATGGGCTTCAAACTGGAAAATAAAGATTAACGCATCTAAAACACAAGCAAAAATATTCACACTCCGCAAACCTCCTCAACCACCCCTCCTCAGCTTCCAAAACACAAATATAGAATGGATGAGTGGAAATACACCAGCAAAATACTTAGGAGTACTACTTGACACCAAACTAAACTGGAAAAAACATATCAAATCTATAGCAGATAAAACTTATGCAAAAATATCCAAACTATATCCAATAATAAATAGAAATTCCGGACTTAGCACTGACTGCGGCTTAATCATCTATAAAACAATAATAAGACCAACCCTCGCATATGCCTGCCCGATCTGGAATAACGCCGCAAAAACAAACCTAAATAAAATAGAAATAAAACAAAATAAATTTCTCAGAAATGTCATTAAAGCTCCTTGGTTCATAAGCAACATACAAATCCAAAATGAACTAAATATATCATCCATTAACGAATATAGAAATCTTGACTCATAAATTCTTCTCATCCCTTCCTCAATCGCGCAGTACAACATTGAAGCTAGGTAAAACGTATAGTTCATCAAAAAGAATAAGATCACGATTCCCTAAAGACTCCCTTCGTCCACCTTAAATCACCTACCCATCTTCCACTTTCCAAAAAATCCACCCACTGACACCCTCTCCTCAAAATTATCACATATAACTCCAAAAACTGTTATCCACAGTTTCTTCTCAAAGAACAACGTTTTATCAGACCCCTGAGAGAGGAGGTAACGCATGCGGATGTCCATCCCTAAAAGTTAATGTGTAGAATATTGTATAATGAACACCCCTGAAAGGCAGAAATGCCGAGCAGGTAGAAATAAATTTAAAAAAATGTCTATATTTACTTTACAAATCCGTAACTCTGTTACTTTCTAGTAAGGATTCATAAACTCAGAGTTTTATGTTTCTTTAGAGGTAATACAAATTTCATACTTCACATCTGCTACACAAACGTGGTTTGGATTTTCTAACTGAGAATATATCCAATAAATACCTTACTCAGAACAAACGTATTTACGATTTAGAATGTGTCTGACCAGTACTAAAGACTCAACTATCTAATAACGCTCTTGACAATGTTTTAATTACATCCCTATTCCACATCCATTTAATTTAATTGATTTCTTTCTTACATATTTAATAATTATTAGGTTGTTTAGTACGAGTTGTTCACATTTTATAGTAACCAGCTGTACAAGATTGAAAATGGCGTAAACACAATCACACTCCCTTAACGTCACGTCAAAATATAATTTATTCTTTCGAAAAAATATCTTCCCCGCCCTTGACCTGTCACGTCATGGAACACTTTCCTAATGGAAATATACGAACTTCCCGTGCATTTACATATTAACACGTTGCATAGATAGCCAGATGATTCTGTGTTGTTCACATAAACTGAACACCACACTGGTTCGCATCCAAAAATACTTTTTGTTTTTCCTAACTTCGTCCCAAAGTTAATGTGCCGCTCATGATAACATTTCCATGAAACCTGAAAGTGCCTTAAAGGAAAACAAAAGTTGGGCGTTTTGACACTAAACGTCGATAAAAAAATATCTCCGTAAAATATATCAAATTTTGAAGTGCTCTTTAACTAGCGCGCGCGCGCGCGCGCGTGTGTGTGTGTGTGTGTGTGTGTGTGTGTGTGTGCCCATCTTCTACGATTTAAACAGATTAAAAAGTATTATATATTTTAATTAGATTAGAAGGATATGAAAAAATGACCGATTTTTTTCTAGCGGGCCGTTGCGTCGAATGACACAAATGCTTCGCCCAAGCGGTGAATCCAATGGGATCTAACTGTGCGTGACGGACGGACGGACATATACGTAGGTTATCGGATTATTAAAAACTCTCTTAAATGAAAAAAAAAATGAAACTGGATTATTCGTGACTAATTGATGCCCAAGAATATTAAATTTGTCTCAAGATCAATCATGCGTTGCACTGATAGAAGTAGCTCTAGTACGTCTCTGAGTGTAATGAAAAGAACGTGACGCATGTGAAATGTACAAATACGAAGGGTTCACCCTAACATGTTAAGCTATTCCAAAGCAGAGCGAGGACTGAAGGGGCTCACTATTCAACTGCAACGATATCAGGATGAGAACAGGAAATTCATTCAGAGGAGAAATGCTCACGAGATTCCGTTGAGAGGACGTCTTGGTAGCATCTGAAAAGGGTTCATTTGAAAAACCTTTTACGTCAGGTAAGCGTGCTATCTACCCGCATTTCCTACTGGAGAAGTGATGCAAATTTGCTCTTTTAGAAGCACGCGATTTCGAGAGAAGGTACCGAAGACATTTAATGCTGTGGACCGCAGCCCATTCATTTCCATCCCAAACGAGCTGACCTTCCAAAAAGAAACTCGTCCAAGCAAATGGAAGGAGGGTCGAAAGAACCGGAGCCGAGAACGAGGGCAACAAACGACGCAACGGCGATGGTAGGAACGAGAGTTGAAAAGATTTTGAGCGGGCAAAAGAGTTACAAGTGGCCACACGCACACACGAGAGGCAATTGCGAGGTAGACGCAAAAAGAGAAGAGAGTTTGGAGTGGTGAAGGAAGGGTGAGACGCAGTTCTAGAGAGAGTGCAGACAGGAAGACATAAACCCGAAACCCGAAAAGAATGAAACAAGAAAAATGTAATGAGGTAACAAAAAATAGTAAAAGTACTTGGGTTTATTACAAGCAGCAATAAACAAATATGACTAGAGAGGAGTGGCGCGGGGAAAACCTTAAAGAAATGGCACTTGAGATTAAGGAATTTGGGAGCGCGAAGGAAATTGAAACAGTGAGGAAATGGGCTTCCGGAGAAGGCGGAAGAAAGCGCAGCGATTATATCAGATTGTGGAAGAGAAAATACATTAACAGAGCAGGGGATGCCATCCCCTGGCGGAAAAACGGAAGAGTGCAGCGAGAAAATAAGAGAGAGATTCGGCAGGCGGAGCCGAGAGAGAAAAACAGGCACGAAATGAAAAATGGAACCGAGTTGAGCGGCCAGAGGGAGAGAAGTGCCTTTGGGAGCGGCGGGAGTTAACCGACGCGCGCGAAAAGGAGGTCGCGAGGGAGGCTGAGCGCAGGTGCGCCGCGCGGTGTGGCAGGGGCGCGGGGGCGTGGCACAGCGGGTCTCGGGGTCGACGCGTGGGCGTGGCGGAGGGGTCGCCATCGACCCGGGCCGCAAGGGCTAAGGGGCTCGAGGCCAGGGGCGGGGCGGGTGGGAGGCGAGGGGCGGGGGCGGCGCGAACGGAGGGTCCACTCCCGTGATTGCCGGCGGTGGGGGCGGCGAGGGCGGCGAGGGCGGCGGAGGTGGTCTCGCCGCCGCACCTGCCCCAGGTGAGGGGGCGGGGTCTGTGTGCAGTGCGAAGGGTGGAGGGGACGCCGGCGCATGAAACATTCACGGGCGGCGCGGAAGGGGCGGCCGCAGACGGCCCTGGGCACACATCCTGCGGACGCGGCGGGGGCGGAACCACGGGCGGAGTCACCGACGGGGAGGCGGGACGAGGTCGGTGAGGACTGGGGGGGCGCGGCCGAGTTATGTCCGCGCCGCCCTCGATATGACCTCTGTCGCAATTAGCGCGTAATGCACGTGTCTGTAATGACTGCCTTGCCGCGCGCTCCCGGTTAATTACCGGCCAGAACGTCGCTCGCGCGACTTCCGTTTAATTCCGACACTCGCGGCACTCGCCGCGCCGCGCCACGCCACGCCACGCCCCGTGCGATGCTTTGTGAATCGGGTTCGTTTACATTCATATAATCGAAAACGAACAAGAACTGTGTTTTCCATTGGACATTTTTGGGGCATTTTCGACAATTAAACCGTACCGGGACAAATTGACCAGGTCCTTGCAATACAAGCACGTACATGTGAATACCTTATAATAAATTATACTGCCAAATAATAACTCTCAGTAACGACTTCGATGTTAATTATAGGTAAATGTCTGACATTCAATATTTCGCACCTTTATCATTACAAAATGATTGCAAGAAGATCGGCAGTGTAGTATCTCAATTCATCGTGACTTTCATACTACGCTATAAGATATAGTATTTATTAAAAACATTCACAACACATACCCAGTGTTCCTGGGAGAAATTAGTATATTTTTAATCTCAAACATGATAGATTGATTTCAATAAAATAAAATGTTCAGAAACTGATGAATTAAAATTACTGTAGCTAACGTCTCCCATTTAAATACTTGTGTAGATTAACTTTCGGGATTTTATTTTCACCAAGAATTTTGACCTAAATATAATTATGTTTATATATACATACATATCGTTTTTCTCTGTAATGCTGCATAGCTGTACACACCACAAGTAATATGATAGATAACAGGTTTGGAAAAAAATTATGCCTCGAAAACCTTGATTTGGAAAACCTGGAATTAATTGTTGAATGTTTCACGAATGTCTTCTTACCCCTAGGTATTTAAGTAGACCTAGGAGATGCTCGATCCTCAACAATTATAGTAGAGAACGCCACATAAGAGTAATCAATATGATTTATTGTTCTGCAACTTTAACCTTCCAATTATGAGCTAAATCTCAGATTTGCGAAAATTACTTACACAGCCATCAGCAGTAGTAGGAAATGTTTACCATATCACGCGTCAAGCCAATACTCACCTGAAAAAAAAGAGAAAAATCTTAGGTTAAATACAATTAATTAAAATTTATTATTACTTAAATTTACTTTTAATAATACATTTGTCTTTTTACTTTGATTTGACTCCATAGTTACCCTATTTATTATTAATCATAATTGAATGATGGTCGCAAATGGGAAGCTGGACGTAAATGGGAACGGTGAATACAAATGAGGAAGATTGAGCAATGTGGGTATAGACGGAAGTCGTGAAGTGTGGTAGGAGGAAAATGTCGGAAGCAAAGGTTGATGGAGTTGGTAGAGAATGCAGGTAAAATCGTGAAAGATAATGACTGGTGAGATGGTCATGTCGCCGACAACAACGCGTCGGTAGCAACACTGAACCGCAAGGAAACGCAATACGTAAGCGAGACTAACGAAGCAACTACGAGAAGTTGAATGCAAGCGAAGTGGAGATTCGCAGATGCTATCGACAGCAGCTTGGTCGCACCAACATTGCCACATTTTCCGCGTGTGGAAAAAACAAAACAGAAACGATTTTTGCACAATTCGCACTCCCGCGTCGAGCGGAGCCAACAAAAGTACGATCCCGCGCGCGCTCACGCGCACATACACACACACACACACACACACACACACACACACATCGACGCTCTCGCCCCTTATCTGCGGTGCTTTCCATATCGCTCGCTCTTTTGATGTATCGAATTGCCATAATTTTCGCTCCACGTAGCCATAGTAGGCCATCCCAATAGCTTCACAATTTTAGTAGTGGAGATGATTTGGTATCTCAGGCACTAAGACCAGTACGCAATAAAAATATAAACAAACCTTCGTCAAAAGAACCTCGAATATATAACATCATGAATAACGATAATAGAAAGTTTCTGGATGCAAAATGTGGGTTCCCAGCTCGAATATATCGTTTACATGCTAGCATTTGGTATACGTGATATAAGGTAACATCAACCGGAGATGTTCAGATGACCCAATTTTTTAGCAGCTGAATAATTAAAATGTGCTAAAAATGAGGATATTAAGAAATGGTAAATACAATTGAACAAATTTATTGATATAATGAATGTTGGATGATTAAGCTACTGTTTAATAAAGAAGAGATTCATTCCCTTGACGTAAAAAGTTAAGGCAGTAAATTCCACTCAAGGAAACGCGACTACAAAACCAAGATCCTTTTGATTTAAATCATTTAATTTTACTCTCAATTGACGATTTCAAATATGTTGGATACTCATTTAAATTTAATGAATTATTTACTTGCTTCAGTAAAAGAAACAGCAAAATTTAAGACGTTGTGTTGGCCAACGTATTTATTGTAAGAGATGCTTTTGATGGCTTAGTCAGTTATCTGATACAAAATGTTTAAAATATAAAAGAAACATTCAGTAATGAACTAATAGATACGTAATTAAAAGTTTAGTAAATATATAACTTAAAATAACAGACATCAATAAAACAAATCAATGAAAAAGGAGGTGATAAATCATTCAATAATACAGTAATTGAGTGAAAGTATGCAATAGAACGTGTAAAAAACTGCTGCTAACACTAAGAAACGACTTATTTAAATATCGCTTTTAGTCCAGTAGCTGTCAACTGACGTCTCTAAAGACTTCCCAAAAGACTACCATGGGCAGGTATCGTGTGACTTACCGCTACCAGAGCATTTTGTACAACCCAGAATTTTAAAATACGCATCACTGGACGCAGTGCCCGGGAATCCTAAAACCTTAGTTATCTTGTCATTGACATGCTTAGGCTATGCGATCACGAATCATAACACGAATAATATAAAATAAAAAAGATTTGGCGAATACGGAATGATCTTATAATGCCTCCCTCCTTTTACTCTCTCAAGTTCTTCACAAAGAATAAACTGCGAGGATAAGTGTAAATACATTGCAGACGAAAATGTGTTTCAAAGAATAGAACAGCACGAACTCTTGGAGATCAATTCATCTTGATTTATCAGCATATACGAACAACTCGAAGAGGTGCAGAGGTGATGTTACCCAAAGAACTGTTTACAACGGCTGCTCTTATTGATAACGTCTTCCAGCAGTCAACACCGCCCATGCCAAAGGGCCAAGGGCGTGAAGGGCACGACGAAGGCAGCTGCGGGGGCGCGAGGCTGGGAAAGACGTAAGCCGAGGCAACCCTTGCATACAAATGGCGGCCTCCAAGGGAAAGAGGCCGGGGCAGAAGGGCGCTTGCGGTCCTCGGAATGCTCTTTGGAACGGGAATATTGTTTACGCACTACATGAACATCAGCTTCGTACAGAATTCAACTTTGAACCCGTTGAACACCACACCAAATACCTGGCCACAAACTTTTAGTATTATTTACCCCAAATACCTTCCCTTGTAACCTTCAGACTAGCCAAAAATCCTAACCACATCAGAAAAAAATAGATATCCAGTCAATATATTCCTAAAATCATTCTACGAATTCGAAACTGAATAGAGGTTTCAATAGGGCATCCACAACCTCATGTTATATTTGAAACTAAATTCTAAAACTTAAATTGCACATTAATAGAAGTTTATGCAATTAGTTTATAATGGTAAACTTTGTTGCATCAGTACATGTTTTGAAAACGAACGCCATTAGGAGCGAGTTTTCAAATTTGTACGAATGTAATAAAGCAACATTATAAACGAGTTGCATACTAAATTTTCTGTATAACAGCATTATACATTTATAAGAGAATCAAACTTAATTTGGCGAAACAACTTCTCTGCGACGACTCGGATATTTGACATCGTGCGAGTAAACGGTGGTGGGCTGTTCCGTTTAGCTCTACCTCCTCCCGATTCTCTCGCTACGATTCGCTGAATGTGTGATAACACAATCAGTCGTGACATAAAATACGTGATCATTTGTGCTGTAAAATGCCCGATTATGAACGATTTCTTGCAACAGAAAAGGTTCTTTTATAATGCTGGTATACAAAAAAAAATTGATCGCAATAGATTAGGCATGAAGTTTAGTGAAGACGTGTTTGTTCGGCATGCAATGTGATATTCTATTAGCAAAAGCGAGGATGAGCTATGCAAGGTCTCAAAACAGTAAAACATTTAAACCAATCGCTACACGTACACACACATTACACACACTGATAATGCACCTTGTTTTTATTTTTGTTGCCTTTCTACTTTCCCATGTACGCCCGTATATAAGGAGTAACATACGTAGTATAGGGAAAGTTATATAATACTACGGAAAATCGATTTCGAGATTTCAACGGAAATACACGGTTTGTGGTCCTCTGATAATGAAAACACTTCTCTTTTTAAGAACGTCCGCCCGTCCGGTGTATGTGAACAACACTAGCGCCTAAACCATGCGTAGAATTTTTTCCAAATTTCAGAAACCCTGGTCCATTTGGCCTGAGGCGAATCTCCGCGATTTTGAAACTAATTCAATAATTTTTGGGGGAACTTTACATGACTTCCCTGGAACTTTCCAAACTTTTCTCAAAAATGGTTCCAATTTTTTTATTTAAGTTTTTATAAGAATAGAGTACAATGCATTTATAAATGTGGCATAGGTTTGATTTTCACGGTTAACTCAGAATTTTCGGCAATTTCAAAGGATTGAATTTTTTCGGGGTCTTACCTGTAACTACAGAATTAAAGATTCAGATATTAAAAAAACAACAACAAATGTCCATAATTTGGTCGTTCATTAAAGTTACATACATTCTTTTGAAAAATTTAGTAGTTTTCGCGCAATATTGCGTGCGATTTGTGCAGTTTAAAAAAAATACAAAAACAAAATTTTGTCCAAAACCGCTTCAAATTCTTTCTTTAAACTTTTCGTAGGGATTGTGCTAAATGCACTCAATAAGATGGCATAATCGCAATAATGCTCTATTCCTTTGTTTTTACAAAAAATGTATTTTTTGACTTCTCTCACGTCATTAATATTTCTGAAGTCAAACTAGCACAATATTTCGCAACTTTAGCAACGTTCAAACGCCATTTCTCAAAAACGCTCCAATTTTTTCTTCAAACTTTAGAACGAATAGTGCTATTTGCACTCTTTAATATGACGTAAAGTTTATTTCAGGGTATTTTTTGTTTTGTTTTTTTAAATTACACAAAAGTTTTTTTAAAATATATCTCATGCCGGTAATATGCACATTTTCAGCAATTTGTAAACATTATTGTAGTTGTGAGTTAATGTGCTTGAAATGACTTCTAATGAAGTTTTTCCAAAATCTCAAAACTTTATGGAAAAATGTTTCAAATTTCGAATATACTGTAGCTCATAAGTACCATTTTCTTAAAAACGGCTCAAAAACGGCACTTTTTCAAAATAAACTGCCAATTAGGAGGCGGTTTTACTGTCCTTCAATATCCTTATAACAATATTTTCGTTCTATTATTAGTAAACTGAAAAATTAAAAAAATTCAAAAAAAATGTATTTTGGTCGACGATAGCAGTAGGTAAGAATATGGGGAAACTTTGAGTAGCTAGCCGACACCATAGGAAATAGAAAACTAATACGGGAAAGTCTGTGCCAGACTGTAGCAGCACTGGCTTCGAAGGTGGGTTATGTTTTCTAGTTTTGAAAACTTTTGGAAATATTTCGTGGCACAAAGAAGTCAGCGTTAGTATGTGTTAGATGTGCAAGTTAACAGGTGAAGAAAAGACACACAAATCTGTAACAAACAATCCAAAAATTCCTCGTAATCATTAAATTTTTATTTTTTCTAAAGATTTCATTGCAAGAGGTTTCGTTGTCAACATGGAAATCGAACCGAAATTTTTTTCGGAGAGTTTGAAAATTGATTACGTAGCGTAATTTTCTTTGTGGGATCAACTTCAATTCTATAATAATATTGGTTAAAGAGACTGTGACTGTAACCTCTATCATTATCCTCTAAAACATGTCTACAGTTTACAATTGATGCTGTCTAATTTTTCCTTTATTTCATAATGTTTTACAGTGTTTTAATTTGGATATTCGCGTTCAAAATATAATTTTAATGATTTTTGATTTCGCTATGACTATCCTTGAAATGCTTCCATATTTTCAGAAGTAGACATGGAAAATCTGAAATACGTTTAGAACAGAAATAAATTAAAAAGCTTTTTATCACATGATGCGATTTATCACATGAATCGCTTGCGTTATTAATACAATTTTTTTAAACCTTAATTCCAGTTTTTTAAGAGCACTTTAAAATGCAACGAAAACTTCGTTTACACATTTAATTCTTTTGTATATTTATAGTTGTGTCTTATTTTTATTCCTCGTCGACCGATGCTCCTCTGCTCTGGCGTGGCGCATTTTCATTCGTCGCGAACGGACGAAGGGCAGATCATGGAGGAACCGTCCGCGTGCGGCGGCGATGGCGGCGTAAACCGTAGATGGCTCTCCTCGCGGCGCGGCGCCCAAGTGCAGCACCGTGCCCCGGCCCGCGAAGGCCACAAGGGCGAGGGACGAAGACGAAGCGGGAGACGAGCTCGCGAATGAAGCTGAGCGAAGGGCAGTGGGCCAAACAACGCTCCCCTCTATTATTTGGCTGCGAGAAGTTCACTTGTTCAGTACGCATTTTGCTTTATGATCCGTGAAATATTTGTCCAATTTTAGTTGAGAGAAAAATACGTAAACCATGTAATATACTTAGCTCCTCATATTATTATTATTATTATTATTATTATTATTATTATTATCATCATCATTCTAATATGATTAATAATAATATCAATAATAAAATACATGAAACAACATGATAAATTTTAATACATTTATCCATTGCAATATTGCGCGCAATTTAAATGCAATTTTAATGTAATATTCTTAAACATTGCGCGCAATTTTTAAGAATATTACATTAACACGCAGAAACCCGAAATATGAAACACCAAAACCAATAAATGACCAATAAATCCACCAATTCATTATTGTTAACAAATAATTTAAATACCAGATGAAGCTCCCGTAGAAGAGTACCGTAGAAAGCTACCGTCTTGACTGATTTGTGTAATAAAAAGAAAGGACATGATTATTTAAAATTCCTTTCAAAACCTCCACCATAGATAACCCGAATTTTACTTTGATGAAGACTGGCACAGCAATGGAAATATCTGGTCTTTGGAAATAACGGAAAACATTCAAGATATCAACAAAGCGGTGGATTATCAAAAATGAAAAAAGAAAAGAAAAAGATAACGAAAAATTTGCATCCGAAAATCATTTGAAATAAACTTACATTCATAGCAAACAAAAGTAATTTGTTGCGAATTACAATATCAACTCAAAAAAGAACATACACAAAACAAACTTCCTGAAAAATTTAATAGGGCTCCAGATTAGAGAATATATTTCATTTTTGTATGAATAACATCTGTATTATATTGAATAATACTGAGCAATTAAAACATGCGGATTTATTGAGAATATAAAGCTTTATCAAAAAACCGTCAATAAAACGTAAAATTCGACAGCGTAAATTAAATGCAGACATTTACCCCAAAACAAAAGTTAATGTGTCATATGCAGGATCAAATATTAATTTCATGGTCCACGACCAATAAAAACACACGCGACAAATATGTCTAAAATTTAATGGAAAAGCTTTCAACCGCAGAGCGATATTTTAGCGCACTAACCAGTAAATATATCGAGTACACATTAAACATTATTAAACATTTAAACGTAAAAGTTCCACGTACACGAGAAATACAACAACTTAGAAACATTCAACTTGACGTCAGAGTACATCTGCCAAAACCAACAAAATTAATTGTGAACCAATTTTCGCACAATAATAGTATACTGGGCGATTCAGTCCTCGCTGCTAATATGCCGGGACCGTATCCCATATGTAACGTACAGACTAAATTTGCAAAAAGCGAATACTCTTCGTCGTTTAGTTTTGTAAAACACGCGGACAATTCACGCGGAGAGATTACGACTTTTCTATTTCCAGCGGGTACAGCATTAGCGCAATAGAGACTTTTAAATTTTTCAATTCTCTATACATTTCCTGCGCAAATGCAAAGAAAATCTGGAATTTCGTTCTTTGGTCAGGTGAAGCGTGTTTTACAAAAACTGGCACAATTAATGTGCACAATTTGCATACGAGGGCCGAGAAAAATCCGCATGTTGCATTTAGTATACCACACCAAGAGCGGATCTCTGTGAATGGGTCGGTTGGTATTGTGGATGAATTTATTTTCGGTCCTTACACCTTATAACTCGGGTACTCTCGCCGCTTTTGGAGCTGGGGGTTAATGAAAGACCGCGCATATTCTACCAAAGTGGAGGATCGTGATGACCTGCGGGGTACTGAAAACCTGGAGGCAGAAATAAATGTAGTACAACCCGGCAGAATTGAGCACATGTGTGGCACAGCTGTTTATCTTGCGTTCAGGTAAGAGGAGATCATTTTGAACACTTGTAGAGCCTCTGTTATGAGAGGGGAAGTGCAAAATTTTGGCTGTAGACGCAAAGATGATACACTATCCTAAATTACATTTAAATAACAACCATTACTTTCATATTCGTTAGGGAAGTAGACAATAATAGAAACAGGGAACAATATTTAATGTAATATTTGGACGACTTTTTTGCAAAAATTACCAATGACAATTTTTCAAAATTTTGGTTTACACTACTTTTTGCACTCATTACCTAGTATCCTCTATCACCGGGTTTTGCATCAGCAACGAGGACTGAATCACCCTGATCATAATTTTTATGACGCTTCTCTATTGGTTCATTACAGCGCCCTTTTTATAAGCTATTCAATCATGTACGATCAAGTAGTTCATATAATCAAATCCTCCAAAGCTCTTGCAAGGGTAGGATTTCGCTGCCGGAGCCAGTAGCTACTTGGCGTCCAACGCACAGGGGCCAACGATTCGGCCGCCATTCCGCGCCCTCCCACCACTGGCCGCGAAGCAGGGGCCAACTGTCAGATGAGGTGTTGCGGAGGAGGAACAAGATCTTCCAGCCGTTCCACGAACCAACGCGGTGAAAGGCGAAATATTGCATTTAGCAAAAAGAACTCAGCTTGCAAATTACGTTAATGCCCTCATATTACAAAATCGATTTTGGGGAAAACATTTCAAAATTTCTTATGAATAAATTTAAATGCACGTTGTGTTCAAACTCATGTGCTGATAATTTAAATTTGGCTTACTTTACATACATAAATAGTGATACATCAAAACTAATTGCGCAGATTAACAACGAAAAACAGTTGCTAGTAGCACGAGAACATTCGTGACGCGCGTGTCTGTCCGCTGTAAGTGACCTAGCGCCTAAACCAATGCTTCTCGTGAAGTCAATTACATCTCTGCATTAGAGAATTTCAAATTTTTAACTACACAGAAGTACGAGTAACTCAGTAATAAAGAGCATTGGGCAACAAAAAATCTCTAGTTATACTACAATACCTACTGGTCAATAGTTTTGCCCACTTAGATTGTGAGTCGCCATCTGCGCTACCTACATACTAAACTAACCAATTACATTCGTTTGAATATAGCTTTCATGATCTATCAAGAGACTCAAAAATTTGCATATAAATTAACAACAATGTATTCTTAATCCATAAAATTAACCATAGTTTCTGAAGAAGAAAAAAACACTCATATTAACGGTTGCTCATCTACAATGAAAAATAGCTAAAAACCAACAGCTAAAATCCAAGATGATCATCTGAGCATCAATAGGACTCTTTCGACGCACTGTGCCCCCCCCCCCCGCCGAAGTCGCCATGACATCGGCGTCACGCGGGTGCAGAGGTCACGGTGGCGGCGGCGGCGGCGGCGACCCTGGAGTCGCGCAGGCAGTCGATTTGGCGCGCACTAAATTCTTTAAACTGCGCAGATAAACCTGCAAACATTTACATACCAAATCCTTATTTACAGCGCGCTCGCAGATATCGTAACGGGAGCGCCGTAGGGCAGTTAAATCCTGCGACTCGCCGCGCGGAAGGGACATTAAAAGAAATCGCTGAGCGACGTAAAATAAAAAGGGGCCAAACATCGCTGGAACGCGCGTTCCGCCGAGCCTCGAGAGGGTAAACAGCAGCAAGTAACTTGCATCGCGGCCAAATGACTCGGGGCACGAACGAGCGAACAGCGAGCGCCGCGAAATTCCGTGGTTATGCAAACCGCTATACACTCCAGTATTGAGGGACAGTCTAACTTTCGCTCACGTGAATTATTAGCATAGGACAGTAATCAAGAGAAGTCACACCAGCCGCAGCAATCATTTCGCTTTTTAAAATTTAAATACATCGATTTTAGTCGAACGTGTCTATCCTTTTCATTGCTACAAACACTTCATAAGTATGAACAAGACACGAGAGTGATGTAGACAAAAGAAGTCACGTTTTCACCCAAATCGACATGTTAACATTCATTAACAATGGGGGGAGGCTTGCTGTCGGTTTGGCTTTCCTTGCTACTGTTCCGACCCCTTCATTTATGTATAGTTTCACTTGCGTTCTGTGTAAGTAGTAAGTAAGAAGGTACCGTTTCGAAAGAACATTTTTTCTGATTTCAATGTTTTAATAATTAGTTCTACATCCAAGAGCATTTAGATACTTTTCTAGCATCAATAACATGAATAGAATTAGAGGCCTGTAACTGCTGGAGGTGATTTTATTATTTCTACAAGAAAACTAAAAGATGTTTTAATATTATTCATTTAGTAAGAAGCAATTAATGTTGTATAAACAAAGCAACGCCATACTTCAAACAACATAAAAAACAGAAACTTAAATTAATTCAATTCTACGTACAATTGACATGTACTCACATTCACGTACTTTTCTACATGCACTGCTGTTTTCCTTTATTCTAAGTGAACGCGTTTCCATTCTGATTACAAATTACAAGAAATCAAAAAAATGTATATCCAACAATAATTTATTTATATTAACCGTCGCACATCATGAGAGCACATTTTTTGGTTTTAATAACAACTCGTAAAACGTTTACAATCCGACAGTAAGAAATAACAGCAAATATAACAGCCTCTCTTTTCGCTGGAAATCGAAATTAAATTAAACACAAATCCTTACTAGTACGTCACGTTATATCTAAATTGCATTGCAATCTAATAAGACAAAAAGATTACAACACAGAAATTAGGATAATAAGTGAAAACCCGATAGCGCATACTAAAAAAAATGGAAACATGCCAATTGGCGCTGAAATTGTCAATGGTGAAATATCGCAAAGCAGAGTTAGGAACTCACACCATGTTTCAGTACACATTCATTTTCATCATTCGACACGCCACTAAAATTAAAAATGCCTCATTAAATTGCGCGCACATTTAAAATTACATTACACATGGAATACAAATAAAAAGCTTTGCAATGCCAAAATAGATTAACTCTGTCTGGTCTCACAGGAAAAGCAAATTATAACGGTGCACTTTTTCAATGGAGCTAAATTAGTCAATGCAAAATATAATATTCTTTTTGTCGTCATTTTATTACATAAATAAATAAAATGCGCATCAGGGATTGAAAGCAAAGGATGCGAGGTAAACCCGTTTGGAGTTGCATATGGAGAAAAGCTGTAGCCATACGAACTGTACGAAGATTTCCTTTTGAGGTCAGTCACGTAACAAATATAAATAAATATTTGTCTTTACTGAAACGCAACTGTTATTTATCTACAAATTAACGTCTCTCTATAGTTCGTGTTCTCATAGGCGCCGCAATCGTAGGTATTCCAATTTACTTTCAGCTGCCGCTCGTTTCCAACCGACCATTCCCCTCACTCTTTATGATTGTCATATAAAACAGAGTTCCAACATAAAGAAACATGATGTTCGAAAGTTATGAGGGGCTAATCAATCTGCAAACTTACATGGTCCGCGTTCGCTGACATCTTGTTCTGTATTCTTGAGCCCCCGATTTAATACCTTATATTTATTACCTTATATTTAATATACTTTATATTTATTACCTTATATTTATATATTTATTACCTTATATTTAATATACCTTATATTTATTACCTTATATTTAATACCTTCCCCAAGATTTCGTCAATCTTCTAACCACTTAAACACACGACTAATTGGGTATTTAAACAAGCATTTCACTTTAAATATCACGACGTAATTGTCATGCGTCCATATTTTTCGAACTCCAGCAACCTCTCAAAAAAAAAATCGCCTTCGTAGCAAGTGCCTACATCCATCAATTGTTCCATCTCTTACGAGATGATACACTCGTATCATGTTCTGAATTTACATTTCGCAACAGTAAAATTACTTACCAGAAAACAACAAAATCCCTAACCAGCCACTGGAGTAGAGAAACGCGAGGGCTTCACAAACAGCGCATGCGCACACAGGAGACAAACCAATTACAGAAGGACGAGGTAATGCGCGGGGCGCGGTGTGATGTCCCGAGGGGGTGTGTCCTGCGCGCTATAATTCCCGTATCTGCGATAAGGGCGGCGCGGCGCCGGCGGACGCGTTCTCAACGGCCAGAGCGACGGTGGCGCCGCGCCAGTCCTTTTGTTTCTCCTCTGGACTCCACCCCGTCCCACGCGCGCGTCCGGGTACTCGCTTCATGGTAGCGCCCCGTGAAGGTGTAAAGCAATGGAGGCGAAGCTATATGACACGCGGCGTAGAAAATATTTTTTTTTCCTTCATGGCTTTTGAATACTTCTGTAGTTTCTTCCATAACAGAGATAGAAGTTAAGAGCGGAGAAAATAATCCCTGTCATTTGATTTCCAACCGCAGAGATAACAATTACCCTCCGAAACACTGACCACGAATGAAAGATGCAATAATTACTAGCGATTTACTTCTGATTATCATTCTTTCAAATCTGTTGTATGGTATTTAGGAATACATTTATAACAGAATAAACATAACAAATAGCAATTTCACATTTAGATTTTGCGAAGAAACGTTTCACATTACGTAGCTTTGCGAGATCAGTTCAGCAAAGCTCAACGAATTTTTTCAACAAGTTTGCCACCTTACCTGGACTTTGCAGGAAAACATCTGCGTTGCTGAAAGTAATGTACTGATGCTGCTCAAATGAGAACTGGAGAATGTTTCAGTTTTCATGGAATATTCGAGTTTCTGGGAAACAGAAGTACGAAGATCGCTGAATGCATTTGTGAACTATTCGCGACAAAACTCAATTATCATTGTTCTCTCTCACCACCATTATTATCACCACCATTATAATCACCGCCATTATAATCACCGCCATTATAATCACCGCCGTTATAATCACCGCCGTTATAATCACCGCCGTTATTATCACCGCCGTTATAATCACCGCCGTTATTATCACCGCCGTTATTATCACCGCCGTTATTATCACCGCCGTTATTATCACCGCCGTTATTATCACCGCCGTTATTATCACCGCCGTTATTATCACCGCCGTTATTATCACCGCCGTTATTATCACCGCCGTTATTATCACCGCCGTTATTATCACCGCCGTTATTATCACCGCCGTTATTATCACCGCCGTTATTATCACCGCCGTTATTATCACCGCCGTTATTATCACCGCCGTTATTATCACCGCCGTTATTATCACCGCCGTTATTATCACCGCCGTTATTATCACCGCCGTTATTATCACCGCCGTTATTATCACCGCCGTTATTATCACCGCCGTTATTATCACCGCCGTTATTATCACCGCCGTTATTATCACCGCCGTTATTATCACCGCCGTTATTATCACCGCCGTTATTATCACCGCCGTTATTATCACCGCCGTTATTATCACCGCCGTTATTATCACCGCCGTTATTATCACCGCCGTTATTATCACCGCCGTTATTATCACCGCCGTTATTATCACCGCCGTTATTATCACCGCCGTTATTATCACCGCCGTTATTATCACCGCCGTTATTATCACCGCCGTTATTATCACCGCCGTTATTATCACCGCCGTTATTATCACCGCCGTTATTATCACCGCCGTTATTATCACCGCCGTTATTATCACCGCCGTTATTATCACCGCCGTTATTATCACCGCCGTTATTATCACCGCCGTTATTATCACCGCCGTTATTATCACCGCCGTTATTATCACCGCCGTTATTATCACCGCCGTTATTATCACCGCCGTTATTATCACCGCCGTTATTATCACCGCCGTTATTATCACCGCCGTTATTATCACCGCCGTTATTATCACCGCCGTTATTATCACCGCCGTTATTATCACCGCCGTTATTATCACCGCCGTTATTATCACCGCCGTATTATCACCGCCGTTATTATCACCGCCGTTTTTATCACCGCCGTTATTATCACCGCCGTTATTATCACCGCCGTTATTATCACCGCCGTTATTATCACCGCCGTTATTATCACCGCCGTTATTATCACCGCCGTTATTATCACCGCCGTTATTATCACCGCCGTTATTATCACCGCCGTTATTATCACCGCCGTTATTATCACCGCCGTTATTATCACCGCCGTTATTATCACCGCCGTTATTATCACCGCCGTTATTATCACCGCCGTTATTATCACCGCCGTTATTATCACCGCCGTTATTATCACCGCCGTTATTATCACCGCCGTTATTATCACCGCCGTTATAATCACCGCCGTTATTATCACCGCCGTTATTATCACCGCCATTATAATCACCGCCATTATTATCACCGCCATTATTATCACCGCCATTATTATCACCGCCATTATTATCACCGCCATTATTATCACCGCCATTATTATCACCGCCATTATTATCACCGCCATTATTATCACCGCCATTATTATCACCGCCATTATTATCACCGCCATTATTATCACCGCCATTATTATCACCGCCATTATTATCACCGCCATTATTATCACCGCCATTATTATCACCGCCATTATTATCACCGCCATTATCATCACCGCCATTATCATCACCGCCATTATCATCACCGCCATTATCATCACCGCCATTATCATCACCGCCATTATCATCACCGCCATTATCATCACCGCCATTATCATCACCGCCATTATCATCACCGCCATTATCATCACCGCCATTATCATCACCGCCATTATCATCACCGCCATTATCATCACCGCCATTGTCATCACCGCCATTGTCATCACCGCCATTATCATCACCGCCATTATCATCACCGCCATTATCATCACCGCCATTATCATCACCGCCATTATCATCACCGCCATTATCATCACCGCCATTATCATCACCGCCATTATCATCACCGCCATTATCATCACCGCCATTATCATCACCGCCATTATCATCACCGCCATTATCATCACCGCCATTATCATCACCGCCATTATCATCACCGCCATTATCATCACCGCCATTATCATCACCGCCATTATCATCACCGCCATTATCATCACCGCCATTATCATCACCGCCATTATCATCACCGCCATTATCATCACCGCCATTATCATCACCGCCATTATCATCACCGCCATTATCATCACCGCCATTATTATCACCGCCATTATTATCACCGCCATTATTATCACCGCCATTATTATCACCGCCATTATTATCACCGCCATTATTATCACCGCCATTATTATCACCGCCATTATTATCACCGCCATTATTATCACCGCCATTATTATCACCGCCATTATTATCACCATCATTATTATCACCATCATCATCATGTTTACGGTCCTACATGTTTATTTTTTTGGGTTGCGATGGCGGCCAATACTTTAGACTGTACATCTAATAAACATTAATTAATTTTATATATGTTGGATTGTTTGAAAGTGTTTTATCGCGATCGTGCAAAGTTTTATGATTTCCAGAGCTTTAGAAAAACAACTTACATTCATTGATTGAGCTGTCTTGATTTTGCTGATCTGAGTAACAGCCGCGAATCACTCAAGAAATTGTGAAAGTTATTTGAACTTGTAATTTGTGAATTTGATTGCTAAGTGCAGCTACAGTTTAACACAATGTTACATTTTCACACAGTAATTGAAAGCTCAAATGCTGTTTACAAATTTAGCTAGTAAATTAGTAATTTTTGAACTTGTAAAAAACAGTTTTATACAGGTACTTAATGCACATTTGCCTTTCTTTTATTCGGGCACGAAACAACTTCCATGTTGCTTTGTGCGTGCATGATCTGCTTTTTCTGCTGCACATGTTTGCTGCTCTTGAGAGTCTTGAGGAACTACGGCATGGCTCTCTGCACATGAATTGACAAATTTAGCTGGAGTATAATCGGCACAAATGAAATTTTCTCAGTTGTCCTTACTAATGGGCACAACATGGAGATCAATATCAATTATCCTTTCGATTGACAACGTTTGATTTTACTCACAATTGATAAGTTCTAATATTACTGATAAATTTAATTTTAATAAATAAACCGGGAGAAGTGGGTCAGGATATTCACTGATGACATTGCGGTGCCTCTGACCGGGAGATGTATGTTCCACTTCCGACGATGGTAGGATTTTCGAGTATAACGGCTATCCAGCTTGGAAAGATTTCTACATCCGACTCGATAGACCCACTTACTTTAGAAGAGGGGACCACAAGCATAAAATTGAGTTCAGATCACAGAGAACACATGATGAAAAATTTTCCTTCACAAATAAAACAGTAACGGACTGGAATAAGTTGGCTGCGACAGACATGGATTCCTTTCTTCTAGATGTACAACGATTTAAAAGATTATTAACTAATGATATTTCAAAACTTTATTAATTAGTAAGTTGGGCTTATTAAAACAGTTATTTTATTATTAATTTGATTGGTATTATTAGTATTGTAATAATTACTATTAAATTGCATTGTTTTATTAAATATATAATTATATTTAAAGTAGTAGTTGAATAGGAGTGTCGTACCGTGTTGTGGAGTGTAGTGCAATAGAGAAGTAGAAAGAAGTGAAGTGCATTGTACTTAAAAAGTCGTGCATTTATTAATTAAAATACCTATGCAGGACAGCCGTAAAAGGAAGAGTTAATGCTATTATTGCCTTTATTGTTATATTATTATTATTATTATTATTATCGTCTTAAAATAATATAAAATTAGTGTATAAATAGTCCTAATTGCAATACGTAAATTGTTATGTTCTGCCACCAGGTTGTATAAACCTACTTGCAGAAAGTATCAAACGCTTGCAGCTCAAATGGGAAAAGATTGCAAAGCACCACTCACAAGCCTCAGACATCGATTGAAACAGTAATAACTTGCTATCTAACACGTGATTCAAAAATAAGAATAATCCATGTTTTTATCTTTTAGGAATCAACATTTGGAAATGAAACACCTTACAACACTAGACAATCACACAAATCCTCTAACAAAAAGTGTACCAACACTGTATTCAACGAAAAATGAAAGAGGCCCTTATGATATCCTACCACACACATCAGCCATGAATGATAATACGCAATATGCTTCAGTTTTCACCTTACTGGTTATAGCAGAAAAGGCATGAACTGTCTGAAGATAAACACACAACATAAAATATTAATAATTATAGTTATGTATTACATTAGTAATGAAACAGGTATTTCTAATACAGATTTCATTATAATAATTATTAAATTACTCATACTTTCATTCATCTCTCGTTGCTCTGCTGGAGCTTAAAAGTGCAATATATAATATTACAGTATTTCGTTTTCAATATGTAGAAGTAGTGGATTCCCAAATAATAAAAACATCTGACCACAAGCACCTTTCCCTGACGTACCGTGCTGTAATGAAATTTGCAGAGTAATCCTATTTCACAAACGCTTTAATTGAATTAAAATGAATGGTTATCAGTTCGCTGCATTTAACAATATGTTAATCTTCTTTGAGGTTGCGGAATGCGGTGGGGGCGCATTTTAATATTAAATTCTCAGCAAAAAAAAAAATTCGAAATCAGATTATTGATTTCAGAGCACTCGCATAATGAATATTTCAGAGGGACATCTGGCGGTGACAACGCATTTCCTACGCAGCTGCATAATTAAGCGTGGCCTGCGTTACTCTGCACTTATTAAGAGAGTTTGTGTAAAAACATTATACATATAAAAACGAAAATATGTGAAAATAAAGAAACAATATTAAAAGAAAATCGGTGGGAATTAGAAACAAAAATAAACACACGAGTGATTTCACAATTATTCACAATGGAAACTCATGTGGGAAACTAGTTTTCTCGTTAATATTTGTATGTAATAAACGCATGCAATTGCAATTTTCATATAAGATGCAATAAAAGCCTTAGAAGATGTGTTATTGTATTCCACTCAGTTAAATATTTGGATTAGGTAATGGAAAAAAAACTCAATTTAAAGCGCAAATTCAACAGAAACTGATAATTTGCAAATATGTAGGACGTCTGACCGGGATACAAAAGCGTTGTTTAGGAAATTGTAAACTCAATTTCACGCATCTAAATATTTAGAATCTGGAGGTTTTGGCATATATTTTTCTGTATCTTATGTACTGGGCGACAGCGTATCTGTTGCACTACCGGTCGCCCAGATACATGGAATTGCTTTTTTCTCGAAATGTTCTGAAAGGTGATTTTAATACGCAGATAGCAAACACACACAGAAAAAAAATTAAAACTCCCAACAACGTTAGCACAGTTGTAATGAATGTGTCTGATGAGGACATGACAATATTAAATTAATTGTATTTATGATTGAGTGCAACGAGTTGCAGGTATGTAATAAACATCCACGATATTACAGCAAACTGAATACCTGTTTGGGCCGTTTTGCACTTATTGAATGTACGTAAAAGTACAGGAACCTGTTGGACGCCCGCAAGTATTTTTCTCAGCGCATTCACAAATCACAATCGAAGAACACCATTCCATCAACACAAGAGCAAAACAGTGCAGGTCGACATGCAAATCGGTGGTGCAGGCTGTGTGGCCGATGGAGGTCCTCCGCACACCACCAAGTCTTCGATAACATTATAAACTTGTTTGCGCACAATAACATTTTCGTCAAGTCTCTTTCGAACTCGTAGAGAGCGGCGGACGCGAAGTTAAACGCGCGCATTAAAATTTCAAATGGCGCCGTCCTCTTCGGGGGGGGGGGGGGCAGTGCGGAAACTCGCTTAAAAAGAGTGCCGGCCGCCGCCGCCGCGTCAGTTGCACACTGAGCCGAAATGGACCGACAAGTGGGCAAAGCAGAAAATGACGACTCCCGGCAACTGTGACTGACAAAACAGAAAATGACGACTGACGACTTTACGGCAGAGGTGATCATCATCTCGATCGATTCCTGTCAACAAAACTAATCAATTGGTAAAATTCTTGGCCCTAGCTCTCTACGATACACGAAGAACTCTAGAAAAACACGTGTTTTTCATTATTTCAATGCAACTACGAGATCATTGGAGAAATTAATATTACTTCTTTCCGAAATTTGCACATAAACTGTTAAAATATGACGATAATTAAACCTAATTTTGCAATAAATTATCGAGAAAACGCGTTGAAGGGGTAAGCTCGTAAAACGCGTTTCGAGGAAGTGTTAGAGCCAGCTATGGTGGCGATAAAATTTTTACTCTTGAGAAGACGAAATCGATTGGCTCTATTTCTGTTTAGATCTTTCCAGAATATTCTGGAATACTTCCTGGAAAAAACATGTTTTAAAGGGTTTTAAGGCGCTTACAATGTGAATCGCTGAGAGTTACTATTAAACATTTCTGGCTAACGTCAATTGTAAGAAGAAGATTAATAATATACACTATAGTTTTCATTATATTCATGGTAGCAAAACTTACTATTGCAATGGAAAACGAAGCGGAAATTTAGCTGTTTCTGAGAATAGACGTGTCAGACAACTTTATTGTTCTTGTAACATCTTTTTAATATAAACTTGCATAGCACAAATAAAATCGCGGACAAAAAATAACCCGCTGCCGAAGTCCCCAGGTTAAGATAGATATCTACTTCACCTAGTGAGTAAGCGAGATTTATAGGTACGCGTGACACGTGAACAATATTGAGCTCACAATAAATCTTAAAAGTCAAGATATACCGTCCAATAAATTAAAATTAACGACACATTTTTATTTCACTTAATCTCACTCTTAATTATTAATGTTAGACATTTATATTTTTTAACGAGATAGTTGTTTCTTGAAACATTCACAAAAATATTGTTAGAAATTTCTATAATTTGTAACAGATTTTTTTCATGAAAATGGCAATTAGTAAAGTAAACATAAATTACAGAGAACGTTAATAACAAAATTAACTACTGAGTGTACCTTGCGAACTGCCAATCCTTTGTTTATACTCAATTAAACGCTTACTGCAAGTGAGAGAAAACACAACGTTCTTTTATTGTATTTACGAAAAAGAAGATCGAAGACAAACGAAATCTCGCAAAAAACAAAACCACGTTGAAAACGAGACCTATCAATTTTATAGTAAGTTTTATTTCAAAATTCTGCTGCTTTGAACAAAAACCCGCTGTCTGGAACAGTTTCGCAGAAAACGCCCGCGCGCCGACGCAATGCGCTGATGGCGAGACCGCTCGGCGGCCCCCACGCTTCGCTTCGATGCTGCGGTGCCAGCCGTCGTTTGCGCGCGAATGCGCCGCTACCCGGCCCTCCCCCTCGCCCCCAGCGCGTTTGTTTATTCAGGGGCTGCGGCCGCCGCGCCGTTTAACAGACTTGCAGGAGGCGGCGGTGACGGCGGCTAATCTGCGTGGAGGGGAAGGGGGCGGAGGGCGAAAACGCAGTTGGGTGACCAAGTTGGGCCTACCGGCTGTTGGTCTCCTCTTATATCAACGGATGGTTAACGCAAAAGGTTGGGTTGGGTTGGGTTGGGTTGGGTTGGTTTCAAAATTTTGCTATAATTATATGAGAAGCCATTTTGAAGAAGACTATATTTTTTAGCAAATAAAGATTCTACAGAAGAGATTAAAAAAAGCTTGATTTGCAAATCAGTTAAAAACCGTTTCCATTTCTGAGGTACTTTCTCTTCGAGTTCGCCTTTATCCTACGACAATAATATTATTAAGTGACAGTCTATCTTTATTCGTGCTTATAACGTCCCATTACGTTTCTCTTAATCATTGTTTTCCTATTTACAAGAATGCGCCGTGCGGTCTATCATGTAGTCACGCACAAATGACTGTAATTGGGAAAATATTATTAACATAAGTGACGTTCTTAATGGGCACGTAAGGTTCGTTATTGCCGGTGTAAGACGTAGTGCGCCGAACGTGTCTGGCATGGACGATGGACGCAGAACAGTAGCATTGTCGAAGGAGAGCCGGACTGCGAGCGAACGAGTACGGGCGTACGTGTCAGAATCAGCGGCCAGGAGAGGAAGAGAAAGATGATAACGCGGGGAGAGGCGGAGGATTTGACGGGGCGGGGGCGGAGGTGGCTGTGAAGACGGAGCAGAGGTGATGGTGCGGTGGAGAGGTGGAAAGAGACAGGGAAGCGAAATGGGCAGGACGATGGTACGGTTGAAGATGGAGGCGGCAGCGTACGCGGGGGTGATGGTTGTGGCGGGGGGATTGTCTCGAGTCAGCGGCTGACAGCTACTCCACTTCACATTCATGGCGGAGGTTAACAGTGCATTGGCCCTCAGATGTATAGGACCATTGCACATACGCCAATTTACGCGTGGAAGTGAATTTAATGGCACGGTTATTTACATTCGGAAGATTAAAATTCAATGGTGCGTTGTGGATAAAGGAAAAAAATGTTGTAACTTCAAGGAAGAACGGATTAATAAAAATTTCAAAAGTTTTAATACGACTTTTTCCAAAGCCAATGGCTCTAATTTATCTGGCTTTCCCTTCAGAATATTTAATCAACATTGCAGTATACGTTCATTTGCGGAAAAAATAATTTTAAAAAAATCTTCCAAATGAAATTTACATCGAGTGAATTCTGGAAATTATCTCGTATGACTGCATAATTCTATGCAGAAATATAAAGATCTTTAAATCTCTACGTTTCGAAAAAAAATCAGCAAACAAACATAAGGTCGTGAAACAAAATAGTTGAAGGAAAAAGTGTCGAGGTTCGATTTCACACATATTAGAATTTGAAGAGAAAATGAAAATGACACACGAGAACATTGGTAAAAGAATACCTTCAAAGAACATTGTAAACATGCCTAAATTCGTTTGCCAAACTGGTACAAGGCTTTCCACGTACGCGTAGAAATGTCTCGTTTTTAATGCATTCGCGCGAAATGAACGATGTGTACTCACAAAATTTGCTCCTACACGGAAGGGTCGGGAGGATTTTGTGGGGGGAAGACGCGTCAGGACCACCGAAGGAGGATCCAAGACTGACAGTGGAGCTCATTGGGGAAAAAAAACTCCGTCACTACACATCTCGCAGACTCGTCGCAAGTCGACCACCAGACCACCGGGACTCACCACCACCACAGACTGCGCGCTGTCCAAACGTCTCCCGCGGAATTAATATAAGCCGCTTACAGCTGTTGAAATGGAGAAAACTTCTAAAACTGCGCGGCGGCGCGCTCGTATAAAAGTTGTTAGTCCCGTTCGTAAAGAGATTTCTTCAACTTAGCGCGACTCGCTCGCTCCCGCCCGTGGCGACAACGGCGCAGCGCGGGGCGCAGTGAGCCAACATAACGACAAACGCGAAAAAAAAAACTTTTTTAAAAACTGGAGTGTTTGAAGATTAGGAAAAGTCTTCAAAACTTATATAGTTGGGAAACAAGCGCAACCTTAAATCCACGATATAATGATTCGTTTAATTAATGTTTTAAGGAATTTTCATTGAAAGATTCAAAAGTCACTTGTACAACAATACTACACAATAATTGTACATCTCATCTCAGAATAAAAATATTACATCTTCACGATCTGCACTCTCCTTTAAACCACTTCTTTGCAAAATACAGTTTTACTTCAACGGGTTTAACGTCGACTTCCCCTACATCCAAACTGAGTAAGTGAGCATTCGTTTCTAAAAGGTATTTGCTGGAATAACTTCAAGGCAAATATTCATGAAGTGACTCTGTAACTCCACCTCGTTGATTAGGAGACAAGCTGTACTGCATGTATGGCTCATTTCTAAACGAAACAATTATTTTTCATTAATCTAGTTATTGTTAGAGATTCATTATCGCTTGTACATTTAGCTACCTGTTCCTGCAGTATTCCTGAATACACCAGTTTTATAAATATATAAATATACTATGATTATCAATATTGTTATTATTGTTATTATATTATTGTTATATTATTATTGTCATTATATTATTTTATTATTGTTATATTATTATTATTATTATTATTATTATTATTATTATTATTGGTAAGCGCTTGATTCCAAAATGGAGGTGCTGCGTTTCCGGCCAGTGAGTGCGGTCTGCGCGTGCTCTTCTGTGTGTGTGTGTGTGTGTGTGCGTGTGCGTGTGTGTGTGTGCGTGTGCGTGTGTGTGCGTGTGTGTGCGTGCGCGTGCGCGCGCGCGCTGTGTGCGTGTGCACTTCAAGAACAGCAGCATTTTAAAGAATTCGAAATTGATTACTTAAAAATAACAACTACTTTAGCAAGACTGTCGGTGAAAAACAACTTTTGTTTAACAAGAACCAAAAAATTCTGAATCTTGAAACTAAAGAAATCTCGTCTTTCGGTCCACAGTATAAAGTCCGCAAATGAGACAAGACGCAAAAGAGGGAGACGGAAAGTCATGTGAGGAGACGAGTTGGGGGGGGGGTAGGTTTTAAAAGCAATCTGAGGGAGTGGAAGTGGGGGAACCGAAAGAGCTGGACGGCGTTCACAGAGTTTCACCGGGTTTTGACAGTTTGCTGTGGCCATGCACTTGAGCAACTTCGTCGCTGCATACAAGCCAATGCAGTTTGCTTTCCAAGAGCTTCACGACGGAGTTCGTACTCAAACTGAAGTGAGGGTTTGGTTTAATTTGTCAGAAAATCGAAAATAATTGTTATCAAGAAAATCTTCTCAGAAATTGAGAGAATTAATCATATAAGACGGCCCAAGCAAAATAAGAAGATGCTTAGGGGATTCCATCAATGGGGCACCCAGTGTCCTGAATTATTGAGACTGCATATACTTGTATTTCTGTACGTAGAGAAAATATTAAGAATGTACTTCAATAAAAATTTAACAAAGGTATGTTCAATTCTTCAAGAAATTTGTTAATTTTCATTCGTATTTTAACAAAAATATTAATTGGTAATTAGTATTTTGAAGTAAACGAGGAGAATTTTTTCTGGGAAGGTTGAGAGACGATTTTATATTTGGGGTCTCCACAATATATAAATCCGGACCTTATGAGAATAAAACTGACCCCTACAGTGCCTTAGTGAATGAATGTTCTTGTAACCATAAATTGTAGCGAGAACTAAATTGTAGCGATACTTCAATAAAAAAATGAATGGTACCTATTGTGTTCGATGAGTTATAAAGATTATTTTGCTTGCTACAGGCTTGCGTTTCATTTGAACGCGCTTTAATATATAATTTTAATATGGCAGTTGAAAATAATAAAACTGTTCTGCCTAAATATCAATAGAATACTTCAATGCCGTAAATACAGTTTTGACTGTGAAAGAAAATAATAGTACGAACACGTCGTCAACGTTTCTCAATACAATAGTTCAAATTATGAAGCAATCGCTGAAGCTTGTCTTTCAGTTATTGCGTTGCGTATCCAGAACAAGTAACACATTATGTTCCACATACTTTGTTTTGTGAAATTATTTTACTGAGAGCCTGAATGCAATCTAAAGCTTTTGGACCCGAAATAATTATTTTAGACAGTGGAGGCAGGCAGAATGTGCAAAAAGTTCAACTAGTGCTAAAAGTGAGACGATACACAAATAATCAGATAAAACTGTAAATGCAACAAAGAAAAAAACTTCCGGCAGATCGCATCAGCTACTACTGGCCTTAATGTTAAATATCGATTTGTGTGTTTGAATTAAAATAAAATGAATGTCAGCAAGGCTGTCTAAAAAATTAGTGTATGAGGCACGCGATAAAAGCGATTTCATTTTCCTCGAAGGATTGCGTCACCGGTCTCTTGGCGTCAAGTCGCAACATGTCCTTCTGGAAAAATAAATTGTCACTTTTACCACTCGTATCGTAAATAACTAGTAGATACTTTACGCTTCCTGATAACGTCGAAAACCAGACTCGAGTTCCTAAAAACTTCTGCTCGTGTGACTGTTTCTTTCTGAGGCTGCACAATCCTCCGTGTGTGTTGGTCCGGCATCCGTTATTTCGCGGTATATGCGGTATCATTTTGATGTCATGGGGATAGCGTTTTTACACCTACATTTAAAAAGTTTTTATGTGATGAATGTATCAGTGAAATCAACGGAATCCAACGACTAGAGTAAGCGGTCTCCAGGAATTCTCTTCAAGCAGCGGTTTCTTCTTATTCATGTACCTAGCTAGTACATAACCTGGCTTAGTCGGAAATGGAACTTAGAATCTCTCACACAATCCAGCTTCAGTTACAAACGGGAGTCAAATTGGATATTGTCTTTACTTATTCCAATATTGCGAATATATCAAGCTGAACTCTCAAATATCGTACTTTAGGTAGGAATTTTATTACAGCTTTCTATAATATTTAAAAAAAAATATTTTTGTGAATGTATTAAGTTATGAAGACATCGATACCACTTTAGACTTTGGGGTGAGGCCAAAACTCAGTCGCAAGTCCCTAGCCGGTTAATTTCCGACAGGACAACATGCAAATACCCAGTAATCACACTTTGAGAGTCTCATGCAACTAGGTCCCGTCAAACATTGGGAAAAAAGCCCGAAAAGCTGGCCAAAAGACAAAAAAGGTGCCAATCACATTTAAGGCATTTTATTTACGGTTTTTTGGGGCCGCTGAATCTGAATGAGGAGTCACATTTCTATTTTTTTAAATTGGAATAAATAAAGGCAATAATACATCAGAAAATTAATTTATAAATTATTAGGCAGACATATTCTACAAAATATAATTTGTCTGACTATTAATCTCATGCGGATGACGATAAAAGTCGACAATTGATAGCTAAAGATGTACTTCTGCAATATTTTGGAGTATTTGGCTTTTTACCAATTTGGAGTATTTGGCGTTTTCTCCAATGAGCGTCCTGGTTCTCGACGCAACGTTGTCAGGATGTGGGCGCGGCAAAGTCCAGGTTGATCGGCGACGCAACGCACTCAGACTGCGGAGGTGGGAGGTTGTGTGTGTGGGTGTGTGCGTGTGTGTGCGTGTGTGTGTGCGTGCGTGTGCGTGCGTGTGCGTGTGCGTGCGTGTGTGTGCGTGTGCGTGTGTGTGCGCGTGTGTGTGCGCGCGCGTGTGTGCGTGTGTGTGTGTGCGTGTGTGTGTACGTGTGCGTGCGTGTGTGTGTGCGTGTGTGTGTACGTGTGCGTGCGTGTGTGTGTGCGTGTGTGTGTGTGTGCGTGCGCGCAGGTGTGGCGTTGGCGGTCGCCCGGGTAAACGCAACTTCTCAGGGTAACTTTTTGCATACCGCCGCTCCGCATCGCGCTAACTCCGAAGGGAATCTGCCGTTGGCGCCAGCGCGAGCGAAGACGCAACTTGCTTGGCCTCCCGGGGGCGGCCAATTCGGTGGTGATACCGCCTGAGACCCGGGCCGTGCCACAGACGAGATCGGACACATCTTTCTCAACACTTTACATTCACACAAACTACTCATCATATAAAAAAGTATAGAATATTTTACAATGTAAAATATTCTGAAATTTAATAATATACTAATACCAGTGGACCCGCCAATGCCTTGCTATTGCCAATGTATTACACTTGACATGCGTCTGGTCACGTGATTGTATATAATGTTTTTACGCTACGCTCTGCAAACATTTCAATACACGAAGGACTTTTTCGTGAATATCGGTTTATTCTATTTCCTGATTTGAGCATGGTTGTCACGTATCGTATGGCTAAAACGTGCTCCCTTACGTTTGGGTTTGCATTCGCTACCACAATGTCTTGAAGAAATTTTATTTACTTTCCCGAGATAACGTTCAGGACGATATTTTCAATCGCAGCGGCAGAAAATGTAGCGAAGATGCGCTTAATACTCCAGTGTGCCGCGGTTTTCGTGGAATGTATGTTCAAGAGCTCGTGAGCCAGCATAAACGTATGCAAATCATCAACAACGTCCCAATTTTGCCCAATTTTGTATGTGCTACAGGCATTGTACTACGCCTGTATTATTCACGAAAGTGTAAGCAATAAGTTGACAAAGTTTTATCGCAAATTGATGTGCAGGGTATAAAACACGAACAAACTTTTATTTTCATAATGTTAGATAAGAATATCAATATTATGAATAATATTATTTAATGTTAATGTATAAATCTACCAATAACTTCAAATATTATTCACTTATATGCTGATAAGAGTATACTTTTAAAAGTTACAAAAATAGAAGATTCTTTATTATTTCCAAATAACTAAATTGTTATTTTTCTATCAGCTTAAAGATTTAACTTGGATTCCATCACACTAACAGCCCAGTCCATTCTATCTCATTCTCTTCTTTATCATCTCCTTCATCTTACTTTCAGGGTCATTTCAATTCTTTCTTCGCATTTGAAACGTGGTGGTCGTCGTATTTTCTCAGCATGCTCTCTCATATTAATTTCTTTAAGTGCTTTTCCTTTATTCTTTCTTAAAACATACTGTTTTAAATCCCAGTATTAGAATCTTGATGCAGTTGACAGCACAAAAGAATTATACAGAGATTCTAATTAAATGTTTCTTTTGCTCCTGCATGTACCATTTTCCTTGTCAGAGTTATAACTTCTGAAGAACCTCTCCCTTAGAAGTTTCTGTCTTTTTAGAGATGGTCTTACAATATAACTGGTATAATTACGAAAACGTATAATTTTATAAGTCATGTTATTTTTTGGATTTAATAATACGGCGCTTTTCAACTATAGAATAGTTCTTTAGCTCTTCACTGGATTATCTACACATCCGACCGCTCTGCAGATAAATTGAAACATAAGCATGTTACCACGACCTATTAAACTTGCAGAAAGACATTTTAAATAAAAATCATTCTAGCAAGTTAGCATCACCCCACCTTCCACAAACCCTCGAAACCATATATTAAACCAGAACGACAAATTCCGGACATTAAATACAATTTTCTAGAACAAAAAATATGATACCTACAAGGTAATTAAGAGAGGTGATTTCCTGATTCCTTGAGCATAACTTTTAAACCAATTTGCTAAAAACTGAAATTGGGCAAAAATTATGTTTTAAAAACAGGACTTTTCAATGGTTAGAAACTCGAGTCCTCGATACATTTTTCGAAGATGTATAGTTAAAGATCTTGAGAACATAAACTGGAACTCATTGGAACCATAAGTTCACTTGAATCGTATTTCATTCGCCCATTTGCCGCGATTTCTGTGCTCTCCTCTGCGATTCTCTCTTTGTGTGAGCGTTCCCCCGCACACGCGTTCGCCCCGATACCCACACTGCGGGTAATTTACCGCCCGCTTGGCTCGCCGCGGGCGGCGAGAAATGCGGGGCGGCGGCGCTGGAGAGTGAGGGGCGCTGGAGGGTGAGGGGCGGCGGGGGCGGGGACGGCGGGGGAGGGCGGGGTGGCAAGGGCGAGGAAGGAGTGGAGAAAACAAAGGCTGGAAGCTCACATGTTAAGGTGCCATCAAGGATGGAGTATCAATTGATGAAAGTCCAGTGATTCGTTTCTACCATTGCCATGGCTAATGTTTCGAAAGTGCCTACATGTGTAGAAGATACTGAGATACTCTGCAGCCCAGAGGTTTTAATAATTAGGAATAATGCCATAATGTGATAAGTGTTGTCTCCCACGTAGCCTTCTCTATTATTCAGTTGTGTATAAAAGATAAAGAAAATAAGCTTTAATGGTATCGATAAAGACCGGTTCCGAAATGCAGGTAACTCTACAGTAAACTAAATAATAAAAGTTTTGTTACTACCGATGATTAGTCTTTCTACTTCTCATGCTTACCAGAACTTTGAAAATCCGTAATCACCCATCTGAATCTCTCGGCATATCATCACGCTATTACAATTTCTAGCGTGCAATTAAAATAATTAGAGATCATATTAGCATTAGGTAACTTACCATTAACACGCAAGTAGCAAACATTGGACATGAATTTTACCAATAAAAGATTTAAGCATAAGATTATTCATTCGAGATAAAGATACATTGTAAATTTGGACCATTTACTCCGTAAAATGCACCACTATTCGAAAATACAAACAAGTGATTCGATAGCGCAAAAAATCGTGCTCCAACTGTGACACATTTGACTGACAAAGGACAAACTTTCCCGAATTTCCCTCAGGTTTATTGATAAAAAGAAATGCATAATTTTTACGAACTAAAATCCAGACGCAAACTTATGAATTTAAACGCAGAATATTACGAAGTAATTCGAGGGGAACATCTTAACCCTACCTTATAGAGATAATATCAAGATCGCTAACTCGAGTAATATTACATAGCAAATATTTGCCACGACCATAAGCTCCGATTCGAAATCTTAGACAGCAGAGCGCGAGTGAAGGAATCACGATGGGAAAGGCAATTGACAGCTCTAGGGTCAATGTTAATACGATGCAATGTTGGGTTACTCTTCGGAGTTCTGAGAGGGAAGACACGCGGCGGAACGAAAAAGGGCGGGGCAGAATACGTGGGGGGTGAAGCGCTTGGAGCAGGGTAGAGAAGAGAAGAGAATGAAACTAGTATGAATGATGTGTGAATGTAGAAAAATAATAATAATAATAATAATAATAATAATAATAATAACAACAATTTACAATCAATACAAAATACATCTTACGTAGAATATATAAAATATAATTACAAAAATGATTTTAGTGTAAGTTAGTAATGCCAAAGTGCAATTACGATAACTTTAGGTCTAGATTGTAAATTAGTTATAAGAAAAAGCCCCGCCTGTAGCTGCTTAAGCCGCAAGGCAGCAGCATAATATAAAAACATTCATAGATAATAAATTCCCCTTCTTCACAGGGTTACTGTGGAGGGGACAAAAAAAAGGTGGAGAAGAGCGGGGGAGAGGGTGGCGTGTTGCGGATTGGGACGGAGCGAGGAAGAGGTTGACTGGTTAATGACTCCGTGAGCGTCAACGGCTAAGGTCGCTCACGTCGTAAGTGCAGTGCAAGCTTTTTATCGCGAGAGGTAGCTGTGATCTTCCTCGCTTGGAAAGCGATATCCGGCGCCGACCTACACGTCGGATAACGGTTTCTTTCTTCTTTCTTTCCCTAACCAGGTATCTCCTACTAGCGGGGCACCGCCCCAGTCGGGACAAGCTCCAAGCTCCCGACCGGTCTCCCGACATGTGTAGTAGTATAGTGCATGCGAGTTGAAGGAAAGTCCGTGCGCGGTCCTTGGGCCCTTTGTTAGGGTACTGCTCCGGCATTCGCCTGGTGTTGATCGGAGAAACCACGAAAGCGACGATTGGGCAGAAAGGAAAGAGTGGGACGTGTTGGGGAAACGGGTCGAGGACTCAAGTAGAAGTCGGGTAGAGCAGAGAATACGGGGGCTGAGAGGAGCAAAAGGGGTGTGTGGAGGGAAGAGACGAGGAGGATAGGGCTGGAGAGGAATCGCCGGGGTGAAGATGGGCGGAGCGGGGAGTTAGCGGGGGGGGGGCGGGGAGCGGCGGATTCGGGGGTGGCAATATCGGCAGCGCGCCGGTGAGGTGGCGGCAGCGGCGGCGGCTCGTCCTTCGCAGCCGCCTCTTAAGCCCGCCTGATATCGAGCTCCAGCAGCCTTCTCCGATACCGGCGCGACGCACCAGCCGCCCCCGCCCCCTCCCCTTCTCCCCGCGGCGAAGAGCAGAGCGCCGCCGATAAGACTTCGAATCCGGGCGCAGACATCCTGTAAGGCGCGCCGCCACCCGATACGCGCGACAGCCAGGGGATAATGAAACGTCGCCGGAGAGTGTCGTTTGCTGCAGCAGAAGCTGCGAGAAACTAACGAGTCTTAACCCTCTCAGGCTAACACACAACACAGGAACAGACTTTCATTTTATCACAGATGTTTCAGCGACTTAAGTTTGACAGCAACTATGTCAACTCGTTATGTCCCTGGATATCTTCAATAAAACGATGCAGGTTACAATTTCGTGCGTTTACGAAAACTTGTTACATTTTCGTGTATCGGGAGTAATTGAAAAAAAAATACAAGTGGTATATTAAGCTGTAGCATCCTAGCGGTAGTAGCATGACAGCCTCGAAGTGATAGAGACTTAGTCAACCTCGAAGTAATAATGACACTTTAGTGACGTGATAAGCGCGATGTGTACTGCGGGAACAGGGACGCCAAGAGTGGAAGTGTGGTGAATGTGTATGTATGTGTTTGTGAGAGTGTATGTAATAAGTCATTTTCACGCAAAAAAAAAACTATAATGCAAAAGATAAAGATCCACCACATTATGCTTGCCCACCATTTCGAGGGTTGATCGGTCTGCCCACCTTAAGAGGATCTTCATGCGGTTTTGTTTCCGTGAAAGCGATTTCCAAAAATTTGTATGTTACTCGTACGCCAAGAATAAAATCGTTAATTCGAACACCACAACTTTGTGTTTACCTGTAATACACAAAAATAGATATGCACGGTAATGTGGGTGTGTGAGCATTTGTGCGTTTGTCTCACAAAACCTTTCAACCATTGCTCTCAAATTCTGCACGAGCACTTCTGATAAGCCCCTCAACAACATCGAGAAAGGGGTGCAATTCCAAAAATGTTACTTACAAATGGGTTACACAACAAAACGTTATTAGAATGTCACAACAGGGAATCTACCTAGATTAGATGTACGAGAGGGAGAAGTGAAAAAGGGCGTGTGAGGTGAGGCAGGCAAAGCATGTGGATCGACACGGGACTGCTTAGCAGATGTTGGTGATAAATACCCGGGCAGCGCTGAGCAATCAGCTAGCAAATAATTGCTTTCGGTCGTCTGCTGCTGCTAATCTTATACGATCCAGCGGCATAAACACAGAAATAGAAGCATCCACCCTGTCAATGCAATAGCCAACGGTCAGAAGCATTTTTTTTAAAACTTGTACATGTGTATCGTATTCTTATATTCGATCACGAATCGTGATACACTGAGGCAAGATTAATTCACATTCACTGACCTGGAAATTATTTACGACTTCAGCTTCCACTTTTTCCCTAATTAAATTTTTCTCGTTCTTTCGATACTGCTACAACTCGAGTGAGCCATGTCGTGGGTTTAAGTCGAGTCGCTGCGAAGAAACGGCGCTGATCGAAGGCAGCGCGCGCTTCCGGGAACCCCGCCCGCGCCCCTTGCTTCCCAGAAGGCGCCGCCCGCGCGCGCGCGAGGAGTCACGCAGAGCACGCACGGGGGACGGGTCGGGTCAGAACGGAGGTGAATTCTAGCGGCCGGCTGCTCCGGTCGGTAAATATCCCAGGTTTCTCCGATCAACACCATACGAATACCGGAGCAGTGCCCTAACAAACGGGCCACGGATCGCGCGTGATATTTCCTTCCCCCTTCCTTGTATCCTCATCCTTTACACACATTAACATGCACTACACTACCACACATGCCGGAAGACCGCTCGGGAGCTTACAGCTTGTCCCGCCTGAGGCGTTGCCCCGCTGGTGGGAGATACCTGGCCGGCGAAAGGTCCTAGTGTTCAAGTCCCGACGGAGGCAGGATTTTCTACTGAAGCACGATAGCTAGGTCGAATTCAGTCGCCGTCTGCAGGAGAATTCTAGCGGCCGGCTGCTTTGGTCGGTAGATTTCCGAGGTTTCTCCGATCAACATCAGGCGAATGCCGGAGCAGTACCCTAACAAAGGGGCCACGGACCGCGCGCGATCGATCGTTCCTTCCCGTTCCTTGTCTTTCCTCGTTCCTTATACGCCGACACTCACATATACTATACTTCCACACTAGTCACGAGACCAGTCGGGAGCTTATAGCTTGTTCCGTTTGGGACGGCGCCATCCTGGTGAGGTACCTGGTGGGGGAAAACTCCTTTAGCCGACGTAGGTCGGCGCCAGATCTCGTCAACCAGCGGGGGATCACCGTCATCTCCCGTGATAAAAACATGCACTGCACTTACTGGACTAAACACTTTAGCAGTTGATGCGCCTGGAATTACTAATCAATCAACGGAGTTTGGAATCTTCGGGGAGAGTAACGTGTAATGCTTTGTATCAGTAAAAAACTTCAGTGAGGTGGGGGTGAGGCAGTCAATGACGAAACAAGGCGGAGTCTTTCTTCTATCTTTGATTAGGTAAGGGGTTGCTCTTTCATCATTTAGAACTTGTATTATTAGAACACTTCTTACATAACCGCTTCATTTTTCAATATTTATCGGGTGTTTACAAAATAACTCGTAAATGTCCGTCGACATGCGTAATCACTTCGAGGAAATTCCGGTATTCTCTAACAGACAAGGCCTGTTCATAAATTCATCGCAATCTTATTTTAGTACTCGTATCAGTCGGTGAACAAACATTTGAAGAACAGTTACAGAATAAGTTGTGCATTCTGTGGAAAATAGTGAAATTGAACTTGTTCTACAAAAACGAAAAGTCATCTGTGTCCCCGCGAAAAGGTTCAACATAGGTACATACCTTTGCCTTACCAATCAAACGAAAACATTTTAACACTCACTTACACCAAATTATTGCAATATTTTGCTAAGAGTATGAAGAATATTTAACATTTTTCTTGAAGCATTTGGCAATGTACAGTCGGAGCCGAAGTTGTCCAGCCAGTCACCCAGCCCCATTGGTGTTCCCCGGGTACCGGAATAACGACTGTCAACGTCAATAAGCTGATAGCAGCAAATGACGTACGACACAGAAATACGAAAGCGTCCTATAAAGAAGAGATAACGTTTCTTGGAATAAGAAGCCACACACGCCAGCATTACCTATTAACTCATTCGTTTCGATTGTTCGTAACGGACGGCGGACTGTTAAATCATTAAAAGACGCCAGCTCGTAAAAGCAGCTTTTCGCTCCTCTGTTAGTTTGCGTACAGTCTATACAACAACACAGTATTACGAAAAGTACGAAGTTTAAGGGATCGCTTCCCCTAGAGGGCTCTGCAGTCGATGATCACTGCCGCTTTCATCGCCGTCGCACGTTTCTCTCTGGGCTCGCCGGGCTAAGCGAACGCTTTCCGATTGCTTCAGGAATGCACAAGAACGGTGACGACGGTCTAAGCGAGAATGGGTAGACGAGTATCTTTTCTAAAGTGTTTCGATCTTAATGTATTGCCCACACTCAAGCTATGTGGAACCACGTAAAATGTTTAGTCTATCAGGGTCCCCGGCGATTCTACGCGCTAAAGGTTCCTTCAGCCTCATTTGGCCGCTGACGGCACAATTAAATTTCCCGATAGTTCAGCACCCAGTGCGGTTCGAATTGGCGCGCGGATAGATTGAGATACCGTCTTAGAGAGTGCGGCATCAAGCCGCAATTGATGCATTAAATGAGCGCTAGCGCCCCTCGAGAAGGAAATAACAATATAATGAAAGCCGGACCATGTTCTAGGATTTATGTTACGTTATATGTTATTCCAAATGAAACGCTCATAATGAGAAATAAGCCTGAGGCCAAATGTGATTTATTTAAAATGTAGAGAAAGTGGTCTGCAATGAACAATTTTGAAAGAACAATCCTATTTTAGCATTATTCATTTTTTTAATAAATATCTGTTGTACGTAAAAACGATGATTGTTAATTGGTAAAGGATGGTTACACTAATTCCTTAATGGGATCCTGACGTTATTGGTATAATGACAATATACTAATAGTTTGAAGTGCAGAAAATACAAGAAGATGTGGTAAAGATTTCCATGAGCAAAATTGTTATGAATTTAGTAGTAATAAATGATGGGTTATGGAGATTTTACTAGCCTTGTTTTTACGCCATAGGTTTGCTTCAACATTGTCTCAACGACTCATAATTAATGTTATCTGCAAAACGTGCGTCCTTGTCCGTGGCATTACTGAGATTGTACGTGACCTTTTCTCGGAAAGGAAGCAATGGCATATCTCGCGAAAAAAGAGCACAACAAACAATTTCTCCGAGGACGGCGGGGAAAACACACCACGCGGGAAACAGCGGAGGCAGAAGCGAAGCCAGAAGCTGCGTCGAAAAGCGTGGAAGAAGAACGCACGCGATGTAGTACGTGTAAGGTGTCGATGCAAACAGCGTTGCGCAAGACGAAAAAAAAAAATCGCGTAAGATAAACAAATGCCTCCCCGCACGCGCGCGAGATCAGGCGGCGGGAACAGCGCACACGCAGCCAGCGGGGCGGCAGATAACGGATGGGATCAATAGCCGAGGCACACACCGCCCCAGCCGCCTCCGCGAGACGCCTTGCCAGGCTAGCACAAAAGGGAGGATCATTACTCACATCAATATTTTTACAAACAGGGTGGAGGTGTGCGGTTATTTTATACAGATGCAAATGGTGATACTACCCAGGATAAAACACTAGCATAAATCCTTGTATGTTTGTCTTTGGTGACAGAGAAATTGTTTTATAAAGAAAAGAAACCCGGGAGAGGTGGTTGAGGTCATTAACTGATGTCACTTAAGGGCTTCTGATCGGGATGTCCTAGGGTTCGAGTACCGAATTTGGTTGGATTTTCTACACCAGCTAGACACCTAGGTCGATTTCAGCCGTTTTTGAAGGAGAATTCTGGTGACCGGACACTCTGAGCGAGAGTTTTTCGTGATTTCTCCGATCTCCACCAGGTGAATGCCGGAGCAGTACCTTAACAAACAGGCCACTGACCGCACACGATCTTTCCCTCCCATTCCTTGCCGTATCCTACCCCTGACTTACAATTACTACACAATCCCACATACTGGCAGAGCGGTCTGGATATTAGAGCTTGTATCGGCTGGTGCGGTGCCCTGCCGGTGGGAGATACCTGATTGGGGAAAACCGACAGTAGATTGGCGCCGGATCTCAGCATCCAGCGGGAGAAGATCACAGCCACATCCCGAGATAAAAATATGCACTATACTTACGGGTCAAATGACCTTAGCAGTTAACGCGCCCTGAATCACCAATCAAATCAATAAAGCAATCAGAAAAGAAAAAAACGTAATGTGAGAAATAGTAGAAAATACAATTCCCAATTTCTTGATTTCTTTATCTGTATCTGCCTAGCAATCGTACATTGTAGTGAATTACGAGAAAATTTCAAAATGGAGATAATGCAGAATACTATATGAAACAGTACATTATGCCTTAATACAAAAGATTGAAACAATATCATAAATTTGAATGAGGTTCTAAGGAAAAGCCATTGGCCTATTAGATCAACAACCTACGTTTTAAGCAAAGGAAATCTAGAAATCTACATCAGAGAAACGTTAACGCAAGCACTAGATTATTCTATTTGTAACTTCAGTTAGCTGTGTCGAGTCCCTAACGGATCGCGCGGACTGCCCTTTATCTCGTGGACATGCTTTGTGAACGTGTTCCATTACCCCGACCCTAGTATCAGCCATGCCGCTTTCCATTCCGTCAAGTTCAATATACAGGGACTTGCCTTCGCGCATATCTCATTATATCAAGAATCTCGTTAGGTCGCACTTCGTCATTACGCCACAGTAGCCCACAGTCCTGGTCCTAATCTCCTCTAATCCCCTTTGCTCACGTCACAAGAGCTCACGGCGCCAGTTACCACAACAGAGCTCAGCGCATCAAGTGCCAGACATCAATTTAGAATCAACTTGAGAGAGGCACAACTTATCAATACCCCACCAAAGGATAGTTAAATGTATGATCACAACGGATTCGTATCTAGAAGAATTACAAATATACTATTGATGTCAAACTCTTTAAGAAAAGGTTATCAGACAGTTGATTTGAATGCCAAATTATGTTACATTTCGGAGAACCAGAATCCTACTTCCCCTAATCATACACTAATAAAGAAAACCGAGAGAAAACAATTTTCGCTCATGTAAATTAACTACGAGCTTAGGATACTTATCTCCAATAACAAAACTCTTATAACTTGTAATAGTTTTTGATTCCCTCATTTCTTTTTTCATAATCCACAGCTTCACAAATTCTGATTGCTAGTTTCTATTATGATTTATTCGAATTTTATCAAACAACGGTTACCAATTGGTATGGTAGTTATCTCCACTGGTATTCATCAGCGTGATCGAAATAACGTAGTCGATTTGCAATACATATAAAACAACTTCGAGTAAGATGTGATACCAATCGCAAATAGCTTTTCATCAAAATATGAGTAAAAAATAATCATTTTTTCTGAAGTAACCCTTCCAACTATCTCTCAACACTCCATGAAATTGGTACTAAAGAGGAAAATAAACTGGATGAGTTAACATACGTAAGAAATTTGCCATAGATGGAGTCGTAGGCTCGAGGGTGAATTTTCAAGTTCGTCTTAAGTATCTGGGCAAGTCCACCCAGAAACTGCTTTCAGTGTTTGCGTCGGTCATTTCCTGGAATCCTTCAATAAATTACATTCGAAAGTCGATGCAATACCTTTAACAATAGTCCACGATCTGCGCGTTGCATTATAACTCCACTCCCATTCGGCCCCCCATCCGTTTTAACCCACTCCCACCCTTCCCAACCCACCCACTCCCACCCTTCCCAACCCACCCACTCCCACCCTTCCCAACCCACCCACTCCCACCCTTCCCAACCCACCCACTCCCACCCTTCCCAACCCACCCACTCCCACCCTTCCCAACCCACCCACTCCCACCCTTCCCAACCCACCCACTCCCACACTTCCCAACCCACCCACTCCCACACTTCCCAACCCACCCACTCCCACACTTCCCAACCCACCCACTCCCACACTTCCCAACCCACTCCCACACTTCCTAACCCACTCCCACACTTCCTAACCCACTCCCACACTTCCTAACCCACTCCCACACTTCCTAACCCACTCCCACACTTCCTAACCCACTCTCATCTTCAAGGTATGGTGATGAGCAGATTCCAATCATTTCATTATGGTCCTTTCTTCAAGATTTAAAACATCGGCAGAATTGCGAAGTTCACTGTCAGACCAAACCTCACGCAGGACTGTGAGAAGAAGACGAGGACAGCTCGACGTCATCCACTTTTCCAGCAGCAGAAGACGGCAGGGAATTTCCCGCGCGCCTGCCGAAGGCACTACTCCCAACAGCGGAATGCGGCGTCCCCAGCCGTCTGTCGCCGGCGCCGACGGCGGCCGACAGCCGAGCCGACAGCCCGGGCGCCGAGCAGGCGCCGCCGGGAACCCCCCGGAGTTCGACTCTTGTCTCCGCTGGCATCCCTCGGCGCAGCGAAAGCGGATGCCCCATCGCCCCACAGCCGCTGCAACGCGTCGCGTTCGGGAGCAACAGGAGCGGAGATAACAAACAGCGCACCCGAGGGACGTCGCGGGGCGGGGGTAAGTGGGGGGAGGGCGGGGAAGCGAAGACCGGAATACAGGAGTGGTGGGGTCTGGAACCGCACGGAACGTGACAACGTGCAAAGAGAAGATGAAATGTACAACAAAGGAAGGAACACGATAGAAGAGGGACAGAAGACCGGATGTGGTGGAGTGGTAAAAGGGTGACGATGGCCGAATGAGTGGTTCCCTGGGACGGTCCGTGGATGCGAGAAGAGCGGTGGGATGACGACCGGGCCCCAGCGTAGCGGCGCGGCGAGAGGCGAGGGTGCGAGCGGCGGAGGTGGCAGAAGCCAAGTGGTATTTGTGTTGGAAGCCAAGTGGTAGTAGTGAGGGTGCAAGGGGGCGCGAAATCGGCGCTGAGGCGAGCGGGCCGCCGGGGACGAGGCGGGCGCAACGCAATGGCGGCCCGAGACATCTGGAAGCGGCGAGGGTGCGTGAGGAAGCTGCGGGAGAGCAGGGGGCGGCAGTAGTGCATTGACGGGCCGCGGAAGGGGGGTGGCAGCGCGGGGGAGGCGGGAAGCGGAGGTGGGAGAGCCCTGGGGTGTCTGAAGGCTGTATCGTTTCGGCAGCCCCAGAGGGCAACAAGAGATGCTTCTGAGAGCTTGGATAGCTGCGAGGGAAATAGGCGCCTGAGTCACGGTAAGGAGTCGAGAGGAATACATGCGATGATGACGCAAAATAGCAAGAGCCTCAGTTTTCAGCAGAAAAGAAGAAGCCGTGGCACGTATCACTAACGAACTACAATACGGGCCGCGGGTGTAAACCTATGCTTCGATTTATTTAGTGTCCTTCGGCAGTTCATTCGCTACTGTGGTGTAAGCCAATCGGGAACTTTTACGTCATCATTGTGACGTTACTGTAGTGAAGTTTAAGCTCCTGATTGGATGACACACTAACAACTGACGATCTGTCAAAGGTCATCCTTCACAGTTATTCTGAAAAGCCATCTGTGTAAAGCACTGGGAGGTTCCGGTAAGACGGCGAAAGTGGCGTCGCTACTTTCTACGTCCCTGGACATCCCTATAGCACACAAAGTAGAAATATCCTACGATTTGAAGTGATGAGGCAAAGTGTCCTTGACAAGCTCCAGAAATGAATCGTAGAACTAACTTAGGATTTAGCTTTCTTGCGTATCAAAATCTCCATTTTGGCGCATAACAATTCATTCCTTCCGAGCCGCTAAAATTTTACGTGAATCGCCTAATACTCTACAATCATGTTATCAGCGGGACTTTATATATTTCAAGAATGTAAAGAAAAGTTATAACTTATGCCAATCAGTACCTGCGCACTCCTAATATTAAATGTGTGGCCTATTCCAATTGCACTAACTAACCTCCACGAGCGAAACAAATAACCAATAAAAACGTGATATGCGTTTTCTCTCCTCTCCATTCTTTGTTGTTTTCTACGCAAGATAGTACATACATTACACCAATTATTAACGAATTTACATAAAAGTAGAGACTAGAGAGGATATGACAGTTACCTCAGGACACTGACAACGATGTGAAATGATGCCACAGCCCAATGACTCGAAGCAATACAATCATTATTGAAAATAATGCATTTTATTGATGTTACCGCAGGGCCAAGAAAATTATATACGGTTCAAACGAGACATGTTCAGTCCATGGTTTCCATTAATAGTATACGTTTATGTGTTGAAATGTATCTGCCAAGCAAGTACCACAACCATATTCATTTAATAGCAGGGCCAAAGTAATTTGACAATGTAATGTTTCATGACATGTAGTTATAACTTATTGTTTTTAATATCCAACATGTTACAATCGTATCATTCTCAATACATTTCTATTAGAACATATTTTACGCACAATTAATGTAGGAAAATCAACGTATTTATTTGTTGGGAAAATCGCCGAAAATCAGATGTCCGTGCTAATGAAATATGATTTACGGTTACTGCCTGTTCGATAGAATGTATTCTTAGAATATTATTAATAACTGTTCTGTTTTGTTGAACACCTTCCAACAGCATTTTGTAGGCCAAACGGACCCTCACATTGGCAAAGCTTCCGTTATTTTTTCAAAGCAGTGCGTCAGATTTGTAAATTGATATTTCAGTTACCCCGTCATCCACTCAATACCTTCATTACCTTTGCTTCCAGTGTGAAGTATAAGCGGATTTCAGGATAATCCTAATGCACAAAAAATGCGCGCTGATCGAAGCCGGTATAATGGCATGAGTTGACACTGAAATCGTCCGACTCCCACGGATATATTATAACTCGCACTAGATACTTGTAACGCTTCACTACACTTTCCCAATAGATTCAGTAGCCAACAGGTACGCGGCCTCCAAATACTGCCACATTGGGAAACAAATCCAATAAGAATTTCACTCAAATAGGGGAAAAATAAGAGAAAACTCTAGGTATTTCCACAAACATAAATTCTCATCCTTGCTATTCAATCTTCTACGTATTTGGTAATCCCTTACTGACTAAAGTACAAACAAATCTATGAACACGTCTTCCATTACTGAACAAACAGAAATTTACATTTTCCGCTCTTACAAACGTTTCAAGTAGACCATTGAGGTCTACATTACGAATTGTCCAGCAAAATATACGTTTTAAACAGAAATTATTTCAGGCTACGGACCTACTTGGCGGGCGGAGAGTGCTAGCAGGTGGCCGCCAGCACCGTACACATAGTGACAATTAGCGATGCCTCGAAGCCACTAATACGTTCGCCTCCATCGCCACTAAGTGACTGTTGCTGATGACACAGGCAGGTTTGGTGGTTATGTGGAGGAACCTTTCTGTCAATGGTGCTGAAGAAGTGGAGAGGTGATGGCGGGCTTTGCTCGGAAAGACGAGGGACAGAGTCGCCATTTAACTCAGAAATGGAAGAGGTGACAGTCTGAGTCATTGTTAAAGTGAATCGACCTATCCATCATTTAGTGCTCCACTGGATGCACATATTTCGACGGAGCAATGAGATGATTGCTTGCAATCAGCTTACAGCGAGCTGCGATGTTTCTAAGAACAAACGACTTCAAACTTTGCGAACATAGTGATGTATAAAATTAATAAGAATGTTCTTCCTTTAGTACTATGCTTATGTCATATAACAAACTCCACCCACTTAGGATTTTCGAGTAAAATCGGAAGTGATCAGATTTCTTTGAAAATAATAATTTCAAATGGATAATTTTGGCCTTCTTTACCAAAACCTTTATTTCTACTTTAAATTGTAAATTATAAATTGATATGCTAATTGTGTTCTTTCTTGTTTTCAAGTCTCTTGACAGACCAACATGTTTAGCAATATCTGGGTTGAATGCACCTTCAAGCTTTATTAAATTAATAATGAAATATAATATAATTACTATTGCCGCATGATGTCCATTCGCACTAGTTTTACCTATATCAATGTATCACATTGTTATAGGAAAATCAGAAGTTGTGGGCCAGAGAAGTCACAGTTATTCTAAATTATTTAAAACTTGTCTTTTTGTTATTTAAGATCATATCAACTTATCGGTCATTAGCGACCACTATTGCCTGTAACGGTACGGTAACTGCGAGGATGACACGATATGATGATGATGATGATAGAGGGTGAAAGGACGAACACAATACACCCATGCCCGAGGCGGGACTCGAAACCGCGATCCTTCGGTCCGAGATCGCTACGGCACTACTGCCTTAACGATCTCGGCCATCGGATCAGCATTTAAACCTTCGTAATTACAGCAACTTGATAGAGGATACTCCTACGTTCGTTTCGCTGTTAAGCCTCGCTTTGTCATAAGTCATGATCTTTGTCAAGATCATTACTACGTTTCGAAGAACAATGCCTTTCCGTTTCAGAAAATCAGTTTATCTTCTTGGCAGTTGCTTTTCTCTGTTCAATTTTCACCTTTATTATGAGTGTTTACATACTCTAATATTACGACCCAAGTCCTTTTCGGCAATCTAATTCAAGAGTGTGGACATGTGCCTTTCCGCAGTCAACTTAATCTGTTCTGTAAAGCGCTATCTACCGCTGGACTATCGCTACAAAACAGCGTGGCTTCATTAATTAATATTACAGCATTTTACATAGAAGACAATTTTGTAAAACACCATCAACAGTATAAAACCCGTAAATATGATGTACTGGCAATTTGTATAGACAAGACAGACGACAGGGCGATGCCGACTCCGCCCACGCTGGAACTCCGCCGGGCGTCGCGGCGGTTTAATTATATTCGAAAACGTACTGCAGCTTTGGCTGTGGCGGGGCGATGACGATGGCGATAGTCAAATGTAAATGACAATAACAATGGCGGTGGCGATAACAACGGTGTAAGTGAAAACAATGAAGAGGGCGACGTCGATGGCAATGGCAATTGCAATTGTAATTGCGACGGCAACGGGGATTTGACCGGGGGGAGGGGGTTGGCGCGATGGGGTCGAGGTGTCTGAAGTTGGCAGTGACGTCGGCGGTGGCTGTGAGAGTGCACAGGGCGATGGCGCTAGCGGAACAGAGGTGGTAGTGGCAACGGCAGGGGCGCAACTGACAGCAGTGTGTGTGTGTGTATGTGTGTGTGTGGGGGGGAGGGACGTTGTGGTCAGCACTAGGATCTGCAGCGACTACGACGTCGAGCGTTGTGCGGCGGTGGGGATTCGGAGGGGTTTGGAAGGGAAGGAGTCGTAGCTGGTAAGAAGGGAAGGCGCACGCGCCAACCGCTGCCAGCGAACAGGGCCATTAGCATATTCTGGTCGACCCACGCCTGCGCGCTGGATTTATCGCTACATTACCCGCAGGAAATAGTCCGCAATGCGAGCATTTGGGGCGGGCTCTGCACTGAATGCGGGGCGAAGGGTCAATTTTTACTTTTCGAAATATTTAACAATTAAAACAATGCTGAGCGATTTTAAACAGTATTATTTATACGTAACGTCTGTTTATGCCGATGATACTGTGCGCTATTATGTGTACATTACGAGTTCATTCAGGCGTTAGAAAATAATGATTCAATGGGAGCTTTACATTCCGTGTTGTGTTTATAAATTTATGTTTATATATGCCATTCAATGATTCATGTTAAATAAATTAAATAGAAGAAATTTATATTTTACTGCTCTATTCATAAAATATTCAGGTTATTCTGAAGATCTTACATAATTGATTTAATCCATATCTTTCTTAGATGAATCCTATAACGGTTAACAATAATATTCCGATTCAAGAATTTTGACCAGAATAACAGAAAACAACGGGCGTCAAATGCCTGTTTTATTACTTCCGAATGTAATATGCAAACCGAGATCAAAGTCGATTTCAGGACTGTTTCACATTTATGCACATCCGCCTAGATAAAAATGCGCTGTATATACATATAACGTATACATTTGCATAATTGGCCGATCATTCAAAGGACGCAGATCGAGCTACCATGGGAAGCATGGAGGTTGCCACCTTCTGACCGTGGTCTAGAAGGACAAACTAAAACACAACATACGTATGGAAAATCAAAATACACCACAATCATTGAAATCTGTTAGTTACCTTAATATTTTATAATATAACTATATTTCTAATACAGAGTTGTCGATATCATGAACAAAAGAAAGAAAGTAAAGAAAGAAAAGAAAGCGATATTAGGTAGCTGAATGTATTTAATTGCAGGCAAATGCTCTAAAAGAAGTAACAAGAATTATATTTAGAATTGACCAGAATAACCAAGCCGTTTATGGCAAAATAACCAATGTTTGAAAAACCAAGAGCCGAGCAATGCATGGACAATACACAATTGAAATTTGGCGAGGAGTAGAATTATGATTCTCTGACGGAAGATATTTTTAAAAGCTGCTTTAAAACGATAAATAAAATGTCGTCGAAGCCTATATCAACTTGCTTGAATTTCATTGAAAACATCCCACCATCATATCATCGCATCGCATCATATTCGTCGATTCTTACAATGGCAATCAAGTCCTCTGTGCCACGGCGTTGCCTACTCGCCCGGCGGGCTGGGAGGCGAGAGAACGGGAGCGCCGCGCCGGCGGCGAGGGCTGGCCGTCAGGCGGATGGTAATTTCCAGGAAGCTTAGAAGGGCTGCGGTGCCAGAGCCCGCGCGACCGACGTGACAAGCATCACGTGCCCGTCAAAGCCCCAACTAATCCAGGGCGGCAACGCCACGCGCCGCCGGTGAGAGCGCGTTCTACGACGGCAGCGACCTGCCTTGGTCTACACACTACTCTCCGCTCTTACCGTTCCGCACCTGGCTCCCTGCTATTATAGGCTCGTCTCTTGGATTTGCCCCTTGGATTTGCCCCTTGGATTTGCCCCTTGGATTTGCCCCTTGGATTTGCCCCTTGGATTTGCCCCTTGGATTTGCCCCTTGGATTTGCCCCTTGGATTTGCCCCTTGGATTTGCCCCTTGGATTTGCCCCTTGGATTTGCCCCTTGGATTTGCCCCTTGGATTTGCCCCTTGGATTTGCCCCTTGGATTTGCCCCTTGGATTTGCCCCTTGGATTTGCCCCTTGGATTTGCCCCTTGGATTTGCCCCTTGGATTTGCCCCTTGGATTTGCCCCTTGGATTTGCCCCTTGGATTTGCCCCTTGGATTTGCCCCTTGGATTTGCCCCTTGGATTTGCCCCTTGGATTTGCCCCTTGGATTTGCCCCTTGGATTTGCCCCTTGGCCTCCCTCACGACCCGACCCTCCGCTCGTCCCTAGCCCCGTCAGCAGATCCTTCCTTCGTTCCATCCCTAGGCCCCCTCCCTAGGTACGTCTCTCATTCCCACGATCCCTCCATAGGCCCGTCTCTTTTACCGATCCAAGGCTCGATCCCTCGGCCCCTCGGTCACTCCGCTTCTCGTCGCTTTCCGAGTCTCGTTTCTCGCCCATCTCCTCTTCCTTCCCCACATTCCGTGCCTCGCTTTGCGCCCCGCCTCTCCAGCACACACCCCTCCCCGGCCTACTCTCCCACTCCGGCGCATCCCGGTTCGCCGTGTATATCGCCGAGTCCGCTACCGGCCTGCCTCCCACCTAACCGCACCGCCATGCCACGCTAGTCATGAGTCTTCCCAATAGAATGACACGAAAGGTTCGTAACACCGACATACTGCCCTTTCGTTTCGCACGGATTCATGGCACGATTGTGTCGTCTTGGTCTCGCCCGTCGTATCATCATTTCCAACATACATTCTTCTGATTTCATTTGAACGGACTGATTTTGTCCCGTTCGATCACGGTTCAGCCCATACACGTCTACTTTGAATCACACATGTTCATCTCGTTTCATTCCCTGGAGTTTTTTTGTCTGTCTACTCATACTTTATACAATCCCACTGAATTTGATCCAGGAAGTACACCTCGCATCTTCTAATACCATTCACATCAAACGCAACATACTAGCTCTCATCTTTCTATTTACTTTCTTTAATTGGAATCCGATGACTAATTCTTGGATAAAAGGTTCGAATATTTGGAATTTATTGAGATGATATAGGAAATGTTTCGAAAGTCATGGTGAAATATGGTCTCCACACTGTATTCATCTGTATTTCCGATTGTTTCACGAGAAATTTATGTTCTTTCGAATTCCTGAGTTTTGACTTAAATGCAAGGCAATAATAAATGGTATGGTAAATTTGCATTGGAGCTACTTCAGAAATCGAACCAACTTGCTTTAACAAACATACGCTACCTTACCGTAAACTGGAATTTGGTGAAACAGTACTCATAATGCATGTACTCACCTGAAACAAAGAAAAGAAATATTAATTTTAAGTTAATACGATAGAAAAAATTCAAGTAACCATGATGCATGTCTGCAATTAATGCACTCATCTGCAGATAATCGAATATATTTAAAAACGTTATGACACTAAGATATAAAAAATATTGAATAAGTATGCACCAAATATTAATCTTTTGATGCTCAGACCATTGGATAAAATGTGCAATTTTTTATATTCTACGGACAGATGTAAATAGTTCTGGGCTTTAAACTCGTTTGAAGCATACATTTCAAGCAGGTAGAAATGAAAAAAATGTATTTCATCATTAGAATTTATTGACGTAAAAACAAACGAGTTTACTTTGTATTTGTCAAACATTATACGGAATCCACTACTGCGAATCCATCATGGATCCAAACAATTACAGTCTAATTGTTTGAGAATCTCTCTTTCTGGGTCTAAAATTGTTTTGATAATCTCACTTTATGACAACGAACAGGCGTCACATTTTAAGTATAAATGAAATACGTTACGATTTTAAATCGTAGGTATATACGCTGGATTAGATTCGGTGTGGTACAAATGAAATGCAGAAGAAATCTGGTCGTCACGTTTTTATTCAATCGTTTTCTTTTCATCAATTACTGCGCTACCAGTTCCTCTAATCTACTATGGAAGATAAATAACTTCAAATTATGCTCGTAACAGTCATTTTAATTTCTCTTTAGCCTCCCTTTAACATCCCTTTAGCGTCATTAGAGGATAACTAAGGGATATACGATTAGAAAATACATCACAAACATTCTTTTTGTTACGTAATTTTTAGTGCCTCTTACTTCCCAAGCAATTGCTTAACTTTAAACCATCTACGTACAGAAGTTGTGCCAGAGGATGTGATGACAGAAAGTAAAAGAACTAAGAAGAAGAAGATGAAGCAGTAAAGGTCGGACAATTCATTACAAATCATCGGCATCGAAAAGCAGCGGAGGACAGGGGCAGAGAGAGAAAAAAGAAAAAGAGAGAGAGAGAGGGGGGAGGAATTATTTAAGAAAGGGAGCGTCTCCCCCAACTTCCCGAGGAGCCCTATTCACCGCTGAGAGCCACTGGCCGCGCTGTGGAAGGTAAAAGGAACACAAAAACGCGCGCTGGCGTTTGAATGACTGCGATGGAAAGGAAAAGAATGGGATGGGGCGAAGGTGGAGGGTGGAGGAAAGAAAGATTGAGAGTGTCTGAGGATTACGAGAGAACTGATGCTGCGGAACGTAAGTGATTTGACGCACCAAGAAAGAAGGCTGAAAAAAGTATGTCAATTCAGAAAATGTGATGCCGGAGAAAGAAAGGTCAGATGATTGATTGTTTAGTGATTCTGAGCACGTCAACTACCAAGGTCATTAGTCCCGTAAGCTCAGTGCATGCTTTTACTCGGCAGGTGGCGGCTATCTTTTCTCCCGCACTATGGCGAGATCCGGCGCTAACCTATCGTAGGCTAGCGGGTTTTCCCAACCAGGTATCTCCCATTGGCGGAACACCGCCCCAGCCGGGGCAAGCCCTAATCACCCGACCACTCTTCCAGCATGTGTGGTAGTGTAGTGTTTGGTGGTGTAAGTGTGAGGAAGGGGTGAGGATAGGACAAGGAAGAGGAAGGTGAGATCGCGTGCGGTTCGTGGCCCGTTTGTTAGAATAATGCACTAGCATTCGCCTGGTAGTGATAGAAGAAACCACAAAAATCTACCGATCAGAGCAACCAGTCGCTAGAATTCTCTTCCAGACAGCGACAGACTTAGACGCAGGCGGAAGGCTCATTTCCGCTTACACCGACCACCCTCTATGAACGTATAAATGCCCCAGAAGACGCGTAAAATGCGGTAAACTGTGTACAAATAAATTATGTGACAATAAATCCGATATCCCCCTCCCAAAAAAAGCATCAGATCAGAAAGTTTGTAGTTTTCTGATAACTAGGGTATTTAAAACATTTATTACTTTCTCGTACACGAACGTATTTACGAACTAATAATATGCGTAGTGTGGAGAAAATAAGGTAATGCTGCAGAAAATCAATTTCGAGATTATAACGGAAATACACGTCTTTCTGGCCGTGTTACTGATTCCTTCATTCTGGCATTATAATAGCTTCAGTTGTCACCCATTTTTCTTGAACTTCGATGTATTTTTTAAAGAAGAGGGGAAGGTTTGGTCACGTTTTCCTTGTCGATTTCTGTGCCTGCAAGACAAGCTTTCCTTCCCTGGACGTCATCGCGTCCTCATGGGTGCGCCTTCGTCACAACAGCGCGCGCTCGGCCATAAGAAACGGATGGGGGGAGGGGGCGTGGGAAGCGTCGCGCGACCGAAATAGATTTTATCTCCTGTCCCCCCTCTCGGAGATGGGCGCGCGCGCGCGACCTCGCAATAATGCTGCTGCATATGTTGGACGCGAAATATTCCCAGCGGAAACGTTCTGTGCATCTCCTGAGGTTTGAAGTGCGCTGTGGAACAAGACGTACGCTTTGTAATGAGGCGTACTAGCTTTTCTAAGAAAAGTGCGAACTGGTCGTTTTAAGATCTGAAATTCTGTATTAAGATAAGTATTTTACCTATTTTAAAATATTCATATCGAATTTTGTGTTTAAATGTTTTTGTATTGAAATAAGACTTTTATGATATTTAAAAAAATGTTTATCCCAAATTTATTCAGTTGTTTAATAGTAGGCATTTATTTTGGGATCGGTAATTGTTATTGTAAGTTATAGTTAAAATAAATGACTACAAATTACTTGCACTTCAATTTTTTCTTATTTAGGACTACAAGCAATTACTGTGGCGGCTTAACCTGCTGCCTTGTTTCTTGCTTCATCCCTTCGTTAATAAAACATTGTCGTTTTCCCATCACACCGCTCCATATCCCCTGAATGGTTACCCTTCTTATGACATAATATCACTATATTTATTGCAGCTTTTTATGCTTGAACTGTTGCTATTGTCCTGTCTTCTCTGGCATTACGCCATCTTCAGGCAGTTTAACTTCGATCGAGACGAAGGGTGCGAGAAAATGTGCCTCTGCCACATTTTATTCGTTTTTCTACCATCCCCACTCTTTCTTTTGCCATCTCTTTTTTATCCTGCGAGCGTTACGTCTAGCAAACCATCTTACAGTATCCTCTTATCACGCAATTGCTTGCCGCCTCCATTCTTCTAGTCCACTACATATCTTCTCACTTCCTTAGGAGTCCAGTCCTCGGTACCAATCACTTGAAATAAATCCACAATTCTTGTCTAAACACGTAGATGCTGACCTGTCTTGCAACTGACATCATTGCAGACGGGACTCGAACCTCTGACCGGGAAGTCCTAGGTTCGAGTCCCGACGATGGCTTGTTACTAGTGTTAGTCCGTGAATGCGGACATGAGCCTTTCGCCTGCTTCTGAAAGTTGAAGTGGTGAAAATGTGGTGACGAAAGGACCGCGGGTGGAAGACGGTCAGTTGCTTAAGGAACTGCTTCGCATCGTCTTCGAAGTGACCCGATCGATATGAGCATCCACCACTGTCGTTCCCGTCCAGACGTCATCCAATTCAGCTATTCCTCCCTCCCCCGCTGATTTTTGATCCCAGGACCTCTCGGACAATAAAAGCATCAATAACGAGCACCACTTTTTTCAAAAGAACTGTTAAAAGTATTTTTAATAATTACGTTATTTTCTGTGTGTTGTGTTCGAAGCTGGAGGCCGCTCTTCGGGCGATGACGCGCTTGCAGGCGGCCAAGAAGTCGGTGGGGAGGACAGGGAAGTGGCGGAAGGGAGGAGAGTTGGCGATAAAAACCAGACGACTGTGACGGTCGCTGATAAAGAAAGTTGCCGAAGGCGATATTCTCAGCGACTGCCGCTAGCTCTCGGCCGATGGAGCGGTGGGGACCAGGGTGTCACGGAGGAAGACGTGGGGGAGGAAACAAACGGTCTGGAAATTGTTAGGTTCAAAAGCGCGATGAAGGAGAATTGCTATATTTCTTTTCAAAGGTGGCTGTGACAAAGGGGATACCGAACAATCAAATCGACCGACCCAACTACTAAGCGGGTGTCCAAAATCTGGCTAATGTGTGGACAATCAGGGCTTTGAAGTTTCAGTTGAGGACTCATTACTACATTCGCTAACGTAGTGGCCTTCTTTCCCTGGCTCCCCTCGGCACCCCAGTCTGGAAAGTGGGAAAAGAGCAGTCGAACGAGGGCTAGACCGATCGTCTTCGCTTCCGGAGGCCGCTGCGTGAAGATCGTTCCAAAAACAACTGAACGGATCAGACGTAAGAAAAAGCGAGTAAGAAGAGAGATTTAGCCACTCCACGTTCTACGCTATGCTGCAAACTCGGTCCGCAAGTTCGCAATCCACTTGTCGTGGGTTCGCAGTCCACTTGGGGTGGGGACAGTTTTGAAGCGCGCAATTCAGTTTGGGAAAGCAACAAACTAACAAAATTAAGGTTTAAGGTTCGTTCAAAACTCATCTACGCAATAACAGAACAGACTGATATCGTTGTTCTGTTCTTCCCTCGCATCGACAACTAGACAAAATTAGTTGACAGCATTGAAATCCATAAAAAAGGGCTTAAAATATTTCAAGCAATGCACTCCTTGTAGTTAAAACAAATGGATCGCTGGAAAATTCTACAATCAATGTAAAATCAAGATAAAAATCTAAATTCAAAAATAAATGAATAGAAATTACAAAGATCTTCGATATTATATTACATTACCCTCTTCCTCACTAAATAGAAAAATTGATCGTGCCTGGTGCGTCAGAGAATGAACCTTAATATTTTAATTCTCGGAAAATTGTATTGAATACTGCTCAAAACAACAATGGTAAGAAACATTTTCTTTTCGTTTTTTCCCAAAATAATTTACTGCAATTTCTTCATTTCCAGCACAATAGTTCATTTCCGTCAAATCGATTCATTATCAAAAATAACCGAAAATATTTCATTTTCTTGTTTACAAAAACGAAAACGTTTTGCATAAAATAACTGCTCAATCGATGCCAATATATCCTACTAAGACACAACTGTGCTTACTATCATAAGCTGCTGATCGTCAAAGATTTGTATTTGCACAAAAAAGCACCTGCACACACACACACACACACACACACACACACACACACACACGCACATGCAACACGCGCGCCAACAGTATTGTCCGGTTAAAAGTTCTTGCCTCATGATGTTAAGAGGAAAAGTACTGTTATAAAAACTATGTAGCTTCAGAGTTGGCAACGGAACTCTCAGAGTGTCAAGTGCTTTTAATCGGACAATAAGGTTCCAATAATTTAGAGAACGACCCTGCTTCGCTCTCTGATATTTCGTTCCGTCCCCGCAGTGAAGTTTCAGGAGAACACATGCACATGGGGGGACGAGCGCAGTGAGCTGCCAGGGAAGGCTTCAGCAGCGCGCGGCCCTTGCGAATCGTCGGCTGGGGTGGGAGCGGGACGGACCAGCGTCCCACCTCGGCCCGCCCCGCCGCTCCCGCCGTCGTCGGCCCGCGAGGACACGGCGAGGAGGGTCGTTTCCGGAACGGCGCACACAGAAAAGCCCGGCAACTTCAAAGAAAGAGCTACGGGTCTCGAGTTGAAGGAGGAGAGAAGTAGGAGACGGAGAGGAAAGAGAGGGGAGCGCAAAGTGGGGAAAGGGTCCAGGTGGACTCGCCAGGTGCCCTCCCCCTTCTCCTCCTCCTCTGCGCCCCCCCCCCCCGCCCCGTCCTTTGGGTCGCACCCAGGGGCTCGAAAGAGCGCCGAGTTCCCGGAAGGCGCCCTCGCTTCTCGTTTGATTGCTTCGGACCGAGAGGGCGCTCTCTTAACGCAGCCCTCTCGATCCCGTCGAGAGCTACCTGCCGCGCGCCGTTGCTCACTGCCCGCCGCTCGGAACGCGACGACTCGTCGCGTTCCGAGTCGTGTCGACGACTAGTGTCTCCTTTCGGCGACCGGCGTATTCTAACAATGCATTCATTCGGCGCCATTTAGAAAATAAATGAGAGCGGATCCCGACGACGTCATGTGGTCAAAGTATAACAAATCAACCTGCTTCTCATCCTGTCCTTTAACGGGTTACAGTCAATTTTCTACTCTGTATACCTCGCAAGTTTTATCCCGAATGCATTAAGACTTCGCGATTGCTGGGAAGAGGCGTCAGTATATCGAGAGGCCTGCCAAACTACACATACAATGACATTCGTACACTTTTGTTACCAGAAATTTAAAAAAAAATAGAATTCCCGACCAGTAAGAGTATTTTCTTTCATATTTTCATATTCTACTTCTTAAACACTCGTGCAAATATTATAAACACATTATTCATTGCGTCATAATTGCCAAATACCTGGCTGACACAGAGACTGTAAAAAAAATATTATAAATACAGCACTTGAATATTGGCGATAAATGTATACGCTAGCAAAAACGATTAATACATACAAACAGAAAAAAGAAACCAGATAGAAGGCAATGGCAAAACAATGAAGTCTTCGTAATTTACTGAAGAAAATACGTTCTTAGCGGAGAAAAAAGTGCGTTTCAGAAGAGTGCGAAATAACACAAGACCTTCACGGGTCTACTCCCCTCTTCCGCTCCCTCGACCGCACGGCCACGGAATGGGGGGAGATAGTGGGGTCGGGGCAATTCATCGCGGACGCCCCACCACCACTCAGCACTGCCAGTGACCGACACTGACGCCAACGCAAAAAGAGAAAACGCCGAAGAAAAAATAAGAGCCAAACCCGCAGCTGCCCATTCCGTACTCTCGTTCGCGTTTCCGATATCTCAACTTCCGCTCCATTCTCATCTCCTATTCCTCCCTCCCTCCATTCTCATCTCCTATTCCTCCCTCCCTCCATTCTCATCTCCTATTCCTCCCTCCCTCCATTCTCATCTCCTATTCCTCCCTCCCTCCATTCTCATCTCCTATTCCTCCCTCCCTCCATTCTCATCTCCTATTCCTCCCTCCCTCCATTCTCATCTCCTATTCCTCCCTCCCTCCATTCTCATCTCCTATTCCTCCCTCCCTCCATTCTCATCTCCTATTCCTCCCTCCCTCCATTCTCATCTCCTATTCCTCCCTCCCTCCATTCTCATCTCCTATTCCTCCCTCCCTCCATTCTCATCTCCTATTCCTCCCTCCCTCCATTCTCATCTCCTATTCCTCCCTCCCTCCATTCTCATCTCCTATTCCTCCCTCCCTCCATTCTCATCTCCTATTCCTCCCTCCCTCCATTCTCATCTCCTATTCCTCCCTCCCTCCATTCTCATCTCCTATTCCTATCTCCCTCCATTCTCATCTATCTCTATGTCACCCCATCACCAAACCCCATTTCACTCCATTCCCAATTCCTATTCATAGCTTCCACCCCACCATCTCTCTACCCCCCCCTCTCTCTCACGTTGTCCATTTACCTCTATTTGACTAACTCGTACGCCACGCCCCATCCAATGGTCAGGTCCGAGCCACTGGCGATGCGCTCTACGCAAACGAGTCGCAAAAAGCGATTGAGCGCTTTGGGAACTTGCAAATGAAGAAAATTGCGGCGGGCGTTTAATTCCGGGCAACGGGCCGTGGAAGCGAGGCGAGCACGCGTGCTTTGCACACGGGGGCCCAGCCGCCACGCGAGGAGGGGGTGAGGCGGCTAGAGATCCGTTCACAGGGATGGGAATGAGGCAAGTGCATTAATTACATGGCGCGAATTGATTCGCCATGCAAACTACTGGTACGCACAATTTCGGGTGGAGAAGGGGAGGAATAGAAAAAAGGGTTAACGTCCCCGGGATTTTAGTTAACGTCACGGCAGTACTTTTATGAATTCATTGAAGTTCCGCAGTAAATCACGACATTGAATAAAAAATGTCAAGTTATGACTCGTCTGTTCGTGAATTCCATAAAATACTCTGACAGTAACATTAGAAAAGACGGCATCCACGGAGTCAATGGCGGCGGTACGTGCTTAGAGCTGTAGTACAAGTAAGCATTGTGCTTATTGGTTCTCTTCGGTAGATTAGAAAACAGGCTCGCGAGCAATTCTTGCATTTACCCGCCAGTTCGGAAGCATATTTATGATATTCTTTTCCTTTTCAGAAGAGATCGAAAAGGCGAGGAGGTGCGGAGCGAAGGTTCGCCAATTCGAATCTCCCCTCGGACACGAATGTTTACCTGCGTGTCTAGTGTAGGTAGTGGAATCTCCCATACACCGTGTGTCATCTTAAAACTCTAAATGACCTTTCCGGTTGACGTGTTCAAGTGAACGCTACACCTTAGCAGCTGTTTCCTAACTACCTTCCTTTACCTTGGTTCAGGAGAGATTAAGCATGAACTAATTTGACAGATATTGCATCACAAATACGAAAACATACGCATAATCAAAACAATGTTGGAATTCGGAAACCTTTTACTATTTCTGAACGGAAAATGAATGTTTTGCTCTCACTTTTTCAGCAATATCACTTTTTTTATTATTTTGACACATAAAAAGTTTTTTTTTTTAACTTGCTGAATAAACGCCGTCACCCACAGCCCCACTTCCTGCAGCGCTGACGAGCCGCAGTTTCCGCTTCCTGCAGGGGGGAGCCATGAGGAGGGGGATCTGTGAACGGGCAGTGGAGAGGGGGGAGAGGGGTGTGGGGAATGGGGAAGCGTTGGCAGCGACAACGAGCTCGTCCGATCACAAAAGCCGCGAAAGTGGGGCAGCGGCGAGTGGCGTGGGGGAGGGGGAGGGGCAGAACGTGACGGATCGGGGGCGAAGGAAAACGATCTCCGGGCTAACACCCTCCTCACCCCCGACCAGGGGCTTCACCCTTTACGCCGCCCGCCGCTGCCGCCACGTGCTTCGACTGCAGGCGAGGACATGACCCGGCCCGCGGACCGTTCCTGCAAACGCGCAGCCAGCGGCCTTGACACTCGCCTACGCCACGGGACTTTTTTCCAAACTCTATTATCTCGTGCAATAATACAACTCATCGCAAGTTTGTATGGTCGAAGCCCATGAAGTTAAAGCGTTGAAGTACGCACAGACTACTGCTACGGATTCGAGCCTTGAAGTAGAATTGTTTTCCCTTGATGTGACGTGATGTGGCGTGGTTGACAACCCATGCTGGCCTATGGACAATCGCAGTAAGCATACCTGTTATCATTCACCTCTCTTCGATATCCCTCCCATCCTTCATACAGCGGGAAGCATATGCCAATCACCACTGATCATCTGACAAGAAAACGATGTCAGACAGGCAGAAGAAACACGAAAAAATATTGTTTAAAACTCTTCTATGTCCTACATTATGTTGTTTTCATTAATAAAGTCTAATATCGACATTGTGAAATTATAAGAATGTCACAATTCGAATTCTGACAGTTCAACTTCCTAAAACAGATTATCTATTCGAAATGTTTGCCCTTTATGTACAACCAAATCCTAAAAAAATGTTATATTCAGTAATTTCTTCGCTATATTTCGGTAAAAATCTTTCAGTTCACCTCGTGCCAATTAAAGCTTGGGAGGAATTGACCGTGTTAATTAACGTTTGAGTGTGTAATTAAAGCTTAAGTAAGCTTAACGTTTGAATGAGAATTGTTGACCAGTGACATGTTAAAATGATCAACGTTTGTACATATTACACTGTGATATTTTGCTTAATGAAGCTTAATTTCGGAAGGCTATTATTACACGAGCTGCGGGATGTGCAGTGTGGAAGTTAGATTAGTGCGCAAATGTGATCGCTTTGGTAAGCTTTGATCTTCGCGACCGGTTGTTTAACCTACATCTTTCCTGTGCAGAAAATACACGCTACCGTTTCGTTTATGGATCCACGTTAATTACTTCACAGGGAATGAGGGCACGAGTAAACTCGCCATTTCCAAGATGGAAAAAGAAACGAACAAAAAACTACTTCAGTACCCAGCCATTTCCAAGAATTTTTAACCTGCATTCACATGCAAGACACGACAGAGTCTCGTTTACATTTTTATTCCATTCATTCGTTTATTTACAGGTCCCGTGTTTTACCTATCTTCCCGTCTCTTCGCGTACTGAAATTTGTAGAACTTTTCGAAAATGAAGCCATTTCGTAGATATAATTAAACGCAGCGCATTTGAACCTGCAACGCTGGAATTAATAAAGACTCAATCGAGAGAGTTTACGCCTTTTCCACGGCTGCACCGAACCAACCTCATGTGAGCGAAGGACACGAGATTTTCGTACAGCGAAATTTTCATACCAAGAGATCTCGATTTGTGGACCTTAGATTGAAGCATTTTCTGAATTCTACATATTCCTTATACACGTTATGCAATATTTTAGGGAATCCGGAAACGAAATATTGGAAGTCTATATATTCCCCCCTTCAAGATGCGAAAGACTGTAGCATTTATTCAGACATTTACTTGGTGTATAAATATAACGTTATATTTGATTTGTAACATGTAAAAGACAAAATAATGAACATACTGAACTTCAGGTAGGATAATTCCTTTCCTCGGATCTTTGGCTTCACAAGGCATCCCCAAAAATATGGACCACCACGGACTGAGCAGGCGGACAATCTCCAGTCTGGCTCTGGGTAGGTTATATTTGCTCCTGTGGCCAGCAACGGAGTGAGAGAGACAAAAACACATTCTGATAAAAATATAAAATCGACAATCCCCACGACATATTGCGTTTTGTAAAATGTGTAGGATAGAACTATTTCAGGGGCTTCCCTGGATTTGACATTTTTTTAAAAAATTGACCACAGCAACGTTGCCATCGTCGCTCTCAAAAATGTGTCATTCCACGCCTAAAATTCACATTTCGTGTTTGCAATCTGCATTACTTTGATATTGTACTTATAATTGATCAATTTCAAAACAATGATACACGCATATACCAATATAGATAAATACGTTCTAAACATATTGATATTTTATACATATTTACGAAGATACCGCTTGCATTAACATCTAACAATGATCTTCATGCAGGAATTATGCTACAAAATGTACAACAAGAATCCATCAATATGTCTAAGGGAAAATGTTTTAATCTTCATCAATATTTTCGCACATAACTGGCTATAAGAGGCTGCCTCATTATGCAGTGAAGTACGAGTTCATAATAGGAACACTGCCCTGGGAGATACATACTAGTATATTGATTGCAGACCACACTGAAGAAGACGAGATTGTATTAAAAAAAGGTTTAAGAAGAAAAACAATCAATTGCGTATCTGTAACATAATTTTCGAGCCAATTTTCTCAGGAGACAAATTTAATGCTGAGGTAGTGCACATTATCTCTATCCAAGTGCCGTCAATACTGCCAATAAACGCGTGATATGATCTGTTCGATCGGTGCGCTGGCGCTCACGGGCGGGCAAACCGCGCGGGTGCGGCGCAGGAAGTGCGGGGAGCGGCCACGGGTGCGGCGGGGAGGGGGGCGGGGCGGCGAGTAATGCGACGCGATGACGTCATGCCAAGCGGTCGCGACCTTCCGCCTCTCGGCGCCGGCTCGTCAGTGGGGCTTGCAAAGGCCAGGCCACTTGCCATCTAACTGGCGGCTGATCCAGTGGAGAGCGGAGGCGTGGGCGGGAGAACATGCGGCGCCTATCGTGCCATTTCAGTGGTGCTTATATGGGAATCACTTATTTCCATGGTTTTATGTTGTAGAAACAACTGTAATCGCAGGTAATTATTACTCTTAGATCTTCTTCTTCTTCTTATCTTCAAGTATTTAGGCATAATGCCTGTTACGCCGCTTAGTTTTGGTCCCTCCAGCGCATTCTTGGACGTCCTATATTCCTTTTTCCTTTCGGCTGATAATTTGCCACTTGTTTAGGAATTCTGTCGTTGTTCATTCGCAACATGTGGTCTTGCCATGAGAGTCTGTAGTTGGTGACTTTCTCTACAAGACTTTCTACATTTAGCTCGTTTCGGATTTGTATGTTTCTTTGTCTGTCCAAAAGGCTATATCCCGCTACCGCCCTAAGGAATCTCATTTCCGCTGCCTGCAGTCTTGATATATCCTTATTTGTCATTGTCCACACTTCACTCCCGTATAAGCAGGTTGGTATTGACATAACTTTGTAAAATTTAATGAGAGTGTCTCTTCTCACTTTTGAACTCAGTGTTCTTCTTATAGTTCCATTCATTTGATTGAATCTTTCTATTTTCTTATTTATGTCGATTTCGCCATAGAATGATATGTCTGCTCCCAAGAATGTGAAGTGTTGTATTTGCTCTACTGTTTTATTATTTACTACAATTTTTGAGCGTATCGGGTATCGACCTTGGAATGCCATCACTTTCGTTTTGGTGTCTGATATTTCAAGATTATATTCTGCCATTATCCGCTGCAGTTCATATGTTGCTTTTTGTAATATATCTTCTCCTTCTGCTATTATTGCTTGGTCATCTGCAAAAAGTATTGTCCATAATTTTGATGTAGTTAGGTCTAGGCTATAAAATTTTAATCTGCTCTTCCACTCACGAAGAGCTTCGTCTATGTAGATATTAAACAGTAGCGGTGAAAGACTACATCCTTGTCGTAGGCCTTGGTCCACTTCCGCTTTTCGGTCTGGTTTCCAAGTAATACATATTTCAGATTTATTATACATATTTTCAATTACAAGGATAAGATGTTCGGGGATTCCTTTCTTTCTTAGTATTTCAAAGAGGGTATGCCTGGCTACAGTGTCAAAAGCTTTCTTGTAATCTACAAACAAGATGTGGGTTTCCTTGTTATATTCTCTGTGTTTCTCTAAAATTTGTTTTAAGATGAAGATATTGTCTGTGCAGGACCATCCTTGACGAAAGCCACTTTGTTCTTCCATCAACACTGTTTCTGCAATTTTTCTTAGTCTAGTGGTCACAATTTTTGAATATATCTTATAAGCAACGTTTAGAAGACTTATACCTCTGTAGTTGTCACATATTGATCGGTCTCCCTTTTTGAAAATAGGTAGCACTACGGCGAGTTTCCATTCGGTTGGTATTTTTCTTCTATTCCAGCATAGGTTGAAGAAGTGGAGAAGCCTTATTTTAAATTCTTCAGTTGCACATTTAAGCATTTCTGCCTTTATGCCATCACTGCCACTAGCTTTTCTATTTCTCATTTTACTTAGTGCCTCTTCCAGTTCTTCCCTTTCTATCTGATCTACGCTGTCTTCAATGAGGTTTTCATTTTTGTCTTCCTTCTTATTATTATCCCTCGCATTCTTATTTGTCCATAAGTTCCTGTAGTAAGAAAGCCATTCATCTGGCTTAATTATTTGTATATCTGCTATGTCCTTCTCTTGTCTGTTAAGATGTCTCATAATTTTATATGCTGTTTTCTGCCGTCCATGTATGTCATTTTCGATATCAGCTATATATTTATCCCATGAATCCTGTTGGGCTTTTCTTGTTAGGTACCTGACGTGGTTGGAAATTGTGGTGTATTCCTTCTTAGTTTGTGAGGATTTGTTAGATAGATATCTCAGATATAGTTTCTTTTTCTCGTTAACAGCTTCTTCGATTTCTTCATTCCATATTTTAAGCCCTTTCTTCTTCGTTCTCTTTGAAGTAGAGCCTAGTGTTTCATATGCTGTTACTTCAATTATAGTTTTCAAATTCCTCCACTCTTCTTCCACATCATTACTAATTTCAATTGTTTTATTATGTTGGTTCAGACGTTGTTGGTACATCAGTTTGACAGATTCTTTATTTAGTAGATATACTTTCCAGGTTTTTTGGGTAGGACAGGTTTGGCTGTTTTTGATTTTAACCCATCTCTTCAATAATTTTAGCTTTCCAAGAAGTGCGAAGTGATCACTATCTATATCGTAGCTTCTATAAGCTCTTACATCTGTAAAGAGTTTGCTTATTTTATCGTTTGCCATGATGTAGTCAATAGTACTAATTTGACCACGTGCTGCCCATGTCATCTTGTGAATACGTTTATGCTTATAGAAAGTGTTCATTATTTTCATATTGTTAAAACATGCAAAATCTCTTAGTTTGCGTCCATTTTTATTCAGAGTATCTTCGTTATTGGGGCCAATTATCTTATCCATAGATGCATTTCCAATTCTGGCATTGAGGTCTCCACATATGACAATATAATCATTTTTATTTATTTCGTCGAGAGTTTTTTGTAGGCAGTTGTAAAATTCCTCTGTAGCCAAGGTTTTCCCCTCTTCTGGTGCGTATACACAGATGAAGCATATATATCCTCTATCTACTTTAGTCCGCAGTGTGATAATTCTGTCTGATATCCAACAGTAAGAGTGAATTCGGTTTTTCCATCTTCTGCTTACTAGGATTGCAACTCCTGATGCTGCTCTTTCATTGATATCAACACCACTGTATATAAGGGCATAATCATCTAAATCCATTGAGCCTTTAGCTTTCTTTTTTGTTTCTGTTAACATGGCTATATCCACTTCTTTTTCTTTCATTATATTAATTAGGCGTTGCTCTTTTCCTTTCAACGATCTAACATTCCAAGTCATTATTTGTAAATGTTCCGCTAAGCCGTAATCATGTCCTTTCCGTTGCCTTGTCGTATATGGGGCGTCCGGTTGTAATTGCTGCGGTCTGTGAGAAGTTGATTTTTCGCCTGATAGGGTTTCTAGCCCATATGCAGGTTAGTTTGGTGATGGGTATGCCATCTCACTGCCTCCAAACTTGCAGGGCAGTTTTTCGGGTTGCTCGCCCTAGATGCATTGCCTTCCACGGCTTTTGAGTTGCATCTACCCAGGACGTCTTCACCATCTTTTCCACGCTAACGATGTTCATGCATGGTTCTTCTAGCAATTTCTTCTCGAAATCCTCTTCTTGGCGTTGAGGTCCTCTTCTGGAGTACTTTTTCGTCTCACCCCTATCCCTTGACCTGTCCGGCAAGGGAGGCCCTACCAGTAGCTACGCTACCGCCGGCATAGCTCTCGGGGTCATGGGGGTACTCAAGCTCCGCCACCTACTCTTAGATTTATTAAATAATTCTGCAGTTAAGTTTGAGAAATTGGTGGCAGAATACACGAACATAACATTACAGAACTTAACAACAATGTATAGATATAAGGGATTGAACGGGACGTACGTCTGTAAATCCTGTTTTGTGATGAAATTATGAGTGCCGATGGAAATTATGGTGATTACCACACTCAGTTGCTGAACATAAGTGAAGGACTAGGCTTATTCTGGACATCTGACCGTGTTTGTGAGTTCTTGTTTTTTATATAGGGATGGAAGTGAGGGGGTGACCATGGAATGCAAACGCTAAGTTATGAATGATGAATAAGGTACTGATACAGATGCTTGAACGCTCCTTGACCTTTCTACATTGCAGCCTGACTAACACAATAAAAATAACAGCATCCGTTTTCGTTTTCGTTTGCCACCATCTATTCACTACATAAAGTTTTCGACACCTTTTCCTTTCTTGTGGCCGCACTAAGAAAACGGTATTAACACATCCTATGAACACGAAACCTTCGCTGGATAAAAAGCACACTTATTTCTTCAATGCCATTATAGCATAAAATAATATTACTTTTCTTAGTTTGTACAGAATCAAAACGTATCGCTGCACCGACACATCCTGCATTCCAGGGAAAACTCAACTTAAGAAACTGGGTGATTGCGATACCTTTATTCGTGAGTGGCAAGCGAGGTCGATATTATCGTGTACCTTGAGACGAATCGCGATGAAATGCATCGTAAAACAAGATTCCCAATAAATCACGTTTAATAGTTGCGTCCTTGCGACGTTAAGCGTTTCATGAGACTGCACTTCATTGCAATTCTCTTCGACATAAAGAACAACGACATCATTATTTGAAATGTAGGTGCATTTAAGAAGTCAGATAAGCTTTTAAAGAAATGAAACTATGTTTCTGATTCACTTACACACCTCATTCCATAGATGTTTAATCCTAATTTGATCCACAAACAAATTGTAAAAGGTGACTTAATACAGAATCCAGAGTGCGAGTTGTCAAAGATATAACATTCAAACGATAATATAGAAAATAATTACATTTATTATTTATGAATGCTTTTCGAGTGATGGCAAATAAGGGGCAACTAAGTTAAAGATATTACCAAATGAAAAGAATTGTTCAGTGGAGTGCAATAATCTTATATTAAGAAATTGTTTTATAAAAGTCATTATATATTGTAGTAAATAAGAATGCTACACATACAATACCCGACATTAAAAACAATTTTAGGCAATAGTCATTTCTCAAGGCAAATTTTATCTACAGTTAAAACTTTCAGATGCAAGCAATGGAATTTGAATATCGAATCATGATCAACCAACGTTGATTGAAGTTATTCTGGTTGCACAGTGCGTTCAAATGGTGAAAGAGTCAGGTTTCCACATATTTACGAAATTGTCGAATTCTTGTTGAATATAAGAAAACAAAGTCTTATTTTTATTACAAATATTACCTAGATATATTACCTACATATTACTAGATATCTTATTTATACTTTCATAAATTTTACTGTATATGAATTTTTTATCTAGCTGCCGCATTTCATTATTTCCTCGACGCCAGTCGGCTTTATATTTTCATTACAGTCGCCCTAAGGGGATTAATAATAAACTTGAAAATTAACAAGGAAATCTTAAATTAGTATTTTCATTTGAGTCCGATTTGAAGTGTGTTGCACCCTTATCGAGCTTGTTCCAGGAATATTTTAGTATCTACTACAATATGCACATTCTTATTTTAATTATAATGCGATTATAACAAAGAGACCTATTGAACCTGTTTATGTGCCAAAACAAGGACAAAACCATTTCTTTCAAAACGTCAAGAACACAATTCTTGAACAATTATTCCCTTTTCCCCCATTACTCTCTTCTACCTATTCTAGCCCCTCTTCCTCCTTCGTTTCCTGACAATTAATTCAAGGTATCCTCCAATAAATTATTAATGTAGACAAGAAGAGAAAGCAACTAAAAATGTACCAACTCATGGCAGTACTAGTTCTGCTGTACGTAAGCGAGTCATGGGTATTGACGAGAAAGAAAAGTAGAACAAGATTTCGAAGAGGAGTAAGAGGCTTAGACAGGCAAATAAGTAACAAAATAATCCGAAAAGACCAATCTCCATATGAGACAAAATAAACGAGAAACGTTCAGCGTGAACACACCACCTACAAAGGATGGAAGTTGATAGACTCACAAAAGTGACCTACCATTACCGATCAGCTGGAAAAAGAGCCTGATCGACCAAGGCAACGATGAAGTTATACCGGAGCAGGCCTTCAGACAAACAGTGAAAGTTTGAAGCACCCTCCAACAACAGTTGATTTCGCTACGCGTCCTCAGACTATATAGGTAGTTCCAAGCATAATATTTCAAATCCCTTTTGATTAAATTGTACGTTTCATTTTAACACTTTCATTTATCGGTTATATCCAATATTTTCTGATGTCTGAAATCAAGAAATACCCGCAATTTTGTCGTGACTAAAATTATCCGGCGGGCATCTCTCTGGTTGTGGCACCCGGGGCAGACCGCGTCCTCAACAAGACGCGACATCGCCGTTAAAGCCTTTGAGATTCTTGATCGGAAGGCCAGGGAACGTCCCAAGGGAGGTGTCCACGGCCACGAATCAGACTTCGCGTCGCGACCGCCGCCGGCGTCCATCTCGGCGGGGTGGGGCGGGGTGGGTGAGATGGGACGGGGCGCGGCGGGATGGCGTGGGGCGGGGACTGGAGGGGCGGGAGTGTGGCGCGGCGGGGCAGGGAGGGGAAAGGAGGAGGAAGGGAGGGGAGGGGAGGGGATAGGCAGGGAGGGGGCAGGGAGGAAGAAGGGAGGGTAGTGAGGAGCGGGGTGGCGGAGGGAAAGGCAGGGAGGGGCGGAGGGAAAGGCGGGGAGGGGCGGAGGGAAAGGCGGGGAGGGGCGGAGGGAAAGGCGGGGAGGGGCGGAGGGAAAGGCGGGGAGGGGCGGAGAGAAAGGCGGGGAGAGACGGTGAGAGACGGTGAGAGACGGGGAGAGACGGGGAGAGACGGGGAGAGACGGGGAGAGACGGGGAGAGACGGGGAGAGACGGGGAGAGACGGGGAGAGACGGGGAGAGACGGGGAGAGACGGGGAGAGACGGGGAGAGACGGGGCGGAGCGGGTGCGGTCCGAACGCCCAAACTGGATTTGAATCTCGGTACGTGACAAGTTTGCGGGCGTCCCTCACGTTTAGCTTCTTCCCTCGAGAAACTACGTTTTCTGTCTTGACAACTCCAAAGAAATGGACTCGTATGGGGAAAAAACGTCTATTGTGATGTGGGATGAATACAAAGAAAAAGGAAACTTGCATTCTCGAGGAACCTATGCAAAACCTGTATTTTATTCTAAAATTGAGTCAAACACCGTGGAGAACTCGTGACGTTTATATCAAGAATCATTAAAATTCTCGCACATGGGGGGGGGGGGAGAGTGAGCTTTCTGGTCTCTCAACCTCAGCCTGGAGGTTAGTTTCCAGCTGAGGTCAATGGAATTTCGGAGAACAGAAAATCCACAATGACAAAGTATTTGCGGCATGTAAAAATTCCTTGGCCCGGAAAATTAAATCTTTAGATTGGGAAGAATATTCCCGAATCTTACAATTGCTTACTGAAGAACGCCTCAAGTACTGATAACTGATACACATTTTCACTGCAGCTTTTGTGGAATTTCGCATGAGTATAGGTAAAATTGACTTGCAACACTGGGAGGCAGTAAAGTGTAAACTAAAATTTCCCAAAAAATTCAATCCATGTTGGGAGGAGCACCAATGAACCATAATCTCGGTGCCCAGGCGTTACAAGCAAACCAACATTAACCACTCTCTAGTCTGTTTGCAATGTCCGGGCATTTTGTTTTTGGTCCATTGATCCATTCCCGACAGGGACAAAATTTCAAACATTTTTGAGATCATATTATGACGGAAGTTGACGAAGAATTTACTTTTCTGTCTGCAATTTATCGAGGGTTCTTTCACATTCCGCAAGTACATGATCACGGGTGATTTTCCGCTCTTCGAAAATCCACGCACCTCAACCGGGACCGAACCCGCGCTCTGATAGTTGCCAAGTTTTATTTACTTTATAAGCCTAAAGTATAAAATACTATATAAATTATTTAGCCGATGAAATAAACAACAGCATTTTTGAACCAAAAAATAATTCCATTTTATCAGTTAATGTTACAACTAATTTTTTGAGAATGAAATATTGGGGAAATGTTTAAAAAAAGCAAAAACTCCTATTCTTCTAACAAATTAAAAGAATAACAACTGTTCGCGTGTTTGCTTTATACGTCATTTCATTGCCAAGCATCGGTTTGAATTCCATTTTAGTTGCCTTAGGGATACGGTGTTTGAGTAAAAAAAGACCAACCAGTGCAAATGCACACAAAAGAAATAATAAATGTTCGTATATTTTCATGAAGTACATAATATTTGAAAATTGAAAATAATAATAAATAATAAACCGAGGTCGAAGAAGCACGAATTTCAGTATTAACCCTCTTTTCAGATCGTGTACAGTAAACGTAATGAGCAATTGTGCACAGCAGCAACGCGAAATATTTCATTACAGGCAACGAACGCTCTTGAGTTTTAATTCTTTCACAAGAAGCTCGTTAAAAGACATCTTAATTAGCGAACTCGGCGCAGAAGAGTTCATAAAGCATTCGCATTCTCCGCGGCCCGGAGGCTGGAAAACGGTCAACCCCCAGCGGCTGGCAGGCTCCGCGCCTGGAAGCGTCGCGCAGCGGGGGTGGCCTGCGCCCTCTCGGCGTAATGGGGCTCTTTGAAGGGCGCGGGCGGCACAGTGGCTGGCCGCTCGGAAAAGCTGCGCGACGCGGCTTATTTCAAACTGCTCGCGGGCAAGAACAGTGCGACCGTCCTCCCCGGCAGCCCGAAAATGACTAAGCAAAACTCGTAGGCGTGAGCAGCTGAAAATAAGAGGGGAGACGACAATATTACTGGACTGCTTTTTCCATTGAATGGCTTTTACATACTACGGACATTACTGGTAAATAAATAATGCACATTACTAAAAATAGTGTACCTTTAATGATGCATTTAATAAAAGCAATTGATTTTATGTTGAACCATTCACAGGGATACCAAATACTTGGGGGAACCTTTTTCCTAAACATTCAACAAATATTCAACGTGTCTTATTTTAAAAAAATATTATGATCATATACTGAACATATTTACGGAATTCATTTTTGTATTACGTACCGCTAAGAGGCCCCTTTCAAAACTCCCAGAAGAGCCACAGCCCCCAGACCCCCGCGAAACGGTGGCTGTCTCGGTTGATCATAGCCTTGAGCGACTTGTAGCGAAGCGGCTGGTGCGCTATTCTTCAGAGTACTCTAGTTCAAGCCCATTCACACCATGTGCAAAACGTCGCAGAGCAAATCCCGTTCCATATAGTTGTTGGGTTTTTTTCAGTCACGTTCTGACATCATAATAAACAGGAAGACTTGAATCCAATAAAATACAAAAACTAAATTAACCAAAGCCAATTTAATCCCACAACATGCCTATTTAAGTGATTTTATTTCTGCTTCTACCAAAGCACATTACACGACGACGACCACTCGTACAACTGCCTCACATCATATCATCACACGAAACCTATCTCTTCTCCCACAAATTGCATTCTTAGAATAGTTAATTCACAAAGATTTTGGTATTATTGACAACCCAGGTTTAGTTGTTTTTTCAAACAGTATAGTTCAGCATCCAAATTATTGTAATGCAACTATCGATTAAACGTGGTGAAGCATTTAAAGTATTTCAAGACAATGTAAAACATGTTTTTGTTCGAATTTATCAATAAATTGAAAAGTCCAACGTCGAATTAACTTCAATCTCCCGTACTTGGGGAGCAGCAACTGGCCTGGGTACTCCTAGTACTGCCGGAATCCGACATACTGGTGTTGGGCGATGCGATGTTGGGCAATCGGACCATCACCCGAGTGTAAGGAGGCGATTGGGAGTTCGAAAAGAAGACACGATCGCGCGGCCCAGGGAACATTGTTTAAGGCACCACTGTAAAATCAATATTTGCGCATTTACGTTTCTTTAGCCCCTATTTTACCAGATGTGAGTAGAATGGAGAATTTAATTATTTTGTCAGTACGACCTGAAAACTGAATCTCTACCACGTTTGCCGAGGAATATAGTTTGCAGTCCACGTAACTTTCTTTATTATCAAATGTTACCAGCACCACTCGCAGGCAGTTCCATTCGAAATTCAAGCAAGTATAGTTAAAGAGACAGAGTAGGAATTCCAAAGCCAAAGAAATTTTACTCTCAGCCCTCATACGTCATAGAGAGCTTTTTCTGTTTTTCTTGATGATAAATAAATACATAAATAAATAAATACATAAATACATAAATAAATACATAAATAAATACATAAATAAATACATAAATAAATACATAAATAAATACATAAATAAATACATAAATAAAACAAATGTGCACTCACAACTACTATGTTAACACACCAAGTTCCATCCATTTAAAATGTATTTCCCGGCGGAGGGAACCGAAACTTCCAGAACTCACGGTTGGTTTCTCGCGGCAGCGAAGATCGTCTCTCTGGAGGAGACCGAGCAAACTGGTCGCTTGCTGCGCTGCGAATTCGCAGATCCACCGGTCGCTCTCACAGAGAATTGACAAACAAGCGGCGCGGCTCAAAGGCTGCTCCGCTCGCCGCCCGCTGCCACTCGCACGCGCACAACAGGCGAACGGCCAGGCTCACGTTCGAGAGGGCGCCCGCCCACCCGCCCGCCTTCCAACAAACAAGATGAGCGTCGCCAACAGGGAGCACCTGGCGAAACTAGTTTACTCTTACTCAATGTCTCTGACGACAAAGGGAAATTTCGCACCATTCACTAAGGAATATTGTTTCTTTTTAAAATAGAGAAGATACTAAAAAATGCTCATCATGAAAGGTAAGTGTGCCTTATCTGCAAATAGATTCGCTTACTACTCAGGCTTTCGCCCTTCTTCACCTCGGCTGGCGCTTTGTCAGCTGCCGTAAGCCGTAGTCGTCCCATTGTCCCGGAACGGCCTGGGGGCAGCCATAAGACGTTGAACTTCCACACGCTTTACACCTCATTTATTTTCACACTCATTACTGTCCAAAACTAAAGGACGAAACTAAAAATGCACCATCACTTCTTTCGATTTTCTTTCATCTTTTTACTACGTTCAAAAAGGCAAGTTTTTAATAATCATTGAATACTTGAATATTTTTGTTTATCACTAACTTTCTAAGGTTTTTGTTACCGTTAAGCACTGAGGTTGGAGAAAAATCCCAAAACTAGTTTGTTTTTGTGTTGGCGTGTTTGGTATATTTTCTTTAAATTAAACTTTTTAGTACCATTCTGGGTGATAAGATCGTCTCATATTCAAACGGAAAATAACGCAACTGATATAATAACAAAATAAGACAAGCTTAATTTTATTTAATATGTAGAAACACGCTCTTTATGTACAGTTAATTTTGACAACACGCATTTTGGGAAGAGTTCGTGAATAGTTCTCTATAATAAACTAACGCGAAGAACACGCATATTCTGTTAAATGTAATAATCCCAAAGGAAATAACCAAGTAATCCACGATCAATTAACCCACGAACGAAACACAAAAAACTAAACAGACTCCAGCGAATGTTTTCTAGGGACTGAGAGCTGCGCTGCGAGTCGTGGTTTGGCGATCAAACCCGAAAGACGCCCAGCTCCGGCAACAACCATCAGACCCCGTGCGTGAGAGAGGAGCGGTTATCCGGGGTTCGTCGCACGCGTAGGGTGAAGCGACACAAACAGAAACATTAAACATTTGGACAAGGGCGCAAGGGAGCTTTCATCGTATAACAGAAAGTTTAGCGGATCCATTCATTCTCACTGAACTAACACCTGCATTCTGTTATCATTAAAATCCCACCACAAAATGTCCGATGAAACACAAATCCGTTAATTCAAGCCAAAACAACCAGGCAAACGAAACACCCAACAACAAACCAAACCCCAACTGCAATCTTCGCCAGACAGGAAAGCTTGAACCGGCCGGTGAGAGGCGGTTCGCGGCCAAGCCCGAAGGACGTTCACAGGTGGGGCGTCCAGCAACGGACCCCCGCGCGCAATACGCGGGCGTGCACTCGGCTGCGCGGCTCGCTTCACACGCGTGGCACAAAAGCGGCGGCGGCGGCGGCGGCGGCGGCGGCACAAGAAGCAAGGCGGGCGCGGATTACGGCCATTGTTAGGAAGCTGCCAACCCTGACGGTGGCGCGGCGACGCGACGGTGTCACTGCCGCTGTCCCGCGCATTCGTCGCGCGGTGACGCCAGCGCTTCTCCGCCTTTTTCCTCTCCCGCCCCCCCTCCGGAGAAAAACGCCTCCAAAGCGATTATCCGCTCCGCCGGGGGGCAGCTTTTGTGCGGAGTGGCTCCAGCGGTGGGTGTGGTTTGTGCTATACTCGACGCCGGCGAGATCGTGCCGTTTCCGGAGACAATGCTGGTGATGAAACCATCAGACAGAACCTGCAGACGGTCAATAGCCTTCACTGGCAAAAGTTGCAAATCCATGATCTCATTTTATAGGGTATATCAAACCTAACAGAAAAATATGTAAATGGTAAAATTGAGGACCAAGGTTTCGTGAAACACGTATATTTCGTTTAAAAGCAGTTTGCCCTACAGAAGCGTACGTAATTGCTGTCAGGGTCGTTTTGTGACAATATTACAACGTCCGGTTTCATTTGCTATTTTGATTCCTGCTGTGCAAGTAACATCAGTAGCTTAAAATGCAAGTAAATCCCACGAATGTGTACTCTAAATCATTGTAGAAACTGGTTCTACACGAAACTGAGAACCTTTCCGTCGGCGTACATACTATTTTTTTCTTCCGTCCGAAGAGCTTGAAACTTAGAACAATCTTTCTTCAGTTTTCAGACAACTCATTGGAATGACGAATACTAAAACAGTTTTCGGACAATAATTACCCTAGTACAGCGTACATCGCCGAAGGATGATTTTAGATAACAGACAACAGGCTATTAATCATCTATTATGAGAGTCATTATCTGACTTACTTCAGAATATTGGGCCAAAAGAAATAATATATCAATATTATCTTACAATCCACAAGAAAATCTTACATATAGTATTCCAGCTTTCCATTGCACATACAACACGGAAACGAACATCGCCTTCACACTGACAGCAGGTGGCACGATAACTACAGTCCGAGGTCGCCTGGAGGAAGCGATGCAAATCACGCCACGAGGCTTCGCCGGCCCACTGGCAAGGATCGAACCGGAGGGTTTTTGGGAGGTGATCGCCCGGCGGAGGGCGCCTTTGTCGCGTCATCGCCGCTAATAAAAGACGGAGGCGTGGAGAGGGAATGGACTGGGAGGGGAAGTTGCTTCGAGAGGCCGGGTGGAAAACGAGGGAGAAGGGGAGACAGAGGGGAAGCGGGAAGGAGGAAGGGGCAGTTAGAGAAGGTTTGAAGCAAGGAGACGGGAAGGGCCGCGAAAGGAAGAGGGAAGAAATGGAGGAAGAAGAGAAAGGACGAGGAGGGAAGGGGCAATGAATGGGGTGGGAAGGGGTGAAAGAGGGGAGGTGTCGAATGGGTACTGCGGATGGGGTGTAGGGAGATTTTGTGGGACAGGGAGAGAGCAGGGCGGCAGGAGCGTTCCTAATGCACCCCCGTAGGAGAAGCAGGAAGCTGCGTTCCCCGCAGGTGCGACAGGTGACGCTTGCCAGAAAGACAACGATCGGACGCGAAATTCTTTGGAATGCGATGCAATTCACTGTACGCACGTGTATGGAATTCATCGTTCGAGAAAATGGCTAAAATATATATAAAACAGCCTTGTAAAAAAACTCAAAATTGAACATCAAATTGAAGATTAATTTGTATATATGACACCACTGAACTCAACTTTTACGAACAATACAGAGTCACAAATTCCGTCTGTTGAGAGTTTCTTCTCAGCATATATCATCCTTAATTGTCATATTAATCAATTTTACGTCACTGCCCCAGCCTTCTTCTATGTTTACAGCTGGTGGAAGTGAATTTATGAGTAAGTATTCGAAGGATGTATTACGATTTATGCAGACGGAAGAGAAATGCTCCAGAGAGATTTTGCATGCAGTCACAAGTGTTTTCAAAAAATACGTTTTTGATATTGGTGATCTGAACCCTCCTTAAATCAATGAAAGTGGAAACGACTGTTCCTATGTTTATGCAAAAAATTAGTAACATATGAGTAAACATGAACACTTTTAATGATGTCATTCTTCAAAACACCACCCACTCTTTCATTTCTCATTCATTCACATTATTCGACTACCGTCTATAACACAATATAAAATTTTCCCGTTTCAATATTCCACTAAACTGGGGTTTTACGCTAAATAATTCAAGCAAATATACCTCGTTATTTACATCGGTTTGTCCTGCTACTTGAAATTTTAAACGCGTTGAGACAATCTATTTTCAGTATTTTATGCTTCAGATTCGGAGTAAATTGACGAAATGCAGAATACTAAGAAAAAGAAACATCAGATCACTAAAAAACGAAATATCGGTACGTTTTCACAAACAATCTGGAATGGAAATATACCACGTAAGAAATATTAAATACAAAATTGTGGAATTTTGCAAAATAGAATAAACGCAAACTGCACCATTAAGTATTTAAAACAGAGCAACAAATAACAGCGTTATTATATTAATCACATAATAATGTTTAACAGGTTGCGCGACCAAAAGAATATCTGCGGTCGTAAATATGACTGAATGCTAAACATAAATTAATTTGTTTCAGAACAAGAAAAGTATTAGATCGTGCAGCTTTCATAATATAAATGTAATAAGTTTTATATCTTGCTAAGGTGACATTGTCAATGTCATAATTCTTACGAAGGATTTCACGAACGTTCACAAAACAACGAATAAAATAGACAAATTGTGTCCGCGAATAGGTGTTTCTTTGCTACTTTTTTTGAGATCGGATGTTTAAATACATCAATTATTCTCGCGTAAAAATCAATGCTGCATTATTCTCGGTACAAAAACCGACAACAGTATTTTTACAACAGTATGGCAACAAATTGTTACAACGGTATGCCTACGAATGTTAACGATTCGTTGTCAAAAATTAATGTTATTTCAATTAAACAAACAAACTAATGATAATAAGCACAAGGGATCGTAGAAATAACAAGCAAGCGTGTATGAGTATATGAAATGAGACTTCAGAGATAAAAATAAAGAGGCGATAATTCATATTCCTAGAAATGTTTCCAAACCGGTACCACAAAATATTGTCTGTAATTTATCGAAATACGTTATGCGCTATCCCTGAAGCAAAATTATGCGCACTGGTTGTGCTTTATGCCGTGAATAATGATGAAAGATAGCGCTTCGCGACTCTGCTAAGAGATGCGTAACTGCATTATAATAAACACACATTGTGCTCATAAATACAAAAGAGAAGACTATGTATCACGTAGCTGATTTGCTGTTTCAGGAAATTACGACTGATGTATGAGTCATCACAACAACGCTACTGCTCTGTACTTAAACGGCAATTATGATAACCGGTGCAAGAGAAAACAGTGGAAGAGATAAGCCTTCAGCAGAGTACTTCCCAATAATGAAGTTCAATATCTTCAATATCTCCAGCAAAAATGTATCCAAGGGCTATTTAACAAGTTGATAAACTTAAGAAAACGAATAAATTATTAATTTGAATGTTACTTTATTATTGCTTAAATCGGTACCCAAGCATGTTGTGGTTGAATGTATTCAGTGGTTTACATTTCGCTGAACATACTCAAAAAATTAAACCAGCTGTGCACAAAAGTTGGCAGTCAATGACACGAGTGAAATTTTGATTTTATTATGTACACAGCATAAACAAACTAGCTCTGATAGAATTACTCCTATAACAATGAGCAATACACAATTTTCAACTAATATTGCATTAGAATGAGGTAAATAATGATATAAGGAGAGTTATTTTATTTGATTTAATTGGGTACTCATGTACGTCCCTAAACTGAGTTTTTAATATAATAATATATCATTACACACATTTTAAAATAAATGGTTTATTAGACAGTAATTAATCATTATACCCAGTAGCAAATGAGACCACAGTTCATAAAATAATGGAAATAACACCACCTCCTGGTAGGTTAGCAACTCCATTTGCATCTCCCTGCTAATACTAAACACATCTGCATGCGCCTGCATCGTGGTGAACCGCTCGTCTGCGACATCTTCACTACCGCGCCACATGCTACGCGCGTCATTCCAGACTCAGCGGAGCACAGTGCGGGGGCTCCGAAACAAGGAACAGGAGGAGGAGGAGGAGGAGGAGGAGGACGGGGGGGGGCGCCAGTTGGGATATTCGAGGAAGGGAAAGTGTCGGCCTTGGAGCACTGGGCTGGTACGGAATGGATGGATATTTTAGTTGCATTGCGACATGCTGTAAATTCCCAGTAAGCCATGTGTCAGCCCTTTCCTAAAGCATGGGGAAAGAACTGGGATGAAGTTGGTCACTACAGTTAAAATAATTTCGTTTTTTAAAAACTACGCGCTTCTGCGCTTGGCTCTTTCAAAATTCCATATTTTATTCATGCGAAATATGTATATATAAAAAGAACAATATTTATAAAAATGCAAAAAATTATCGTAATGAAACATCCACAGGATTCACATGCTACCAGTTATTTGACGACAGTTGAAGTGTATGTCGCGGTGTATGCATTCCACATTCGGATACGCACAACATTGGACATTTGAAAGAAAGTGTCGCCGTTACTTAAATGTTATCGGTTATTTCAATTTCACGTGTATATCACATGGCCTTCAATATTTCTGCACTCACTATTTCGCAGATACTTGACAAGTGGAACTAACAGTTTTCAGCAGCAGTCGTCGAGGCGTCGCGACGGCGTATGCGAGTGGCAAGCGCGGACGACGACAGCGAAGGGGAGGGGGGTGGGGGACGTGGGGGCGAAATGACCTGCGCGGTTGGGAGCGTGCGGGCGGGCGTCAGGCGACATCGCGCCGTGCGGGCGCCGAAGCCGCGCCAAGCGCGGGTGGGCGGGCGGCAGGTGCTAACAACAGGCGCTAAATGGTGGAGAGTCACTGAACTCAAGGCGCTCGCCGCATTGCCAAGAAGGCAGTTGCCGCTTTTCCGGTCATATTCTGACGTTTTTGTCGTGCGTACAGCAATGATACTTATTGCTATTTTCTAAGCATACACATCAAATGACTAACGTTAATATATTTTTAAGTACAATAACATACATGCACATCCCAGTACTTAATTTTTTTCACGTATAGGCAACTCGAACCACGCGGGCATCCTGCTTTAGCAGGGATCAGCATTTTAACTGAATTCCGATTTTTGTCCCCCATAGTTGTTAGCCTTGGGGGTATGAATGATGAGATGATTATGACGATAAAAGTGAGAGATAAAAGGTACACACATATAGACGTACACAAATTCAATCATGCACGGCGAGACTCGAACCCGTGGCCTTCTGGTCAGAGATCACTATGGCACTACTGCCCTAATCTCGGCCATAAGTACGCGGAGCGTATCTTCAATTAATTAGAAACACAGAGCATGTTATTCCAATTACGACCATTTTGAACTGCGCGGCGATAGCGGCGAGCAACGAACGGGACAAGGGAACGAATCAGGCGCGAAGGCGGCGAGAGCGGGCGAGACAACGGCAGTTGGGCAGTGTGAGATAGAGCTCGAGAGAGGTCGGAACGATATTGGTGCGCGGTAAAGAGGACAAAATCAAGCTGACTAGTGTAAGAAAAACTATCAGGAAGTGAGTGAAACGTGATAGGGGCAAATGTTGAACAGTGCAAGCTAATGATCGTGTTCATAGTGTCAGAAACAGTGGAGAAAAGGGGCAAGACTATAAATCGCGTAGCTGATACCGGCATGGTTGGTAGCCACGTGCTAGCGTTGTGGTAAATAGGAAAGTGGAGGAGAATCGACGAACTGTGTTACAATAAAGCAGCGAGATATACGGCGAGGACTAGACAAACAGTAAGCTAGAAGCAGTGCATACTCCAGTGGAACGACACGTGCAACGGTCGGCGTCAAAGCCGAAGGATTTGCGCAACCGCCGCCGTGGGCCGACGACGCGGGAGCCCGCCCTGCCAATCGTCCGAAGGAGCGCCGAACCGCAGCGAAGGTCACCGATCGTCGCAGCCGTTGGAAATCATCAGAGAACAAACGACATATTCTCGGTGCCCGAGATATTGTAAAATCTAAAATCGTAAATTGAGTTTTGGTACCAAATCAGGGAATAATTGTGTTTAAGGCAATGTACTAAACGTGTGATTCTAGAAATAAATTGTGTTTTTGTTCAGACAAAATTATAACTTTGTTTTGCCAATGTGTGCCGAATCCTTACGAGACCCATTCACGAGACAAGACACCCGTCCTTTCCAAATTTAATGCAGTGAAAAGTACCGCCAACCAGGTACGTCACAGTACGTAATAGCAAAATGATGATGATGGTGATAATAATAATAATAATAATAATAATAATAATAATAATAATAATAATAATAATAATCTACTCTAGAATTCGGAACGATCAGATATTTTAAGGAGGATACAATCAGAAATTTACAGACAATATTTGAGGCGGTGGCGACATTTGTGGATACATTGAACATACACACTCAAACAAGTGACATGAAAAATATACACTATCTCAGAATATAGGATCAATTCATTCTGCCCTAGAGTTTGTGAATATTACTGAACTAATACCTTTCTTCTCACTCGTACAGGTCATCAGCGAAATATTTGTTTAAATAATAAAAATTCATATTTACGATAAAACGAGATACAGAAACCTATCATTAATTGTATCAAGACAACATTTTTCTCTATATGAAATTTACTGCCGTACGTATCCATACAACACACAATAAATCTGCACCATAGAGATATGAATTGGAAACAGTTTAATTTTTAAACTGGATTGTTCATGGCATAAAAGGATCCATATGGCCAACTTCCACAAGCTCTTTTCCACCTCCGACAAACAGCAGCGAAATCTCGGAAATCTGTAGCCCCATAGCTTCGCCGGTCGCACGTTTATCTACCGCAGAGGGGGGGAGAAAAACCGAACAAGCTGCACCGCACGCTGCCACAAGGCGCTTTCTCGACATGAATGCATAACCTGCTCACCGCAGCGCCAAGAAAGGAGCCCTGCACACCGCGCACCAGGGAGGCGCTGGCTCGGGCGGACACCGCGCCCACTGCTTTCGATCCTAGAAGTTGTACCTGACCGATTTCTACGGCGTGGCGGGGCAATCTGCACTGAGAGCTTTCCTTTGCTTACGGACGAAAATGGAGTGCTGTTGCTGTGCATCCCTGGGCTAGACCACTCGAGGCCATCCCGTCGAGGATAAAAGAGAGCGCGGTGTTAAGGCAGCGGTGGGGCAGTTGCTGTCCGACGTGAGACAAGGGACGAGTGGCATTCTGCAACGCCTCCGCGACAAGTTAACACGTATACCATTTTTCCGCCGTTGTTTTCAATTCATCGGTTCCTATGGGGCTGCAGCGAGACAGCTCTCCTTTGCATATGGGTGCTCAGAGAGCGTTATCCCGAACCGTACGATGATGCTGGGCGTCCCTGCCGTAGACCACTGGAGGCCACCCCGTCGCGGGTGAAAGAGAGCGCCGTGTCGGTGCAGAAAGGGGCAGCTCCTGTCCGGTGGCGGGGGGGGGGGGGGGCAGGAGGGGCGAGCGGCATTCTGCGGCGCCTGCACGACGCGCCAACACGCCGCCACGCCGCTCTCCACGGGAAAGGCTTTGCTTCCCCGACGCGACGCGGCGCGGCGAGGCGCTCGCACGGCGCCTGATGAATAGCATCCGCGGCAGACGCAGACGCCGCCGCCGCCAGCACAGGCGATGCCGTGCGTGACACTGCTGCAGCCACGCGGGGACCTCAGGAGCGGCCGCCGTCGCCCCTTTTGGCCGGTGTTACAGGCAGTTTCTCTCCAGCCATATTCGTCAGTTCCGCGGCATGTCGCTGTTCGTCTTTTCTTCACGGCTCCTCAGTTCTGAACACACTCCCTATATAATCAACACGGATGTCCTTTCCTTCAACTTTTCAATTGGCGACATCCAGACGCCCTCGCACCCGGGTAGCTGCACTCTCCTCCGATAACAATAGTCTCATGTGGTCGCGGCACCCACCACAGCTTCACCCCAGAATGCCAAACTAACACCCACTCTTCCATTCCCGCCGCTTCGCTCGTTCTGCCAATGAGCTGCAGTCCTTACAATTTACGACAATGCCGTGCACATCCCCTCATCGCCGCCTCCTTTGCGTCGTTATTCCCATATTCCCCCGAACCGCCGTCATCAGCTCTGTTTCGTATCGTCCGTATGGCGGTGTCGGCCCCGACATTCCTCCTCTGGTAGCACATCATCCCGCCTCATCGCACCTACCTCAGCCAAAACGCTCAGCGTCGAATTTGAACGACAGAGCCTTCGAATTTGAGTGACAGAGCCCTCGCCTCGCTCCTCACTGCCTCGTTCTGCCGTCAAAAGCATCTCCTCCTTATTAAACGCCTTGCTTGTAATAGTTGTCCGACGACATTCTCACATTTCATTAGTAGAAGTATGCTGACTTCCTCTCTCAGCCACAAGAAGCACTGCGTCCATGTTCCATGATAAATGGCACCCTGTCTCGTGAGAGTCCTAGGGTCCTCTTATTCTTATGGCACTACCGCCGCCTATTATGCCTTACCATCGCTTCACGCTCTCGAAGAATTGGCCCCAAATTCAACCCAAAAACACACCCGTATCACTCCCAACGCTTCACTGCTGCCGTGGCCTGTAGGCGGTATCACTTTCTATTCCTTCGTCTCGCCCCAACATTCATCTGCCTTACTTCTTCCGCCTTTCGCCTGACCTATCTCCAAATTCCAACAACGGGAGTCACTACCAGTTCCGGACCCTTGCTGCGGGTTTGTCCTAACATTCCCCAACCCGCAGCCCCATCCCCACTCGCCAGCCAGCATCCCCATCTTCCGCGACCAGTAGCGTCCTCACTGCTGCCTCACTGCTCCGCAACGTCGCGTCTTCCCCACATTTCCCCGACGCGACGGTCACACCTCCGCCCGTCCGCCCCTTCCCCCACCGGCGGCGGCGGCGGCGGCGGCGGCGTCGTCCCCATATTCGGCCGCGCGAATCCCGCCTGCGTGCGCGGCCGGCAGATTTATGCCCCTCGCGCCGCTTTCTTGCGCCGGCGCTTTGTCATTCATAAACTGGCCATCGCCCGCGCGCGCGCGACGACGACGACCGCCCGAGCCCATAAATAACGCGCGCGAAAACAACGACGCCCGGCGGCGGCGGCGGCGGCGGCGGCGGCGGCGGAGGTGGCGGGGACGGTGGTGGTGGAGATAGGGTGGCGAGATGGTGTTGGCAGTGATGATGGCGATGGAGATAGGGGTGGCGGTGGCGATGGCAGTGATGATGGCGATGTCGATAGCGATGGTAATGGCGCTGGCGCTTACGATGGCAATGGCAATGGCGAAGGTGGTTGCAGTGGTTGTGCCGATGGCGAGCGCGAATTCGATGGCGATGACGATGCCGGTGGTAGTTGCGGCAACGGCGACAGCGGTAGAGAAACAATCACATTGGCGGTGGCAAATGTAGTAGAGATGGCGATGACGGCGGCGGTAGCGGTAACTATGCCGGTTGGAAAGGCAATAGTGATGACGATTACGATGGCGGTGGCAGTAGTGGATGCAGTAACGATGGCTGTGGGGATGCCTATGGCGGCGGCGGCGGCAGTAGTGGAAGCAGTAACGACGGCGGAGGCGAAGGCTGGGACGAAGATGATGGCGGTGGTGGTGGTGGTGGTGGTGGTGGTGGTGGGTGGTGGTGGGTGGTGGTGGGTGGTGGTGGTGGGTGGTGGTGGGTGGTGGTGGGTGGTGGTGGTGGTGGCGGCGGTGGTGGTGTCGGTGTCGGTGGCGGTGGCGGTGGCGGTGGCGGTGGCGTTGGCGGCGACGGTAGCGGCGACGGTAGCGTTCCTGTCGTCGTCTCCGTGCCAATGAACGAGTGCGCCATAAATCGCAAAAGGGCAGCGCGGCAGTGGGGCGGAGAATACGGGCACTACTCGCAAATGGTCAAAAAGTGCGCATGCACAAAAAAGGATGATGAGCTGAAGTTTTATTCGTTTATTCAGAGAGATGCTTTTAAAATACGTTTACCTACAGAACATGTACTTTAAGGGATTAATTCCCGAAAAATAGAAGCAACGTCTGCAAAATAAATTTATTCTTTTTTTAATTTCGGCAACGCGTCAGTTCAGCAACAAACAGATATTTGCTGAAACAAAGAATCCCAAAAATTTTTCACCAATCTTTAAATTATCTTTACGAACATTTTAGACAAATTGTACACTAAACTTTCAAGTAAGTAATTTGCAACTCGCGGTTTGATTTCACGGACTAAATAATTAAAGCGAATTACATTTCTAAATGTACCTATGTACACGGCAAACAAATACACTGTTTGAAAAGTATACACACACATCTGAATTATTCTCTCTGAATGTTGATGTAACAAAGACAGTTCAAGGATCATTTGAGAATTTTCACAACCCAGTCCTCCCACATAACAAAAACTCGTCGTATAAGCCGAAAATTAAATGAGCTTGATATTGCGTTTCACATATCATTCCTAGATAGCATAGAACAGAAAGGAGAGCAATAACCTTATCCAACACGTTTCGACTTGTACAAAGAGAAACGAGAGTGAACTGAGCAAGAAGTCTCAACAATTAGCGTCACTGCACAGCATAAAGAAGTCTTTTCCATTCATAGAATTACACAATGATTCCAATAGAAATAGCCGCCCCTTTGACAGGAGAAGGACTGAGGGCCTTGGGAGGAGCACACAACAAATACAAACAAGATGGAAAGGAGAACCCTACAATCGCCAAAAGAAGTCCGCATTCTTTCATTGTCTGCGTACTGCTCAATGGATCTCAGTCCCGAACGTGAGCACTCCTGCTGAACTAAATTTCTTTTATTGGCCGAACGTGTCATCGTTGATAGAGTTTATTGGAAAGTGCAGATCTGCGCAAAAGACAAAACAATGCTTCACTATCGCTAAAAACCATTCAGAATTCCTTTCCCTCAGATGAATATAGAAAACAGGTAATGAAAAATGGTACGGACGGAAACATTTGAAACCACATCGATTTTTCATAGCTTAGTCGTTATCTAATGTGGGTGGGGAAAAAACACTCGTTTTTCTGGTAGTCAAGGTAAACGAAAGAAGGTTCTCTGGTCACAAATGATTCTTAGCATAAAGCTTGCCCGGTATTACAAGTGATTGTCAAAATGTTACTAAACATATTTTGCATCCTGTCACCAAAAAGGTCGGTTCTTTTATCTTATGAGATACGCAGTACAGTAAGCTGGGAAGACTTTACCTATCGAGGTGATAATGACTATTAAAGTAATACAGAATTATATTTGCAATCAATAGTATAAACATACCGAATTTGATGGTAAACTGATAATCATGCCGGGCTACTGATTTCAAGTTGGCGGGTTTAAACCCGGTCAAAGTCAAGGGGTTTTTGAGGTGCGAAAAATCGACAGCATGCATGCGGACGCTTGTAGGCCTATAAAACAGAGTCCAGGAAAGGAACTTGGCCGGTCCTGGCAAAATTACATCCTCTAGCAATTTAGCGCCAATCAGAGATTAGATTTGAATTAATGGATACGATTGAATATATTGTAACTTGGCTCGTTATCTGGTATTCAAATCAAACATCAAACTTTGAGTACTAGTGACCCTAGGGAGAGCAATGATAAACTACTTTAGATACGCTTGCTCAAAATAAGTCCCACAAGAAGGCGCTAGGGACTTCTAGAGTCTAGCCTACGCACTAATCAGTGTATGGCATTAAAAGAAGAAATATAAACACGAATGGAAGAGTTTACTGAGTTATTTATGCACTTAACTCTTTCGTACTAAAACTGTGGAAGTGACATGTATTACGTACACACTTTTCTGGCTAAACTTCACCTTTTCTCGTACATCTAAACACACACTCGCACAGTCGTTTAAAAAGTACGAGATAACGACACAAAACAGAAACCCTTGTCGCTAATTTGTTGCTCCTCTTCTGGAGAAGCGCTAGCCGGACGTCCGTCTCATTGCGCGGCTCAGTCGAGGACCCTGGGGGGCTCCACAAAGAACGGGGCGGCGCGGGGCGGCGCGGGGCGGCGCGGGGCGGCGCGGGGCGGCGCGGGGCGGCGCGGGGCGGCGCGGGGCGGCGCGGGGCGGCGCGGGGCGGCGCGGGGCGGCGCGGGGCGGCGCGGGGCGGCGCGCGCAGGCACAACAGCCGCGAGGATCACGAGTAACGCGAACTCTTGTGCCGAGGACCCTGAAAGCACTCTCGCGGAAAGGAGACTTCGGCTGCGCGGACAACTTGGAGAGTCCGAGGGGTTGAACCGCAGCGCTTACCGGCGAGCGGGGACGGGGTGGAGGGTGGCTTTGGATGAGCGACTGGAGCAGAAGATCGGCGAAGTACAGCAGTTCAGGATTGTGGAAGAAAAACCGAGAACAACTTTGACAACATTCAAGTTGAATTCGATTTAAGTTTGTTACGTTTGGTGAAAGCGAACATGCTGTCAATTCCAAGATTTCGTAATATTCATTATTCAGAACGAACATTTTAAAAAAATATGCAAAGTTGCTATTATCAGTATTGTAACAGTAAGCCTCTTTCTGATCGAAGTAGGACTTCTAGAAGTGGGAATAAATGCGGACGAAAAGTCGCGAAATGGAAAGTGGATAAAGGGCCGAGAGCGACAGAATTGAGGAAACGTTACAAGGCGAGTTAAAATGATAGTATGGTAAATGAAATAATTATGTTTAACATGTCTTGAAAATACACCTACCGGCTTAGATGTCTCAAGGTATCAACTGATGTGATTGCAGTGCCACTATGTTTCGCCCTATGTTTCGAGTCTCAGCATTGGCAAGATTTTCGAATCTATGCACACAGGTAGGTTACATTCAGCCGCTACATGGAGGAGAATTCAAGCGACCGACTGCTCTGGCCGGTATTTTTCTATGGGTGTTCTGAACAATACCAGGCGAATACAGGAGAAATACTCAAACAAACAAGCAACGGATCGAGCGCAATTTTTGTTTCCTCTTCCTTGTTCTACTCTCACCTCTTAGTTAAACACACACACACACAGACACTTAAATCCACTACACTACCACATATGTGATCTTAGAGCTTGCCCCGGCTGGGGCGGTGCCCAGCTGGTGGGAGACATGTAGTTGAAAAAAAAAGCTATCGTTTAGGTCACCGTCGGATCTCAAAATCCCGCGGGGGAAGATCATTGCCACCTCTAGTGATTAAAAATGCACATTACTTACGGGACCAGTGACCATAGCAGTTCACGCACCCGGATACACTAAAGAATCAATTGCGAATCCACGAGAATGGTTCACGTTTACGAAAAAAACAATAAAATATTTTAGTCGCTTTTTTCAAAAACATATTTTAATCTTTGTATCACAGTAAACAAGGATTTTTTTGCTGTAAATTTTGTTAAGTTCTCCCTGTTCATTAACATTGGAGAGTCAATACTGAATGACAAACAATTTTAGGAGGTTTCGACATTCCGTTGTTGTACTTTTCTGTAGTAACTTTTATACAGTTATTGCTTTTAATAAAATGAATAAATGGAACTACATCCACGAAGTACGAAAAGAATAAACGAGAAATTAGAATATTTGGACGCCTGAGCTCTTGTTGCTTCCCTCCTCTCTAAGGTTTCGGTCAGACTTGTGGGTTTTCCCCGTCCACAACAAAGCAAGCGCTTGCACGTGGCGGCAACACAAACAGGAAAGGGGATGGGGAAGGGGATGGGGAAGGGGATGGGGAAGGGGAAGGAAACCGCGGAGGGCGGGCGGACGCCGGATGGGGTGGCCCCGCGGGCGTTACGACCGGGGCGCCGTAGCAGACGCGCTGACGCCGCTGGTCCTTCGCCTCCGCCTCCGCCTCCGCCTCCTGGCCGCCCCACCCCGCAACGCCCCGCGTAGCGCCACGCCACGCCGCGCCGTTTGGCTTTGCCCTGCTCCACCTCGCTACCCCCCCCTCCCCGCCCGGTTCGCTCCCACTTTGGACCGTTTCGTCCCGCCCCGCCTCGCCACGCCTATCTCCGCTCCGCTCCACGCCCCGTCTTGCTCCGACCAGCTCCTCCCCATTCCACTCCTCCCCGCCGCGCACTAAACCCGGTCCATTAGCACCGCTCCACCAACCCGCCCCGCACCGCTCCACCCGCCCTGCCTGAACTCCACTATACTCCACCCCGCCTCACTCTGCTCCACCCTCCCCGCACAGCACCAACCCACCTCTTCCCGTCATACATGGCTACACTCCGCCCACTCCACCTCGCCTCACTCTGCTTCAACCACCGACCCTTCTCACTCCGCTCCACTCACCCCGTCAAACACGGCTTCCACCCCTCTCTGCTCCGCTCCGCACCACCCTGCCCCGCCCTACTTTTCTCCGCTCCACCATGCCCCGCGCTCCGCCCCCCCCCCCCCGAAAGCCCTTCCCGCTCCTGCTGCCTGACGATTTCCATAATGGAATTAACGCCGTAAAGCAACGCACGCCGGCGGACATTTTGGGGGGACTGCGCTTATTACCGGTCGCGTTTATGGAGCCGTAACGTCCGGCGCGGCGACTGCAGAACGGGACCTCCGGATGGTCGCGGAGGGCTGGCGGCACGGCGCACAAGCAGGCGAGCAAGGAAGACAATGCGTCGGGGAGCAAAAGCACGAGAACGATAGACAAAGCGGAGGATAATAAAGGAAATGACGCGTTATAAGCAAGGGAAAAGACAAAAAAGAAAGCTAGAGGAAAAAGGAAGATGAGAGAAGACAGAGAATTCGCGGTGGAGAATAGAGGATGGCGAAAATCGAGTGGAACGTTGGAGCGAAGAAGGATACCACACAATACGAGAATACGGGGAGAACACAAAATTGAAGGGAAAGTCAGACAGTACAGTAATCGGGGATATTACGAAGGAGGAGCAGACGAGAGAGACGACAATCGCAGGGACAGATTGAAGTGGCAGTATGGTGTGGACTGGGAATGCGAAGAGAAGGAAGACATCAAACGTGACCGGACAGCGAGCGCTGTTCCACAAGGTCGGCAGTAGACATAGCGAGGAAGGCTGTAGAAGTAACGGAGTCCCAGATATTTCGAGTCGGCGGCAAAGTGGCTGCGGCGCTGAGAACTGCCCTGAGAAGCCCGTAAAGGCAACCCCCATCGGCGTCAGTGCGAATGAGTTGGAAGGGAGATCTGCGGAATTGCTATAGGCCACAAGTGACTGCAACGCTGTGGCTCGGCCGGTGCCTCGGCCCGGAAGCACAAAGAACGAGCCGGCCACATGGGGGGCCCCAGCGAGGGCTGCCGTTTACTGTACAGCGACTCGAAACATGCGTTATATTTCGACACAGATAAACTGCGTAGTGGGCACATTTATGTCTACCGAGTTAGGAGTGTGAAGATAAATTGAAGCTTGATAAGCAAAATTAGATGAGAGTGGCGAACAAGGGGAGAATTGAATGAGAGAGGGAGATTAAGAAGTGAGCAGGAAGAACTGCAATTTCCAAAGAATTAAAGAAACTTTTCTGGGTCTCACAGCATCAAGTCCCTTCACACTCCTAACAAGGAGCGTTGTACAATCAGACCTCACAGAGATATACAGTACACGAGATATACTGTACAAAACGAATTAACAGGATACCTACTTCAATGTGACGCACAAGAAATGTCATTTCTTGCAGCATGCCAAATGTCCTGGTCGAGATTTACACACTACTATTGAAAGCAGTTCGAACTTTGATTCCTTCGGAAGGAAGAGCCAAAGCTAAAGCTTTGAAGTCAAGCAAATGGTATGCAATGAGGAGAGAGATTCTTCCACCAATCGACCTACAGAATGCACAGGGAATTATTTTGGGCGTTATCATCCTTAAGGCCAAAAGTGCCTTGTCGCTGTCGCCATGACATTCTGTCCTCTGTTGTCCTTTTCATATCTGAATAGTTTTTGAATTGTAATTGGGTTTAAAGTTGTTCCAAAAGTTTTATTTTAGGTCTCCTTCTTCCTCTTTTTTCAACTATTTTACAATCCGAAATTGTATTTAAGAATTTGTTAGGTCTAGAAATGTCTCCAAAGAATTTGCTTTCCTGTGTCAAATGTTTTATTTAATTGGGATATCTTCCCTTCCACTTTTCTAAAATTACATTGTTTGAAATTTTTTCAGTCCAGGAAACCTTCATTATTTTTCGCCACAACCACATCTCGTGAGGTTTTAAACAACTCGCTGTCCGTTTTTAAAAGCGTCCATCCTTCACATCCGTATAACAGGAGACTAATTTGAGTGTACACGATAAAATTAAAGATTAATAAGCGATAGTTTGAAATGAAGCAACGTAAATACAAAAACTCAATTCGTCTGTTCACCATGCGTCTTGTTTTGTACCGTGTGTGGCATTTGTACCATTGCTGGTACTTTTATACTGTATGGTACAAATCTATTGCCATCGCTGTCCCCTAAGGTTAAACGATGCTGAGTACATTTTGACTCCAACCATAAAGTAGCTATTAATTTCCAATGTGCGCAAAAATTTAAATAACTATGCAGACCCCGGCCATATGACAGGTGCCTACTGTTTAGGTAGATACCCCCAAACTTGGCAGAGAAAATACAAAAAACAGTGAAACCGCTTTGATGTGGAGTGAATGAAAATAATACGCGATTGTGTTTTTCAGCCTATTCTAATACAGGGTCTATAGACTGAATTTTATTACTCTGAGTCACTGCCTATGAAACAGCTGAAGTCACGCGACAGCAAGACTTGTTAAAGGACGCCACCGGCATAAAATATTTACTATTCGCGTGTTGCGTTATGGAACGGCAGCTTGTTTATATTCTTTATATGTAAAGAACTGTTGTACTGGTAGCGGTATATCATATAATATGTTATTGCAGTGTTTGAGGAGACATTTTGCTAAACAATATTTAATTTTTTGTAATGTTAAGCGATAGTTTTTAATTAGTTTTTTTTAGCAGTGTGCGTTTTACTTTTTGGAAAACCATGTGAGTTTTCATTCAGAATCATTTTTGCTGCAGTCTTCTAGTTTCCATACAAAGTCTCCGCTGTAGCGGCCAGAAGAAAGAGCGGCGAATTTGAACTCAAGAAACCAGTCACGGAGCGGACTTCTGGTTGCGAGTCCACAATGAAAACATCGTTAACCATAGCTCGAGGGTTCGAATACCAACGGTGGTGACCGACGAATGCACGTTGTTTGGTTCGGCTTCTCTGATTCAAGGAAACCGTAGACACGACCGATAAATTTCAGATGGATCGAGCGCAATCTTGTACTTTTAACAATGAGCCACGGACCACGTGCAATTCTTCCTTCCCTAACAAGTCCGCACTCCCATCCTTGAAGCAGAGTCGGCCAACAATCTGATCTACCATTCCCACACGATCACGCATTGCCCTTTCCATCTAGAAAACACTGCTGTTCTGCAAACAAGCGGATGTCAAGGCAACACGGCGCGGAGTGTTGCAAAACCCAAGAGACAAGAAGCGAGAGGCGACAAGCTAATGCCGCCCAGAGCTCCGGTAGCGGCCGGCGAAACTGACGAAAGCGGCTGAAGCGCCAAAAGCTGCTGTGCTTTTCCCACCGCAGCGCCGCCCCCGACGCCCTCGAACGCCCCGGCCCCGCGCCATCACGGGCCGGCGCCTCCGCGCCGCGGCGTCGCGACGCGCTTATCGCCGTCCGCCAGGCATCTGCAGGCGGATGGCTGCCGCCGCCGCAGCCGGGCTGAAATATGTGCACGGGCACCGCCGGCGTCGGACCAGACGAAGCGCAGGGCGTGTAACAACATACGGCTCACGCGCAGGGTCAGCACTCGCCTTCCCACATCGCGGATTTTCAACCCGTTTCAACCCCGCGCGCCGAACTGCCGTGCCGCAGGAGTAGCAGGCGACATTTTGCGATGCCACGAAATAAAATAAAAAAAAAAAAGATTTAGAAAGAAATAGAAATAAAATGGATATAATTACCATACATCTATTTTTTAATTGCCATATTGTATAATGATAGTTTCTTTTATTTTAGGATTCAACGTTACATCATTTGAGTGGGTTGGGAAATTTCAAATTATATCTTCATACCAAATTGTGTAAGGTTAAAAATAGCCGCCGCTCCGTATTATACGTCACACTAAGAAAAATCTTGATGTAAACAAATACGAGTGTGTTAGGATGACTGTCATTGGTTTGCAGTATGAGCTCTAGTGTTGTCGGAATCCTGAAGCAACAGTAATGACTCTCTATAAGAACATTCTGCTAACCAATGACAATCAAACACAAAGGATTCGCGGATCATAGACGATTGGCAGAATGCTACGAAATATCACGGAAAACGTTCGAAAAAACATACAAACTGCAATTGAGATATGTAAATCCAAATCAAACAGCATAATCAAAAGTGGCTCTCAGTACAAAGCAGGTGTGAATCTTTCATGCGATCTTATAACATCATGCGACTCTTTTGTATGCCAGACGGAATGCCGACTACAAAATTGAAGATCATAATAATTAACTTTCCTTGGTAATAACAAGAAAAATGAATCACGGTTCAGATGCTTATGTTGGTGACTTAGTCACTGTGTTCACGATGGCCCAATTAAAAGGTGCCCACTTTTCTGCTTTGAGCTTTTAATTTCACTACGTTCGCGAAAACGCAGAATGGATTGAGTCACAGTGTCGTCGAAAATTTTATTTTGATAAAATAAAAATATAATTTACGTGCACAAAACAAGAACCACTTATGTGCGATTAGTGAATGTGATAAAATATTTAAAAAATATCAACAGAAACACTGTAGTCTCTTTTAAAGTCCTTTATGTATCAAATTTTTTTCTCTACTTGCTGTTGAGTGATGTAGTCCTGTAACCCTGTCAATGAGGTCTATATAACAAACTTTTTAAATTAGTATCAATGACGTATTACTTTATAAAGATTGGGATATATTTTTGTTACTCTTACCACTGGTGGCCCAAAGAATTATTCATTCACAGACCGAGAATGACATGTGACTATAATTCATTAACAGATAACAGTATAATGGGCAACAGTATGCAACAGCCTATGCTTTCACTTTATTTGAGCTTCCGACAACATATGTTACAACCATCATCCATGGGTTATAATAGTGTAAGTTTAATGAGTGATAGGAATGGGAACTCTGATCTTTGTATTATTTAATTTATGCTTCATGCTTTATGCTTTCAAAAAAATCTGCACGTGACATGTGAAGAACTAATCTGTGCATGTGTTTTTCGGCTCCAAATTTATTTTTTTCTTACGCACACTCATAATTTACAATTATTAAATATGTCTTTCCTAAATGCTAAAAACGTTCACTAATGAACAGAGATTAATAAATATTTCCCACAAAAGTATTTTAGAAATGATTTAATCATCGTTATACTTTCACAATGTAAGTATAATTTACGAAAATTTCTCCTCCGAGTCTTTTCAAAGTTCGTGTTCTATATCAAGCAATAGCACATTTTTATAGTAAATCGACAATACAAACAAAAACTCATTGTGAGTCTTTAAATCGGAGTATTAATAATTGTATCCCTGAAAAGAATTGCTAAACTTAAAGCATGTCAGCAAAGCGCAGCATAAGAACAAAAACTATTTCACAAGGAATGTTGACAATTAGAATAAGAATTCGAAATATTTCATTTCTAAAAGAAAGTATAATAAATATACCACAACAGCATCTACAACACACTTAAAATATTTATCTGTAGTGTGTCCGAATAAAGGTGAATTTTCCAATATTCAGAAGACGCATGAACTAGTATTCGTAAAACTATAGTTGGGATATGAGATCCTTATTTCTCATTCATGTGAATGCACAAAAACGAGATTAATTACAGAAAAACCTTCTTCAAGTTTCCGGTGTGGAGCCAGTTCATAACAAAATGTCACGTCTCACATTAGTATAAAAACACGACTATAACATACAATCCCGTACGTAGCAGCGCTGTGCATTTAACCTCCACCCTCTTCCGACCTATTACACAATGAATCATTGTAGCGAATGAATCAAACGACACGCTCAAGACAATAAGTTCATTTACTCTTATAAATTAAACGTATTTCATCACAACGTAGAGGAGACTCACTAATGGAATCTGGCAATAACCAAATGTTAGATTACATCTATAAATATAAAAAAAATGAATGTTTTATTTATTATTGATGTATCATTTTACTGAAAATACTCGTACATACATTTTCTAATTTATTGAATATTTTTAAGAAATAGAGTCCAAGATAATTGTCACAGGAACACCATGAAATCTAATTTGTTTCTTCCAAATGATCATCATATTATGATATAATGACTTAGAATCAAATTTGTAACGAAGAATACGAATTTATAGTGATTATTACATAGTTGCTATTCATCTCGTGAATTCGATTTCGTCACAGGCACCTCGCCCAGTGTTCAACAATATATATTAAGATTCCAAAACTGTTATCCCGCACACGAGTTCACAACACGTACATGCCACTACGACCTACCTTTGCACAACTTACAAAGTTTCACCTCACAGTCACGCCTGACGAATACACTGCGCCCTAACATCCGAAATCTTCCGTCTTGGTCGCACGGACCCGCACGTTCGGGAAATGCAGCGCGGCACCAGCGGACCCCACCGCGCGCACTCAACAGGTAGCCAGCCGCCCGCAGGGCGTGCGTCGGGCGGGGCGGCGGCGAGGCCGACGGGCGGGCGGGCGTGGGCGCCTTACCTCACGAGCAGGAAACGCCGGAGGCGGTGGCGGCGGGGGCGAGGCGTCGCGGCGGCGGGCGTGAGACCCAGCAGCAGGCAGGGGCGGTCCGGAGGTCCCGCGGGCGGGCGCCGGACTGAGCCGCTAATTCGGTTGGCGGCGCGCGTCAGCGAGCGAGCGACCCGGGGTTCGGAGCGTGCGCACGGGATTGCGAGGCGTCGCGCGCGGGGTCGCGTGGGGGCGCCGGGGCGGGCGCGGCGGCGCGCGCGGGACGAGCGCACACGTGCGTGGCGCCGGCCGGCAGCGGAGCCCGAGTGCGCGCGCCGCGACGCCCGCGGTGCTGGTCGGCCGGCGTCGCCGCCGCCCCCGCGCCCGCGCCCGCGCCCGCGCCCGCGCCGCGCCTGCGCAGACGCCCGGCGACGGGAGGCGTCGCGGCGCGGCGACGCGCGCACCGCGCAGTGAGCGCCCGACCGCCGACGCCGGGAGCCACGGCCGGGAGAGCCAGTTGCGCGGCGTCACGTCGCGTCTCGTCCGGGCAGACACGGCGGGACCGTGCGGAGTCCGCACTGCGAACCACTCTCGACCTGTTTGTTTGTGTTTGTATTTAGCCATTATATGACCCCTAAAGAGCAATTGGTCTCAGCGCCGACAGATCCTGGGGTTCCTAATCCGTCACCCAACCAGGAACTGGCGATGTCTCCAATTCGCACAACCGACGTGACTTCACGTAGTTAAACAATTCGGCTACCGACACCGGTTTCGCGGTCCATCCCAGTATTGGCCTGGATGACCGAGGAAAGGCACGAAAATCCAGGACAGGATGGCCGGCACGGAGATTGAACCTCCAGAATGCGACGTCAGCGTGCTACTCCCTGAAACACTTCGCTCGGTTGCTAACCTGTTTGTTACTAGCTGCAAATCGGCTGTTCTGCCCTCAATGACCAGCTGCTTAAGTTAACAGATACTCAAAATACCTACTCATCAAGTGTATTTTGGTCGTTCCCTGCACCCGAGCTTAAAATTATGTCAGTAATGGTCAATTATTTGATGAGACAATAATATAGAGCCGAATGCCGAATAAACACTGCTTTGTGATTTATGGAAACGGAAGAAATCCAAAAAATTCGCATTCAGCATGTTTTGATAAATATTATCGGGGCATTTTGGTAACTACTCAATCATCCTACCAAGTAATAACTGCAACACATTGCTTGATTGAAACAGTCCCAGTACCATTATTTCACTGCATGGGGATGAACGCTTGTTACCTGGAGACCAATGGAACGCGACGTACGCGAGAAGAGGCAATTTTATGAGAAATGCGCTAACTATTCTGGTCACATCTAGGAGTTCGTTAAACTTGCCGCAAGTAGCACCTGCAGTAGCGTCCCAGGCAGCACAGCTATTGACTTCCACATTCTCTACGGTGTTTTTCTGTGGTAGGTAATCGAGAACACGATGTCAAATTCAATACCATATTTTTACTCTACCATATTCTACCACCTTCTACTATATTTTCACTTCAAAGAGGTTGCTGAAGAGCATTTTGCACAGATCCGGAACATATTATATTAGCTACTTGCGTACATATTCCACAAAATGTTGAAAGAATTTAAAATGATTTGGCTGATTTGAAGCGACTGTTACATTTTACATGTTTCGGTTGATCCGGAGTTCATGGTGTCGTTCACTGACCTTCGGTTCCTTTGGTTCACTGATTCGGTTCACTAATCTCGTGATTCACAAGGTTATAGTTTCACGGTTCACTTCTATCACTGGAGAAAAATCTTGATGGCATTGATTCAAAGCATAAATATATACACAATTTGTTTGATCACAATTTAACTATGTCGCTTTTCCAAATTAAGTTATACATTTTTCCAATTACGAAACATTTTTTCTTCATGACGATACACTTTAAATTTCAATTCACTTCTAAAATTTCACTTCACAACACTCTTTTAAATCACAAAATTAAGACTTTAGCTTGCCTGGTTGAAATAGACTTGATTTATTAATAAAACAGCCTCCTAACAACACATTTAGTTGTTACTATGACTACAAAATTATTTACTTCATAATTTGATGAATTGTCAATTAGTGAAGAATTTTGTGGCGTGGATTTGTGTTTTTTTTTGCCATTTCAAGTCCCTTTTTAATTGTTTTGTGTGTCTACCGAGATGGAAGGTATGAATTCAGAATTTATTTATGATTTGCGCCGAAAGGGAAGTTTGAATGTGATTCAGTTGTGTCAGAAAGTGGGTTTGCTTGCGTCTCGACGTGTATGTAATGTATGCCAGAAAGAAATGAAGTTTATTGAGAGAAAGGATATAACAGATGGGTTTGAGTGGATTTGTAGAGAAAGATGCCAGAATTTTCATTGTGTGAAAATGTCTGTTCGAAAGGATTCTTGGTTTGAGAGGAGACTTATTAATTTACTGAACTTTAGTTCATAAGAAGTAAAGAGTGTGTATTTTTTCAGATATAAGCAGATTTGGTGATACGTTGATGAATCATTGAAGTTTTTCGTGTTATAAGGATGTTCTACGTAATTAGTGCAGATATGTTACACTCATTTTACTACCATAGTATTTTTAATACTCTAAAAATTCTATAATTTCAGCTATTATGTGAGTTAATTTTTTATATTTTTTCTAATAAAATACTGCTATCTTTGACATATAGTATTTGTTTGAAAAAATAGTCTGGTTGATTTTATATTATTAAAATGGGGGGTTTGGGGGGCGATAGCCCCCCAATAATAAAAATGTTTAAATAGAAAGTGTTAGTGAAATATACTGCTAATTCTAGAGCATATAAAAAAGTGTTAAGTTTTTCCAAGTCCAAGTTTTTTTAAATTAAATTTTTTTTTGTTTCAGATTTATGAATTATTGTTATTGAATTAATTTTTCTATTTCAATTAAATTATGTTTAAAAATCTACAAATATGTGAGTTTTTATTATTTTATTGCGCATTCTAGAGCGTATAAAAAGTGTTAAGTAGATAAGATGCTTTTTTTGGTAATTAAATTTTGGCTTTGAGTAGTAATGATAGTTTAAGTAGCATGTGAGTGTTAAATAGAAATTATAAATCTTGCGATAACATGGTGACCATTACAACATGCGAACAATAAACAAGGATTCGGTTCAGTGAGTCGATTCCCCTCTAGTGAACCGGTTTAGTGAACGACACCATGAACTCCGGATATACCCATGTTTCTATCTTCCCAATTCTTTTCTAATAAAAGTAATAAGGAATAAAATTTAAGTTTATATATGGTTTGTATTTCAGGTTAAATACTAGTTAGTTTAGTTATTATTAATAACTATTAATAACTAAACTCTTTTCCTCCGTAAGGGCCAGTGCCAAGCTGTATCCCCGCCCCACCTGGCATTATATCCACGCTCTGCTATCCGTATCTAGGTTCTTGGGAGGGGCAGTCCCCATCTCCCTTACCATTTCTCCTCTCTCTAGTTCTCCAGATCAGAACCCTACCTGTCGATAATCCGCTGAGGAAGCCGCAGCCCTTCCCAGCTAGGCCTTGGTTATTGCCTAAGGGCCCCTGTGATGCGCACATCATCAGCGGAATGGTGGCTAATGACAGGATAGGGTAGGAATTGATTGATGGAGCGACCCGGTGGAATGCATTTTGGCAGAGGAAATGTCAATACCCCGAGAAAACCTGCCGCGATGTTTACTACCCATCAAGGGAAAATAATTTAGCAATCGTTATAGAAATGATTCTTCCTCATAATTCAATACGCCCGCAACCCTAAAAGGATTTAAAACTTGTTTAGTGTTCAAGGAGTAATGTTCGAGACTTAATACTTATCAAGTCTTAAAACTCTTCAAACCATTTCCAACTTACAGGATACTATTCGAAACCAAACTTCCATGAGACAACCAAAAAAGATTGTTCAGGTGACCATGGCATTTCCGGAATTCAGAGAATTTATTTCTTAATTAACATTTGTGACTGCTATGTCATTTTGGTGCAGTGGATCAAGGTTTCAAAGCAGATGAGCCGACAGGCAGAGGCAGGGAATTTTCAGAAATTCTGCCGAAGGAAACAATTTTGTGGAAATATCCCATTTTGCTGGTGAATTCAATTCCGGCGAACAATCTGTTTCCAGGAATCTGTCGCTCGTGGCTCTGAACATTCCAGTCAATATTGTGTCCCTCCCGATATATAATATAGCATGTAGGAGGGAGCGGGGAAAAATTCGTGGCATTCCGTCTCGTGATGAGCAATGAAGTCAAGTTTTTGGATTTTTTCGTGCAGGAAATATATAAATCCATTTGATTAGGAAATATGTTATGTTTTTAAATTGTATTTTAAATCTCTCAACATATTTTTATACGTTGCTCTTTAAACCAGTTATTCCCAAATAATGACAAATCACCTCGCTGGTCTCCGATGCCACCAAAAATCCTTCCGCGCGCGCAGGCGAAATTTATTCGCCACTGTCCTCTCTCATTTGTTTCTGCTCGGCCACGCTGTCACAAAAAGGCCGCGAGACTTCCCACGAACAGCACTGGTGACTGCGAAGGAGGACCTGGGCAATATGTTGGTAACGGCGGAAGAGGATGATGGAGAAAAGGGGGGGACGAAAGTTCAGCACATTTGAGGGTGAGGGTAGTAAAAATGTCGCCGACCTGAATGTGGGTAAATGTTTAATTAAAAAAAGCATAATGTGGCATGCGGAAGTAGGTAAAATAGTGGATGTTGCCTACAGGCCTAAGCGGCTGAGGAGTTGGAGGCACCGTTGAAATTTGCGGTTACGAAGGCTGTGAGTTCGAATTCGGCGAAGACCACGACCGTTGTCACCGAGTTAGCTTTCCTCATAAACAAGAAACCCATCTCAACCATTATCCCTTCTATAATAAGTCAACTCTCATTACCAATCAATCGTCTTATTTACCCTTCCGACCTTCATATAATTTTAGTAGAAGGCAAATGTACACCACCAATTATTTCACCTGCCCATGACAGGGCATCCCAGAAATCAAATCGTGCACCTTTCCCTTTGCTCAGAAAAGACTACGAAAATCAATGCACATTGGCGAGGCAACAAGGCAAATATGATATAGAATAAGAGAGAAAAAATAGAAAATCAGGGGCAAGAATCCACAAAATTATTCAAGGGAAGTCGCGACTTTCAAGATATTGAAGATAAGCAAGTGGTAAAAGTGAAAATCTGTAGCTAATTGCATAAATAAAATAAAATACTTGTACGAACGAGGAAGAAGTCGGGGAAAACGAAAACAATAATTTAAGAAGCGTATAACTATTAGAAATTTACTTGATCCCATATGGCGATAACTCAGGAAATTGCCAGCTCTTGACAAGATAACTCAGAAGTAGCAAGAAAAATTTAAAAACACAATCACGAACTGAGAAGAGGACAATATTGTGTAGGATATGAAACGACGCAATAGATCCAACAGAAATTGGCGAATTAACGAATAATTTAATGTGATAATAAGAGGCAGTCTCCGAAACGAGAGAAAAAAGTAAGAAAGAAAGCAGTGAGAAAAGAAAGTAAGAAAGAAAGAAAGCAGAGAGAAAAGAAAGTAAGAAAGAAAGAAAGCAGAGAGAAAAGAAAGTAAGAAAGAAAGAAAGCAGAGAGAAAAGAAAGTAAGAAAGAAAGAAAGCAGAGAGAAAAGAAAGTAAGAAAGAAAGCAGAGAGAAAAGAAAGTAAGAAAGAAAGCAGAGAGAAAAGAAAGTAAGAAAGAAAGCAGAGAGAAAAGAAAGTAAGAAAGATAGCAGAGAGAAAAGAAAGTAAGAAAGAAAGCAGAGAGAAAAGAAAGTAAGAAAGAAAAGAGAGAGAAAAGAAAGTAAGAAACAAAGGAGAGAGAAAAGAAAGTAAGAAAGAAAAGAGAGAGAAAAGAAAGTAAGAAAGAAAGGAGAGAGAAAAGAAAGTAAGAATGAAAGGAGAGAGAAAAGAAAGTAAGAAAGAGAGAGAGAGAGAGCGCTAGAATGCAGGTGTGGCGCTGGTATACGAAAACTAAGTCGAGGTACAGTATGATGTCAAAATAGGCTGGAAGGAGGAGAAGAATCACGAGAACGACGACGTAAGCCACAGCGACTCCCCATCTACGAGGCGCGAAGACGAGAGACGGCGTCGAGCCATCTCCCGAAATGAAGCGACGTCTCGCCCCGGGGACAAGCGGGGCAAAAGGTAGTGCCGTGTCGGCGCGACGAAAAAGGACCTTTGCCGCCACAGGGAGGCGTGGTGACAGCGCAGACAGGCGGAGGAGGCGGGTCGACTTTATCGCGACTTAAAAGCCCACGGGCAGGGACTGCCGACATGACAGTGACATGGCAACCGAAGCCTCCACCGGAAAGCTCCTGGGAATGGACGACACCGACAACGAAAGTGTCAAGCAAAGCGACTGCCGGCCTACAGGAAAGCGTAACTCTTCGAGAAAAGATTTCATCCCGTATTAAAAAGCGATACATAGGAAACGTAACAGGCAAACAAAACTGATCTTGATTCTATTAGCTTGCAAACGAATTAGAAAACAACTACTGAATAGCCTCATTAGTAGGGAAAATTATACAAGTTCTCCTTTAAGATTTCAATTACCGAAGTTACACGTTACATTGTAATTTATCACAATGTACAATGTAGGTAGAAAATATTGTAACCGAGTAACCAATTGGCATGCACTATCTCACAAAAATGCTTTAATCATTTTTTATCCAAGGTATTTTACAAATTTGCATAAACGTCCATGTACGAACAGACTATTTGCAGATTTATTCGCAGTTAAATCACAAAAATCACGGTACATGAATATTCTCATTCGCCTCAAAAATACTTTCGAATGCAACATTTTTTTCATTTACGTCGTTTCATTCACGGAATCTGAGGAAATTAACCAAGGAAACCAAGGAAAAAGTAGACAACATGATCACCCCGCACTCAGGGTCTTCCTCATCTGACAACCCTTGAGACTATCTACATCTCCCTTGACATGCGACAACGATGCTTTTCTTTTTTACAGAAACTTCGATATATACTAAAGACGATGTTTTTAGAACTTACGTTTTGAGCTCGATGTTTTTACGTTTTTGACGATTTGCTTGTGAACGAAACAAATTCTCAATTACAATTTTGTATGTTAGAATACGAAATACATACTGCCAGTTTGTGTGTTCAAGGTAAACGAACGCTATTTGTATTACCTTCATCCAGCTCTCCCTCTCCATATATATATATATATAAAATTTCTAGATGACCGCGGGTGCCCCTACGCTTTTCTTGTATTTCGCACACGGAGAGGTAGCCAACACATGCGCAGAGGGCATAGTCCCCTTCTCTTTATGGGCGATCAGAAGACTGACACTTGTAAGACAGATGTAGGGCAACTGGGTGTTCAGGCTTTCAGAATGTTTTATGTTCTAATTATCGGTGTAACGGTTAGTGTATAGGACCGGTATACCCAGATTCGCAGGTTCAAACCCGATCGAAGCAGTGAATTTTTAGGGCGACAAAAAATCCTTCGTACACCTTCCTTCGCAGGGGAAGTAAAGCCGGCTGCCCCATGTTAATAGATTTACTGCATGTAAAAGATCCTCAAGCCTAAATGAAACCTCTGAGCTAAATTCATATCGCCTGTTTCGTCGCCCAAGAAATACCTTTCTTCGCTAATTGGTGAAAGGAGCGTAGCGAAATTTGCGTGGCAGACGGAAGAGGAATAAGTGGAATAAGGAATAAGTGGAATAAGGCATGAATAGTGAATAGTGGTGGAATAAGGCATGAATTCTATTATTTTTAACTTAATCTTCAGTTAAATGTTAATTAAATTTATTGGCGGCTGTGATTATTAAATTAAAATTTTGTTCCGCACAAATTTAATGCTAGATGTTACTAAACCAACTTTAAAATCTGGATGTTAAAACAACTACTTTTGGTTGACGTATTATTAACATCGATGATGGAATTTTGAATATCGATGTCTGGTAAAATCGACGCATTATTATCGATGTCGCATCACTACATCTCCCCCGTGCATTAGCACGAGCTTCTATACTCAGTGCGCGGGCGTTTACGGACGGGCGGGCGAGCATTCTGCCAAACGCTGCCGCTGTCCCGGCGCATTGGACACCAGAAGGGCTCTGTTCCCGCTCCCGGAGCCTCTTCATCACTGCCCCGCCCCCGTCTCTTAGCAACGCGCCTTGTGCGGACGGACGCCTCGCGTCCACTGTCTCCCCTTTTCTCCCCCTCACCTCCTCATCCCACCCCTTCTCAATCAATGGGGGGGGGGATGCTCCACGGTGCAAGCGGCCTCCTTTGGGCTGTTAGCTCTCTGCGCCCCGCCCCCTCCCTCGACCCAGCTCCAGTCTTCCTGCAGAGCGCCGCCATACGTTGCACGTGCTTCACAGAATGGGGCCCTGCCATCCCTCTTCGGGATACAAGCGCTACTCGACACGATGCATCCGCTCCTGGGTTTCGAATTATGCGCTCAAAATTCAAAAGAAACACAGTATCATTTTTCTCTATCTGTTTGTAATTACTTCATGTTATGCATTCATAAAAGGACATACAATACAATGAATGTTCACAAGTTCAGAAATGGGTCAGTTTTGTACTCGGCAGATATTACTACGAAATGCGGCTTCATACGGCTACAGTAAGGTCAGTCACTCCTCCGTGGTATTCTTGTGACACCGGAAACAGGCAAAAAGAAATATCTAATAGTAATGATAGGTATCCGTCACAAATATAACACACAATATTTCACGATATGACTGTTTCTAGGCACTAAAGGGTATCACTTTATGTTTCCTCTCGGCTCGCAAATTCACAAATTTTGAAGAAGAATTAAAAAAAAGGATCTTCCTTTATTTACGTATTACGGTGTTTTCCGAAAAATAAATGGAAACAAACTATTTTATATTCATTGCTAACAAAAATGTATCGAGTAATGCTATAAACGCATTTCTTTAAATATTATGTAGCGAAATAATTGAAGGAATGAAAAAAGTACAAGTATCCTTTCTTTGGGATCAGTTTTCAAAATCACTTGTCTTTACGGTTGCTCTATTTCCCACGCTTTACGGGGGAGTGGTGAGGTCATCGGGCAAGCTACGTGAATTTTGTCCAAAAAGGCTGCAACACCTCATTGTTTTCTTTTTTTATCCCCGATATTTTTTCAGCGTGCAAGTATATCTTGGTGACGGCGCACCGACTTTGAAAAAGCTGTTGTCGGTATACCACATCGCCCGACTGCCTTTGTCCTTGTGACGTGGCTCCCAGCGCCGAGCGGGCCAGAGCGCTTCCCAGACTCCTCAATAAAGGGGATGTCCTCGTCCCACCACCGTAGCCACTGCCCACGCCGCCGCCCGTTAAAAACTTTTTCGTTTTAATTAACTTGGAGCGTTCTTGCTTCGAGGTAAAGAGCGCGTCTCTTGGAACGCAAAACGAGAAATATCGAAGAGCTCGCCACGGAGATATTACGTCTACTAATTTAGCGGATGCTAACTGGCAAATTCGAAACTGCTAGGAAACTTCAATTGTTAAAATCGGGCTTAAAACCTAGTTAGCGAGCCGAAAATGTTTCTGCTACCTACGAACTGCTTTGCATATTCTAGTGAAAGGTGAAACGACAATTGCAGAAGATTCAATGGATACATTTCCGAGATTACATACGTCAGATGTAATTTTTCTCTTCACAAGAAATTTGCAAAACTATGGAGGTATTTGCCATCAAAGAAATTATTCAATAAATTTTTACGACTCGACGTCGGTAAAATTAAGTTTTAATATTATGGAAAACAATTTTATTCAAACCAATACAAATTTATGAGCAGGTACCTACAACAATAACAGGGCCATATATATATATATATATATATATATATATATATATATATATATATATATATATATATATTGTGGCGTTATGGGATTGTGCGACCCCATAACACCACCGTTTCGTCTGTATCAACACCCACAGGCAGCGAGGAGAGCAGGCGTAAATCAGAGTACCTAAACGCGCAGCCTGGTATCCGTTGCCCGTACTAATCAAAGACGAACTAGCAAGCAACGTTTTTCCTGGTGAAAGGTTGAAAGACGAGAAGTGCCCCCGCCACTGAGAATTTCCCCAGGCATCGCACCATAAATAGGCGAACCCCCAGGCGGAAACCCTCTTTTGATTGTCGCCGTTCGTCGGGTAAGCAGCATTTCATCACCGCTCGTCAACGTCAGCTTAGATAGTATTTGCCGCCGCAACGACTGCTAGGTAGGAGTTTTCGGCGTCGGACAGACGTGCTAGTTAGTCGTCCGCGAAATAGTGAAGATTTAGTAGAGTGTTTCTTTTATTAACAACACGGGAAGTAAAAAGTTACCCGTTGTGAGAAAAGCATTGAGAGTTCTTGTTTAACGAAGTAAAAGTAGTAACGAGCGAGGAACTTGCACTAGTATTCAGGGAAGTGCAAGGGACATTTTTCACAACGTGGGCGTAGACAGAGGCGCCGGTAGCAGCCGAGGGAGAAGAAGAGGCCGACTAGGAAGGACGGAAGAGGACGCGAGTAGACAGGAGAAGAAGAGGCCGACTAGGAAGAACGGAAGAGGGCGCACGAAGACAGCGCAGACGGCAGAGGCGAATCCCGTCTCGTCGGTGCAGAAGCCAGCGCACGACCACCAAGGCCAGAAAGCGGGAGTTTTCGAGGTAACGCTAGAACTGCGGAAAATAGTTCAAGTTCACGTCGGCAGGGAAAAGACTAGTACAGGAAAGTGTTAGGAAATTGAGGACACGGGTGGCAACAATTTGCAGCATTGTAGTGGGAGATTTTTGATACGCTATTGCCTGCCTTAAACATTCTATTTGGAACATTTATTATTCTGCTGTTAGCAGTCACAGTTAAATTATAAATTGAGAGTAGTGCACTTGCCCACATTTTGTTCTTTACATGTAATATTTTTTTGAAGAAAGAGATTGTAAACAGAAATTTTGTTTCATGTGCAAATGTAATTAGGATAGCTAAATTTAGATATAATTAATTTTCCAAGGGAATTCCCAGTGTAGATAAGGGTAATTATTTCAAAGAATTAGTTTTGAAGTAAATTATGTGTTCATTCAGTTAATGTGCTGTAAAGGGTTCTATTTGTGTTTTTGATCATTTTTTTGTAAAAGTGTGATTCTATTCTTGCTTTTCTTGTCATTAACTTATGCCACAAAGTTTTTTGGGTAAATTATACGCTCGTTTATGTGGATTTTGTGTGATTTTATTGTGTCAAGGGTTCAAACCTTTCTCGCACCCTGAAGATCCTGCTCCCTAGATTTAAAGCTCGCTTCACGAGCAAATATCTTGTCAATCCCCTCCACGGTTCATGCTGCTGTTGTGAAGGTACCAGTTGTGTGCAAGGTGGGTGTGTTAGAATATATATATATATATATATATATATATATATATATATATATATATATATATATATATATATATATATATATGCTGGGTAGAATGGAAGAGAGTAGTAGAAGTTTGAAAAAAGTTTAATAAGCCAAGTTTTTAAGAGGTTCTATAGATAATTCTTTTAAAATTTGAACATTTCTGAGAGATCTATCCATGGAGCTTTTAAACCGTTTCTTAAGAATATGAATTGCAGTACTTCCAGTTCCATAAGATTGCTTTTAGCGGAACCTCCCCATATCGCGCAGGCGTTGGTCAGTGAAGGTCGAATAATGTTTTAAAATGTTAGTACCGCTAAGTCAATTGATAATTTAGATTTTCTATTTATGAATGGATACAACTTAAATATTTTTATTTGTGTGTTATTTGCTGTTGTTATGTGTTTTTTCAGGTAAATTTAGTCACTATTTAAAATCAAAAATATTTCACTGGAGTTCATTTGAATGTCATTTAATTGTATGATTATTATTTATGAAGGTACAGGTAAGGAGGATTCGTTTTAAGGAGACGATTTTACCTTTGAATTTTTGATAATTTATATTTATTTGCCAATCATTAAACCATGAAATGAGGAAATTTAGATCATGTTGTAGATTGATAAGAAGATCACAATGAGTGGTAAATATTGCAGTGTCATCTGCAAAATGGCAATGTTTGAATATAAGAAATTCGGTATATCAGAAATAAATCTATAAAAAAGCATAGGATCTTTGGGGAAGTCCAGCTTGTATATTATAATCAGTTGAGAACGATCAGTGTTATTTGTTTGTACTTTGAATTTTCGATTAATTAAAAAGGATTTTCTTATATTTCAAAAATAATTCATCATGCCAGATTTTATCAAATGCTTTTTTAACATCTAGAAACATGGCAAGAGTATTTCGGAATTTTTGGAAATTAGTAGAAATATAATTCTGAACTTTTTCCATTGAACTATTTTATACTTGCAAACGACATATTTTACTAGAAAATAAATATAATATACTGCAAAGAGAACTAAATTGTAACTTTAATTACTATTAATAAATACAAATTGTTTTACATTGAAAATACAACCGCTTGATCTATTTAGAGGGATCCCAGACCTACAGAGTCTTTTCAACAAATATGTAACAAACAGCTGAATTTACTGGGTTTGAGAAATTAATTTAAACTACTGTGAAAAGTGATTGTAATTTTCAATGTCCATTATATTTCGTTACTTATGCACAAAATAACAGTGGTCGCTAATGACCTCAGTTCTTTATAAAGCAACCTAAATTAAGTAAAAATTAAAAATACTTAAAGAGGTAAAAAAGGGAAAATAAGAGATAGAAAATATTTACGTAAGTAATATGTTTCATCACGTACGGCTGCAGTGTCCCTATGAAAATGTTTCGTTCCTCCCATCTGCGCGTGCCTTTGCACATATGATAAGATTAAAACAACACTCGTATTAATCGAAGTTTAACATACCATGTCAAACAAAATCTACATATGCCACCGATATCCGGAGTGCAAATCAAGTCTGTCAAAAATGGAGGTTCATAAAGCTCGCACAGACACTATCAGACCAGGCCAGGCCAGGCCAGGCCAGTTGGAATATTTAGAACTCATTAATTAATAATTTATTATTCACATAATATTTTTTAATATTACTATTTTACAAAATTAATGCAGTTCTGCAGCCCCAACCAGATTTTAAAAATGGTCACAACAAAATATAACTAACTGGAATGTTTAATATTTACTAATTATTAATTCACTACTAATTAATTATTAATTCGTACAAAGTAGGCAGGATCCAACATCACATACTTTCTCGCACTATTTCTAACTTTTACAAGATCTGCGCCATTTTTTAGCCCCCTTTGCTCTATTGGCAAGGAAAAATTTGAGCCCTTTTCAGATTTTTTAAAAAAATGCATTAACTTTAAGCAGAAAAAAAAGAAAAAGCGATATTACGCAAAAACCACGTTTTCAAAAATATGTACATGGCCTCACTTGAAGATCTGAATTTAAGAACATTTTATTTAAGAATAAAATCTCGTCAATATTGTGTTTTTGTAATGTTAATTTTTTTGCAATATTCGGAAGAAAAAAAAAGTGTGACGAAAATGGGGATCATCACCACCTTCTTTACATGTCGACTGTCTCGTAAGTGTAGTGTTTGTTGTATTCTTAGAGGGGCTGTGTATCTCGATCGCTGTAATGCCGCCAACCCTATGCACGGCCTCAGCCAACACCAGCTCTTTGCTCCCGATGCACGTCCCGACATGTGTTATAATATAGTATACATAAGTGTACACGCATGCGTGTAAGGAGCGGAGGGAAGAAAGTTTAGGAGAGGGAGCTGGCGCGCGGTCCGTGGCCCGTTTGTTAGGGTAACGCTCCGGCACTCGCCCGGTATTGACCGGAGAAACTACGGAAAACTATCAATCAGAGGAGACTGATGCTAGAATTCTCCTTGAGTAAGCGGCTGAATCCCATCTAGTTACGAGAGACTACTGAAAATCCGCCACCGTTAGGATGCGAACCCTACGACCTCCCGAGGAGGGTCACTGCAGGCCGCGTGTGGGATTTATGTAGAGATCTGGAGAGGCATCTCCTGACGCGAAGGCGGTGCACGGGGGGGGGGGGGGGGGAGTTATCCGCGCGGCGGTGGGGAGTGGGGAGCTTCAGCCTCTCCAACGGCGCTTGCTACAGCTCGGGCGCAGGACGCGGACAAAGGCAGGGAAATTGAGCGACCGGCGATCGGGGCCTGGGAGCCACCTGCAAGCGCCGCAGCCGCCCGCCCGCCCGCCCGCCCGGGCGAGCGCGCGCGCACACACTCGCATCACAGACGGCAGCAGGGCCACGGCGCGGAATCGGCGACGGGGGCGGCGTGAGCGACGAGGGAGGCTGACGGAGCATTAGAGAATTGACTGTGACGCAGTGTGCAGGAGGGGGGGAGGGGGCGCCCGTGGCACGCGGCGCGGAGAGAGGGGCGTGGGAAGAGGCGAGACGGAGGTGTTGCGGTGTGAGGTGCTGTGGGCAGCGACTCGGTCAGCAGGGAGGAGAGGGTAGCGAGAGAGAGAGAGAGAGGAGTGAAGTTCGGTGGGAGTATCTGAGTGGGCGGGGTCAGGGAACTTGTGGGGTGGAGGTGAAGTTTGAGGAGGGCTGGTGGCACACTTCGTGGAGCGGGGGTGTTGGTAAAATTCGGTATGACGGCGGAAGCAGCCGCGTGAAGAAAGGGGGCGGGGGGGGGAGAAGCGAGTGAACGGCAGCGAGGATGCTGTGGGCAGCGACAAGGTCGGCAGGGAGGGGAGGGCAGTGAGAGAGAGGAAGAGAGAGGTCGGCAGGGAACTGAAGGTCGGTGGGAGCATCTGCGGGAGCGGGAGCGAGGTGATGGGTGGATGTTTGGGAGGGATTGGTGGCAGACTCTGTGGAGCGGGGTGGTGGGGATTGCAGGGGTGGTAAAAGTGGGTTTGACGGCGGGGGCAGCTGCGCGGCCGGCCGGGCCTAGTCGGACGGATCAAAGAGACCGGCGAGCTGCTGCTGCTGCTGCTTCCACGTCACTGCGTTTGCGGTGCGTCCCGTTTGCGGCGCCGCAAACGCTAAACGGCCCGACATTAAAGTAGCAGACGATCCCTGGCGCGAGTCGCTGGCGCAGAAACGCTGCCTGCGTCAGCCAGCGATGGCTCACGGCACACAAGAAATCGCTTCATCAGTGAAGAGTATCAGTGTGTGATAATCTCTCACTTTTGCAACTATCGTACAACTTGCAGCACTTTCGAAGGGTAACTAGGAATATATGAAGCGTTTTACAACTAAAATATGGAATAATTAAAGGAATTATTCAACAACTTTGATAGCTAAAGTTAAGCAGTATTTATATTACAATTTTAAAAACATGTTTAAGTAAGTTATTGAAATTTAATAACTAAAAAATAATATCTATTTTTCTAAAACAAATGTATATTTTATATCAATGTATTCTACGCCAATCTCGATGGCCGAAGTCGGTGGAGGATGTGCCGACTCAGCGCCTCGATCTGAATAGTCGCGGGTTCGAGTCCCGACTGTGGGTATGGTTGTTTGTCCCTTGCCTTTCATGCACGTGTTTTGTCGCGGAAGGCTTTGCAAGTCTGCCGACCAGAGACCGAGAAGTCCGCATGTGTGTGTGTGTGTGTGTGTGTGTGTGTGTGTGTGTGTGTGTGTGTGTGTGTGTGTCTCCCTTGAGTGACATAGTTGGTAACCGGTGCGGATAGCCGAAATCGGGATCTCCTGAAGTATGATAAACCCTCAGGAATATTATATAACACACACACACACACACACACATACATACGTATACTATACATACACACACTTTTCAACATTCATCTGCATTCGAATTTGGTTAGCCGTAAATCCTCCTGTACTGCAGGAATAAAGCGAGCCCGTCACCGATCTATTTCCGCCGAGCTTCCGACGCAATACCATCCGCCAAAAGCAGCGACTGTCGCCAGGCAACAATGCACACCGCGCGCCGGGCAGGTGGCTGGCGCCGCACCGCCACGCCACGCCCTCTCGCATTTTTTCCCCCGCAGTTGCGCGCCGTTGTTGCCTCCGTGTGTACACAAAGCGAGAGTAGGGGGCGGGGCGATGTTTATAGTCGTCGGCAATCAATTAGCGGCGCTCATTGTTGCGCGGGGCGGGGGCGGGGGCGGGGGCGAAGGCGGGGGCGGTGTCGTGCGAGCGAGCGAATGCCGCCCGCGGCGCTGCGTCATATCGGCCGCAATTGATGCATCATTTAATACGCTTACTCGCCGCACGCGGCGTTGCGCCGCCCGGCTCGCGCGGAGGCCGTGCGACACCCAACGGCGGAAATCGCCGATGGTGATTTTCAATTGCAGTTGTTCCTAACTAGGGGGCGGGTTTTAATGAAATGTTTGTATGTTTTTCTTTTCACTTTGGTACAATGCCTTTTAGTATAGACAATTTTATGCTGTGAAAGAAACGATACATTTTTATATATTTTTCTGCATATTTCGTTGATATCAACTAATAAGCTTTTTTAAGCTTTTTCTGTAATTTCTAAAGTATTCTTTGCTGATTTCATCGATCTTTGAATAATTTTAATGCTACACTCTTTATATTTATGCAATATTTAAGAGATGCAACAATGTTCTCCGCAGGATTCGTGAATAGCTTCTTCGATTTCTTCGCGAAAAAATTTAATGTCAGTGACGGTGTGAAATATTAGGTCCTGTGACGCCTATCGCCAGCGCCATTTAAGCTTTTTCTGTAATTTCTAAAGTATTCTTTGCTGATTTCATCGATCTTTGAATAATTTTAATGCTACACTCTTTATATTTATGCAATATTTAAGAGATGCAACAATGTTCTCCGCAGGATTCGTGAATAGCTTCTTCGATTTCTTCGCGAAAAAATTTAATGTCAGTGACGGTGTGAAATATTAGGTCCTGTGACGCCTATCGCCAGCGCCATTGGCGGTTCGGCCGATTTCGCGATATCTAAGGGCAGAGATTTTTTGGAAAGGAATCGAAACGCTTGGAAGATTAGTTCACTTGAACGACAGGAAGAAGCCTCGATGACATGTGACCCAACAGCTTGAGTTGTTCATCTAACTTGGTTTTGACCAAATTTTATACATCATTTTTCTTTGCTTTTAGGGCATTTCAAAAACATATTAAAAGGATTCCATTAATACTGTTTGGCGATGTTTTAGGTTATAAAAACCTACCCTCTATTCATAACCTGCTGGTTTAGTAACAAAATTATTTGAGAGCAGGCGTAATTAGAGAACATTAACAGTTATGGGAAATCGACAGCAAGTCAAAGAACATGTTGGCACTACGGTGGACACTCAGCACAAACATATTTGGTAATTGAGAAATTAATAAAGTAAGTTCCACTAATTACCTGTTTTTTCAAACCGATAATCTCATACAAACAAATAACCTGATAATAATACAGCCACGGCGATTTTACTTTCATGTTTCAATCCTGAAAAAGTGAGTAAAACTAATATTTTCGTCTCTAAGGGAATTATGGCTCGTCTAAGGCAAGAAGGGGTAATAATATAAATTCTTCTATTATAAATAACGTTAAACCCTTTCAAAGAATTGACTGCCCCTGCCAAGAATCGAACCCGGATCCTTTTGTACACGTCCAATTGCTCTACTATTTGAACCACAGAGACATAACACCTCCAACACCATTTCGAGGCATACAGGACAGACATTTCAAACGTAAGTACGGAATATGTTTCCTGTATCGCAATCGACAGCCTACTATTACGATTTCATTGCTAACAGCTACTATTTAATTAAACCCTTTTATTTGAATGTTCCAAAATTAAACTCAACGGATGAAATGTTAATCACGAGACATTACCTCCTCACCTACTAATTATAACAGCCGCTTTAAAAATGTTATTTCTTTCTGAAACCGGAATATGCAGTTGAGACACGAAATAGAAAGTAATCGCGTATTTCATCAACCTGTGATTCAGACATCTTACCGGGGTGCTGACCACGACAATTGGTGCAACCACGCGTACTAAAAGCATCAAACGAGAAATTGTCCACCTTTTGTAGAATCGTCCCAATGAGAACACATTCATATACATGACTCAAAATTAAATCAAAGGAAATGAGAAACGAAAAGAGTAGCACATCAATACGCTCCTTCTTCTTCTATACACTAATTAGTATGCATTCCAGAGCCGGTTTTGTTTTTAATTTTCATTTTTCAAACAATGTGACTCACCCCAGCAACCACGTCATTTCACACAGCTTTCCGCAATACTCACCTGAAACAGAAGGAAGCATGGATAAGAACCGAACAAAATTGTAATGGTAAACAGTAAGGAATAAATATAACATTATTTAATTAAAAATCGGAAATTAAAACCAAACAAATTCCGATGAAAATAAATTAGAATATTAAACGAGATAAGATAAAGAATATTCCTACAAATGTAAAGCAAATTAAAATTCACTATAAAAGGGTGTAAGAAAGATTAATATTTTGCTCAGATTTTGAAAGCATCAGCGTGTGTGCTAAGTCCTCAAGTGTAGCAAAGTTTGGAGGTTCCAATCCAATCCATTCCACTCTCTTGAAAGTAGCAGATTCCATCGTCACTCAGCGATCCACTATTACGATTTTCCCTACATTCAATACTCTTCCTACTTCCCTAAATAGAAATCTCACAAGAATTCATTTCCACGAGCTCCATGCAATTTTCCCCTGGGTTGCGCAAGTTATCAGCCACATAAAAAATTGTTAGTAGGAACGGTAGTTTACTGTTATGGAAGCTTGGAAAGCTGTTCATTCCATCAAGAATAAATTTCACAAACGTTTATTATATACTACTTTTATACTAAGATATCAAAAACATTGTTAATACGTTCGTTATATGAAACATGGGAAAATGCAAAGGATAAGGTTATGATCCATTATCATCGTCACGAACAATGTTTGAAAAAATGAAAAGTGATGTTTTTTCTGAAGCGTATGAAATGTTACTTTCCTGATCATTTTGTGTGATAAAACATCTTTCTGTACGCCTATAATCTCAATGTTGAAACTTGTGACTCTTCACCACTACAATCAGAATATAAAATCTTGTTTTCGAAATTGTACGATAAAACCTTAACAGAATCAATTATTAATTTCGTGCGGGAACGGAACACAATTGCATAATGAAAGTATTCTTGTCCTCGAAACAAACAATAACTTGTCATACAAACGCATATTAAACAACAAGCAAGAAAATTATTTCGAGTTGGATACCTTACCTCTAAGAGCTTACTTTTAAAATCCGCTCACCTAGAACCAACATGTGTCTCGTTCCACGGACGTACATATATTAGCTTTTAAGCTGGGAGACGCAATAGGTCACACCCTTCTCCTTGCATGTTGTACAGCGAGTGATAATTCCGCTGAGTTTATTTTTTGATCCCGGACGCGTCAATTACTTTTGCCATGAGTCCCTAGAGTGTACTGCATGCGATATCTCGGAAGATGGAGGTGTTCCTCCGTTGATGAAATGTTGTAATTGGCGTCGGTTTCTCGGGAATTCTCCTTTCAGGCTTTCCCTCAGCGGGAAATCGCCCCAACCGGGACAAGCCTTTCACGCCAACTGGTCTCCCAATGCCGTCTTTAAACACTCGCCCTGAACCTTAACTAGTGTTGTTACATCCGTACAAACGTTCTCTCATGATATATACCATTTATGTAATATTGAAATACTAGCAGAACCCGTGCGAAAATTTTCCTCGATTGCACGGTAATGTAGTAAATGTAAGAGTGTGTGTGTGGGGGGGGTGCGTGCAAGGGGAGAGGTAGGAAAGATTGCCCACGGTCCGCGGCCCGTTTGTTAAGGTACTGCTCCGGCATTCGCCTGGTGTGATCGGAGAAACCACGGGAAATATCCGACCAGGGTAGCCGGCCGCTAGAATTCTCCTCCAGACAGCGGCTCTAGCTAGCGCCCCAAATCAGCCACCGTTGGGCGTCGAATTCCAAGCCCTCTCGGTCAGAGACGTTGCAGAGGCAGCAATAGCTGCACTGAGCTAGGCTGAGATACACACAGGCTGTTTGTATCTCAGAGTAAGCGCGCGTTCCGCAGCCCGGCCCCGCCTGCGCTTCCGCGGGGCCGGGGCCGCTGCCGCGCCGGGCCCCATATGCAGACGGGGATCAGCCGCATCATCGTTTCGCCGCTAGGGCTGCAAATCGAAATGAAATTTACGACCCACGGGATACATTCCTGGATCCCTTCCAAGCCATTACGGCAAGGCTCACGGTTTCATTTTGCCTCTCCCGGGGCATGTGGGAGGGGGCGAGGAGAGGGGATTTCTTGCCGAGGCGGGAAAAATCCCCCCGGCGGAGGTCGAAACCCAGGAAACTCGGCCGCCCCCTGGAACCTCAAGGACGCCGCCCCTGAGCTCGCTACACCACACGCGATGTGAAATTCCCTTTTAAAAGTAGGCTTTCCTCAAAAGTATCTTTCGATTACTTTATCCAAATTTTGTATTAATAATTATTTCGATGTGTAACTTCGTCATAGATAACCTGATTTTTTTTATTTTGTTACTACATTTAATTTTATCTCGTATATTCCAATTTATTTCGTTTTCGAATGTACTTTTAAGCTTATATTTATTTTCATACCATATAAATAAATTGTAAATTATAGCCAATCCAGAATTTTAAAGAATATGCACTATTTTCGCATAAGTATTTATAGTGTGATTATCTTTTTTCTGAGAAAAATCAATCAAGAGTCTTCTTTAATTCTCATGAAATAACTTTCCGTAGCCGTGCACAACCGGAGAAATTTGAGTTTAAAAGAACAATACTTAGTGACGCAAATTTTGCAGTACTACGAAGATATTTGTTGCATTCATTAAAATATCTTGCTAAACCTTGTTACATCAGCACATACTCTCTCGTATGATTTATAACGGGTATGTAATATTGAAATATTATTACAACCCATGCGAAAGTTGCTCTCATTTTAACTCTGTTTAGTATGTTTTCGCGACCAGCGATTGCTTACTACACTGATCCAATGCTTCTTTCTGCAAGTGTTTCTAACTCGCAAATAGTTTTCACCGACCTAGAATTTCAACTCTAATAAATACCTTTTCGCATTGATGGTAGCCACTATTGGTGGCCAGTTCAAAATCCAGAATGCATTTATAATTTATATCTGTAACATAATTTTTTAAATTCAAAAGTTTAACAAAGTAGCTTTTATGCCGTAGAATGTACTGTATTATGATCCGTTTTACAAAAATATACAGAAAATACTTAGGTCCGTTTCTGAGAAACTTTTGTTTTCGTGTTTGAAAAAATTGACACAGTCACTCAAAATTACGCTACGTCTTAATAATTATTTACTTCGTTCCTTTCGAGCGAATATTTTAAAAAAGAAGTACTTGTGCATGCATACCACATGAGAAATTAAAAAGTAACCGATGTAATGAAATGGACAATAATTAGTAAGAAATATTATTTACGGATGAACATAACTTCACAATTACAGATAATTCGTATGAACAGATCCCAAAAGAGTATCAGCATACAATTAAATGCAATAGAGGGATGGGATGAAGCTTCCCCGATTGACATATTCAAGCATTCGCAAACATGAATGCTGTTTGCAGATGGCTTGTGAAGCCTGAGCAGCGTGCTCAAATACTCAGAGCACGTAATGAAGATGTACTGGTCTCAAGAGCTTTTGAGTAGGCTTGTCTGACTTCCCGTCAACAAGAGAGACCTGACAACAAGAAAGAACGGAACCACCTTCTAAATATCGAGAATAAATTATTAGCTTGGAAATAAAGTGGTGGTAGGAATCTCAATGTGTCTTTAGACCACTTAAGAATTGACTAACATCAAAACCATCTGCCAATACGAAAGTGGTACTTTTATTATGCGGTACCTACGACGTCAAATGACACACAGACCACTGAAGAATGTATGCTTGCCTGTTCAGATCAAATTTATGAAATAGCTGGATTTTAGTCAAAATGTTTCATATGTTTTAATGTTTCACTTTAATTCAAAGCTAGACAAATGTTCTTTATGTCATTTTTCTAAGACACGCTTCATTATTGCACAGTACTTTCACGATGGTTTATTTTCTTCTATAACATCCAGAAGGCTTAAAGTGAAGGGAAATGCTGAAGATATTTCTGAGGAGAGAGATATTGCTGAAGAAAACGATCTACTTTTTTTCCGCATTTCATCGCCAAATTTGCGAATTGACGTACATATTACGACATTCCTGAAACCCACAGGATCACGCGATCGTGTCCGACCTCACCAGTCGGGTTTCAGAATTGTGGCACACTCGCTGTTCGCAAATGACGTAAATGATCTCCCTCGACTACAAGAGGAGCAACGTCCATATCGCTGCAGCACCCCTTGGCCCCCTTCGTCGTCATGGTTACGCCCTACGTCTCTGGGAAGTGAACCGGTTGGCGACAGTTTCCGGGAAGTCCACTCACCTGCGACTGTCCGCACACACGCTCACCTGCCACCGCCCACGCGCAACGCCGCCAGCCTCCGCCCACTCCACTGCGCCCGCCGGGCAACGTTTGCTAGCCCCCTCAACAGCTGATCGCCCCCTTGCGTCCGCCTGTTCGCCTAACCGCTCCTCTCCACCTCGCGCCCGTTCACCGGCCCGTTCACCCCATGTCCGCTGGGCTTCTTTCGCCCCATCACTGATCCGCCCCGCCCGCCTCTTCCCCTACACTCGCCACCGCTCGCCCGAGGGCCGCAGCGCCCACACGCTCATCCCCGCCGACGGCGCTTCAGCCGGGGCAAGCCCACAGCGTCCGCTCACGCACGCTCTCCCACGCGTAGGGGCGTTCCGATTTTTCCGACTCGTCTCCGGAATCTAATTTGTTCTTTTAATTCCTTTGCTTCCGATTCTTGCTAGATTCCTAAAGGTGGGAATTGAATCAAATGTATACCTTCGATATTTTTAAAATTCTGCTTTTTATTGTGTTTTTTAGGGTTTTTGTCATTTGCATTCATTGTATTGTTATACTTTTTATTATTAATTTTTATAGAACTCTATGTCCTATTTGATTTCTACCTCCAATCGTGCCTTTCTACCTTTCGCTTCGCTCAAATAAAACCCCATGATTCAAATTACATTTTTAGTATCTCAATCCCCCCTCCCCCCCAAAAAAAAACACTCTCACACTTTTCCAGTCTGCATTGCATAGTGTGAAGTTGTGTTTCTTTGAAACAATTACAACTTCGTTGATTAGTTCAAACTAGTGTTGACATAGAAAACTATTTTATTTGTTAATTTAGATTCTATTAATTATTTCATTGACATATTCTATTATTTTATTTAAATTATATTCTTTCATGTACATTTTTCCGGGCATGTGGCCGAATTGTTATTGTCATTCAATTCAATCAACCCCGGGTTGTTTTTATTAAATAGTAATTGCTCCATTCCGGTGTCGATCGACGAATGGTGTTCTCATGCGATTCGATTCTAGAATCGATTCCAGAGTCAATTTTTTTTTCTTTCAGGAATCGAAAGTCCTCACCCACGTCATGCCGCCCACCAGCCCCCGCAGCGCGGCGCCAGCGGCATTATTTACACGCAGAGCGGGCGGGCGCCGTGGGCGGGCTGTGAGCGGCGGGCGACGGCCCGTCCCCACGCAAAACCATCGATCGCCCGCACCGGCGGCGGCGGCGGCGGCGGCGGCGACGGTATTTACTCGGCGCGAGTTAACAGCCCGCGCGCATGCACGCGCTGATAAGGGGCGACGACACAGCACTGCACTTCACCCCCGCCCTTCACTGCCCGCCGCAGCGCCGTTCCCTCCGGCGCACCAAGGCTGCAAACGCCTTAAATACGTGGCGCGAATACTCGCCTGGCCCGCGCACTACTACATTTTTATTCATCTGACTGAAATGAAGGCTTCGTACGATCGTCAACGACACGGTAAATCAAAATTTTATGAGTGAACCAAATTGTTTTTCGAAGATGGATTCTTTAGACTATTATCTAAATTAATCAAACTGTTGAAATATTAGACGAATTCATTTAAAAACTTGCTCTAATATTCCATTAACGAAGTGTGCTCGTTTCAAAATTGTTGTTTCTGTTTTTGCAGAGTACAATAAAATTCAAGGGATAGTAAAATTCAAATAGGCAAGAATGGAAGAGTCTCGACTCAGACCATCTGTTACGAAGATACATCCAGTAGTACGTAAGCTCAAATCTCTTTAACGTATTTCCGGACATGCCGAAGAATTTAGACCGTAGCGCCTTCACGGAGAATAATCGTAGTCGAGACTACCAGTGGACATTTTCTTTGAGAGAAAAGTGTCAACTTTTGTTCAAGCATTCTTTGACAATACACCACACATACTAATAATTAAATGACATTAATTCCAAACTCCAATTTTCGCGCACAATTACGATGGTGCTCTCATACTTTTTTTTATGTTATCATTGAATATGATTAACTTAATTTGATGTCGCATTTAAGGCCGCCGAATCTTTCTCAAACCAGACCGAACGGTTTTCAGTCCAATTCTACATCATCCACTCGTCTGACATCAGCATTTCATACCTAGTATTCCACATCCCCTTACCCGTTCTGTCTCCTCTGTTTTGTTCCTAAGCCCTTTGACCCCCCCCCCCATCCCAAACTTGGCCGGGCAGCTCGAAACCGCCGTCTCCCGGCCGCCGGCCGCCGCAGGCGGAGGGCTCATCCATTAGCCGCGCCGTCTTGGACGGCATCGCATTCAATTTCGATATTGGCCCTTGATTTATGTGCGGGAGGGGGAGGGGGCGGGTCTGCATGTCACCACAGGCCATGGAGGTGGTCGTGGAGACGAAGGTGGCGACGGTGGCTGAAACTGGGGCGGGGTATGGGCGAGTTTTAAGGCCGTCCAAGATACTGATAGTGATGCGCCTTCAACCTCGCCCCCTGCAGCACACTCTTACGTCATCCCTGGCTGTAGTTGGGTCTTCCATTTACGCAAATGTGCTGTACTACAGAACCACACAAGGACCCAAAGGCGCAGAAAACACGTCCGTCCCGTATACAACAAAATATCGATCAAGCTGCGACAAATATCAGGAAGCAGGCGACGTTAGTTTAGAAATCTTTCCAAATGACAAAGACTTCCATTTAACAGTTATGATTGAAAAAAGCCACAAATGTAGATATATCATAAGGCTTTTTTTTTCAGATGAAAAGCATTATTTCAGTTTATATAATTTTATAATCAACGCTCACTGTTATTATGACATTTAGATCACACCGAAGAAAGGAAACCTTGTAAAACCTTGTAAACGATTAAACAAAGAAAGGAAACCTTGTAATAAATGAATTGTACGGATAACAATATCAGTAAGAACTGATGCATATTGACAAAAATTATACAATTAAAACTTAAGAAACAGTGAAATATGCATATCAGAATAAGAACTAGTGAAGAATGTCACACTACTTTCATTTAGTGTGATTGAATACTTCCTTGGTTATTGAAAACTGCACGCATCAGTTCTAAGATGATGTGAAGGAACGTTGATTAAGTATTCCGTTCGAATTGTCGGTTAACTGAAAATAAATTTTAAAGATCACGAAATCGCACATTGCTTACAGTGCCGAATGATCGCGAACAAGGGGATTCACCGGAAACCAGCCATCTCAATACGCTAAGGTAGCAAACCTTTGAGTTCGAATCGATGTGGAGGTATATGACAAGAATGGGGAATGTTGTGGAGGTATATGACAAGAATCAGCTAAGAGGCCGTATCTTTCCAGGATAGATTAGATATGCACAACTAATTGCGAATATTTTGTTCCAAACACAGGGAGTATCGCTGCTGGATGAACAGTTTCGACACACATGAAATGGAACGCATGGCAACACATTGACTCTTTCCTCTAGCGATGTCTATCTCATGACTTGTAAACAATAAATGAAAGCTTCCAAATATGGAATAATTGTTTGTAATTTTATTGTAATCCTTATTGCGCTAATACACAGACTTGAATACCAGTTCCTCGGGAATAAAATGATTCTAGATTACGTGATTCATTCGAAGGCATATTCTAACCGTCTGATTCCAACTTTGGTCGTTCCAAAGTTCGCGTTAGCAGCAGCGGCGGCGGCCAATGGAGCGGGTCATTGTGGAAGCCGAGCGCCAAGCGTCAAGGATCGAGAGCTGCTAGTTAACAGACACCGTCTGGGCTGGGGCAGGTCGGGAACGTTTTGAGAGGAGACCTCGGTACGGTCGCACCTAGAAGTGCACGTGGAGGGGGCTGAAGACGGAAGGAGAGGAACGAGGCCGAGATGAAAAGGCACACTCGGGCGGGCGAGAAACATTCGGGTGATACTGCATGATTGTAATGGGGTATTTAGATGAAATGGAAGGGAGGGAGTAAATAAATGACAGCGCGAAGAGAGGAAGAAAAATAGGGAGAAAGAGGACGAACACAGGGAGAAAGAAAGGAAAAAGAAGAATAAGAGTCAGAATTAATAATGGAATTAAACGGCCAAGTGAGGAGAGATGCATGATGCCGGATCGGAAGTAGGGTGGAATGTAAGATTAGCTAGAGAAAAGAAAAAAGTGGGAAGTGACGCTGAGAAAGGGATGGGTTGTTTGCGGAGGATGAAGTAGTGAAAATCAGGTAAAGAAAGCATGATGACCGAAAGAGAATATAAACAGCAGAAAAGTGACGTCTGAGGAAGATGGGGATTGTGAGAGAAATAGGGCAGGAGGAGCGGGATGAGGAGGGGGTCCGCCTGCAAGGACTTAGTGGAGCTAGGTGGCCTAGACTGTGGATGGGACGAGGGCGGAGTCGGATGGAGGCGGAGGTGGATGGAGGCGTGGAAGCGGTAGGTAGGCGACGGCAGGTGATGGGCGGGGCTCGGTCGTAGGCGGGCGTGGGGCGGGCGAAGGCGGGAGTGGCGCGGGCGAAGGCGGAAGTAGCGCGGGCGAAGGCGGAAGTGGCGCGGGCGAAGGCGGGAGTGGCGCGGGCGAAGGCGGGCGTGGGGCGGGCGAAGGCGGGAGTGGCGCGGGCGAAGGCGGAAGTAGCGCGGGCGAAGGCGGAAGTGGCGCGGGCGAAGGCGGGAGTGGCGCGGGCGAAGGCGGGAGTGGCGCGGGCGAAGGCGGGAGTGGCGCGGGCGAAGGCGGGAGTGGCGCGGGCGAAGGCGGGAGTGGCGCGGGCGAAGGCGGGAGTGGCGCGGGCGAAGGCGAAAGTAGCGCGGGCGAAGGCGAAAGTAGCGCGGGCGAAGGCGGAAGTGGCGCCGGCGAAGGCGGGACTGGGGAGGGTGTAGGCGGGGTAGGGACGGGTAGAGGCGGGGGGAAAGGGAGGGGGTGGAAGGGGAACGAGCAATGTTGGGAAGCGGGCGGAAGCCGGAGGCCGGAGGTGTCGTGGGAGGGGGGAGCTGTGGCGGGAGCGGGTGGTGTCAGAGGGGCAGTGGCCCCCCGGGGGGGGGGGGGAGAGCGAAGTGTAGAGCGAGGTGAGGCGGGAGCACTGTGCGGGCAGGCGCAGGCGGGGGCGGGGGCGGGGTGCTCCCGTTCCGATCCCCTGGGAAGCGCCCGTCACTTTCGCGCAGTTGCGTCAGCGCGAAAGGTCAGCGGCGCGCGCGGCCGCCCACAGTGGCCAGCTCCCCCTCTCTGGGCGGTGGAAAGATCTTCTTTCATTCACAATATGCAAACAATTCTGCGGAAAGGTCATCATTAATGGAACGCATGCTAGGAAAAATTACACACGAATGTTGTTTTTTCCTCTAAATTTGTTCGGCAAGGTACTTCTCCATTTGTTCACCACAAAGAAAATCCTAAGCTGATTTCAAAGATGCGGTATTTGTATTTACCCAAATGCAATAATAATGTGCTTTCTTCTCTCCGATCCCAGGCGTCTCAAATGTCGAAGCAGTTACCTTGGAAATCCTGTTTTCATAAACATGAACTCGCACCGTCAAAATTGTTTATCCCACATTTACTACATTTTTCAATAAAACTTTCAGTGTATAATTTATGTCGAAGTTTTCTTTTATAATATTCTAAATTTTGCCTTTCGGAATATCACTCTAGAAATATATTTAGAAGGTTTAGAAGGTGAATATTGAGGTAAATGTATTTCATCATTCATTCATAGAAGCTTTGCACTACAGGATTACATAAGTGCCGCGATAAACAAATGTAAAAGAAAAAAATGTTACTGTTTTCTGGTTTTGACTAGCAGTTTATTAGTCCCAAAACCAATATGGGAAACAGTCATAATTATAAGGACGAAAAGGAAACGCCTATCTAGGAAGTAACGCAATAGTTACAAGTTCGCGAAGAAACTGACAAAAATGTACCACAATTATTTATTTCTGAACACACCCGACTCAGTTATAGTTAGGAAACATGCGCAAACACCAGACCCAAAACATATCCGTGCACATCAACATTTAAATTGAAGAAGATATCGAGAATACGAAGATATACTAATCAATTGCAAACAAAATTTCGTATTTGGAACTGCTCCAGGGAGCGTCTTTCTCTCGTAATCGTAGCTTTCGGAGTAAGGAATCCCTGAGAGGGGAAGTGACGAGAACAAAACAGATGAAGATAAGAACAAGAGAAGAGAAGGAAATAAGAGTACAAGAAAAGGGAAGAGAAAAGCAGTAGAAGGGAAGAAAGAGGAACAAAAGGAAAGAGTAAAGGGGAGAAATAATAAGAAAAGCAAACTAAGAAATAGTAAGAAGAATAAGAGAATGGGAGAAGTAAAAAGAAGAATGAGAATAAGGCTAAGAACACGAAAAGATGCGAAACGAGGCCTCGTAGAATCGCGCCCGCGTCCACTGTCGGAAGGAGCAGCGGCATCGCGTCGGCGGCGAGTCGTGAGGCGGCGCGCCCCCCGCCCTGCGCTGACCCGGCGCCGTGGCCGGCAGGGGCGCTGTGGGTCGCGACCGCCGCCAGGAGGCGAACGCGGCCTCCGCGGCCCCGGCCTCTGCCCCGGGCGCGGGCGGCGCCTGGGAGCGAGAGTGCGCGCAGCGGAACGCGCGACACGGGCCGAGCTCTCGCCCACGGGCGCGCTAGTCGCCGCCCTCCCACGCGTCCAGAAGCGAGGACTCCGTTATTTGAATAGACGGGATCTGCGACCTACTTGGAGTTTCGATCTTAACTATGCAGCGAGGATGGATTGCGAGGGAGGATAAGAATTCTTGTGTTCTAGAATGCAGGTGTTAATGTTACGATGAAGTATTGCCATTATCATGAACGCCAACTCATGGATGTTGGCAATGGCATTAGTCTCACAATAATGTAAGGAGGAAAGCGCTGTTTCTTGACTGACACTTTCATAAAAAATCAGAAGAAAAAACTGAATTAACACTATAGGTCGGTCCGAATTAAATGACCAAAAAATTAATGAAAACAAGCCATTGCGAACAAAAATGTTAGAATTTCATTACTCTCAGGAACAAGAAATCTGAATGGTGTGAATCATACATAGCCTAGGAACAGTGGACGATAAATAATGGTAAGGTAATTTAATACGTTTACTTCAAGTCGAAGTTAATTTGAATTTTAAATTACATGAATGCATAAACGACCTTTTCGCGCATATTTTTCAATGAAATTAGACAAATGAAAAGAAAACCAAAATAAAATGAATGGAGCAGAAGTTCATTGGTACTTTTCCATCCCTAAGGAGACAAAAATAGGTTTTTTTCTAAACTACCAATTACACTGTACTCGTCATAGAGAGAACTAGTTTGTATTAACTGCACAACTCTCGATATTGCTAGTTGGTAATTCCCAATAGAACATTACGATACTGGCACCACTACTTCATTACCATTACTCATGACACGATAATTAATTACGGTCAATTTGGAGGTTCGCAAGAGCAGCAAGTTACCACGATACGCATGGGACCTGAGAAGGGATGGGAAATGGAGTGGGAGGAGAGGGGCGGAGGAGCGCGTGCGACTCCAGGGAGGGGGAACTGAGGTGGGGCCTCGCAATCTTCTCACTCTCTATCCAGGCGCACCACAGGCCCGACGTTTAGCGCTCCGTCTTAGATCGTAGAAGCGGCTTAACAAAATCTAACCAATACTTCTTGTCTCGGTTTGGAAAAAAAAGTTGTGCATGCTTACTAATTTTCCTCACCCAATAATTAGTTTATGTAATAATTATTTAACCTAATAACCAAAAAATGTTTGCAATATATCAAGAAACAGTACGATGCGGTTCTTATCATTTCGCAACGCCTTCGCGTTGAAACCACTCCATACTGTCCATGGAGAATTTCCTTCATTTCCAAAATGAAGACACATCCCATTTCCGTTATCAAGGCGATACAGATTGTCCGTTACCAGACTCTTTTCTCTCTAATGCAAATTTAAATAAGAATGTGGTTCTGATGCCCCAGAAGCTTTTCTCCTTAAATATAGGCTTCTCTATTCCGTAGACTCACTTCGTATATTTTCGACCATCTTCTCTTTGTAGATATAATCCGAATAAAACCATTATTACCGACGTAAAGGCAGGACATTTTTTCTCTAATACACTGTGTATTCTGCCTTATACAATTACAGCTCTACTCCATACTTCTTCCAGACCCACACATCCAAATGGATAGACGGATCGCTTGAGTAGAGACAACCGACATCGCCATTCAAAGAAACGTCCCAGCCACCGCATATCTTCGGTTCCTTCTCACTCCACATCATGCCACACAAAACTTCCTGAAAACTTTCCCCGCCCCGCCTCAGACGGAAGGAAGCAGAATGAAAGCTTCGAAACAAATCTCCGAAGCGTAAGTCGCCCACCGACGCATCACATAGTGGGAAAGGAACACCACGCCAGTCGTCTTTCCTTTATTGCTTCCTCCCACGTATGCCCTACGTCCTTTGCTAGGTTTCGAACCCGGCCCCACAAAACCATTCTTCTAAAAAAAAAAAGCCGCTTCTCGCTGCAGCATTACAATACGTTCTTTTACTACGACGACAGTAAAGCGAGAAAGTAAAAAGATCGAATGTGAAGAGCTTTCACGACGGATAATCTGTACTAGTGAACCAAAATGGTGTTTGTAGAAGAGCATATTGTTCACAGAGGCAACATGAATGTGACATCACTGGAGGTACGTTATCCGTTAACCAAATACAAATATGTCAAGCTAGATGTGCGTGGGTTTCTTTCATCTTAGGTTAGAAAGGGATGGAGGAAAATAAGCTATTTTGGCTGAATATTTTTGAACGACCGAAAAATCAAAAACAACCAGATATTCCCGCTTCAATATGTTACTAACCGCTGACACTGCCACCATCACCGCCACCACCACCGAAGTGTTATTCTACTTTAAGGCAACCCACAGTGTAGTTCGGTATTGAGGCATTAGGATAGAATGGAGGATATTATAGGATGGAGGCGGGGAGAACGGAGCTTGGGTGACAAGAGGCGTGGCAGAAACCTAAACGAAATCTCTTCCATTTGACACTTTAGAATATAATTCATTCCTTTTTGGGCTACACAGATGAATGTGACGAATACCCGTACATACCTGAGAAAAGCGAGGATACTTCCGTTAGTAGACAATAACGATGAAAGGGTATGCTTGATGACTTAATGATAGCCAAGAGAAACGAGAAAACAGCAGAGAAAACTTGCGTAAACCAATTTTGTCAACAACAAATTCCACAAAGAACCATCAGGCGATAACAATAATAAATACACTTTTGGGTCTTATCGCTCATAGCAAATCATCGTATGTATTAATAATTTCTGCAATTCACAAATGAACTTTTTTTTTTTTCGTGGGCACAAATGCTTCCAGTGACCTACGAAGGCCACGGTGCATCCGCCTCAACTTCTTTTCCTTTTGGATAGGCGGCCGAGGGCGATAGACCAGGACGACCAAGTTCTCGGTTCCCTGCAACCCCCGCTCCGCCAACGCCAGCACCGAACACAGCCGAATCTTGGGGGGGGGGGGGGGGGGGGAGAGGCGTCGGGGCGTCCTCCTCGCGCGCTCTAGTTTAGTAGCGGGCGCTGGCGCTGTCGTTAAGAGGATTGCCGCGGCGCCAACTTATGACTCCGGGGCGCGGGCGGCGAGAGAGCGGCGGACGAGCCAAGTCTTATCGAGCGCGAGGAACTTGAGGCGAGTAGCGCCCGAACAACACGCGCGGGACACAGAAACGGAGGGGGGAGGAGGAGAACGAGGATAAGAGAAACGGGGTGAAGGAGGGCCTCACTAGAGACGCTGCGATTCTTTTTGTTCTTCAAGTAACAATACGATTGCGACAGATATATACACACACATATATATACATACACATATATATACACACACATATATATACACACACATATATATACACACACATATATATACACACACATATATATACATACACACATACACACACATACACACACATACATGCACACATACACATACATACACACATACATACACATACATACACACATACATACACATACATACATACATACACATACACACATACGCACACACATACACATACTGTAATATCGATATTCCATGTTATTCTACGTTACTCAGAACAACGACTTCAAAAATTCAGTCACATAACTATTTCTTCGATCGTGTTCTTTTAGGCCCTTAGGCACCATGTTATACGGCTTTACGAGAAAAGAAGGTTGGTAGGACACATTGTTCCTCTTATTCCACAAATAAAATAAATTTTCTATAGAAAATACGACTATAACATTGAACTAAGTTTACATCATATAACAACGTATTTATATATGTATTTGAAATTTTAGGGTATGATTAACTCTTGCCAGCAAGCGATGTTCCTCCGTCCTTTTATATATTATCGACCACTAGGCAGATATTTGGAAAGAAAGACGCACTACAATCACCGTACCAAACCTACTTGGCCTGTTCGCGCTTTTTTTTTCGCGACACAGGTACGGAAACTGAGAAAATTTGTAACAGAAAGAAACAGTTTCATTTCCGCCCAAGCCGGGAATCTAACCCGGGCCGTCTTACAGAAAACTAGCACGCTAATCGTGAGCCTCCTGAGGGAAATCATTAAATAATATCCATTTAAAATGGTAAAATAGATACCTCAGGTTCGATACATATTAGCGTAGAAATTTAGTAGTGTCTATTAATACCGAATGTTCTATCGACGAATGAATTGCTGGCCCTCCAGGCTTCGCTAAATGGAATTAACTGCTGGAGCGTGATGGCGAGAGGTTAGAAGAACAAACTTCGAAGAAAAGAGAAACTGCGGCAATGAATAAATCAGGAAGTAAGTTATGGTGGGGTGTGCGAGGGCGTAACTTACAGTTAGCTTTCTTTTAATTTTGCAACAACAGCACCTTTTAAAGTTCGACTCGTAACTGATCTGACACCATCTCCCACACCATCTCACTAAGCAGCTTTTCAACGAAATATCCAAACCAATGACACGCGCAAGTGGTAGACCCGAAATATTTCTGTCTGTTGCAACACAAATGCACACATTTCCGCAACACCCGTTCGCTGACGAGCATGATTTGGACGACTCGTGAGAGAGAAGAGATGGCTTTGCCCAAAACTAGGTTCTGTTGAAAGCCACTCTTACAAAAATGGGAGGCCTGACATTATCAGCTGCTCCAGTTCTGTCCATATAAAAGTTAAATGCACACATGAAAGACTTTAATAAGTAGTTAGCACAAGAAATAATATAAAAAGTAAAATAAAAATTTATTATCGTTCAAATTAGAAAAAAATCACACTACTATAAACTATGTTAGAAGTGTTTCAATGTACTTAAGAAAAAATTGATAAATAAAACAACTCTGTTTAAAACATTTGTGAAAGGCATCCTGAAAGAAATCAAGCCAGTCGGCATTGGATCTGTGAATTCCTTAACATTTCTTTATTCACCAAACCGGTTGTTAACATTAATTCTGTATCGCTCGCGCTATCGTTTGTTTCGTTGAACATACTGTTCAACATGAAAGTTACTAAGGCATGAAAAAAATTCATTCCTTCGTTCAGTCAGGTAATTACAACTTAACTTCACGTTCCCTGTTCCTATGAAAACATTAAAAAAATATACGCACCTCGAAAAGACTATACAACCATAATTGTATTGTAATATTCTAAACAAATGCGAGCGTCCTGATGTATTTGACGACCGTCCTAGCAAATCCAAACCAAAATTCATGCAGTTATGGCACGTTCCATGGAAATATTTACCACAGACGTTGGAAACGCCTGTGACCCACATGTGGCCCATAGACTTACTGAAACCATCAACTGTTACGTTTTGTCAACCACATATGGCTCGTAGGACAGAGGACGAGTTAAAGTGTAAAATACCGACTCTGACAAGCGTCGCAACTCACGGACTGGGAATTACCGAGGTACGGGAAAGCAAGAAACCGTGAACTGGGGAGAGAAGCAGAAGCGAGGAAGCTCACGAGCGGCAACACTGGCGCGGAGACAACGTTCGTTTAGACTTTCCCAGTTTTCAGCCGCCTCGCGCAAGCGAATCGCCGACCAGCACGTGACGAACGCAAAAGGAAGCTCATCTATTCCGCAAACTCGCAAACTTGAGTATATCTCTCTCGCAAACTTGAGTATCTCTCTCTCACACACACACAGCTACTGCAAACTGATAACAGTAATGCTCGTATCGACTGGAAAATCAATCACTCTTCAATTGAAAAATGATCAGCCAGCATATTCAGATCAGTAGACCATCTTAACAATACTCTTTCCTGACTCTTGTTCGGTGATCAAAGAGGCCGGTTTAAAACGAAAATTTGTTAAAAAATTAAAATTGTTTCTCAATATTTTCACAAAGGATATAAAAAACTTATAGTTAGCAAACAAGATCAAGTTGTTGTTGAATTGCAACAAAATGCTGCTTCACTTTCTCCGTTGAACTTCGTTGAACCGTCAAACTAATTAACGGTATGCACTTAAAAACACTGCAGAACATAGGAAAATTCTTCCCCAAAGAAATGAATAGCATGACTGCAAAATAATGCAGAAAACGCCTAAGGTTCGCATATATCAACTCGGCTCAATATTGGAGCAACATTTTTTTTCAATTCTGAGCGTTTGAACTTGAGAAATACTGAGGTAGGCGTGCGGTGAATCCTTTTCCGGTTAAGAAGACCGTCCCTGCGGAACTGGCTCGGTATTTTCCAATAAGAAAAGAATGAAAGTAAAAACAGGCCTAGAAACTTTTTGTTTTCTTTCAATGCATTCGCATTCATAAACCAAATATTTTAACATTATTTAGTATCGAATGAAAGATGATACGATGACAGCTTAATATCCGACTATCTTGTTTTTTTATTACTGCCCTTTATAATTCATCTTATTTTTTCCGACGCTTGTTTTAAATTTTCCTCTTCATTTCTGCTGCGGTTGGGTCAGAACACCATAAACCTGACCGTTGGGTCATTTTCCAGTCAAAACCATTGGGTCATTTTTGTAGAAATTCAAGATTCCACAATCATTAGCCAATTCGATGGTTTGAAAAAATCACAGAAATACTATTAATATGAGTATAGGTCGACATGCGGTTCATTAGTCACACTGCCTTTCAATTATTAAGTATCTACGGTAGTTTTGTAAAGATTATCAGTAATGGAAGATTATCCAGTTACTTTGTGAATCTTCCATTACGGAGGTGAGAGGATAGCAAAGCGTCGGACGACACGCAAGCGCTCGAAAAGAGGTAGTAGAGGGCGATGATGTGGACGCGACACTGGTGAGGATGAAGGAAATGTCCTGCGAACAAGAGCAACAGAATTTCTTGCAGGTACTATTAAATCATGGAGGTACCGTTGTTTATCCCCTAAGGGATGAAATGAAGATTAAAAATGCTTTTTACTTCATGATGTTCAGAAGGACCCCACACAAATAACAGTGTTCATGACGTTTTACTGAACATTATTACATTTTAAATATGCAAGAAATTATATTTACTTTTAATGTTCTTTGATCAATACTATACTCGTGAAAAATCGAACACCAAGTGGGGGATCGGAAAGAAAAACGAAACGGGTGAAAACCAGAGAGGGAAAGTAAGGAGATAGTAGGTTCGACAGCTGCACAGCCGAATCTTACGGGGTGTCGGGTCGTCCTCGGACAGGTAGACAGAAAGGGCAGATAATAGAGGAGAGAGGGAGAATAGAGCAAGAGAGAGAGCGAGAGAGAGAGGAAGGGAGAATAGAGCGAGAGAGAGAGGAAGGGAGAATAGAGCGAGAGAGAGAGGAAGGATAGAGCAAGAGTGAGGGAGGGTAGGACGGGATAAAGAGGAAAGAACAGGAGAGATCGGTTAGAACGAGAGTAGGGCGCATACATCGAGAGGAAGGTGGTTAGTACGCTAAATTCGGATAGAAGAGCCTTCGAGGAGAACGCGCGTGGCGTCGGGAAGAGCAGGGCAGAGACGGGGGGTGAGCGGCGGCGAGGGGGAATGGGGGGCGGCCGCGCCTCCAGAGCCAGAGGGCGGCGGCACGCGATCTCCTCTCGTGCCGGGGCGCCGTTCCTCCAATTGCGGCGCCTCGGCCGCCCCTCCACCGTCCTGGGTGGCAAACACACCTCCACCAAACCGCTGACGTCTTCCGCGGTGCGGCCACCGACTCCGAAGCTGTCAGCGAGGGGCAAACGTCGCGGGGGCCAACGGCTAGACTCGCAACCGAATTACAGTGAGGTCGGTGAACGTCATGGGTAATGAAGAGAAGACACAGGGGAGAGAGTCTATCCAACTGCTTTATCGTCAATACCCAGCTTTTTCGGTGATTATTGGACTTCATGAATATACGATGAGATTATTTGAAACATAACGGAGTAATGCTGGAATCCAAGACGGGTGAAACGGTAAAGCTCTAATTGATTGATATTTCCCAGCACGTTAACCGATAAGATCATTAGTCCCTTTTGCTTTGTGAATGTTTTATGCCTAGAAGTGACGGAGGCTCTCCACATCCCCTCCCGTTGGATGCTCAGTTCCGGCGCCAACAAACACGCCGGCTCAGCCTGCGGGAGATTCCTCATACAGGAACAGGACATTCCTCTGCACGCCACCGCACCGCACGAGAAAAGCTCTACGCGCTCGACAGGTCTCCGGGTACGTGAGATAGTGTGGTGCACGTAAGTGTCAGTAAGGGGGTGAGGATAGGACAAGGATTGGGAAGGATAATCGCACGCGGTCAATGACCCGTATGCTAGGGCACTGCTCCGCCATTCTTCGGGTATTTATCGGAGAAACTTCGGAAAACTACCAATCAGAGCAGCCGCCTACTAAAAGTCTCCTACAGAAAGCGGATGAATTCCATGTAGCTATCTAGCTAACGTCGGAAATAGTTCATTGTTGAGGCTCGAACCCTAGGATCTCCCGCTCAGAGGCACAGCACTGACGTTATTTGAGGTCCTCGGCCACCTATGCCGCTATTTATTTCGATTACTCCAATGTGCACCATCCTTTTTGACTAAACGTTCATTAGAGAAAAGCATATTTGATTACAAATATAATACAGAATAGTTGCATGTTCTCACTATTTATTCAGCACTTATAAACATAAAAATGGCATTAAATTCATTTAAAATAATAAGGTAACCGCAGACAATAATTCAAATAAAATAATGTAATTATCATGGAATATTAAATTTTGAATATTATCACTATTTAATGGTCAAACTAAAACATTAAACTGTGAGTTTACAATTTCCAATTACTCATAAACAATCCTAACTAGTAACATCAAATGTTTGTTAACGATTTGTTTTCTATAATTACACAAACATATTTCCAACAGTAAATACAATTCGTAATTGGAAAGAATGTGCAAACCCTCTAATGAGAACACTCAAACTCATTCACAAACACTAATCTAAAAAAAATCTGACAGGCATTTCAGCTATTTTTGCCGTGGCCGAACAGGCTCCCTTAAAGTTGCCGCCGGTCGACGGTACCGATACGGCTCAAGAGAGTGCGCTGCCCGACAGCGCGGCAGTACCGTCACGCCCGAGCAGACAGCGGCGCGCGAGAGCCCACCCTTATCAGCGGGCTGGCCAGCGATCCTTCGCCGCGAGCGAGCTATAAAAAGAGCCGCTCGGGCGGCGAGAGGGAGTTGGAAGCGAGCGTCTGCAAGTGATTAGAGAGTGACATTGTGAATAGTTGATACGTCGAAGTGCTTACGAACTCTGGACTGCCCCTACGGATATTTGGTGATTTAGCGACGTATTTGGACTCTCTCCTGGAATTCTGTTAGAACTTGGCTATTGTAAATTGACTTGCTCTTTTGGACTGTGGAATAAAACACGTCGTGAGAAACCGTGTTTATCTTTGTTGTTTTTCTGGTCATAACAACTTGGCGACGAGGAAAACTAGAATGGAAGCCGGCAGCCCGTTAGTGCAAATGCTAACACTACTGCAGCAGCAGATGCAGCTGCAACAGGAGGCGTTCGCGCAGCAGCTACGGCAGCAAGCTGAGGCGCAGCGGCAGCAAGCAGAGGCGCAGGCGCAGCAGCTGGCGATTCTGTTGGAAGCTATCAACAGACGCCCCCCGCCCCAATTTCACTGCTTCCAGCCCGACTCGGAGGAGTGGTCAGAGTACCTGGAGAGTTTTGAACAACACTTATTATGTCACCAGGTAGGTGACGCAAAAACAAAAAAAGCGTTCTTTCTAAGTTGTGTTGGGAACAAAGTGACGAGTTTGTTGGGAAAACTACTCCCAGATAGAGACTCATCTGATTGGAGTTGGGAAGAAATTAAAAACAAATTAGACACTTATTTTAACAAAACGCCGCATGTACTGGCAGCTCGGTATAAATTTTTCCAGTGCCGGAAAAGCGAAGGTCAGTCGCACTGCGAGTGGATCACGGAATTAGCTGGCTTGGCGCGGCAGTGTCATTTCAAATGCCCGCCATCAGAAGGAGAAACATCATACGCTGAAACACTCATCAGAGATATGGTGGTCTTGCACACGCCGGAGGACAAAATTCGGTTTTTAGCCTTGCAAAACGGAGATCCGTCATTGGAGGAAATTAAAACCCTGTGCAAGACTTACGAGACCACGCGTGAAACAGCCCGCCAAATCACGGCCGGATCATGCGTGTGTAGCGTTACCGATAACAATTCAGTGAAAGACAGCAGTTCTGATAGTATTAACAGTTTAAGTAGTAGTGTCAGTACGAGAACGGCGCGAGAGAAAAGAAGTGAAGCGAGGAAAGGTAGACGAAATAATCAGATTGGGGCAAAGTCGGCAGAGTGGGGCGGCGACTCAAGGAAAATGAGAAGTACGAACATTTTCAAGGCAAAGAAATCTTGTAAAGGTTGCGGGAAATATCACAGTAGAGCCGAGTGCAGGTTCAGGGAAGCGCAATGCTTTTACTGCAAGAGAATGGGCCACATCCAAGAAGTCTGTGAACAAAGACGACATGCGGCACGAAGCGCAAGACACGATGAAGACATGGAGGTAGCCATGGTTAGTGAGGTCATTAGTGGAGAGGGGCAGAGAAAATTAATGGTGCAAATTAAGGTAGGCAGTCAACCAGTAGATTTCCTGTTAGATACGGGAGCACCGGTTACGCTGATCAATCTAAACACGTACCGCCTTTTAGGGTCTCCCGGTTACGCTAAAGTACAAAAAAGATTGACCAGTTTCGGGAAGACGCCTATTAAAGTGTTAGGGAGTGTGCGCGTGCAAGCTTCATACAAGAGCAAGCAGGCAGTCATAGAACTATTAGTGGTCGACCGGTATGATGTAACGAACATCCTGGGGTTAGACTCTTTTGATAAACTGGGATTTGGAGTCGTAGATGAGGTGAATCAGATATCAGACCAGGATGAGGTGCACGTCATTAAAGATTTAGTTTCAGAATTCGCGGAGGTGTTCTCGCCCGGGTTGGGAGAATGCAAGGGATTTCAGGCTAAGATCCAGCTTAAAGAGGGACATAAGCCTCGCTTTTACAAAGCGAGACCGGTGCCATGGGCACTTAGAGACAAAGTCAAAGAAGAATTAACACGGCTGCAGAAAGAAGGGGTGATTACGCCAGTAACAGTGAGCCAGTGGGCCACGCCTTTGGTTCTAGTGAAAAAATCGAACGGGAAGATTAGGTTGTGTGGCGACTTCAAAAGCACGGTGAACCAACAAGTAGAAGTGGAGCAATATCCGATTCCCAAGCCGGAAGATCTTTTCTACAAACTATCAGGCGGACAACAGTTTTCTAAAATAGACCTTAGGGATGCTTACCTACAAATACCGTTGGATCCCGCGGCCAAGGAAGTACTGGTAATCAACACCCCGCTCGGTCTATTTAGCTATAACAGATTACCTTTTGGAGTAAACTCAGCGGCAGCAATCTTCCAGCGCTGTCTAGAGCAAATTACCTCGGGCCTGGATGGTTGCTGCAATTATCTAGATGATATCATCGTCACAGGACGCAGCCTAGAAGACCATACACAAAACTTGAGAAAATTGTTTACAGTGTTGCGAGACAGGGGTTTTAAGGTAAATCAGGAGAAATGCGAATTTTTCAAAGAGAAAGTAGTTTTTCTGGGGCACGTGTTGGACAGCACGGGGATAGCCCCAACCCAGCAGCATGTACAAGCCATTATTCAGATGCCTCCGCCAACGGATCTAAAACAGCTGCAAGCTTTTTTGGGCAAAGTTAACTACTACAATAAGTTTATTAGAAACTTTTCGGCAATAGCAGCTCCTTTAAACCACCTGAGAAAGAAAGGGGTCAAATTTGTATGGTCGGAAGGTTGCAACAAAGCTTGGAACAGTTTAAAGCAAGAGTTACTACGCACGGTAAGACTTAATCATTTTGTCCCGGGAAGGATCACAACCGTGGCGGCAGATGCCTCAGACTACGGTCTGGGAGCGGTGTTATCACAAAAAGATGGAAAAGGGATCGAGAGGCCAATCGCTTTTATGTCGAAAACTTTAAACAAACATCAGAGAAATTACTCCCAGGTAGAGAAGGAAGCGTTGGCAATCATTTTTGCGGTGAAAAAATTCAACGAGTTCCTTTACGGGACCAAATTTCACATCATTACGGACCATAAACCTCTGGTGCAACTTTTTCACCCAGGGAAGAAGATCCCAGAATCCACAGCCAAGAAGTTGCAGAGGTGGGCGTTGTTTCTTGCAGATTACGATTATCAGATCCACTATAGAAGCACGTCGCAACACGCGAACGCGGACGCGTTATCTAGATTACCCGCCGGCCCAGACCCAGTTTTCGACGCGTCTGAAGAGGAGTGCCTCCAGCTAGACCTGGAGGATCTAGGAAACCTAGCAGATTTCCCATTAGAGGCTAGGACTATACCAAGAGAGACGGACAAGGACCCAGAGTTGAACCAGGTTCGGCGCTTCATCAGAGAAGGGTGGCCAACGCGAAAATTAAGAAGCAACGCCAGATGGTATAGCAAACAAGACAGATTGTCATGCAAAGCTGGAGTTATATTGTTGGAGGGCGAAGAGTTCACAAAAGTGATTATACCCAAGAGCCTCAGACAGACAGTGCTTAAATTGTTACACCAGGGACATTGGGGGATAGTTCGTACGAAGCAGCTGGCGAGGCGGCACTGTATGTGGCCGGGTATGAATAACGACATTGTACAAATGCTAAAGAGATGTGAGGCTTGCCAGCTCAACCAAAGTGCCCCCCCCAAAGACCTGACACCTTGGCCGGAGCCGACAGAACCATGGGAAAGGGTCCACGTGGATTTCGCCGGCCCCTTTTGGGGGTCTATGTGGTTGGTAGTAGTGGACGCGAAATCAAACTACCCGTATGTAGTTGAAATGGGGAGCACCACATCTACGCAGACCGTAGAGATGCTGGAGAGGATTTTTGTGACAGAGGGTCTACCTGTGGTATTGATTTCAGACAATGGTCCGCAGTTTTCGTCCCAGGAATTCGCAAAATTCTGTGCGAGCAACGGCATACATCACATCTGTGCACCGCCTTTCCACCCACAGTCTAATGGACAGGCGGAGAGGTTCGTACGAACCTTCAAAACGGCCATGGGGAAAGCGCGGGCAGCGGGGACGCCAAAATCCCGAGCTCTATTAAGGGTCCTGGCAACATACCGGGTCCTGCCAGGCTCAACAGGCAAGAGCCCGGCTGAAGTGCTCCACGGCAGGCAGCCCCGGACCTTGCTGTCACTGCTCAGCCCTAGCGACCCGCATACAGCTGGAGGTATTAGACCAAAATACAAGGTAGGTGACAAGGTATATATTCAGTCACTTAAGAAAGAACCAGCATGGGTGCCCGGAATAATACAAGAAATTCGAGGCAGCAGAGTTTATGCGGTACGGACCTTAGAAAGGCTGGTCACACGCCACCAGGGGCAGATCAGACCTCGTACTAACGGAAGTCAAGTAGACAACAGGCCTTGGATATCACCCGAGGAATTCCGCAGAAAAGTGATGAAGGAAATAATTTATGTCCCACAGGAGCGCACGGCCGTTGGGACACCAACAGTTGCAGCTGACACACGGGAGGAAGCAGCCACCAGCAGCAGCAGAGAACCCGCCTGTTCGACCAGGACGGAACTCCGGCCCAGGAGGGTTACTCGTTCAGTGCGTTTTGCGCCATACGCAACGCATTTGGGCGCGGAGGGTGCCGTGGCCGAACAGGCTCCCTTAAAGTTGCCGCCGGTCGACGGTACCGATACGGCTCAAGAGAGTGCGCTGCCCGACAGCGCGGCAGTACCGTCACGCCCGAGCAGACAGCGGCGCGCGAGAGGCCACCCTTATCAGCGGGCTGGCCAGCGATCCTTCGCCGCGAGCGAGCTATAAAAAGAGCCGGTCGGGCGGCGAGAGGGAGTTAGAAGCGAGCGTCTGCAAGTGATTAGAGAGTGACATTGTGAATAGTTGATACGTCGAAGTGCTTACGAACTCTGGACTGCCCCTACGGATATTTGGTGATTTAGCGACGTATTTGGACTCTCTCCTGGAATTCTGTTAGAACTTGGCTATTGTAAATTGACTTGCTCTTTTGGACTGTGGAATAAAACACGTCGTGAGAAACCGTGTTTATCTTTGTTGTTTTTCTGGTCATAACAATTTTCATGACGTATGCGATATGCATCGTTCGTTTTGCAGCACAAGGAATATTTGAATATTATTTCATTGAAATTTCCAGCAATGACGTGTGCTGAACACACACAGCAAGACAAAGCAAGAGGAATGCACAATGAGAAGTGTGAACCGGCTTCCAATAATGAACGAAGCGTCTCCGCCTTGCAGCTTCCAAGAACGAAAATCCATCCCGATGCAGAATTCCGAGAAGGCTAATGAAAATGGAAGCTCATTTCCATTGGGACGTCGCCCGCCTCCGGCCCACACCTACTGCTGGAGCGACTGTCAGCGCTCCGTCACACCAGCTGGACGCCCTCCTAACGTACTCGCAGTTGACGTCCCGCAGGCGAGATTTTTTATTTATTGACAGACCACAACCAGATGGATAAATGTAACCCGTGTGGATGCACTGTTTAAAGTATTCAAGAAGTAGTACCTGTTAAGGTAGTTGGCAAACTTTACAGAACAATCTCCAATGTGACATGAATAATTTGACTCCCTTCTCTGATGCATTTGGCAGTCGACGTGATACTCCGGTCCAGGGAATGCAAATTTCCAACCGCATTTTACACCAAAATGGAGAAATGGCTTATTATGACTCACTTCCCTGGCGAAAAAAATCTTAGTAAAATATTCTTACTAATGTAAAAACTGCGCATTCTACACGAGCCCCCTTTATCTTTATGATTCAACTGCTGAAAAAACAATTCGTTCAGACTACATCCAGCACTGGGCGTATCCACAACCATCTCCATTCTCTTTCCTCCATAAGAGGGTGAATCAATGAGAGAAAGAGAGAGTGAGAGAGAGTGAGAGAGATAGAGTGAGAGAGAGTGAGAGAGAGAGTGAGAGAGTGAGAGAGAGAGTGAGAGAGAGTGAGGGAGGGTGAGAGAGTGTGTGAGAGAGTGAGAGAGTGCGAGAGAGAGTGCGAGAGAGAGTGAGAGAGTGATAGAGAGTGAGAGAGAGTGAGAGAGAGTGAGAGAGAGTGATAGAGAGTGATAGAGAGTGAGAGAGAGTGATAGAGAGTGATAGAGAGTGAGAGAGAGTGATAGAGAGTGAGAGAGAGTGAGAGAGAGTGAGAGAGAGTGATAGAGAGTGAGAGAGAGTGATAGAGAGTGAGAGAGAGTGAGAGAGAGAGTGAGAGAGAGTGATAGAGAGTGAGAGAGAGTGAGAGAGAGAGTGAGAGAGAGTGAGTGAGTGAGGATGGGTCGGTGTGTGAGTCAGTGAAAGAATGTGTGAGTGGGTGGGTGACTGAGTGGTAGGGTGCGTGAGTGAGTGGGTGAGAGAGTGAAGGCGAGTGGGAGGGTTGGTGAATGAGTGAAAGGGTCAGTGAGTAAGGGAATGAGTGAGAGAGTGAATGGGCGAGTGTGTATTGATTCCGTGCTCATTCCCCGTCAGTTTCCTGCGGTTCGGGCCCATTTTTTGTCATCCACCGACGTAAAGATGTGGGAATTCTTTATTCATTGCTCTATTTAAAGATGTGGAAAGTCTTTATTCATTGCTCTATTTGAAAATATTGTAATAACTTTAACAGAAGCTCGCATATAATACTGAATTCGAGGTACACTGTTACAGTTGCCGATTAAAAGGAAGAATATTGTGTAGGTTTTTTCTTCATATTAATGTTCACGTTAGTTTAAAGAAATAGTATGTTCTTGCAATTTACATTTGCTTTACGTTAGGTACAGTTTATACTTTATTCCAAGAACTCAAAAACTAAGCTTATCTCTTCTGGGTTAACATGATAAGAAATACCAATCAGAAAGGAAAGGAATGCATTTCAGGTGTTAATACGATTGTACCACTGAATTATTTGTAAATGTTGTCTTACACTGGATTACTTCAAGCAACGTTAGTTCTCAGTAACCTGTAGATTCAACGATACTACGGATTCGAAAATCTGATCAAAATCTCGAACGCCGGAAATACACTTGGTTCATGTCAGCGAACTATTAAATATTTTTAGCTTCGCTGAAAACAGAATCGCTCAGCGAAATGTATTCTTCCACTACCTAGATGGTTTGAGTTCCATCCGTTAATTTGTCCGAAGTGTCAATTCGTTTGCAGTGCATTTGGAAGTTAGAGGCAGTTTCTACCTACGATAAGGTAAAAGCATCCCCAATATTTCATCTTCCGGGGGCTTTTGATAGCTTCATGGAATGTCGATTTCGACTACCCGCGTCGAGTAACCACTAAGTCCCTCATGAGGACACGAATTGACCTTCTTTACACTGGACACTGACGCACTGCGGGCTCCTCATTCTGTGGTCAGCAGACTCTCAAGACCTCCCGCGACAGAACGCATACATGAAAAAAAAGTGACAAACAACCATGCCCACGGCTGGCTTCGAACCCGCAACTCTTCTGACACAGCCACTGAGTCGGCAGAAACATTCCTATTACAACCCATCCCAAAACTACAATATCAATAAAAATTAAAATTGTAAGAATCAATATATGTCGAAAACCATATCATATTGAAATGTATTTTATGAAGAGAAATGAAAGTGAAGTCACGCTCGTCAACGGATGCCCACAATCACCAAAAATCGACGAACCCTCGCTCGCTGTTCACTTTCATCCAGCTTTTAAATGAACTCGTAATAAACCACCTTCGTTCCAAAACAATCCTTGCAAATATTTCTTTAAATAAAGTTTTGACATGCATTTATCTGGGATTCGAGCAACATATACACGAACTTTCTCCACTTCACGGGAAGAACAAAAAACTAGGCAACGTTCGTGGAAGTAATGTGAATCGTTTCTTCGCGTTACTCATCGAGCACACTCCCATATTTAGTTCGACATGAACGAGTGTCAAAAGTAATCACTCATACTCCGGTTTAGGTGGTTGGGGCCATCAATTGACGTCATGGCAGTACCTCTGACCGGAGTTTTTGGGAATCGAGTTCTAACGGTGACAGGATTTTCGACACTAGCTAGATAGCCGGGTGGAGTTCAGTGTCAGTTTGAAGGTCCGCTATTCTAATCAGTATTTTCCCTTGGTTTCTCTGATCATCAATAGGCGAATGCCGGAGTAGTACCTTAACAAACGGGCCACGGACCGCGCGCGGCTTTGTTTCCTCTTCCTTTTCTTATATTCGCCCCTTACTTACGCACATTTACACTTCCACGCACTACACTACCACGCATGTCGGGTGACCGTTCACGTTAGAGCGCGTTCAGCTTGGATGGTGAACCACTAGTGGGAGATACCCGTTAGGGAAAAAACCGCAAGCCGACAGGTAGGTCGGAGCCGGAACTCGCCGTCCTGAGGGAGAAGAACCACCACCTCCCGCGAAAAAAAAACTTGCACTACATTTAGGGCACTAATGACCTTAGCAGTCCACGCACCCGGAATCACTAATCAATCAACAAGTCGCATGATAATGTGTGTGTTAACCAACTATTTTTCGTTAAAACTTCACCTCCGCCGGGGCCGCCACCTCCACCACTTCTGTCATCACCTTCACCCCCCCCCCCCAACCGTGTTTTCCGTTCACGCCTCCACAGCCGCAGCCTTAGCCGCCTGGCATATCGCGGGATTGATTTGACATTTGGAGCCGCTGCTACTGCGTCGGAGTGGCTGCGTGGGCGAGCGGCCGCCGGGACGGGGGGGGGGGGGGCGGCGGAGGCACAGCAGGGCTCGCGCTCGGAATACTACGAGTTGGCGACTCTGGGGCGGCATAAGGGTGACGCAAAATCGTCAACGTGTCGCGGAGACTAGGACGGGAAAAACGAAGCGACTCCAGGTACTAGACACTTCGCGCACATTAAGTTAATCTTTATGCCAATTTAAATATATGGGAACGGCTGTTCTTATTGATATTTTCCACCTTTGTAAGTAGGTTCTTTTTATATGAAGCCAAGTACGTATTGCCGTGTCGGCAAGTTTAGCGATCTTCCTTGAAGAACTATGTAGAATTATACGTACAATCTTCCTTGCGTAAAAGGATCTCACGAAATATTTTCTTGTTTCATATAGAAATAAATCTGAAAATTTTATGCTATTTTAACAATCTGTAATGTTAAAAAAGTTATATTTATTTATCGTTAATACTTTTCATGGGACACTTCTTCACTTTATTAAACAAATCCAAACTATACGATCGGCACTCAAAACTTAAGTCCAAATTCTGATGGACTATCTTTTCATGAAATATAGAAATTAAAAATCAGCTGAATGAAATTAAAGACTGGAATATTAACAACTTTCACATTAACGAATGGTCTTCCTTGCAAACGCAATTCAAATATACAACATTAAATGAAAACAACAATTTGCTTCAATTTTTTACTTCAATTATTTTACTTTTCCAAGTATTTTTTTTTCTGTTATTTTGTCACTTTGTGGATAATTTTTAGAACATTTACATGTTCATTACGCGAGCCAAAATGTCAAGGGGTGAAGGGAGGAGTGAACCACAAAATAATAAAGTTCGCGTTAGACGACGCGATGGTGGTAGAATGAGACACTGATGTTGAGGGGACGAGAAGGCAGAATGCCCAGGCAAGAAGGGGGTTGACTTCAAAGTGGAACGTAAAATTAACGAGATGTGTCAGGAGAGTGACAAGATATTGACGTGGACGTGTCGGGAGGCGGGCAGTAATGAGGCGGACAGCCGTCTCAACACCTCAGGGTATCAACGACGCAGAAGAGACGAGAGAGGATGCAGTAGAGAATGGATGCGAAAAACAACGCACTTATGGGAAGGTGTTTCTCCTATCGATTAATTTAGTATGTACACTTGACATACACGTTTGCGCTAATTCCTACGCATATCCGACCAGAGACTGTACCAATAATTCATTTCCTGAATTTGCAGCTTAAGACTTTCCTGTTATACTGACGGTCGAAAAGTCGTATTTCGATTTCCACGTTTGCCAGTGATTGGTAAGAGAGAGTGGAATATGGGAAATGTAATGTTCCTCTGTTGATTGAATTATGGGATGCTGAAATTGACACTAGTGAAGTTCCAAATTTTGATTTTTGTTTTTTCTAAGGGCTAGGGAAACTTCATTCTAGAAAGCGACCTGATCTATGGTGACCGAACATAAAGCATAGATGTTTATTTTACATTTTTATTAATGGGTTCTGAATACAGCTGGCCTGTGGTTTCTATAACTGCATACAGCTGTATCTGTGGAATTTCTATGAGAGTGATGAAGCGAAATTTTGTCTTCCGAGCGCTGCGCCCACCAGAACAGATGTAGCGACTGGTAGAGCAGCGGCTGGGACAGGCGAGGGGAGGGATTGCAAAAAAAAAGCATCGATTTTTTTCAGATCGATATACTTCCCCAAAACATCAATGTTTTTACAAAATTTTTTATGTTATCTTTTCCTATGATTTTTGTGGTAATATCATTTAACTGCATTTTGAACCTTGTCTGTATAGAATATTGATTAACAAATTAAGACGGCCGAGTACTGTCAAGCAGAATATACTTTAAACTAATATTTACGTAGTAGGTATCACATACATCCAGGATCTTTTACGTCGGCAATTTATGAATGAAAGTGAATAAATTGAATAATAGTAAAACAAGATGTCCTATTTTACATTCGATATACAGTATTATTATCACATTACTTATACGTGACCAAACAAAATATACCAGCATTTCATGTAAGTACTCTAATTACAAATGGAAAAAGATTGGGAAAATTCCTTCTGTTTTATCATATTTTAAACATCGTTGTTTTATGTCGATGATTTGAACAACAAAAATCTTTTAGCGACATATCAAAATATTGATGAGTCGATGTTTTCATAAAATTTACGATCACAAGACTCCTAGGAGGGGCGACGCGAAAGGCGCGGGGGTGGTGGTGGCTTGGGAGTCATGACGCTAAAAGAGGGGGGTCAGGGGTGACATTAGAGCGATGCCAGGACATGTGGCGACGACGGATATGCTAATGGGGGAGGAGCAGCCGACGCCATGTGAGAGACGACGGAGCTTCGAAAATAAGCTCCAGCGATGCAAAGGGTTCTTCAGAAAAGACAAAAATAGGCGTTCAAAAGATGCGCACGATTTTAGTAATGCGAAAGAAAAATCAATCTTCAAGAAATGGGAGGCTAAACGAGGCTTGACAAGCACGAATACCTTTTTCTGGTAAAGGATTAAGATTGTTGAAGGAATTCGAAGACAAATCAAGAGAGTTTCAAACCGTATGAATTCAATACGCAAGGCTGTTCACACTATCAAATGTTGTCGGCGATATCCGTCCGTGTTTAAAGTACACACTCGATCTGCACTGAGCAAATATTACACGAGCGAAATAGTCAATGTTAAAAAAATCGCAATTCATTATTTCACGCACGATTTGTGCAATATAGTATTAGCGTGATGAGTATTACCCAAATGCATCCTTGAGGTGCGTTACCTCCCTCAGCGTTTTGAAAAGAATACTCCCAAAAACGTTCAGGATACCAAAATTCATTTGTTGAGATTTGATGATAAATTAGTGGTGCTACAACGGTACATAATTGCTCGCATTATTTTCAACGTCGGTGCAACATTACACTACTACACAAACCAGAAAAAGTGTCAACCACATTTTTTTCTTCCCGCGCCTAAATTCGAATTACGGTCTTTCCAGTCAACGCGTCAAACACGTTACCGCTACACAACCATTCGCTGACATACTTAGCTTTCTCGGCGCTTCAAAAGCTAGTAGTTCCTCGCATTCTCTCTATTTTATGCAAATTTTCGAAAATTCAAAGAGTTGAACAAAAATGAGACCGGTGTCATTTTTAAGTGCCCTTTGGAAGAAACAATTTTTTAAAAATAAGCCACTTTTGTGATTTTTTTAAAGAAATAGCTTGAACTTTCAGCAGACGTTACACACACATTCCTAATTTTAAAAAAATGTACATGATCTTAATGATCTATTTTTAACAGATTATATTTAAAAAGAAATCGCAGTATTCAATATTGTACTTATGCGCTTTTTTTTTCAATTTTCGAAAATACAAAGTTTGCTGGAAATGGGAACAGGACCATTTCTTACCGCCCTTTGCTTCGTACTAGGAAAAAAATTGAAGAAAAAAATTGGAATAGTTTTGGAGAAAATAATGGTAGAAACATTGTCTTTATTCCATGCAAATTTACGAGAAAATCACTCATAATTTCGAAAAATTCAACATTACCTTATTTCAAGATATTTTTGAAAAAAGAGAAAAAATCTTTCTTAATATTGTGGTTGTGGGAAGACTCCACAAAAGGTTCGAGCTTTTTAAATTTTCAAAAACCCAAATTCAAGGCAAGTGAGACGGGCGATTTTTTAAGCATTCTTTATGCTATACGAAAACACAGCTTAATGAAAAATAGAAACCACCACATAATCACGATACTTTCTCATTACGGCTTAAACTATGTAAAGCGATAATGTAAAAATGTAATGTAAAAAAGTGAATGCTATTATTACTTTATATAAGCATATTCACGGTTATTTAAAGCATCTCTTTTGTTAAGGTCCAATACTTAACACATTTGTTTTGATTACAACAAAAATCTTAAAAATATGGTTGAGGCTTTTCGAAAATCTGAAATACTGCAGAGAAATCAGCTTTTGTGTTACGGCCGGTATAATACCAAACAAAGTAGACAAATTCAGATTTCTATGTCAATTTTTACTTTTACACACTTAAATTTTTTGAACCCATAAATGTAGTTCAAATGTATGCAAAAAGTCTGCTTAGCACATTTAATTCCAATTATTTGTAACAAATTGATATTTAAGCCATTCCAATAATGTGTGGGTTGTGTGTATTTTATGAGTCACGATCGACAAATAATAAAATTGTATTTGCATAAAACACCAAGGTTACCATTCATTTATTTAACAGTTAAATAATGTGTAATTTATGCCAACCCATTTTCGTGAAACCACAAATTTAATACATATTGAAAATATACATAATTTAGAAAATCTGTAGCTGATTTAATAATAATGAAGGTGGAACACAAACATTATGAAAGAGAGAAATTTAGCAGTGAAATGTTGCACATTTTATTTGGAAGTATTTTCAATTATAAAAAGTTCCAATAAATTCATATGTAAATTGCTATTAAATCATGAAACAATTACAAATGGACAGACTATCTCATTCAGACTAATTAAATCTGGCGAATGTTGAGGAGCGAGCTTTAGATATTTATTTGTAAATTGCGCTTAAGGTTTATTAACCAGCAGTACTCTCACGACTACATTACATTAGTAAATAGAATGTGTGCATTCTATTTACTAATGTAATGTAGAATAGTGCATTACTTATTAGATTTTTTTTTCAATTTGAATTGACTTAGGACTCAAATGTATCATGTTATTAGTGTCTCCTAAATATATTTGTATATAACGACATAAAACTACAGAAATAGCACGATAAAAATAGACCACTTGCTTGTTCGATAATCATCTTAATTGAATGAAACCCAATCAAATGGTAAATAAATTATCTAAATCCACATAAAAAACTTCCGTCTTTGTGCAGGGGAGAAAAAGAAACATCTTTTTACCTGGTATGGATAAGGTAGAAGTAAAAAACACATGTTGTGCCAGATGTGCAGAAAGTCTCGAAGGGGTAGCAGTGCAAGCATTTAAGTATTTAAAATTAAATGCGAAGTCAATAAAACCATTTTCAGTGGAATTCTGGATCTTAGATGGCAGAGCAGGAGATTATGGATTAACCATCTACAACAGATAAACTTTTAAATAACAAAGATGGTAAATACAAATGTTATTACTATATGTATTTCAAGTCCCGTCACAGCTCAACTTACATTAATACGTATTAATCTTATACCTTCGCGCTGACATGTAAGAAAATAAATCCATACAATTTTCTCAATTTTCATTTTTATGTGTGGCGGGGGCGGGGCAGACCTTTAGCAGCTGTTGGAGGCAGCGCCGGAGGCTGCGGTGGACACAAGGACAGTGCAAGCGGGGAGCCGCGGCACACCCCCGCCGGTCGATGACACAAACCGCAGCCGCCCCAAATCCACTTAGCCCCCCCTTCCCCTCCCGAAGCCTCTCGTCGGCGCCATCCTCCCACGCCACCGAGGCCCTTGCCCCTTCGTTCGCTACGGCCCTTCGCATCCTCCTCCAGCCCTTCCATCGGCTATTTCCGTCTTTGCTCTCGTCAGCCTAGTTCAAGTTCTTGTCATGGTAAATGCGTAACGTATTTCTTTTCAATTAAACGAAAGGAAAAACATTAAGTAAAATATCACGTATATAATTTATACTTAAGCAACAAAATTTGTTTTGATATGAACACAACAAAATATTCCCTAAAATGTTACACAGACATCGCCTACAGTCGTTCTACGGCGACTGCATACTCCTCTGCAATGAATGACTTCTTGGTAGGTATGGGCAAAGTTCCGGAGCGAAACTGATCACAATACAATGATTTTTTTCGAAAGTTCCACCTTATTTGCCTTATATTTGTTTGCATCAATCACGTTTATGCCAGTCAACCTTCCAATGCTAATTTTTGGAATATCTTCATTTCTCAACGAGGTTTTTTTTCTTCACCTCAAGAAAATAAGTAACACGAATAAAAAAGTACACATTAAATCTAAACTTCATCCAATGATAGGTGAAAACAAGATGTTAGTTATTAAAATTAGAATTAATATAGATGAAAAGAAAATATAGTATTTATCTATTTCTGAAATCATAGTTTTGTTCAACTTGAATCACTGCTTTTCTGCAGTTAATTTTTGTTTTTTCATTAATCAGATTCATAGTGTCATTCATCTCACGTTTTTTTTCTTTTAATGTTGCTTATCTACCAACACATTCCCCAGACTTTCCCGCATTCCACAGAAAGTGACAACCATGTTCCACTTCTCACAGCCACAACCTCCCTCGGGCTCTCCCCTCCCTTTCGGGGCGGCTCCTCTGGCTGGAGGCTGCCTCCGCCTCCGTCCTGCCTTCGCCCACGGGCCGGCCAGGCGGCGGCGGCGGCGGCGGCGGCGCTAATGCCGCCGGCAGATTAGGAAAATTGGGCGGCCGCGTAATAAAACGAGGCTGCAGATTCGCACGTCCCCTCCTTCCCCTCCCTCCTCCTCCCCGTCGTCGTGCGCCGCTGCGGCGACTCGACCCTCCTCTCTCTCTCCTCCGCCCCCCCGCCAGTGCCCGGCCTCGCGCCGTCCGCGAACAAGTTATAGTTGCCCGAGTGCGTTGGGACGCCCGCCCATTATACTGGCAAATGGGTTTAATGCAATGCGGATGCAATTTTCGCCAGTCTAGAAACTAATCCGCAATCGTATTCTTCAATTAAGCTGCTAGTTGGATTCGTAGCAACGGTCATTGCGGGACGACGAACTTGTGTGCTTTGCTTTCCTTGAATGCGTACAGAACAAAATATACTTTATTTGCATTATCTTAGAAATATGTTCTCAACGTCAGGGATGAAGAGGTGTTGCGACATTCGTACTTTTTTTCCATCGTGTGGCAAACTTCACAAACATCATGTTAGTTCACTGGTCGACTTAATAATAATCATGGTACACGCAGATGGGAGCATGTTTCATGGGCCCATGCAACTTTTCTATGGAGTCTCACAGTCGTATATTACAAAACATTTTATTTCCTTAAATATGTTCAATAACTGACTTTCCCTGACGAACTGGGAAATTGTCTCTTGGCATTTGGAGAAGAGAATCTGCAAGCTATCTGCCTACCCTGCGAAAGGTTCAACATAAAATTAATCAAATGTATTCATTAAATTTTCTATTTCATTGTCCTTACAGCCAACTCCATGATTGCATTAGTAAAATGTCATATGTAAATTAAGTTCAATGTAAAAAGGGGCCCAGAAATTTAGGTCCCCCCCTCTTTCCTTTAGGCTACGCACTCGTATTACGTCATAGGAGTTGTTATACGCAATCTTATAATAATCAATGAAGCATGCTTCACATTCGCAGTTTTCTAATTTAGTTTTCTTGAGGAAATTTACTGAGTAAAAATCTTCAGAAATAGGCAATAATTTGTTGGTTTTTCCCACAAAAAAAAAGAACAAAATTACAGTAAGAACTTTTCAAAGGACTTCTGCACACTAATACATCGAACACCTTGTTCACATACTGTGATATATAAACAGCACCAACCAGAATTCTAAACACCTATTGGCAAAATATTTACATACCTACTACGTGCATGTTCCACACTAGAAAGTAGAGAGACAATCAGTAACACAATACGCAAGTCGTCCATGAAGTCCTTTAACGTCATAATACCGCACGCATGAAGCTTCATACATCAAACAACTTCCCCAACTCTGACGCCAAGTTCTGCAACGCGCGCGCACGCAAACGCCGACGCGAAGAGCAATTTGCGAGTTCGCTGGCGCTGCGCAGTCCCCCTTCGCGCCGCGTAGCGCTATCTTTCCTGGGCGCAAATTGACTGTTCTCCGAGCAGCAATGTGTATACAAAATCCTTCTCAAGAAAGGCAATGTTCATCATTACGCTTAATGAATACAACATTTCTGTTATCAATTTCACGATACAATAAAAGAAGAATATATAACGTAAAATATAGACGCTGAAAACTTGATACATTGGAATACACCTTGCGACAAAAACAAATAGTATTACTTTTGAAAAAGCGACGTAATATTTTATAATTACGCTTAAATTCAACAGAAATTACTTTCATTTCAAGTTGTGTGAATGAAGACCCTGAAAGCCTAGAAACGAACGAGGAAAGTGTTTTTTCGTGACGAACAAATTGGAGTCTTTCGCGTTCATGGGAATCGAGCCATATGGAGTTTAACTCCTTATCAAACTTCGAAGATGCGAGAGAAAAACAAGAGTACGCAACAGGTCAGTGATCCTTTAATATCCTTCTTAGATATATACATAGAATTGACATATACACGGAATGGAAACGACTAACCTGTCACACTCCTCGTGTTTATATCCAAGATGTGGCATCGACCAGCCTAGTTTCATCTGCCACAGCGAGAGCTGGAAACTAGGACCTCCCTCTTTCCAAAGCTTTAGGATAAGAAAAGTGCGAGTAATAGGTATGGCTGTATAAATATAAATTTGAGAATCAAAGAAAAATAAATAAATAAACAACACTAAAGAAAGAAAACAAAACGTGTAATACCATTCCGCGTGTATGTGAATCTTTGGTCGCCAGCCAAAGCGTCGCATACTCCCGTAGGTTAAGTATATAAAAGTTATTAAGTATTGCTCCCCTTCTTTGCTGCAAACGCCGAAGAGCCCGCATGGTAAATAAATGACCGCCTCACCAGGGCCACTGGTGGGGGGAAAGAGAAAATAATGCTCTGTGAATCCCACAATAAACGCTAACGCCCCACCAGGCACATTATTCCACAGCGTTGAAACGACGTTGCTCTTGGGGGGTGGAAGCGAAGCAGCACTCGCCCCTGGGCTGCACTCTCCCGAGGCCGCGCGCGCTGGCGCCAATCGCATTTGGCGCGGTCGCCCCGCGTCGCGCAGCGCCGTCGGGTCAAGGGGGCTGCAGCCTGGCGGCGACCTCTGCGGCGCGGGCCCTTCAACCTCCCTCGGCCTCGCACAGCAGCGCGACGCGGTAGAGCGGGCGTGCGGGTGGGGGGGGGGGTCCCCTTCAGAGGGCGTCGGTCCCACCGCCCCGCAATCCCCGCCCCGCACGGCCTCATTAGCAGGGAACTTCCTGTGAAGAGAGAGGGGGGAGAGCGGGTCGTGGCTGTTGGGCGTGCGTTTGGGCCACGCTGCTGCGCGGCCGAGCTGGCGACGCGACGTGGAAGAAAAGGCGATAGACGGAAAGAGAAGGCGTTGGACGACTCTGACCACCAGAAACGATTTGGGACACAGGTTAAGATGGGTGTGAGGCGAACAGAAGTGGATGGATATTGTCGGTGGCGAAGGCGGAATGGCGGCGAAAGCAAGCACGACGGCGGAGACGTAGGAATATTCATAGAAGTACGGGCGAACGGGCGAAAAATGGATTTGAACACCACAGAAATACATTTTGCGTAGAAGGGCAGTAGAAGGTACGTGATGGGGAAAAGAATCTCGATAAATACGGGACAACGGGCAGCAGCTGCTACAGCAAAACACATGCAACGTCGTAGCGACTGCAGGAATTTTGGAGACGCCAAAGAAGCCACAATCCGTGGTGGTGGTGGTTGGATGACTCTACACGAGGCCAAAGGCAAGGGTTAGGTTAAGAGGGAGAGGGAGGGCGAAGCTGAAGGCGATCGCGAGAGCTGGGGCGAGAGCAAATGTGGGAATACGGGAGAAGGCGAAGGTGAAGGAGAGGACGAGGGCGTGAGCGAATGTGGAGGGCAAGCGAGAGCGCGAGCGAAGGTAGAGGCGAGGGAGAGAGCAAAGACGAGTGCGAGAGAAAGGGCGAGGGCGAGAGCGAAGGTGGGGACGAGTGCGAGAGCGAAGACGAGAGTGAGGGTGAGGGCGAGAGCGAGAGCGAGAGCGAAGGTGGGGACGAGTGCGAGAGCGAAGAGGGTGAGGGCGAGAGTGAAGGTGGTGAGCGAGGAGGGTGCAAGGGTATGCGCGAAGGAGAACGTAACGGCGGCAATCTCTACAGGAGGTGGCCCGCCAAAAAACTCTTGCGAGCGCCGGTAACGAATTCCGTAATGGAACGACACGAAGTAGCCCACTTAAGCGGCGCGACGGCTCAGAGCGGCCGCCGCAAATTTCTGTTTCGTGCCCGCTTTCCAAGTACTGCTTCCTACCCACAGAAGACAGCTCAAAACTCTTGGTTGCGACAGCGTGCAAGCCAGCGGCAGGTGAACGCAAAGGCTGAACCGTGACAAGCACTTCAATAGAAGCCTCGGGAACTAACGCGCCGTGAAACGCGGCAAGAGGTACAACGCGCAGGAGGTAGAACGGGCAAATGTAAAGGACGAGGCCTGAAAATAACTTGAAATGGGGAACGAATAAATCGCGACATGAGTATTTTGATGATATGAAGGAAAGACAGGAATATTAAGGCACATGGCACACACAATATTAAGTTCACGGAGATGACTAAACAAAAACTGAAGAGTACAATCGGAATGAAAAATATAGGGCAGTAAGGCAAAATCCTATACGAAAAAAAAAAAAAAACTAATTTTCAGGAGATGCTTTCTGAAATTCGTGGGCACGCCGTGGGGTTTATTTATAATAACGCGGAAACAAGTTTAAATTGTTTCACAACTAACGCCCAGTTTCCTTTCTGGTAGGGCACTGCAAAATTTCACTCGATATCGAAAATATAAGGAATAAAATAACAACGTCAAAACCTAACGTCAAAAAAAGATACATTCAAGTATCATGAATACACCCCTATAAATTAGGAACAGGAAGGAAGGAAGGAAGAAGGAAGGAAGGAAGGAAGGAAGGAAAAAGAGGCGCGGGAAACTCGACGTAGGAAATCCTTGCGCGCGCTTCGCGGCAGAACTGGTTGATTAATTGATTGTTTCAGTGATTCCGAGCACGTCAACTACCAGAGTCATTAGTCCCGTAAGTGTAATGAATGTTTTTTTGCTCGGGAGTGGCGGCGATCTGTCTCCCGCTGTTTGGCGATATCCGTCGCCGACCCACCGTCGGGTAGCGGGGTTTTCCCCAACCAGTTATCTCCCACCGGCACATCCCCAGCCGAGACAAGCTCTAAGCTCCCGACCCGTCGCCTGGCAAGTGAGATAGTGTAGTGCATGTTAGTGTAAGGGGTGAGGATAGGGCAAGAAGAGGTAGGAGAGATAGCGTGCGGTCCGTGGCCCGTTTGGCAGGGTACTTCTCCGGCATCGCCTGGTAATTATCGGGGAAATCGCGGAATCCTACCGATCAGAGCAGCCGGTCGCTAGAATTCTCCTCCAGAGAGCAACAGAATTCAACCTAGTTGTCAAGCTAGTGTCGAAAATCCCACCACCGTCGGGACTCGAACTTAGGACCTCCCCGGTCAGAGGGATTGCAGTGACGTCAGTTGATGCCCTTAGCCACTTCTCCCGGTGGCAGAACTGGTGGGAGAAGGGGCAGAGGCAGACAGAAATCAGGGAGCGCGAGAGCGGATGCGGAACGTGGAGAGAGGCGGCGAGGAGGGGGCGTGGCCGAGCCGAAAGCTGCGCGGGGGTGGGAGAGTGGCGGAAGGGAACGGAGCAGGACGGAGCGAGGCCGGCGCCAGTGTCAAAGGGAGCAAAGCAAACCGCAGGGGCTGCCGGAGGGGCGCGGTGATGGTGGTGCCGCCGCCGCCGCCGCACAGAATACTGCCGACTTAACCGACGGCAGCGCGCTCCGCCGCCGCAGCGCCACCGCCTAAGAGCCACGCCCCCCTCTCCCCGCCCCCGCAGCCACAACAATTGCTAAGGCTGCTAACACAGGCCACCACAACCACCGCCACTCCCACCCACACTCCCGTTCCTCCCTATGCAACACACGTCTACCGCCCATTCAATCATCACTCGACACAAACATTAACGAACGCTGTCGCATTTGCCAATTTTTTATTTTTACACTTTACATCGAAGAAGTTTAACTTCTCTTTGCGACATTTGTCATCTTTATAACGGATAGACGACACAATATTTGAGAATAAATGCTAAAATATCTTTTGCTCATTCCTCTCAATGCCACGTGTTTTTTTTCGAATGAAGCAAACAAGTCGATGAGTGGTAAGGGGCATCACACTGGTCATTGTGTTTGCCTATTCATCAGGGTTTGATAGAGTCAATTTCAGTCATGAAATAGGGAGAAGGTGCACATTATCAATCTTGCGAACTTCACAAGAAACCAACCTACCTACATTTCAAGATGCCGAATTTTAATTTTAAAAAAATGTTGTCTCTGACAAGTCTATACATGACATAATACTTGATAGAAAGAATGTATTCAACAAACGATTTAAAATGAATCTCCAGCACAAAACAATTTATGCTCAGGAACTTTGTATTTTGAAATTGGAGAATATTATCTTGCAGTCATCAGTAGTCACATCCCTCCGCCAAGAGAGTTTCTTCGACCTTCGACCAACAGCTCCACTACTTCAAAGCAACTAGCGACTATTGTCGACTAGCGCGCCCTCACCGAAAGCCCACGCCCTTACCGGCAACACGTCTCGTTCGCACCTCCCCCGTTGCGTCCTCGGCCGCAGTGGCCACCCGTGCCGGTGAGCGCAATCTGTCGCCCGTACAGTCCTTTGCGAGGAGCAGGGAACGCGAGGCGAGCGCTCGACGCGGCATGGCGAGTAACTGATGGCCCGTAGGTGAATTTGGAACACACGCTAGCCACTCGCTCCTACGCCCCGATAGGCACGTGGAATGCGGGTCGCGTTACCCCGCCCCAAGCTGCTCGCTTTGGCGAGCAGGTACTTCTGAAGGGATCGCAGACAAGGTACATGCATGTAGAAGGTATGAATCCACTGAACTCAATGTTCCCGCAACCGCGTAAGCACTATATAATAACGATAACTAATTCAGCAGCAGCTGTATAGACATCTCTCTATTGCTATCTCTTGAGGTAAATTAAATAAGAACGCCAAGTCGAACACAAAGCAAATACATCATTCGTGAATTCATTTAACCAGAATTAATCGGCAAATGTTTTCTCCACAACCGCAGATATCTTGTTTTTTACTTGAGAACCACCAATTAACTTGCTGATGTATCTTCTCCAAAGTTTTGTCAAACCTCCAATATACTGACGTCTCTACAACTTTGATTTTAAATTCAGAATGTCGCGTTAAAATTTTAGATTACATTCAGGCGTCCATTCTCTAGAAAACTCTATATAGTCTCCCCTAACAAACTTGTGTCCACGGTAACCGACGCTATATCCCAATTGTTCTTTACTACGAGTTCATACAAATCGTACAAATTTATATTTTCATTTCGTACCAAAAAGTCACGAAAGGTAATCAAACACGATGAATTGGTAATGGAACGGGTAGTACAACACACTAGCGTTATACATCCGCTAAGCTTGTACTGAACCAGTTTGGGGTCCTCAAGGTGGTCATCTGAGACTAGCTCTTATCTACTCACCCTGCGGGTGTGAAAGTACACCGATCGCCTGATATACAGTTACGTCAGAAAGCCGGGAAAGATGCAACCTTTAACCTGCGAGGCGTGGTTTCGCTAACTTGAGCCATCCAGGTGTCCAGGTTGATTCCCAAGTCACATATCGTTGGGACGAACTACTCCTTTATTCCTGCGAGGATAGCGTATTGCCACGACGTAATCAGACCCAAATGGAGCCTTCTGGGAGCCTTCGAGGGGGGGTGGGGTGTCAAGGAGCTCTCTACTTCTCACAGGGCACTCGAGTGACAGTTGCCAATTCCTGCCAGCACTTTTATGTGAGGGGACGAAGTCCCAATGCCACCCACGAGAAAGAGGAAAGGGCAGCAGCCTCGTTGATCCCAGCCTCTGAAGAAAACGTTCTTGACTAAGAAGGGGGAATTTTTCACGCCAGTAAAACAACAAATGGGTCACGTCTTGAGTGCAACAAAAAAATAAAATAAAACAAAATAAACAACGAGAAATCCCCCTAAAATCAGGACCACTATCCTCCAAAACGATGCCTCATGCTTTATAATTTAACCAGTTACTTTCATTACAACGGATAAAGAAGGCCGTTGCGGTCAGGAGCGAGCGCAAATTTCCAATTCCACTCACGTCTCAATGCAACATTGTAAATATAATTACAGAACGTAGGGGCTTCTTTATCAGGTTTCCGTCATAAACGTATCGTACGTGGTTGACGTCAACCTGAAGTGGACGCAGAAACACCCATCTAATCACGTCCGCTGCTTCGTGCCCTCAGACAATTGAGTAAGCTGCGGGGAAAATGACGGCATTTCCGCATACGAAACACAGCCTATAACAAGGGGGAGGAGGCATCTACAATTCTGAGCCACCTTTTCCATTTAACATTGGGACATACTATAGGGACATTGAAATAATTTTAATGAACCAATGAATATTAATAAATGAAAAATTAAAAAAAATTGATTTATTGTAAAGCAATTTACAAGGTTGCGACATGGTTTGGAGAGCCTTTTCCCGAAATGTCCTATAACATTTTTAAGATAAAAAAGGGAGAGATCAGGGAATAAACGTATTTTCATAAATAAAATATTTTATTACGTTAGGCCCCAGGGCTCAAAATTTTCAGGGAGGTCCCGGCGCCCCTGCGCCCCTGTGCGCAAACACTTCATTTCTGTAATGAACGACGGGATATTCGAGCAAGCCCGTCCAAGAGAACTGTTCGGGACTCTTGCCTTCTCAGAATATTATCCACATTTTAAGAGTTCATGTTTCAGTATTGCCTACGTAACTTAACAACAAACAAGGATTGCGAGTCTTTAATTTTTAAAACCTTTTAAAACATCCTGATTTAAAATATCTCTTATTGTCCTTAATGTGCAAGCTTCATATTAACTTTAGGTAATTATTTTCATAGTTAAAAGTATTTCCTGTCACGTTTGTTGTAACAAATCAGTTATGAATTCAGCACTACAAAGGAACGGCTGAGGAAACTTTTATACCAATGAATTTCATAAACAACTTTTATGCCAATGAATTTCATAAACGCGGAAAACGATAAATTATTTTCTGTTGTTTCTTTCGGATTAGAAAGAAAAAGCATATACATAATACAAACGCAATTTACAAAATAGAGCAGGCGGTGTTCACCCGTACGAAAACAAAGCAACTGCTTTGGCCTATTAATATTCGGAAACGATGAAAACAAATATTTCACGAGTTGGTAAATGTTAATTACATCTCGCATCTCTACAGCCATCTACGTCATTGTGCAGTTAATAAAAATATTTTTTTCAATAAATAACTAACAATTTTCAACCACTTGTAAAAGTTGGTTGCTATCAGACTATAGAAAGCTACTTGCTATCAGACTATAGAAACCAAATTACCTTCCCTTGTTCACTGTAATACCTCATGGTTCGATCGTCCGGCATACTCTTTATGAATAATTGAAAATTTTAATATATTTGTTATAAGAAATCACCAAAAGCCATATGGAATAAATCTATGGGTTTTATTACGCAAATATCAGTAAATTTTTATTAGAGATTAATTTTAATTTTAAAATATTTTAATTATAAAGAAAATAATCAATAATTTACGGAAATAATGGGCAACAAAAAGAACTTAAAACAATTATTCCTAACTAAATAATTGTGAAAACAGTGTTTAAGAGGATCCATAAGTCTCAACTGTTTTTAAATTGGTTTTGTGTAATACACTCTACAAAATAAGCTGTGATGAACATTGCAGAGAACTTTACGAGCAATAACACCACCGAAAATTCGCCAATTTTATTGCCGGCTCTATATCCAGCCCCCGCTGAAAACACAGCAACGCTCACTTGCGCAATATCGCAAAGGCAGTCATTTTACGACTTCCACAAGGAGAGGTGCTTGGGGCGAATGGAGGTGTCGGTCGAACGCGCCAACAGCCCCTTTTCCCCCTGCACTTTGTGGCCACCGCTATACGTCTCGCCCGGAGGGGAGGGGGGGGAGGAGGGAAATAAAGGGTGGCGGAATCACGCGCAGAAGTAAACGCTGCAAAGGAAAGAACGAGATCACGACAATTTAAAATAACGTGAGGAATGTGACAAACTTCTATAGAGATGTCGACTAGTTTTGAACATAACCTACTTCCTAAATATAATAATACAATACAGAGTTCAATAAAATTTAAAACATCCTCAAACCAACTTTTCTCGAAAGTCCATAGAGTTGAACAAACACATACGTATTACTTTTCTCCAGAAAACCATATTAATTTGATTCTCTGAATCATTGGTGTGTTTATTCGATTCAAGATCGCGCTCACCCCCCTAAAATAAGCAACAAACAATGCGAAGTATAAATACTGTCCTGTTTTAATGTTATTATTGATAGTCGAAGCAACTTTTTTTCGTATTTTCTCATACAGCGAGACAAGTGCTCTACAAGACTAGGTAGAGCTGCAACCTAGCACGCGTAGCACTAGAGTCACAAACATTGAGGATCCTCCCAATGGAGACTTCAAATATTCAATACTAATTTACACGAGTTTAAAATGGGAAAGGAGGGGAATAGATAAAGTTTTCAGGTATTAAATGTTACAAAAAGTATGTATAGAAATATGATTACTTTTTCTTTAAGGGGGTTTTAATTTGTCTTTGGGCAATCTAGATTGGCTAGATCCTCAGTGATGATTACAAGTTTTTAATAATTTGAATATATTAATTGCTGGGAAGGATAAGGATTTAAAGAATTTCTTTGACATGTGTTTAATAGAAAGTTCAATCATAGGAGGATCAAACTATGTGCTGTTGTTTGTTGGAAACATACCATGACGCCCTTACGACAGTGCGCAGGAATTTATTTTGAAAGGTTCGGAGCGTTTTACGAACCGAAACAGGATCTCCTCCCCAAACAAGACGTGTATAAGTAGGGGGCGAAAGGTAGTTTTGTAAAACAAAAGTACTGAAAATCGTTTTATTCAATCCTGCTATTCTCCCACCATTAACTAATATTACACGTCCATTACAACATTAAGTCACTTTAGCTACGCTCAAGCTTCTGATTGGATGGCAGCGTCACAGCTGACCAAGTATCAACAAACATAATTTTTTTTAATCTAAATACTGTTCCGCCTTTCATATACACTCGCACGCATCCCTGTGTCACCGTCATTCTCGCGGCAGCGTGCTAGCGTGTGCCCGAGAGAGCGCGTTTGTTCGCTGGCGAGGTGAACCTCGCGCACACGCCTCTGCTGGCGACGGACGCGACGCGACGCGACGCGACGCGACGTCTGGCTTAGAACGCGGCGCGGGCGAGGCGACCCAACGCCCGCGCGCTTCCAGGAACACGCTGGCCTCGCCCCAATCGGCGGAGCTCCGCCAGGGAAACAGCCAAGTGCTCGATACTAGTTCGTGGAAAGACGGGCATTCAATGCATGTGCTAGAATAGCGTTGAAACGAAGTGAAAATAATTCTATACGGGTATGGAACACAAATAAACGTATTTTTGCACACGAAATATTGGCACCACAATTATTAGATCTCAGGACTAAACTCTTGTTCACACGTCAATTTTCAAATGCCACGAATATCCCTCAATTACATTGGATTCTTGGAAAAGAAAAACCTACACCCATGTGTCTACTGCGAATCTCAAGTACAACAGCACAAGCTTCATCGAATGTGCCTTATTAACAGACTAAGCAAGCGCAAGTGGTTCGGCAACAGTCTCTAGAGAGAAGAGAAATTTCTGAAATAAATCTAAAGGAAGTGTGAACAGAGAAACCGCTTCAGGTGAACGAACTTCAACAGAGCCCTTTTACAAAACGATGCAAGCAGAAAGAAGGATAAGAAAACACTAATACACCTTTGCAGTGAATTAGCGCGCACATGTCAGATAAACTTCTCGAACGGACGCGTTCTGTTTCTCTATCTTCAATGTAGCTGCACACTTAGAGGTTTGACCCCGCATACTCTCAATTCGGCTAGATTATTAGTCTTGAGGAACTGGCAACTTGGAGAATCACCCCGCTTTACAACCATATGTCAGGGATGTGGGGAGCATGAGAGTGAAAATAGGGTGAAAGAAAAGGACCGTGAAGCGTCCTGCTCCTTTGTTTAAGGAACTACTCCTGCACCCTGCTGGTCTGGCTAGGGGGAAACGACAGGAAATGAGCGGCTGTTTAATTTCATTAAAGTGGGAGATATGTTCTGGCGTGAATTGATAGGTTAATCGCCTTGGAATGGTTTCGGTGGAAGATCTGCGAGTGCGAAAGAGGAGTGAGAAAAGATTGCGTTGGCAGCATTGGATTCAATCATTGCCACGGCAACTCTATTTGTATTCAATTTAACAAATTTGATTATTCAAAGAGACAAATTAACTTGTTAAAGCTGTTTATGTCATAATTGTTATAAAATAGTCAAATTGTCGGACGAGTGATTACACTAAATATAATTGTAAAATTAAATAAATCTGTTTTTCAATTTCATTCTAATTATAAATTATATAATTAATTTGTAATAATTTGGCAAAGCAAAAACATCTACTTCTAGGCAAACAATTGAATCCTTTAAAGCATATGGAAATCCTTTTCAACCATGCTAGCGTGAGGTCAACTAATATATAATTAATATATCTTATCCCCCATGGCCAGCCAGATAGTGAACGACCTCCACCCCATTCAGTTCGAGATGAAAATCCATCACCATCGGAATTCAAAGATCTGTCCAAAATTCGAATTGCGGTTCCGCAATTCCGTAGGCGTTATACTCGATACTCTGATACCATTAAATGCCGTAAAATAACGCACACACAGTTTACAAAGTGTTTACAAAGTACCCAGCAATATTTTTCCAACGCTAGATGAATCGAACGGACTAATTCAATTATCGCCTCTCAATTTACTCATACCATCACTCCGCGATACCGTTCATCTGCACGTGGTCACGCTTGCATGAAAGTATAAATAAAACACACAACACAATTTACAGCACTTTCTAATTTTAAATAATTCAATGTTCGATCCGAAGCGATGCAGCTCACACAAAAATGCCGTGATTTTTTAAACAAGTCTCACTCGGCGAATGTCATGAGAGATGTTCGCAAATTGAGTGCTGGGAATGAAGTAAGAAAAACATATTTTCTGATAAATTTGCATCCGGTAACAATCCTGAGTACAGTGTGATATATGGAAAGTGGTATTTAAATGACTCAAATATTCATAAAGATTAGACCAATAGTGCAAATGTTATTACATCATTTTCCGTAGTCTTGCTCTCAAACGCAACTAACAACTATCTACAATTTCTAAATACAAACAAAACAAAATCAAATGGATGGAAAGCGGTTCCTCAGAATGGGTTGTTACGCAGATCCTATTAATTTACCTATAGTATTAATCAAGTTCTCTACAGCTCTACAAATACTTTAAATATGCATGCATTTGTTGTCAATATTGTTTCTCTGTCAGTTTGTATTTTTCGGAGACGTCATGCAAGCGTGACCAGAAAAAACTGAAATATTGAAAAAAATTCTTTTTAATTTTCAAGAATCAAATGATCCCACCAGAGTTCTTTTTCTAGATATTCAAATTTAGTGTATTGCAAGTGCATAACGAAAATTCCATTTCTTTAGATGAAAACAAAGTAATATAAACATGCAATATTGTGGCGTCACCAATTAATTAAGTATAATTCTATTATGGCATCGCCAATAACAAATAATTTCTACAGCTGGAAATAGCTCGCGTCGAGAAAGAAGTGGGTCAAGGGACGCTGCCTTCGCCGCGACGGTTTCTTTCGTTACGCATCGGCCCGCCCCGACCGCACTCAGCCTCCTTTTCAGAGGCGGACCGTTTATTGCCCCCTCATAAAAAGACATAATGGCCCTGGCCGGAGCCCAGTAGGACAATGCACACCCTCGCGCCCCTCTTTTGCCAGCGACCCGGGAATGCCGCCGCCCCGAAGGAGTTCGCACAGAAGACACATTTACAACACGTAGTGATCGAAACCTTTCTCAGCGAGTCAACCGATCCCCTTTCAAACAATGCTCGCCCCCGCATCCGTTCTGGCACGCGCCTGGACTAGGCACCCGAATTCCCGCAGGGGCTGTTTACAAACTAAATACAGTAGGCTGTCGATTAGCCCATGCCGACCGTCGAGGATCCGTGAAATGCGCTTCTGCATGCGCACGTGTCCAGACAGCTGCGAGCAGCTCCTGGAACAACTGACAAAGGGAAGCGAGCGAGAGAGAGAAGCCGGTGTCAGACAGAGAACAACCTACGGAAAATACGGGAAAATTGCCACGAGATTGGTTAATCAGAATTCTGCGACGCAGCCACCCTCAGCCAATGGGAAGCTTCGCCATGAGGGAAGGGAGAAATTCCGAGCTAGAAGCAATTTGGGAAGGGGAAAGGGAGTTCTTTTAAAAACGTGATGCACAGTGGAGAGCGGGACACTTCTAAGATTTTTTCGGCCAGACTTCTAAGATTTTTTCGGAACGCTCCTAAGAATTTTTTGAGAGCTAATTTTTTTGTTACTTAGAGATACTTCGAGATACTTCCAAGATACTTCTTGATTGCTAAATTCGCTCGATTACTCAGTTACTTACGATCGGGACGCGAGTTTGGGAAAGACTTTCCCAGAATCGAATAGTTAGGACGCGACTAGTGGACTTGTCGCGGAGGACACTCGGGCGGGAGACTACTGGATCCCGCGCCGTTTCCGCATCGGCCCGCCAGCCTTTGCCGCCTCCCGTGTCGGGCCCAGTGACAGCCCACCGCGTTACGTCAACGCCCGTGGCCACCCGCCCCTTTGAGCCTGCTCGAGCCGGCGACCTGCCGAGAGAGAGGACGCGCCGCTACCTGCCGAGGGAGGACGCGCCGCTGAAGGTCAGCGACCTGAACCTGCCGCCGCCTTTGCTTCGAGGCTGCCGCCTCGGCCCGCCCGCGGAGACAACGCAGCCACTGGTGAAAAACTACGAGACGAAGCCGTCTCGCAGAACAATCGTAACGGCGAGAAATTGCAAGTGGCCGCGCTCAGGCCCTGCAGACCTTAAATGATGAATAGCACGCTTCATCAAAGAGTCAGCCTAATATATTAGCCTTAAGGGAATTAACAACTAGTAATTAAGATAACCAGTTCACAGAGTAGATTTAGTAAAAAACTTGCGTCGCCCTTTGCGACATGTAACTTCCCTGGCAGCTCTTGGTGCCAGGAATAAATTATTTGTCACAAATGACTCTGTGCTAATTCATGACCTCCCAACCCTTCCATCCAGTCACATTTCAGGAGCTGAACCTGGCGCCCTCCCCCGCTCACATTAGTAGGTTTGTTTACATTTGGCTGGTCCCAACGTGGGGCTAGTTTAGTGTATTAGAAGGTTTGTTTACATTTCGCTGGTCCCTACGTGGGGCTAGTTTAGTGTATTAGAAGGTTTGTTTACATTTCGCTGGTCCCTACGTGGGGCTAGTTTAGTGTATTAGTAGGTTGGTTTACAATATATAAGAGCAAAGAGAACAAAGAGAAAGAAAAATTAAGAAAAATATAAGAAAAATAAAGAAAGAGAATGAAAGAAAAGAGGAGAACAGTTACCAACCGACATGCAATGGTAATGACACGTAAGAAGCAGAAAATTGCACTGAAACGTTCATCTCGGACCATTGGGAGAGCGACAAGGAAACTGGTATGGGGCGGGGCAGCTCATGGGCGCGTCATCATCAGAAACAGGTTCGCATGGACACAAGTCAGGGTCCTAGGTGACTCGGCAGCCGTATCGGCTAAATTAATAACCCAGCCATACCACAATTGAGCAAAGGGCATACCACATTGCGAAGTCACGACACGAGGCGGAAAAGTCCTAAAACAGCGATAATTATACCGGTCACTAAGAAAATGACAGAACTCAAAAATCGTATTTTACTTATATGAAGACATTGTTAAAAAACTCATAAATACAGTTCTCAAAAAAGTCTGTACAGATTACAGAATTTTTGAGACTGAAATAAATGGCTTTCAAGAGGTTAAAGTCCGTCTTCTAAAAGACGAAACGAAACATTTTTACTTCGTTAGTTACATAATGCTGGAGGAAAACGTTCCATTTTTTTTACAGAAAAAAACACGAGTTGTGAGTCACTGATACCGAAAAATAGAATTCTTTATGTTTATTTACCTAATTCCTCATTTAACTATACATACATACTTGCCGTAGAGTTTTCATTCCATTTGTCTTGCTTTTGCGACACTTCTTCACACAAAAAGGAGCGGGAGAGCTTGCGGGCGCAGCGTTACAGCAACAGATTCACTAGTATTTCTCTCTTTTCACTAGTTCAACTTACCCTTGGGAGAATATATCATTGCCACTATCGCTCTACGCGTCACCGTTTTGACGTAATGATATTTGCAATATAATATTTTTATTATGATTCCGTGCTCGCCGACAAATATTTAGCAACGAAAGTCTTACCATTGAATAGAAAAAAATAAAAGTAAATAGTGTTGCTCCTATTGATATTCGCTATCAAACTGTTTCGGGCGTTTACGCTAATGTTTATAATATTATATATATATATATATATATATATATATATATATATATATATATATATATATAGCAATACACGAATTAAAATATCGAGGCGGGAGATTAAATGGCTGGTTAGAGTAAAAAAAAATTGAAACCATAAAAAACTGCTATAGTTTGTATGCAACCATTTTCACCATGATGTTGAAAGACAGAAATTTCTACTACAAAAACCCACGATACGACAATAAACGCCCCACCTACTGGTCACCTTCATCGGCACGTCGCAAATCGACGAGAGGGAAACTTGCAAGGGATTGAGATCTGTCACAGGTTCACAAAGTTAGCGAAATAACCAAGCAAGACGCTTTTAAGCAGAATTTGATGAAATTAAATGAAAATGCGAAAGCTATTCAAATGTTAATAAAAAAAGTGGGGTCCCAGCCAGAACTTTCTTCTCGCTGAAAAATGCGGGCAAGCCTATGGAAAGTGAACTAGCCACTAGAATCCGTGCTATCATAACGGCACTCCTCTTACTTCAGCAGATCGTCATTTTCTTCGTCATGTTTTAATTTTACTCATCAGCCGTAATTAAATACATTGTAAAATGCTCTCTGTTTTGTCACGAATTGTTTAATCACGAATATCTTGAAGTAAATGCACTTCACCATTATCACTACCTTAATTTTAATTAAATATATTTCCCGGCAAATTCCATTGGTTTTGTTCATTCAATTCTACACCCATTCCGCTTCCAGCAAGTACAGGAATATACTCGGAAAGGAATTTCCTAAAGGTTGGCCTAAGTAATTATCTAATGAACATGAACCTCAGTAATATCCGCACATTATCAAATGACCGTCATAGGAAGGGATATCGGAGAAAGAATAACACTTTGTACGCTTCATCATGATGTAAATATGAAGCAATAAAGACAACATTCGATTTAAAGACAACACCGTGATAAGCTTTATAAACTTTATAAACTCTTAAACCAAATATAAGATAGGTATTTTAATATACGAAAATACCTAAATGGCTGCGAGGGAGAATGTTAAGCAAAGAATACTACAAGAAATAGCATTGCAGACTCACCATACTTTTTTGTGTCAACGTCCGAATTAAAATTCTCCTTCATACACCTGCTTACACCTGCAACCACTTCCTTCGTCTAGCCACACAGAAATGTGACCTTACTTCTCAGTCTCATCAAGACTAACAGCCTAGCCAAAACCGATCGTCGTTGTTTTAGTAACTTTGTACGTTTGACGGTTGACTTTGTACGATTGACGTATTTCAACATTTTCAGGAAAAAAATTCAAGCATATTAGAGATAAATATGGCATGAAGAAGTGTAAATTGTCACGTCTGACAGCAAGACTTAATGGGTGATAAGAAAACGAACAATCGACTGGCCAATGCCAAATCATTTATATTTTCCTGATAATTCAGTAATTTTCCTTATATTTATTTCATTATTATTGCAAACTTTCCCGTTATATCGAAATACCTCTGCGTAATTGCTATTGCTAAACGCAGTTGCCTCAGTAAAATTGAACTCAAAGCGAAAATAGCAGTATTTACTCACCAACACTGACAATGTAATCTTCTGAAATGTAGAAATAGTCCGTGCCGTGAGAAATGCACGGTTCCACTGTTTATTATTTATTTCGTTATCGAACGTTAAAATCAGTACGTGAGTTACGGGGGGAAAATAAAATAAAAAATACAGAAAAATAGAGATACAGTGCTTAACGCTACAGTAGCACCTACTTTCTCGCGTTATTTGTAACTGTTACGTTATATTCCCAAAGTTGTTAACGTTGTCCCCCGTTAAACTCCCAAAAGTGTTCCCACAAACATTTTTTGGCTACACAGGGACAAACGCACGTACTTACATTTCTAAAGCATTTCAATACTCTGAGTTGTCAAATGAACATTCCCGAGCTTAACAAAAGTTGAAAATCTTTAATTTTCGAAAATTCAGAGGTACTAAATTAAATCTAACTTAAATACAAACAATCTCAATAAGAACAGATCTTATTGAGATTGGTTTTTAACTTTTACAATTTTCGAAAATACAGAGAGTTCGGTGAAATTCTGAATTAATCCATTTTTATAAGCGAGCTTTGTTTTATTAAAGAAAACAATAAAGAAAATTCCAAACCTTGGACCAGAACAATGGTGCGAACACCAAAGTGAGGCCAAGGAATACCACGGGCAATGCATAACATAATGAACTTAATTTAGTGTTCAATTCAATTATATGGGTTATACACTTGATTTAATAGATAGACCCAGAATTTGTTTTACCTTAACATCATTCAATTCTGTATACTGCCTGCATTTCACCGTTTTTCATTCGTTTACAATTAATTTAATATGAAACCAATAAGAAACATCTGGAATCCTACTGCTCAGTTTATTTTTTGCACAGAAGATTAATTTCATCACCAAACAACTCTTCTTCCCTTTCTAATGGGAAGGCATATGGTCTTCGCATAAACGTCAGAAAATAGGACTGAAAATCGGACCCTGCGAAACTTCCTGCTCCATTGGGAAAAGCCAGTATTGCGACCTCCCGTCCTCGGCTGTGAAAGCTGGTCGCAATCACCTGAGCAGTGCTAGTGAATACTATAATTATAGACTATTGTTTGCTCCGCATCCTTAGAGTTTTGTCCAAGTGTGATTTTAAAATGTACTGCAACTTACAGTAGGACAAAGAAGATGTAGAAACCAGAGTGGATACAACGACAAACCAAAAATTTAAAACAAACACACAAAATTATAACATGCAAATCCACTTGTACTTCAAACACTACAGATTATTATAGGGAAAAAATCGCACAAACACGGTAAACTCTTGTACAAATTCATGTTCAAGTTTATCTCCTTTACTTAGATTTTTCTAATGTAGCGCATGAGGTAAATCAGCTTTTGACAGTGTCATCCAATCGGGAGCTTAAACGTCATCTCAGTGACGCCATTGTCATGACCTTCAAGCTTCCGATTGAACGTCACCGTAACGGCCGATTTACGTCCGACGCCTCGTTAAAAAATCAAAATACGCACCTCCTTATAAAGATACTGAACTCGAATTTTACAAATTGCACAAAACTAACAGATTGGAATGAGCGATTTATAGTTCTGCTTTTTGTTGTTGTTATTATTCGCTAAAATCTAGTTTATCACTCAGCCTCCGCTCGGCCACGGCTCCTCCCTCGCGGGCACTGCACGCGCTTCAGCATTGGATCGCTGAATCCGGAGCAAGCGTTCCAAACCGCAGCAGCTGCCGGCGACCCTACCTCCCCGTGCCACACCCGCCACGGATTGTGACAGCTAGTCCAGCCCCGGGAAGCGGCGACCTTTCTACCGAGGCCCTGGAGGCTCCGTGGAGGCTCCGTGGAGGCTCCGTGGAGGCTCCGTGGAGGCTCCGTGGAGGCTCCGTGGAGGCTCCGTGGAAGCTCCGTGGAAGCTCCGTGGAAGCTCCGTGGAAGCTCCGTGGAAGCTCCGTGGAAGCTCCGTGGAGGCTCCGCGCCGCGGCAAAGTTTCCCGAACCCAGCACGCCAGGGAACTACGACCCGCAGCAAACGCCAAGCCCTCACGCGGCCCCGCGTCGGGTCTCTGCTCGCCGCGCACCGCAGCAACGAGCAACTCGCGTGTGCCCTGCTCCGTCACCCTCCGCTGCGGGCCACTGAACAGTCTGCCAATATGTGCACCGCACTCCGTACTCGGCCGTCTCGGAAAACAGAGTGAGCGTATTTCCTCACTGGTACTTCCCACAAAAGATCTTTTTTAGTTTCTTGAATCCGGCGAGAGGTCGAGACGGCGCCGCCGCCGTTCACAGTTCACGATAACAGCCACGCGGGGCATTCAAATCTCCAGGTCTCACACCGCACTTCTACGCCAAGAAGTGATGTATCACAGTATATAATGTTCGATCATGCAAGTGAAGTGTTTCCTTTCTTGCGGTCGACGTTTAATGCGCGAAGATTAGTTATCGCTAAAAGTTTTGCTAATTTACGATGAGTTGAAGGCCCTCCTTAAAATCTAATAAAAACTACGTACGAAGTATAATATGCGTCTGTTTCTCAATAAAAGCAATATTTCACATTATTGCGGATAAAATTTATTACAGACTTTTTACCATTTTTTACTGATATTATTGTTAATAAATCATCTTTGAAGTGACATTTATACACACCAAAATGCCATTAAATTTGATTGACGCTTATTTGCATTATCTAAGAAGTATTAACAGAGCAACATTCTTTTGTTCATTTACTCAATGTTTCAGCACCTACTGTTTCAACCGTAATTTTTCTTAAATCATATACTCAGAACAATACTTTGCTTACAAGCTAATACACTACGTAAAACGTAAAACCTGCGTCTTCTACAGACAAAAAACAACAAAACTTCACATGTATTGGGTAAAAATTCAATTACGAAATAATCTTTTTAATAACGATATCAAATGAAACATCAGATTTTCTGCACTTGCTTGGAGGTACTTGAAAAAGCTTCACGAGGGATAATGAAGCAATTGAATGCTTACAATGTGTTGATATTTGTTCAATGTGCTCTGTCGCAATCCCTGCTTTTCTAGTTCCTGGCAAAATGTTCAATGTGAGGCTGCAAGAAGGAAAAAGAAAGTAATAATTTTCCTTGACTCCCCCTTGATTTTATCTATTTCGTTAAAAAAACAATAAAAAGAACACTATGTAAGGAACGTGGGAGAAGTATTATCTGTGCCCGTCAAAATAGCAGCATGCGAAAGTAATTAATTCCACACACTATTGGGTAAGCAAAGAGCAGAAATCGACACGCATCCCGATTAAACTCTTTGAAAATGTGTACCGCAATGCCGACTGCCTCGCAATGCGCAAGAGCGAAAATCTACAATATCAACGTCTAGGCTATGTAGAAGTGTCAGAAATAATAACTTTTTGCTTATGAACATGTAGAGGAAAATTGCATGCAATGAAGTTACATAAGATTTACATTTGTTACATTTGTGCTTGATAACCCGTATTAACAGACGTTCGGGGTGTTTTGAAATCTCAACTACCGTCAGTGACCTGCCTAATATCTGCCTTAAAGACGTTGCCTAAAAATCAGAGGAAATACCACAAGTGTAACTCGTTATATGAGATTTCTCACTTCATATTTCTTGGCAATATGTGATCAACCACTCTCCATGTCCTAGAAGTTTGTAAAATTTATTACGAGACATTCCTTAGTTCCAAAACACACCACTGGCTAACGCGACCCATTGGTCCGCGCAAACCAATCACAACCGAACGATTTGCTCGCTCGTCCGCCAACAAGAGTCCCAACTCAATCACCAGAATCAGAACCAGCACCAAGCGAGGGGCGTGGGGAAACCCTGAGGGAGCGAGAGACAGAGAGAACCCCAGAGGAGAAGAGCCCTAAAGGTTAGAGAGGTTCCCTGCGCGTCGGCAGCAGGCATCCAGGGCAATTTGCTTGGGGACGACAATACCACTCAAAACAAGGATGGAGGATCTAGTTCGCGTAAAAAGGAACATATTGAAAAATATAATTTAAGCGCATGCTCACTCGGCAGGTAATCTTATTTTTTCTTAGCAGTGGAGTAATAATTAAGTTAACCGTTTCCAACTGATCAGAATCAATTAATAATTTTATATCAACAAACATTTTATCTTGTTTCAAAATCCGTATAATTCTTTAATTTCATTTTCATTTTGTGTTTTCTTTCCCTTTTTTGGTTACGAAATATATGTAATCGAAATATTCGAAATAAAAAAGGATAAACATTCTGTCGCTTGAGATGTACATCATTCATATCATGGTTCTTCCTGTGAATAAAAACCTACAAGCGGAAGGATTTAAAAACACATGCTAGCGAATAATTAATTCAAATTTCATCACATTGCATGGCCATTTTCTTGGGCAACGATCGTAAATAGAAGTGACTAACGGCCAGCTTTGAGCCGGTTCCTATTCTACTTGCCCGCCTTCCTTGAATTCGCGTACCCGCGGCCGACATACATTCATTTAGCATCATCGCGATGTGATTGTGCGCGAGTTTTAGAGTTTTTCATTCTTCTTAGGACGATCGATTACGTTAAACGGATTCAAAGCGGTACAATCCTCCTGATCCGTTCAAAGCGCGACCTACTTGCAACGAAACGACGCCCAAGGCCCCCTGCGTTCTCCGCGCAGCGTAGGGATGCGACATCGCCAACAAAACATAGATGCTCAAAATTAAAACATCCATGTTAATAAAATATCGACGTTTGTAAACATCGATGATTTTGACATTGAATTAGTAACCATTGACGTTCACGCGGAGGGAGGATTAAATTTTAAAATGATATCATTTATTATTTTTTAATTGAGATTTAAATGAAAAGGTTAACAAAACCGTCATGATCACTAAACCTGGACTAACTTATTCGATAGTGCAAGTATAATACATGCATTTTTGTTGACGAAAAGTCCGTTTTATTTATTTTTCAGTCTCGGTTATATTGACCTAAAGAACATTAAATTTTTGAATATCTGAGAATACAGGATTTTGTTATGATGGTCGTTTTTCACTATAAAAAAGGTCGACCACGTAAATTTCATTGAATACAAAATATCGATGCCTAGAAAATCGGCTTCAAACAATCAATGTCAAATGCATCGATGACTTTATAAAAAAAAAGATTTTGTGAACAGATGTCGCATCCCTGGCCCAAAGCCTCCCCGACCACCTCGAGAGAGCACCCATCCGCCACCACCACAGCCCTAAGCGAGAGAGGCGCGCGCGCGTTCCGCTCGCGGAGGGGGGCGTGGCTCACATCGGGCGAGGCGCCGGCGGTAGCCGTGGGAGACGCTGGGCAGCCCCCGCTGCTGCTGCTGCTGCAGCAGCGCCGCCGCCGCAGCCGCCGCCGCCGACGGCCGGCAGTACGCGCAGTGCACGCAGTCGCCCTCCGCCGCCAGGGTCGCCACCTGCCCGCCCCACGACGTCGGCAGCGCCGGCATGGAGCGCGACGCGCCCACCGCGCCCATGCCCACGCCCACGCCGCCGCCGCCGCCGTCGTCATCCTCCTCGCCGCACAGCGACGAGTTGTAGTACATGACGCTTACGGGAGAGGGGCACTTACGCGCCGAGGTGGTCGCTCTGAAAGCCAGCCAAAAGCGAACGGGTTATACAGGGTGTAGGCAAACTTCCACGGCGACACATACAGTATAGACTCATCCTACAAAGAAAAGGAAAGTTTGGTACAACACGAGTCCGCGCACGCATTAATGAGGAATTTGTCGGAGGGTGAATTTGCTGGGTACACTTACTTCGAACCTTTAATACATGATCACGCGTATCCGAACTTTAAGTAACATTAATTAAACCCAATACTCGCAATAGTAAGTTTCCGCGACCAAAGTTATGTGAAGGCTCTCGGCTGTCCGAGTCGAGGCCGCATCGAGGGCTGTGTTCCCGCGGCCTCACCCGGACAGTCGACAGCCTTCACAATCCAACACTCTGAATTGTTGCCTCACTACATGGACTAGGGGGGGGGGGGTTACAAGACTGGAACAGTATATACATGAATAAGATGAAATTATCGAATTCCATCTCCTGTCTGAATATAGGCTTCCGCTCATCTACGCTTTCAGTGCCGTACGGTATCATGATTTACGGAAATAGTACGTATCTGCCAGCTTGTAAGACCTTTATGAGTCCTCATACGTAAAATATACGATCGAACAACCCCACAAAAACGCGTTGTCGGACCTAGGCCGGAATAATATTTATTTCATTCTCTCTACATGACGAGTCTATTCCCAACGAATTGCCGAGTTCTGATACACACTGCATTCATTGCGAAGGTGGGCCGAACAAAAGGTTCGCCGTGAAAAGCCCAGTCCTGCTCAGCAGTACGCATTGAAGAAGGCCACAATACGCTGGCCGAAACGTTAGCCACCATAACAGCGACGCGGCTCGTCCCGGATAGCCTAGACAACAAACTCCGGCCGCGGAAGCCTATGCAACCATCAAGCCGATAGTCGATTCAAGTGTGTCAACCGAGGCGATAACAGAGGTGTGTACTCAACCATGACTTAAACGGTGGTGTGTCATTCAATTCTTTTCGCAATACCATTTTGTTATAAAAAAAATTAGAAATATCTTTGTTTTTGATACGTAAGAGTACAACTCCATCATCCATTTCAATTCGATTTTTCGATGCATAAGACGCGACAGTCTTTCATCTCGTGGTAGTTTCTACACGCATGTAAACAGATGCATGTTCCATTTAAGATGAAGAATATTTCAGACGCGAAATTGCAAGTGGTGCACCTTTCGACTTCTTTTCTATAACAACCAAGATAAGGTATGAGAAAGAACGCTGAGATTTTCAATATTGGAGTCAATGTAAGAATATTCACAAAGTAAATGAAACAGTTACATGCTGGCTTTTGCCTATTTTCCCACATCGTTATGGACAAAATTTTCAAATTTGAAACTGTGTTTACTAGTGAACGAAAATGTTCATATATCAAAGTTTGTATTCCACATTTTCCATTTGTTTCTTCACTTAAGAAACTAATTGGTGATATGTGAATTCATTTTACCGATTCGAAAAACAAATCCAATCAAAAACGATCTACTCTCGTTGAAAGAACTTGGAGGTTAGGAGTCCTTGATTGTAGCAGATATATATTTATATATATTGAACAATGGGTATCAAAAATAATTAAAATTTCTAAACAGTTATTCAGCAGCCAGTCCGATACATAAATTAAAAGCCATAGGTATTTTTTGTCTTAGATAAAAACCTGTCTCTTTGTTTAAGAGCAAAAATTACGAGAGCATTGCATACAGAATGTATTCGTTAAAGATGCTGACCTCGCAAGTCACTGCGTTCATTTCTAGCAGAAGCACGCAACACTAGCGGCTGGTGAAGTGATACTCGTGAGTGAGTTCATTACTATTTATCAGCTATAAAGGAAGCTAATTAATGAGGTAGATCATGATTCACAAAGCCCTCCAACTCGTAATAATTGTCCACTACAACACAGTTACACTGAATACGTACGACACACAAGTACATTGCAGTAATCTGCACACCGAAATTCACTGTTGCCACTATCGATTCTCCTAGGCGTCTACTGAATGGTCAGACAGGGCGTGGGTCGATTTTTTAGATATTGCACTCGCCTGCGGGTGTAGCGACTCTGAAGGCGTTAGAACAAGGATAACCTAGTGGAGTTGGAGAGGTATTGCTAATAATGTATTAAGGAGTTGATGCAAAACCGTATAAAGTTTTTTTAACACAATATACACTAGGCAGATTCATACACTGGCGATGCTCCGATTTCCTTACAGTGTTTATTTCTACTTTCTGCTTGATTTCCTTGACTACTATGGAACGGAAAAGAGAATAAAGAGAGTGCGAGTTCTTATTTGTCAGAAAATCTCATAGAACTGCTCTCTTATACTAGTTTCCTATCTAAATAGTTTCTCTTTTCTCTGTCACATGAGAAGTTTCGTATATTTCCAATTCACCAGTTCGTATTTCACGACTGCAAACAATTCACCATGGCGCCAATTACATTTCAGTAAGCTCACATGGTAACCTCACTACAATATTTTGACACTCTTTCTGTTGAAACATGGCATAGTCGCAACCCCAAACCCTATCCTGTGCAACAGTAACGAACTTTACAAATACTTGTTACGGAGGAATCTACACAGCAGGTCACGAGTCGTCAACCAATCTTCCAGGAAGTTGAAAATAATAGAAACTGAGGGATGTTAACAAGGAGGTAGGGTGGAGGGGAGCCGGTTTGGGCGGGGCGTGGCGGGCCATTACGGTGCCGTGGAAGCCATTAATTTGCAGCTAATTAACTTGAGCAGAAAGTGGAGAAAGAGGCGGCGCGATAAATCACCGGGACTTAAATCGATCTCATTTGCACGTGGTGATGTGGACTTTATCTGGCAGTTGCACTTCCCGGGCACGCACCGTCCAACACGACGGCACCGCCCACGCCACGGGGCAGCTGACCACGCGATATTCGCACGCGCAAATAGTTCCACGCTCGGAACATGATTCAGAGAGCTCAGCTCCCTGGGCAGGTTTTTTCACTCCCAGCTATCTTCAGTGATGCCAGTTCTGAGAAAGACAAATCTGAAGACAGACAACTATCAACACATCTCGACTTCTCGTAAAAGAAGCGTAACACCTCCCGAAAAAGAACAGACTACGTGACGTAGTACGGAACTGGAAGCTTTTTCATGGAAAAACATGAACATGAACAGCTATCTTATAACATTATAAGGTTGCCCCACACGACATAGATAGATTGAAACTTCTGAATTACTCTTCATCACATGAATTAAACAAAGAAGCGGATGGTATTATAGTATTTCGTTCTATTGCAGAATTTGTTAGTTCGTGCATCTAATACGAAACATCGTACACGGCACATTTCGCTACAATTTACATAATGCTTTAACCGGAATTATGTTAACGCCCTTTACATATTCCTGAAATTCAACTCCCTGGGTTTTGGACCTCAGGACATTATATATTCTAGCCCATCGCGGATTCAGAGCTCAAATTGTCTTGATTTTTGGAGAACTCTAGTGTTTTTTCCCAAAGTTATGCACGTACTGCTACAAAATTCCAGTATTATTACACAAAAACTTCACAATATACAAATTCCCATTTCTTTAACTGAATCCAGTCTAGTTCTATCTGTATTTTTAATCGAGTCAGTAAATAAATGTGGGTCTAAATTCTTCTAAATTTCAAATGAGCAATTCGTTTCATCTCATTTCTCAATCGTTGCATATGACATAAGAGGAAGAAGTAAAACACTTTTTATAGACAATAAACAAACAACAAACACCACTGGAGAAATTCAAAATACTGAGCATAACATTGCAAGGTTGTCCTGGAGCCAAAGAAGGTCAGTAAAGGTCAAGTAAAAATTACAAGGTGCATTACTATTATTAATATGCGAGGGGCATTATTATTATTATTATTATTATTATTATTATTATTATTATTATTATTAGGTGCGTATGGTGGTAGTCGTAGGTGCGAGGACCGGGAGGCCCCGTGATCAAGACCGGAAGTCATCGACGGATTTTGTTCGCCAATCAAGGTGAATCGGAGGATGCCCCCGTTTAGACGACAATTGTATTGACAGGCTACACACATTGGTTGCTTGTATTGTTTCATCAATTTTATTGAGATGTCGGAGACATTCCTTAAACAATGGGTCACCAATAAGGCACAATCGCCTTTGGGCTGATGTCACATTCCCATCCGTCCGTCTGCCATGTTCTAGAAATATTCCGGCATTTCAGTGAATAAGTGCGTGACACGACAAAGCTCAATTACGTTGTAGCGGAGCAGGAATAATAATAGCGATAATAATAGTAATAGTAATAATAATAGTAATAATAATAGTAATAGTAATAATAATAATAACCATTATTTGCAATTATAATTTTTATTGCAAGCTGTAAGTGCACTCAATCGCCATGGTGAACATGTTTCACGAGTACACGCAATTTCGGGCGATCATTAATATCACAGAGTACATTAATTACGAAGTCGTGTTGGGAAAAACCCGCGCATCGAGTGCATTTCGACTGCGCCCACGGCGGGGCGGAGGGGGGCGGGGGGCGGAAGCTTCCGCCTCTGGGCGGACAAGCGGCCGCGGCGCGAGTCCTGGGTCCTCGCGTGCTAATGGGTGGTAATGAACGTGTGATCGTCCATCATTGTCGCCCTGCGGTGCTGACGACCGCCGCAGATTGACTGCTTCCGGACTCGCTCCGCCAAGGGGTGGGGTGGAGCGGGGTGGCGGGAGTGGGTTGGCGGGAGCGGGGAGGCGGGAGCAGGGAGGCGGGAGCAGGGAGGCGGGAGCGGGGTGGCGGCGTGGGTTGGCGATAGCGGGCTGGGAGAGGTGGGAGCGGAAGCGGGGAGTGGCGGAGCGGGGCGGGGAGGAGCGGGGCGGGGAGGAGCGGGGCGGGGAGGAGCGGGGCGGGGAGGAGCGGGGTGGGGAGGAGCGGGGTGGGGAGGAGCGGGGTGTGGGGGAGCGGGGTGTGGGGGAGCGGGGTGTGGGGGAGCGGGGTGTGGGGGAGTGGGGCGGAGGGAGGAAGAGCAGAACGGGATGGGGCGGAACGGGGTGGAGCGGAGTGGGGTGGGGCACGCGTGATAAATCGTATATCGATAACGAATGCGGTCGAGATTGCGGTCACGAGAACGTTGCCCTCCCCCGCGCTGTCAGGCATATTAGAACGAGTCCCTTCTGACAAGCGCAAAGCCGCCTTCCTAGTTAATAGCTGCAGCAGAGTTCCTTCAGTGAAGATCGGAAATGAGCTTGCGCAGACGTAAATGCCAGGTCAGGTCGTGTTGATCATCTGCTAAAGAGCAATATCCGAAAAATATACGAAACCTCTATTTCTGAATGACATTTCATACATTAATGGTTCGAGGTTTTCATCATTTTAATTCTTTTCATTAAAAAAAACGGTTTTTCTCTGAGAAAGCGATAGTACATGTTCGTATCAAAGATTTAAAAAACATTTGGGCTTGAACTGAAAAAAAAAAAAAATTGGCCACGCTTTATTAACAGCGTTAACGAATTTCCAGTTACCTTCTCATATTTGTTTGAAATACTTTTACATAAATCAAGTTCCAAAACGCAATGAAAAATGCAAATGAATCATGTGTTAGAATGTCACTACAATACTCTTACGAAAAAATATAATAATCGGCAGACATCATGAATGTTTGCTCGAAACACCTCAGAAAAATGCAAATCTTCAGAATTTTTTTTAAAAATTAAACTTGCTGAAAAATATTATGGTTGTCATGAAGCGATAAAATTCACAAAACATGTGTCGATCATTGTATGCAATAAATAAGACTGTACATAACAACAAATTTCCGTATGAATGTAGAACTCATCACGAGTGTGAATATACAAGCGTAAATACGTAATGTATATGGCATGCACAATCCGTGAAATACACGTTGCACGGATTTTCTGCAACACTTTATCATCATTAACCAAAATTTACTGCCACCGCAAAAGCACCACTACACGTTTCTGGGCATTTTTATAGCGAGAGAAGAGCATCAAACGGAGAGAATTTTGAAGTGCTTCATCCCGACCCCATATTTACACGCTCGTACATTGGTGAAACAAGCTATCAACAAGCATATTTTTATTTCATAGCTTGTATGCAACCATTCACTTAAGTTTGGCCAAAATTGTTCTACGAAATATGTTATCGGACGTCTCTTTAATAATTTATGAACATGGAATGAATAACCTCTTTTCAAAACTGAATACCTTTGCATGCCATTATATCATGTTCTCACAAGCGCTCAAGTATGTCCGTATGGCCTTGTCAATTTTGACTTTGTAGTGTTCAACAGTTGAAACCTACCTAAAAAAATTCCCTAATGGAAACAAAAGTGTGTCAACGAATTTTATGTTTGAAAACAATATTGGGTGAAATTAATGGTAGCGTGCAAGGTAATTATTAGTAAGTATTGAAATAAGAGTTGCAATAATGCAACAAAGTATTTTCAAAACGTCATAAATAACTTTTCTTTAACAATATAATTACTTAATTTCACTGCTAATATATTTTTCGGAACAGTAGCGCAATCGCGTTATTGAGGAAAGCACATTTTGCGCGGGCAGTTACAGTCACTAGATTCGTTGCATAGGGAGCATATCGGAACCTGGAGTAGGTTTTATACTAAACCGAGGCATATCTTTAGTCGTGAATTTAGATAATAATAACAAAAATAATACCAACAATAACAACAATAATAACAATAATAAAACAATAATAACAACAACAATAAAAATAATTAAAAAATTAAAAACCATAGTAATAAAGTTGGAACCAGAAGGATATTTTCATTTCAACCGAGAAATAAGAATTGACGTAGCGCAGAAGAAATAGTATTAATTACATTATTATTACATCGAAATACTAAGATGAACCCGGAAATGAAGAAACACTGCTTCCGGGTGAAGAAAATACCCCGGGTGAAAAAAGAATATCCGTCGATGTTCGTGGAACTAAATCCGGTAATGGACGCCCCGCTGAGCTGTCTGAACACGCGCCTTTGAGACCAACAAACACAAACAGCGCCGGGGCGGGGGAGGAGGGACGGGGGGTGGAAACGGCTAATGCAAACGCGCGTTAGTCTCCCACGGGCCGCCCCGCAAGCGCTGCACGCAAAGACGCGCCGTCGCGTGCCGCCGCCGGCCCAACAACATGAGCCGCCTGGGAGGAACAGAGACAGCAGAGATGAGGCAGAGACAGCAGTGATGGAAGCGACGGTAGAGGCGGAGGGAGGCATGGACGAGGGCGAGGGCGAGGGCGAGGGCGAGGGCTAGTGTGAAGGCGAGGACGAGGACCGAAATCAGCAGAGGGCGTGTGGACATACAAATTCAGTTTTATAATTTAAGATTAACAACTATCTTTTCGGCAACTAACTAAAAGTAAAATCAGAAATTCCACATTCATTTGCAGAGCAGAACCTTTAATACCTTTTCAGAAAAATACGTGTTTTAAATTGATTTATACTCATGTTCTCAACAGTAACTAAGTGTGCGCATTTAATGTTGAAGCGTATTTGTACATCACCGAGGAAAGTACATTTTTAATGAGTCGTGTGGTTACTTAGTCTTATTACATAACTTTGAGGAGCGACCAACTAGTCGCTCACTTGATAGTTGGGAAATCGACTTAAATGCGCGATTCGAGTGTTTCGACAATAGAGAAGGAAAAAAACAACAACAAACAAACAAAAAACACCATTTCGTCAATCTTCGAGTGGTTGTTCATTTTTTTTCTATTCGACAAATGACAGTATATTTCTGTGCATTACAAGCTGTTTGAGACCCAACGTCGACTTAAAGACAGCGAAACATATAACAAATTGACGATGGTGCATTTTCCAGCATTATGTTTTCCTCCACACTAAAATCAGTCACCAGCCAAGAGGTAGACGATCCTCGTTGCTCTTGGCACCAGCCTTTCTGTATCTGCGTTTTCCTCTTCATCCCATTAACAATACATTTTCTAAAAGAGCAAAAGAGTTTCCCGTCAGCAACAGCGAAGAGGAGAGAATGCCCAATTGCATCGGCTCAATTTTTCGCCATGAGCACCTGCAGCAGCAGATAATACATCTGTTGTTGTATACGGCGGCAAGCAACTCTAGGGCAATGGAAGCAGGACGAGTGAAAGACGAACCATGGCAGAAAATGCGAGAGAGAAAAAGCTGAAAGAGAAAATGCGCGATTGAGAAAAAATGGCGTCAAAAATAGCGCGTTATGTAGACCGCGAACTATAGTCAAAAGCACGAGCAAGAGCAAGAATATGAACAAGAGCACGTAAAAATAGAGCATGATTTCAGACAGAGTACGCCTACGAGCGAGAGTAAGAGCAGGAGTACGGAGAAGAGTAGGAGCACGAGCAAAACCTTCGAGCAAATGTACGAGCAAGGATAAGAACGTAAGAGCATGTACGACCAACAACATACGATCGAGAGAGTGGGAGAACGAACAAAACACGAAAAAGAATCTAAGCAATGTGCGAGCAAGAACGCAAGCAAAGGCAAGAGCAGACACACGACGATAAGAAACAGAAAAGGCCGCGCCGCGCCCCAAGTGCGAGGGAAAGTGCGAGTGCGAGTGCGAGTGCGAGTGCGAGGGCGAGTGCGAGGGCGAGGGCGAGGGAGAGGGCGAGGGAGAGGGCGAGGGAGAGGGCGAGGGAGAGGGCGAGGGAGAGGGCGAGGGAGAGGGCGAGGGAGAGGGCGAGGGAGAGGGCGAGGGCGAGGGAGAGGGCACGAAGCGAAGGGATTCCTTAGAAAGCCACGCGCGGCGTGCGCGTATTCTAATTCCGCACCGCTGCGGCGGCCGACGCGTATGGCAACGACAGGCGGGAGCGTCAATGCGCGTCTGGCGTCCCGCGGCTCGCACAGTGGCCGCGAATGCCGCGAAAGCGGTCGAAAGGCGCGCGTAGACAAAGAAAAATATCAATGCGCCACTCTCCGCCCGGAATTCCTCTGTGGTGAATTGCTTGCGGCTGTTACAGCAGTGGAAGGGGACCATTTAAACATAAGGACACTATCTTATTTTGAAATTAAAATGAATCAGAATGGGAACTTCGAAGAATGGAACACGCCTTTCGCAATATAATTGATATAATTAAATACTCGTAGAAAGAAGGTCAAGTTGGCTTGGTCTTCGGCAACTTTTTTGGGTACCATTTCAGAGTTTTGGAGCTTTCAATGGCTTCGACATTTCTATCTGATTCGATAAATAATAATTAATTCAATACCAACAACGTCTCATGCCCACATCAATATAGAACACTCATTCGAATTCTCAAAACGTGATTCTAGTCCAATGAAATCTTCAGAGAACTTAATTAGGAAAAAATAATAATTTTCCATCTGACTATTGGTTATATGTGGCATATTTTATTTCGTTTCCTGAAATACCTACGTAAGAACCAGGGGGAAAATGGGCGTTGTAGTTGGCATTTGGACCCACTGTTCCTTTGCGCATACTCGCCGATCGGGCGCGGCGGAGCACGCATTGAATGCTTGAGATTTCCTTTCAATGTAGCGCTTACATGGGCCTCTCATAAGAATGCTTTTTCCACGGGCTCAAATGGCTTGGAAACACCGAGTTCAAATAAACAGATGGCGGTTCCCTGAACGCAGTCGACTGCGTTGTCAAATGTATTATCCCGAATGGACGCTACAATGGGCACTTACTGTTGTCGCAGTCTACAAGTGAAAATAATGTCTCAGTAAGAATTTTTTATGCCATGTAGCACACAACGGTATCAGACGATAGACATAAAAGAAAAAATGTTCAATTCACCCGTTGTAACTGGTTATTTAGAAACGTGAAAAATCTAAATACTCTTTTCGCACCTGATATCCAAAGATTTCTAGGAGTAAAACTGCCACGAAAACATGTTCCAAAAATCCATTGAAAATTTAGCGGCAAAAGAATACGAAAAAATACACGAAAATGTTAGAGAAGGAAACAGAAGCGCTTTGATTTAATGGTATAGCGTGATATATTGCATAAACGAAAGAATAATATGACTGAATAAAACTCAAAGGTAAAGAAGTACTAATGTCAAGTTGACGCTAAAAAAATAACAGGTGTGAACAACACATTAAGAAATCAAACTTACCACCACACGTGGCACTAATAAAATCTGGACGCAGGATAATCACAGCCAATAGCGTGCATCTCTAGCATATTTGGAAGTTAACCGACTACATACGACGTTTCCGAAGAAACAGCATATTGCTTTGAATATTGAGAACATATCACATATGCTTACCAGTTGAACAATCACGGTATACTTAACAAAAATATGCGTAACACTCATCCACAGAAACTAGAACTCCCATTAATTGTTAATTGTTAATAACTTTAAGGTACGTGCCTGGAAAAATAATATCTTTGCGGGCGCGGAATAAAATACGGGGTGCAAGAAAGTAAAAAAAACTGCAGAACAAGAATCAACAGGGCTGCCTTCTCGCGTATCGAGCCCCTACAAGTCCGTGGACGGTCAATACAGGACCCAGAATAAAATGAAAGGGGCTTCGGACGTCATTGCAGCAGATGATTTGGGCCCAGGTTTCAAAACTGACTAGGTAATTCCGCTAGTTTAAACCATTGTTTTTGTTTTGAGGCAGGTGTAACAGAAATATATAAAATGAAAAACCAAACCACTAGCTGTATATGGATAATTTTTCGATACAGGTTTTGTATGCCAACAATACAGATACGCAAGTTTTCACACAAGAAGTCTTCAACATTTACAATTAATTACAGTTACAGAATAACAAAATTCCACTCGTAATATTTCCTTCTGAAGCGTCAAGTTGCATGAACATGTACACTGAATTTTAACTTGGAGCAATGAATTTGTTCGTGCATTTAATATATGCCGGACAACTCTTAACCATGTTATATCACGTATATTTTCATACAATGTTAAGTTACGCTAGGACAAATAGTGCGCCACCTGGAACGCGAACTCCACCGCCCGAAATAGATAAAACTTTTTTTTTGTATACCAGCATCACAAATGACCTTTTTTGCTGCAAGAAATCGTTCATAAAAGGACATTTCACAGTACAAATGATAACGACTTAGATTTTATGGCACGAATGATTGCGTCACACACTTTTAGCCGAACGTAGCGAGAAAATCGTGGGGAGATAGCGGTGAATGAAATAGCAGACCACCGTTTGCTCGCAGATATCAAATACTGAGATGTCACAAGAATGTTGCATCTAAAAAATAAGTTACATTTTTCTTATAAATTTATAATGCTGTTTTGTTCGAAAAATAGGTATGCAATGCGTTGGTTATGTTACTATATTGCATTCGTTCAAATTTTAAAACTTGCTCCTAACGACACTCGTTTTTAAAACATGTACTAGTGCAATAAAGCTTAACATTATAAACTAATTGCATAAACTACTATTATCATCCGTAAGTGATAAAGCGTTACAGTAGCAGCATATTATTGGCCAATAAAAGAGTCTGTAACCTTATAAATAAGAAAAGTACACACACTTTATGATAAATGTATATTTTTTTTATTACACTAGCTTAATATTTACAATGCTGCCTAGAACAATCGAAGTTGTGAGCCAATTCATTTTCCCTGCCGTACAAGAACAAGTTACTGAAAGACACAAACATGTCATGGACCGCCCGCAACTGCTCGCTCTGAATTCCTTCCAGCATCGTGAGACACGAAACGGTCGTATATCCAGAGTTTCCGCAAACAAAATTATAAAGTTGAGTAGGTAATTTATGGAGCTCATGAGCGCGGGACGTAAGCCAGGAGAAATGATAGGAGAATGCATTTCGTTATGGGCTACATATCATTCAATACTAAGACATTCTGCTTCTATCTTGGCTTGTAAAGGAGGTCCTGTATCCGAAGAGATTGTATATGAACGTCATCTTCGCACAGAATTGTGACTTCACATACTTCACACACGCGAGATGAGCTATTAAAAATTGAAGAACTCTCATAGCGCGGATGAAACGATGTATGAAAAGTATCCCTCTAACTCCTAGTCAACAACAAATTTACACATTTTTTACCCACGCTTGTATTTCTCAATTTGCAGTTGGTAATACTTCTCAGGGCTTCGCGACTACGAAACAGTTTGAAATTTCGCTCCTTGGTTGCAAAGGAGCTCTTGCTTCCGAAGAGACGCTGCATAGAATGTATATTTGCAACGGAACGATGAATTACAGACTTATGTGACTTAATAGATCTTCAACAGCTCTTACAGAGCTGTTGATAACACTTTTGAAAATCAGCACACAACCTTCAAAGCAATAACGTACTCAGCACATTTTCGGACACACTTGTGTTTATGAATATCTAATTGATTTGTCGCAATGGGTCAAGACGATGCCTTGATATCTTCAACATTAATAACTACTTCTACGTATACTCAGCAATAATAATTAAGATTTAGTAATACTGTCGATGTTGTACCAGGACGAGTTTTGAACCGTTTGCTTTTTCAATAGCATTTACTTTTATTAATTAACAATTAAGCACATATAGATATTCAAAATAGTAGTTGCACGTCTGACAATATGATTACACACAATATATTCAGGATGTAAATTTTCCTATTTTAGGTGTCTAAAATAAGTAACTGAAAAACGAAAATGCGCTGCACGCTATCTTTAACAAGCAGATTTCGTACAAAACGTAGGTAAAAATTGAAAAAGTCACATCTAACATGTTCAAGATTGATACATTGTTAACTTCCAAAAAGAAAGTTTGTTGTTCACACTACCGTCAGAACAAATTTCACATTGAAGAGTAACAATAAGGTGGCAAAGAAAAAAAGTTTTCAAACTTCTTAGTAGTAGTAGTGCGCATGCATGCAAATTGAAGTTCAAAAAAAGTTTTCAATTTATTTTCTTCTAAGGCGATTTAAAATGCATGTTCATATAAAACAAATTACATGTGTTCTGCAATGAGCATAAAGTATTAGGAGACCTATTTTTTCATTAGATTTGGATAATATTTTTAGTGGATCCTCTAAAAACTAAAAAACTACGTATAGCACAGTACCTACAATTCGGAGGTTCAAAAAGAAATTTTTTAAGTACGCCATTGTTTAAAGTTTCCAATTCAACATTATATTTTGGTTGATGATGTTCGTTGCACCCTTGAAAATAAATTATTAAGTATTTTCATATGTATATACATATGAAAACATCTACACAAACAATACTTGTGGATGTGTTCAAAAGAAAACTAATATTAAATTCAGTTTACTTGCGTTAATGCAATAATTTCAATTATGCTATTAAAGGAAATAATATAAGAGTCAACTTTTCTGAATAGGGTGCCTTTGCTATATTGACAGAAACCAGAACTTACACGTGCATTAAAAATTACATTTTAAATTAGATACATTCTGAACAATGATAATCAGCAAAAAGTTAACGATGGAACTTTGCATGTGAAGGGGTAAAGGGGTGAAAGAGCATTGCAAGCTAATAATTTGACCCTAAATGCAGATATTGTGCAAACACAACGCCAATAAAAAAAGTGCCAATGACAGCAAAAAACTTGCACATGTGCCTTAACTGGAATATCAAATAGTATCATATTGCGAATGCTCAGCAAAATAATTGAAGGCCCTGAAAGAACTGAACTCGATTCATTTGAAACACTGCTGTCGCAACAAAATGTGCAACGAATAATTACTACACGTCAGAATATATAAGGTCACAAGCAAAACACGTTCCATTCTTTCGCTGTTTCCTCAAACGAGTGCAACGTTATAACAGCGAATACCAAGTGTTCGAAACTTGGGATCATAGTTTAAGTAACGATTTTTTTTATTCTATAAGTAAGCATGCAAGAAAATAGACAACCTTACATTCAGAAGAAGAAAAAATGCGAAAAATTCCCAGCAGGAATTTTGAGATACACTCACCATACCATATTGTGTAGCGTGTTTTCTGAGGCACTCACCTGAAATTAAACAAATAACCAATGAATTGCAATAAGGTTGAAACATGACGGTTAATCAAATACCAGTACAATCAGAGCTTCCCAGAATCGATCGGGGTATGTTTGTTGTTTTCTATTAATGGCACAAGTAATTAAAAATTATAGATTTCCAAGGAAAGATAAATGGTAGTTTTTAAGACCTCCGCATACCTTTTCTCAAGAATCGACATCGGAGTAGCGTGGAGAAGGAACACTATAGTTTTAAGTCCATTTAAAATGTAAAAGAAATAGCCGAATATCTCTATGAAGGCAGTGTTGTGTTCAATGAGTAGAAATATTGTAAATAATCACTGCATAATAAAAATCAGCTGATATCATAAGATACTTCGAATGAACATTTCTTTTTCATTGGAACCGTGCTGGAAAAATTAACTAACAATGAGATGACACATTTAACATAAAACAAAATTTAAAAAAAACAATACTCGCAAAAGACGTATCAATTGGTAAAACGAAAATTTAGTGGCGTTCCTTTGCACCAACCTTCAAAACACTGTCACGGTCGTTCTGTCCGCACCTCAATTCGAAACGAAGTTTTTTAGCAATAGATTTTAAGAGCACAAAAATTAATAACATACACAGAACGAAAAAACAACATAAATACGCAACAAAATTGATAGTCCTTAAAGGATAACAAAAAATCTAATAGAAACGAAGAAGTTACTATTGTCTGTAGCACAATTGAAGGCTTTTATTTTCTAGATTCTAACAAGTCGAAATCACCAAAACCACAAGCAATGCAAAGGAGGAAAAGACGAGAAAATAATCTTAAAACTTACCAATAAGAGAATAGCTTCCAATACACGCCAATACACGCCAGTTATATCGCAAATGAATGAAAGTGACGTGTTTCTCTATCGTTCGCACTACACTTTGGAACTAAAGAACGACTTATTTCGACGCGCCACACACGTCGTATATGATGACAACGGCACAGTAAAGACCTTACAAGAACACAAAAAACAACTAAAAACAAACACGTACCATCCGAAGCACAAGAAAAAAAAATCACCGCCGACACGTTATAAGTCGCAGCAAAAACCAAAACCCAGCGCTCCACAGATGGCGCGAGGCGGAGGTACCTCTCGTGCTGTCGAGTGCGAGACCGCGCGGCGCCTGTCCCGCGAGCGCACGCGGAAGCACGCGAGGGGCAGCTGTGGGCTAGGCGGAGGCGCCGCATCCGTTTGCACTCCTTATCGGGCACGCGCGAAGGGGCCACGGGAGAGGGGGGCGATGGGCGGGGGGAGGGCCGACGGGGAAGGAGATAGAGGAGAGGTTGACCTTCGGATCTGTGATAAACTAGAGGAGAGAGAGAGGGACACCGAAACATATTTTACCCTTTTTTTGTTAACATGCGTATTCTGCTTAATATTAAGTATAGTCATGAAACGATCTACAGTAAAAAATCCTTCCACACATTAACAAAAGCTCGTAATATTAGTTCCAATACTGGGCGTGACTACCCACGAAACTAACCTGGAGGATCTTGGACGAAATCTTGAACGTACATTGACAGCCGGCGATCAGCGTGAGTGGTATGAAAAGATAATTCAAAATAATTTTAGTTCTAGTAAAAGTGTCTGAAGACACATAACCATTATAAGATATAACAAATTAATAATAATGAAGAATTATCTCAGTCTCCATTAATTCTACGTAATCTCAATGAAATTTGCACATTGACGGCAGGGCAAAGGAATACCAATTTCAAACAATGTAATGCTCGTATTGTTCACAGTTCAGCTAGTAATTCAAAAAATATATTCTGACAATATTGACTGAGAATTTGTGTGACATATAAAATCAGGAAATTGACGTGACAGCTCATTACGTCATCAGATTACGAACCTTTGTTTCGAAACACAATCATTTATCATTTCAGTCATTACATGTTAAATTACATAAGACATTAATTCCTAATAATAAAAATACTATGACAATAAAAGGAAAAGAAAATAATTTGAGAATGATACGCACGTGGCCAAAAGGAAAAAGGTTATTCCGAAGGTTACTACGATTTTACATTTATAGCAGGCGGTATGAATTAAAAAGGAAGGAAATATTTTGTTTTGGGTGAGAGGCTAGCACGAAGAAGGCAACAGACGGATAAAGACGACCAAGGACGCAAGAAATTTTTATCCATTTTCAACAATATACTAGAAAAATTTGCAAAATTGGTAAAGAAGCCAAGGGCGATGATTAAATGATATTCTGAGTTCAATTTTAGTTTGTTCCAGAATTTAAGACGTACATTTTCGTGTATAGAAATGTTGGTCGCCGGACATTGATAAGAGCCTGAAGCGCCAGCACAACTTGAAGTCATTGTTCTACAAAAACGAAGTAAAATAGTATAAGAAGATAAGGTTCAGTAACCAGAAGGTCTTAGTAAGAATGTTACTTTTTAAGAGTAATTGAAAGTAATAATAATAATTGTTACATGTCTTTGGTGCAAATATTGCTAGTTTAAGGTATTAGTTGTTTTGTGTTGTTGCCACGTTAAAAAGGGAGTTAATTTTGTATGAGTACTTACCGTATTTAATATGAGTGAAATTCGATTACAAACAAAAGCATATAAAGATTATGTTTTGAAAGCGAAAAATTGTTGGTCCTTTTCATTGGAGCTTCGTAATAATCTTTGTTGTCTTAGATATCCTCACTTCCGTATGGGAAATATGCATGAAGATCTAGTTTGAGAAACCCCAGATTCTGTGTAGGCCCTCGAAAAAAAATAATTTAACACACTGAGCGTGAAAAGCGGTTTCTTGTGCTTGTTTCCCGCGGGCGAAAGTGCAATTTTTTTCACATTGTGCGAAACATCGCGAAGCGTGTGCCAAACATCTGTAACGGTTCCTAAATGTCTTTCGTCCTGACGACGACTTTGTTTATATTAACAAATAAGTGTTACGACAGATAAAATAAAATGTGTATTCCTTTTCATGACGTATTGCGTTTCGCTCACGTGTTAAAATATAGTATACGTATCACGGGCGCGCCGTGATTCCCGCACTCGTATTTTTATCGTTCGAGCGTCGCTCGGCCGACAAACTCGACTCGTGCGTTGTTGGCACATAGGTGGTTATTGCCACAATTAATTCAAATTCAGTGCCACGCTTGGAGCTCATTTACTTTGATAATTTGAGGTATTTAAGGAAGAAAATATCACTCATTTCAATGGTGCGTTCAATATTTTCATTTGATCCAAAAACCCAAGTCCAAAAACCAAAAGTGGCAAGAATTCATTTTACATGAAACTCTTTGAAATAAACCTTCAAAACAGCTTCCGAAAGTGACCGGTAGATCGCACAACACCCTGACCTGCCGGCGAAAAAGCTTTGCACATCGTAGTAATTTTCCATATAAGACGCGACGACATCGCATTGTTTGAGACTCTGGAGCCGCGAGCAGTTTCCTAGCAATCGTTTAGAGAAGCTAAGTAATGCACGTATTGGGCGCATTGAAGTTGGTTTGGCACGTTGGCAAACATTCCCAACACGGTATGCAGTCTCTGTGAATCAGCGCTTCGCAACGCGGCAAAAAACAGTAGAAAGCATGAATAACGAATAAAATCCGTACGGAAAACGTTTATTATCGTCCAGAAAAAGGTAACCATGACAATTTCTTCAACACTTAATGATTCCTACTCCAAGGTCATTCCGACTCTAATTGTGTCGATTGCGAGTTGTTTCTTCAGAATCTGTCGCGGGGCGATGGTGTAACTGTTAGCGTATCAGACTGTTGTACCCACGTTGACGGGTTCAAACCCGACCGAAGCCGTGAATTTTTAAGGGCGAAAAAAATCTTTGTACGACTTCCTTCGGAGGGGAAATAAAGCCGGCTGTCCCATGCTAGTAGATTTACTTGCATGTAAAAGATCCTCAATCCTAAATGACACCTCTGTGGTAAATTCAAATCGCCCGTTTCTCGGCCAAGAAATACCTCATTTCTCTGCTAGTTGGTAAAAGGAGCTTAGCGAAATTTGCAGGCCTCATGGCCTGAGTCTCGCCACGTAAAATAAGGCATCAATTCAATTCAATCTTCTCGTCTGACGAGAACACAAAAAGGTATTGGATAGGACTCCGTTAACCAGTTTCTGCAATTCTCTCCCAATCATCTAAGCTAAATTTCGCAACCTCCACATGCGTGAATCATCTATTTCGCGCCCTTACATAAACTACTATTTTCTAATCCTTAACCCTGAGACGAAAATTAAAATTTGGAGATTACAATGACCCTCAATCTGTAGCGCATGAGATAAGATTCATAAGAATTAGGAGTAATTATTTAGATAAATTAAGAAAGTAAAAATAAGAATTACAAAAGCATTCCATTGTGGGGATCAAAGATAATATGATTTTATATAATACTAGTTGTCTCAATCAGCAATGTGCTGCTGAACAAAACCATACCAAATGTTTTCTCAAAAAGTAGCACGAACACTGCCGAAGGCAAAAAAAAAAATACTATTGTCTAACATTGCAATAAATAAAATACTTTAACGGAAACTATCTTCAAGAATACTGAGGCAACATAGTATAATATTAACAACACAGTATAAGTTCGGAAAAACAATATATACGGAAATATACAATCATGAACAAGATTTATTTGCAAATCAAATTTGTTAATTACATGATCTGATAACATTTATACACTCTGCCTTGGTACCAAGATTAGGTGTAATATGCATTTATCATACCTTCGGGGCCCCGACCAAATACCTTCGATGCTCGTAGAACAGCTCGTATCGACAGGGTTGCCGACCTCTGCAGCAGCTGTGGGCCGTCGGCGGATGATGGCGTGGCGGTCGTCCTGGGCTGGTGACCTTGCGACTCCTCTCCGACTCGGATCTTGATACCACGGCGTTGCACCTCCCTCGAATCACCTTCCGTCGATGGGTTTAATACTCAACCCGCACCTATCACGCGTACTGGTCTCAGTTCCGTACCACACAGTTTCGATAAGGTTTCCACTACACTAATTAATACCAGCGCGATCGATTGTTCTATCAACACGAATCTTTTATTCTAATAATACTCTCATTATCTACTTCACGTATTTACTGCTTCACAGTTACTAGTACTTTACGAACACATTGCATGTTTCCTTTTGTCCATGCGCTAACGGCGAGCTTTTCGCCACACGTCTGAACTCTTCGCCGCTCCGCTAACGTCTGTCCTCTTCGCAATTCTCCTAACGACTGCCCGCACGTGCTCGCTGCCCAGTTTGTAACTGACATTCTCACGCTGGCCTCCCGGTGGTGGCACCGGTGGCGGTAGCGACCGTTGCTCGCTCCCGTCGTTGTTCGCAGCGCTTGGCGTACGTACCGCGCAGTCCAAAATATATATTGATTACTTACACTAATGTTTTAATTAGTGTAAGGGAACACATTCTGTGTTTCTCTCTCTCTCTCTCTCTCTCTCTCTCTATATATATATATATATATATATATATATATATATATATATATGTGGGTACAAAGGACAACGTTCTTTATGTATCAAGAATATTAAAATAGATGTTTTATATATTTCAACATGCAACTATTTTGACATATAAACCCACGTATTTAATAGGGGGCCTCTTTCTTGCTTTCGCATCACGGAGCTCTGCGTAAGCAGTGACATACACTGTACGAGAATTCAGTCGATACGCGCAGTTTGCGAATAACACAATCTTATATTTGCATTTTTTCATTCAAAACTGAAATCGTCTCTTTTTCTGAGGAGAAAATGGGCTGATCGATTTACGCGCTAGCGTTGTGCTCAGACGGACGGGCGGGCGGACGGACAGACAGACAGGCAGGCAGACAGACGTTTTGCCCTGAATCTATTTTTCGGTATGAAGGACACACAAAACATGGATTCTGGCTACACCGCGTGATAGAGGCATTTTTAGCAACTGGATTTATCCACTTTTGTCTTGCCAGAACCCGGCAATATGAGTTTTTGTGTCGAAAATTCGACCTTTTCCCACATACGTTTACAATACTTTCTCTTCTTACGTTAGGAAGTGCGAGAGAGTAAAAAGACCACTACCATACAGTATATCACATCGCTGCTGTCGTTCACCACTAAATATTCTGTACATCTGTTTTCCACGTTACCGTGATTATTCAAGTATGTTAGCCGTATTATGTAATGGAATGCCCGAACAATTGACGCAATTTCGTCTTCCACACAAATTGATGTTCAGCGTCTCAGGAGAAAGAAAATACAAGAACAAAAGGAGAAGCAGCTCTTAGGAAGAAATTCAACGCAAGCCCTTCTCCCCACGCCCTTCCATCCCCTTCGCTCTCCCTTCCTGACAGAGTAATTGTGGCCAGACGCGTCCCATTAATTTCAATGGCCTCTACCCCTCCCCTCCCCTCCCCTCCCTTTGAACCCTCCGCCGTCTTGCTCCTTGAGCATCTGGCGGCGTTTCGTGACGTCAGCTGGCGTATCGTGGCGCGCCCCACGCAGTTACGTTGGAGCGATACACATTAGCAAGCCAGCATGTCGAAAAGAGAGAATCGTTATTAAGGTGATATGATTTTAATAATCTGGCTTAGTCAATTTTGAGCATTTTGAACACATACAGACAGTGAGTGATAATAAAACATTCATTACAACAAAACGAGAAAATAACTAAGGCGAGGAGCGAAGGCCTTCTGTTTAGGTCTGAAAAAGGGGAAAAATAACAGAAGGTACATGATTTCCAATTTCTTCTCAGTGAAAACAACACGACGTTAACTCAACACAAAATCATTAGAGAATGTGAAACACATAAACGAAGAGTAATCTATCTTCATTAAAATGCTCACAATTTCTCATGGAAATAGCACATACTCTTCATATATTGAAGGCAGCCAAGAACATACACAAAGAGAAAATTAGTAGGTAATCATTATCTCTCTTGCAGCTTCTTTCCACCCCAGGATGGAGAAAATTGATTAGCAAAACAATCTGGAAATTTTATACAATGTAAATGATATGAGCGTTTTTTCTTTCCTTTAAATAATTGTATTTTAAAATAGGATTTAAAAATAAACTTTTCATGATATACTTATAAAAATTTATTTATAAAATTTTTAATATTTTAATGTTCGTAATTATTGTTTTTTTTAATTTATACTCTTTTCTATTTTATTAGTATTTATTTTTATTTATTACAGTTCATTATACAATATTTACTATTTTCTTCACCAAATATGCTCCAATATTAGATTAGTATGCATAATGTCCGATATATATTGGTAGACATATAAATTGGGTAAATAATTTAATCCAGATAATTAATACACACACACACACATATATGTGTATATATATATATATATATATATATATATATATATATATTGTAACCGAACCGATTACCTGTGGAATCGGTTGGCCGCCCTGCCACTAGCTCAGATCGGTGATGGAAGGAACTGTTATGCAGTACAATAGGAACACAAATTAAATAAACACTTGTTCACTGGTAAAATGATTCAATTTATTTCTGGGCATGAATGATAATAAAAAAAATGCACCAGAGAAATTACACTTATAAACTAATAATGGAAAAGGAAAATTAAAGAGAAAAGAAAATTAGGCATGTTAGTAATTATAGAAAAAGACTTATGACTAGGAAGAAGGTCAACTTATTACGACTAATATTTACATGAATTACAGGATGATAATTTAACGTGCCAAGCACATTACTGCGTTGCGTAAATCTTGCGGGCGAATGTTCCTCGGGTCATTCAACCTCGTAGGGTCCTTTATGAGCCCAGGCGGGCCCTCGGAAGACGTCTGGAAGGAGGGGCGGCGACCTTGGGCGAGGGCGCCGCCGCGGCCGTCCGTCACGCCCCCTTGGCGCGTGGCTCAGCTGAGCGACCCTCTGGTGATGCCGTTACCACTGGCAGCGATGGCTGGGCGAACTAGCAGCGAAGTGCTTGCAGATTCTTGCAGCGACGTCTAGAAGATTCTGGCAGAACTGGTTGATACTGGTTGATACTGGGCGATCTCAATGTCCGAAACGTAGTAATCAGCCTAATGTCTCTTTAATTTTTATAACAGAACTTCGGAAAGTCTAGCGACAAATAATTCCCACCCCAGAGAAATATTTTTTCTCTACCCCTTTTTAAACGCCACAGAGGTCTACTTGCCTCTCCCCGACGAATAAATCCCACCCCCGAGAAGTAATTTTCTCAATTGTTGTCAGCTAGTAGCTCTCGCTCCTTCCGAAATCTTTCTAAATCTTTCAGAGACAAACTGGCCTCTCCTCGACGAATAATTTCCTCCCAGAGAAGTAATTCTCTCCCGACTCCCGTCAGCCCAAAACTCAAATCAAATCTGATAATTTCTAAGTTCGGCAGAGCTGAACTTGCATCTGACCGAAAAATATTCCCCCCCAAGAGAAACTTCTGCCCCGACTGCCCTGGCTATTCTGATTTTCTCTCCGTCGAAATCGCTCCAAGTTAGCTCTCCTCCCCACCCCAATTTCTTATGTGTCCTAGTTCCCTTTAATAGCAGTGTCGCTATTGGTCAGAAGTGGTGTCGCAGTGAAATATTTTAACCCAATCGCAGCGAGAGAAGCGAAGGAAATTTTCACTCTTTGTGTGGGCTGCGAGCATGCAGGGATGTTCTCGAACCTTCTAGAACTCTGGCCCTTGCTTGCGTAGGGAGGCGCGTTCGATGACGGAAGTATTGCTCTGGGCTCCCCCGAAAGTGGGTGGTCTCGAAATCTGCAGCCGGCTGTGAACACTTGCACAGTGTCTGTCAACGGTAGTCCTCCAAACGGCTCGCTTAATGGGGAGGAGGCGGTAATGGCCTCCCGCGATAAGTGAGATCGCACGTGCGACGCAGTGTTTACCTCCCCAGTCGAGCTCCGGGCTACAGCTGAATCTGTTTACATTCTCCCAACTGCCCCTCAGCCTTATGAAATTTTGTATGACGAAATCGGTTTCGCCACAATATATATATATATATATATATATATATATATATATATATATATATATATATATACTGTAGCGATACCGATTTCCTCATACAAATTAAATAAAATAAACCCGGCCGCCCCGAGTTCTACTGGGAGAATAAACAGATGGCGACACGCGCGCAACCCCGCTTATCGTGACAGCCACTTGCGCCCCCGGCCCATTACGAAGTTGTTATGAGAGCTGGTGTCAAAAGATTAATGGAGAGAGGCGCGCGGACGCAAGAACATCTGCGAAATCTCTAGAACGCCCGCTCGCATTCGGGGAAACCCAGAACGATAATTCTTTCACCGGACAACGCGCCCCTTGCGCAGGCATGGCCGATGTTCTAGAAGGAATAAGAAAAACACTGTACACTCACAGATGGCACAGAGAGCGGAAACTTCCTTCGCTCCTCCCGTCACGATTGGTTGAAAATAGTGTACTGCGCCATTACCTTTGGCCAATAGCGACGCGACCTCTTATAAGGAGTTGGAGCACACGAGAAAATGGGTGGGGGTAAAAGTTTACTTGCTACGTTTCCGATTTACAAATTTTCATTAGGCTGAGGGCAGTTGGGAGAGAAACTTCTCTGGGGGGGGGGAGCTATTCGTCGGTCAGAGGCGTATGTGCCTCTGAAGGACTTAATTTCTGCGTGACTATCATAAAGAGCTCATCAGTATTCCTTTTCTCATCAAGTCTCAGAGTCAGAGTCAGAGTCAGAGTCTCATCAATATTCCTTTTTTGTGTTGCACTACAATGTTAAGCGCATACGCGTACAAAACTCGTCTCTAAGTACAATTCCAACAACTTAACTTTATTAAGTGTGAACAAGGTATGTGGCAACCACGTGTGCATCCAGACACTGCGCCAACTCGTACATCGTTAAACATTATTACGGCCAGTAGTCACGCTGCGATTCCTAGCTAATCTTCTATTTCTCTTTGCACTATAATCTTAAATGAATCTGTGAGTAAAACTTATCAATTCACTAATGACTGTTTCGTGTGCATTACTAACTTGAACAGTTACAAGTCAATTAACTATAAACATGTTACGCAATACGCATTCGTACGTGCGTCGTCACAATCGTCAACTGTTATCTCACGCCAAGCGTGTGAATTCGTGCTCAGCAGAACTAATGACTACCAGTGACTGTTTTCATTGCGCATCAATTGCACGATACCAATCACCCCACAATGCTCTCGTGCGAGCATTGTGAGTGTATATCACGACTATGAACAGTGGTTATGTGCTATCAAACACACGACATCACCATGGTTTGGTCATTGTACCTTTATTTAATAAGGTGTCTTACTGTTCAGCTCTACATAAATGGCAAAACTGCACCACTTAGCCGCAGCCGGTGTTGTGCAAAATCTTTGGCATCCTCGCCAGACGCTGCCTGATGTGCCCCTACCCATGTGTCATCGCTAGTTCAATGGCCACCGCGTTGCTGATACTGTAATATTCACATAAAAAGTTTGTATTCTTTGTTTGTTCCTTCTTTACAGGTTCACATACTAATAACTTCTCAACTTCGCAATTGTGCAAGTGTTTCGTGATCATTAATGAAATTGACGCCTTATACTCTCACTCTTTTATCTATTTACATTGACTGATTTATGCAGCAATCTCCAGATTGCTTTTCTCAAAATTTACTTAATGATTAAACTGTACGTATTAATTTCACCTGTGTCTGCCAATTTCGAAGTGATGGTGACAGAACTTGAAGCAATTAACTTTCAGGCCCACACGACGCTGACACTCGTACAAATCCAGTCAGTGGTCCTTCATGAAGGTGAGTTAAAAGAGCCAATGAGAGATGACGCAGTGATTGATGTGCCAATGGGTCACACCCTAATTTGTCTTCAGACCACTGCTTCTCACCTCTGCCTACTCGATCTCGCCTCGGATGACGCGTCGATGCTGAGATATCAAAACAAGGTGTATCTTCTTGATTGACAAAGTAAGAATAGTGCTTAGAAACATGGCAAAACCATACGCTTCCGGGACTAGACAATCTCTCGCCAGTCCGAAAGGGGGGTTATGCGTCTCGGCGCATTCCAGCCCTGAAATGGCGGTCAGAACAGCATCTGATGAAGTGCCACGTTTGTAGTTCCGACGTCGCTCGCCGCCTGTTTTTACGTTGACCTCTAATGTTTATCTAAGCAGTTTATTTATAATCGTACAAGTATCTACACACTATTCGCATATTCTAACACTCTTGGCGTCGGTCTCCACTACGACGGTAAACAGCTTTCGAAGACTCGATAAACACCGAGGGCAGCGGCGTCGGGGAAGGCGGCGACGTGGGAACGACAACCGCGCTGCGCTGTTGGACGCGTGCCCAGGCCTCGCGTCGCGTCTCCAAAGCGGATCTGCGTCTCGAGAGAAAACGTCGGCGAACGAAACGCTCTTAGCAGCTCCAGCTGCTGCGGAGGATTCGCAGCTTGCGTCACAAATGTAACGCTGCGAGTCTCTACCATTCAAAAGTACACCAACAACGAACAAATTAACCGAAAATACACGAGCATTAAAAGGAGAAATCAAGCATGTGTCGTTATTGTGTCTCCGTCACATGTCAAAATGTACCTCCCTCTTTTGTCAAAATTAAATATAGTTCAAAACTAGAACCACTAGTGTTGTAGACGCAAAACAATATTCGGTCATCTCCTGATCCTTGGTTTGGGACCCGACCGTGGATGATTTTTGACAATGGTATTTAGGACGCCACAAACTGGTTGAGAATTCGAGAGATCAAGAGTTCGAGAGATGTATTTTTCCATGGCTTCCTCCAAAACTTCTAGTCCAATTCACGAGCAGTATGCCTCAAATGCCTGGTCATGAGACTCGCCTGCTCCATCCTGCCTTGTCCTCCGGGTCACGGGAAGACTGATTCCCTTTCGCGACATTACGAACGCTGACTTATAAGATACGACTGGCAATGCTGCGAGAAAACGGCTCTCATGAGAAACAACAGGGAGAGCTACAGGGGAAAGAAAGAAATAAAACAGAAAGCGCAATACGTATTCAGATAAGGTAACTCGAAATGCGCAAAAATAGGAAGTTGATCTACATGGGCCAATGGTCGATGGAAGCGTCAAAGTAACTTTAAAATCCACGATGATTACTATTTATTTCACAGTAATTAGTCTCGTATACTTTACTGATGCGTTATTAAAAGTTAAGATAAATAGGAGATATTAAAAATATTATGTACTTGCTTATTGAATACTGAAATCGGTTTATGTTGGTGAAAATAATTCTCATTAGCCAGATTTTTTTCCGCAATGTAAAAAAACACTCTAAGCTCTCTGGGAAGAAAGTATGTGTACCGTAAACAGTGGAAAATATCTGTCTATTTCTTACATGCCACTAGTGTAACGCACAAATTATTCCCTTAATGGGGAAAACAAATACACGCAATAAATGTAATACGTTTTTACAAAAACTTATCATTTTTATGAGCCTACCTTCAGCATAAATATTTGTTTAAATTCTTGCGATCCCCAAGGCGCTTAATAATTTAATTCGGCTGGACTTAATTCCTTGAAAGCAACCCATGCAGCCCAACAGTAAGCCTACACTTTGTGAAACATACCGCAGAGGTAACGTGTTGTACATCCACAAAAGAAAACAAAGAACGTCATCCGCACTCTAAAGGACCTCTCCGCAACAAGTAGCGTGAAAGCTTCTTTTGAAGACGTGCGCTGCGCCTCGCCGCGCCGTGGTGAGGGAGCGGAGCAGAGACAAGAGCTGCAAAGAGGAGGGCAGCGGCGGTATGAAGATCTCTCCGCGTTCCCCTTAATAACCTCTCCGAAGCGACTTCACCCTCGGGACGTTACGGCAGCCTCGCTAGGGAGAAGATTCCCTCTGTGACATCACCACCGAAACCGCCGCCCCCTCAGCCGTCGCCGCCGCCGACGCAATTGCCTTTGCTTCCACACTTTCCAATATTTTCCCCAACGCTACTACATCCGCGTCACAAATACAGTATTTGTAATTTCGTGAGGACGATGCAGGGAACCTTCGTTCCACTTTTAGTCCTGGTGAGAGCTACGACGCAAGTGAAGGCAGATTATCGACTGGAATACCTCATTCGGAACGCCAAAGAAAAACTTGCATGTAAGAGGCAAAATACATGGTTAAATGAAGATCGGAGGGCGAATAATCGTCCCTCCTGTATCTTATTATAGAGTAATGACAGCAGTTATAAAAGCTTCATAAATGCGAAAAGGGACATGCAGTATTGCCAGCGTCGCCTAGATGTCCACAACAGTTTTATTCTTCAAGGTGTCGCCCAGTCAAAGCTGTGTTATTTTATATCACGGAATAGTTTCATAAATGTGTTCAGGCACATTTAATGAGAGAACAGATATTACATATAAGACTGCTTTCGGATTCGAGGTGAGAGTTCGGTTGTTTATGAAGATGGCATTTTTGCGAAAAGAAATTTCAGAATCGCGTGTTTTTTATTTCATTAAATAAATGTGATGCAGGTTATAGGAAGGGTCAGGGGCTTAACACTGTTCTATTGTATAATGCATTATCAACATTAACAAGCTGAAGAGATGTTGGCACATAACAATGTTTGCGCAAGGGACATGTGACACTTTAATCGACGTGCAAGATTAAAAAGACGGTATTATGAAACAGTGAGAGTCACGTAACCAATCCTATACTTGTCACTTTCGCCTATTCGCTTTGATACAGGGAAGGGTTCCTCTTCCTACCGCCCAACTCCCGGCTCCATCTGCCCACCCTGATTTGTCTTCGCTGCAGGGAATCCGCTAACGATTTGGCACGAACAGAGGACCGCAGACGACCTATCATAATATTGTGACGCAGCTGACTTTCAGAGTCCAGAAGATAATTGAAGGGCTCGATAGAACAAGGGGCTATTCCATATTAACCCTTATTAACCCATATTAACCCTGGTGTAACCCAGACATTGAGTGTTTTACTGGAAATTTCATAATATAACTCACCACGCTTTTAATAATTTGGAAACAGTACATTCGCCTATAAATTCATACTCTATTTAAATAACACATTTAATTAAAATAATAATAGTTGAAGTTATGTTGAATGCTCATGATTCAATTTTACAAAAACAAATGTGGCATAGTCCCTTATTCTCTCAAACCCTTCAATTTTGAATCATCACACTGAAAGAGCGCTGTCGCCATGCCCACATAGCTATTTCAGTGCCGTAGCCACTTCCTCAGTTGTACTTTCCATTGATTCTCGCAGCACTCACACTTGCCTTTCTCCGTGCCATTGCCATCACATCCTCGCAGCCAACTGCAGCAGCGCTTTGTGGCACGTTCAAAAGTTTCCTCGAAAAAGGACAAATGGCCACGTCCAGAAAAAAAAACGCAGCAAAAGCGTAGCCCACACCAGAGGCACCGGCAAAGTCAAAGGGCGGTTCTCAGAAAACAGGGCTGAAAAACCGCAGTTCGTGGTGGTCGAAATTTCGTCAGACAGTGGGTGGGTGATGTGACAATATATAAGAGATGTAATTTCCATGTTCTTCATTTCCGAATATACCGCCTGCTTTTTTTAAAATCCAACTTAATTAATTAATTTAATTTCGAAACGAATAATCTATTTGAACATAATGCAACGAAGCTGCATTATTCTTGACGAAGCAAAGTGATATGCAATCAAAAGGTGAAGAGAGGATCGTCATACATGAACTATACACCGTCTCAGTTACCTGTTGCATTCTGTCTTCCAGCTGAGTTTCCATAAAAGACTTCAAACCTCTCACGGCGTGGTACATGCAAATTAAACCGTCATCAATGTAACTTAGATTTATGTGTGCAAGTGTTAACATTTAAAATTATGTTTTTTAATTAATGTACACGATTTGCATAGGTTGAGAAGCACTTTGGTTTGAAATCCGGGGCTAGACATCACCAAGGTGGAGGTGGAACGTCACTTTCAAGAAAGCGGAAGAGCACTTCGTCTCCGAAAGCACAATTTGACGGGCCCTGCGTCACAGCACGCGTACAACTCCCTGGAGGGACGGTGCAATTCGCGGTATGAATACACGGCGACTCGATAGGACCTGGAGTGCGGCAGGAAGCGAATTTTGGTAGTACTTCGGTGAACACGGTAGTGAGAGCGTCAAGAGCCGACGAGAGCGACAGGGGAAAAAATGGCGAACAATTCAAAGCACACGCGGGCGCTCATAATTCCCGATAAAATCATAAAAGGGGGCGGCCACGACGACGACCAGCGGTGAAAAAGGTGTCGAATGCGACAAAAGTGACGAGGTGGGAGGACTGTGAGGATGGGATGGCAAAGCAACGGTGCGTTTTTCAATTCAAATCAATTATTCCTTATTCTATGTGGCGAAACTGAGGCCATCACGCCTGCTCTTCCGTCTGTCTACGGAAATTTCGCTACTCTCGTTTCACCATCTAGCGGTGAAAGTCAGTATCATTCGGTCGACAAAACAGGCGATTTAATTTAGCTCTCAGGCTTCTTCTAAGCTCAGGGACTTTTTTATATGCAATAAATTTACAACATGGGAGAGCCGGCTTTACTTCCCCATTGAACGAAGGATTTTTTTCACTCTTAAAAATCCACAGCTCCGATCGGGTTTAAACCAGCAAAGTTGGATTTAAAAGCCCGATTCGCTAAACGTTTTACCATCGAATGAATGTTGGAGTGCACTGACAAGCGACGTGCAGTGTGACGCGGCACTGACGAGCAGGGGAGCAACGACACTTCGGAGGTGGCGGAGTGTCCGGGGACACAGAACAGTAGAGGAGGGAGAATCGAGACGCCAAGGTGTGCACAATGTGGGGACGCTGGGTTGTTACAAGAGAAGGCTGGACATGGCATCGAGAGCGACGAAGCGTCCGGAGCGAGGGAGACAACAAAGGCGTAGAGGCAGTTTAGGTTTTGATTGATTAACTGATTCTGGGTGCGTCAACTGCTAAGGCCATTCGTTTCGTAAGTGTATTGCGTGTTTTCTTTCTACGAGAGATGACAGTGATGTTCCCCGATGGATGGTGAGATCCGGCGCCGTCCTACCGTTGGCTAAAGGGATTTCCCTATCCACGTATCTCACACCAGCGGGGCTCTGTCCCAGCCAGGGCAAGGTCTAAGCTGTCGACCGGTCTCCCGGCATTGGTGGTAGTGTAGTCCGTGTGTGTATGTTGTGTGTGTGCGCGCGTGTGTGTAAGTAAGGGGTGAAAATAGGACAAGGAATTCATATTACCTAAATAAGCATATGTGAATATAAAAAGGAAGATATTCTGAAATCGCACACAATACCATTTTATTTACATAGGTGAACTACGCGTCCTTCTTGAACTGAAGAAAACATTATAAGGCATACCGCACTACTCAGAAATATGAATACCATTTACATATTAGTGTTGACAGCACGCAAAGAAAATACTTAGTTGTTTTTGAAGTTTCGCATGAAACTCACGGTCGGAGGGAAGATTCCACCACCGCCTGTGCTTATTGACTGATTGTACCTGTACTATTGACTGATGATACTATGCACGTCCCCTGTTCAGGTCATTAGTTTGTTGGTGTAGTGAATGTTTTATTCCGAGAGATGGAGGCGTTATTTTCGCGCTGGTTGGTGAGGTCCGGTGCTGACCTACAGCATGAGGGTGATTTTCTTATTCAGCTCCGCATCGCCCTAGTTGGGACAATTTCAAAGATCCTGACTGGTCTCTCTGCATAGTGATAGGATAGTGCTTGTATGTGTGTAAATAAGAAAAGAGGATAGGCGAAATGAGGGGAAGGAAAGATCGCGCGCGGTCCGTAGCCTGTTTGTTCGGATGGTGCTCCGGCATTCGCCTGGTATTGATCGGAGAAACCATGGTAAACCACCGAACAGAGCAGCCGGCCTTTATAATTACACTTCAGATAGCAATTAAACTCTACCTAGCTAATAGCTAGAATCAAAATTCCTGTCACCGTCGAGACACGAATCTAAGACTTCCCGTTCGAGGCAATGCAGTGACATTAGATGGCACTTCAGGGTGTTGGGTGCATCGTGAGTGCCGGAAGCTCCCGGGTATAGGTGTAGTCGGCACCGAGAGCGACATTGGCGTCTGGTGCGACAGAAATCGTGAGGAGGCGGAGGATTTGGGTGGGGGGGATGGCGAGAGGAGGCAGCGGGTCGGTGGCACGAGGGCGGCCCTACTCGAAGGCGTCGCGACGGAGGCATCTTCATTGGAGGGGAGGACGAGGAGAGAAGACGAGCGCTCGCTGACGAGGGAACAATGAGCGCGAATCCGTCGCCAAAGAAACCAGAAACACAATAACCGTCACTTTGATACTGCGACGGTTTCGTAAGAGAACGGGAGAAAAAGCTGCGGATCTCTGCGCGAGACGCGAGTCGGCAGCATCCACGCAATTGTCACCGAAGTCAACGCGCCTCTAAGACTTGTGCAGCAAACAGCGCTTTATTATTTCACGCATTACATGTTCCAGAGAGTTTTTTTATTTATAAACTGTAGAATTTAATAATTTGACAGGCAACTGAGTCAGTATATGAAGCTGAGAGTCATATGAAGTAAAAGAAGTGTTCTTCCAAAAAGATATGTCATCTCGATGAAATATTATGTGTGAAAAAAAGAAAGAAGGGAGCTGATATGTGCAATTCTTACTACTAATCCACATGATTTTTGTTAATTATGTATACAATTTTGTGATGAATGACACAGACATTTGTGATTACTGATTTCTTATTCCAAGTAGTCCATTCGACTGTTACCGAGAAATGCCAGACCATTTGATTTTCAAAACACACACCCTTACTTACAATCGATTGGCAGGCACATCATTATCAAAGAGATTTGAATTGAGAACGTTTACACGGCTGTGATGTCTCAAATGCAGCATTACTATCGTCTCTGGCGAGTCTCTGACCGCGAGTTTCTAGCTCTCGAGTCCCGACGGTAGCGAATTTTCGACACTGTCTAAACTGTTACGTTGAATTCAACCACTGTCCGGAGGAGAATTGTATCGACCGGCTTCTTTAATCATTATTAGCCATGGACAGCGCGCGATCTTTCCTTTCCTCTCCTCTTATACACCAACACACAACTTCCACTTACACGCTCTACACTTCCACACTGCTCGACACACCTGACGCGAGCTTCGAGCTTGTTCCGGCTAGAGAGGTGCTCTGCTGGCAGAGATTTCAGGCAAGAGGAAATCTTGCAAGCGGACGAGACGGTCGGCGACGGATCTCAACGCGAGAGAAAGTCTGACACCATCCGGAATGAAATATGTACTACACTAACGACATCAGTTGAGCGCCCGAAAAAACATGAATCTGACAATCTATAGAATTGGTAAGGAAATTGTTAACAGTTTACACTAATTGAACGTTTCCTAGTTTCTAAAATTATTCCAAATATTATTCAATGCAAGCATACGAGAAGTAACATTCCGACAGATTCATTAATATTTCCAAGAAGAAATTGTGACTAAATGTGAAAATACAATATAATTTACATTTCATTTTACGTTTACATTTACGTTTTAAATTTAAGTACTACCATATATGCTTCTATCTAGTTCATATAGTGTATTTCGCTTACGTAACTAATTTTTGTTCTCCAATTATGGACATACAATACTATGCCAACAATTGTTTCACGTTCTTCACCAAATAAATATTTCTTTGCGCTTTTAAATGATTAATGGAATTATCTCCATCATTCTTGTCGTTCAATGGAAATTAGTTGTTTTTTTGTGCACGATTTTCGTCACTAGCGATATATTCAAGTATTCGCACTTCTTCTTTCTTACGTAAGTGTGCAAATACCGATTTTCAAATGAATGTGACCCACAGCTTATGTTTATTAAACTTAACTAACACCATATTCCCATAAACATACAAAACAGTCGCCTCTTAATGTTAGACTTGCATGCAGCTCTCAATTCGCATACAAAACACCTAATAAAGCAATTGAAGAAGTGAATACAAATTAGACTAAGTTTGTGAAGTTTTAATCTCTTCAAAAATTAGGGGAGGAAAGTACGGAAATCCGGGGAAGAGTCGAATGTAGTTGTAAAAGATGTGGCGACAGAATTTTTTAATTACTTGGAAATGATATGTATTTTTGCATTTAGCATTTGTGCTAAGTGCGTTTTTAAGGTATTAGCAAAATAGCGAAAAAAAATTAGCTCTACTAAAATTTAACTATTAGCATAATCAAAACCTACAAGTAATTGTTGCGGTGAATATAATTTTGAAATTTCAATAAGACCACATCGTATTCCGTATGGAGGTACACAGGATAACATACAAGGCCATTGGGTTTTGGGAACTTTTGAACAGGAGTATAACATCATCAGCTACTACGATTCATTGGTCAGTCCAATGCCAGATACTGAAATAATAAATATTTCAGCAAATCTGGGCATGGAAGAAATTTTCACCACAAGAAACTCTTTTTAAAACAGTTCACAGCGTCAGCGACGCCACATTTTACTACTTTAAAAGTATTTAATTATACAAACACACTACGAACACTCTAGGTTTTTTAATTACTCAAAATATTTTGAAATTCTTGGGCGTTTACTGATGCATTTCATAGTAATGTTCAACTTTATACTGTAAATGTAAGTACATCACGTGTTGACTCTAAGTTCTTTCCGCAAGTGGTAACGTGCCAGGCGCGTATGCCGCAGCCCTTGAGACGGATCAGTGCTGCGGGTTGCAGCCACGACAGGCGCTCCGAGCGCTAGCTGTCAACAGGTATCGCACCGGGCTCATATAGATCCGTAACTAATTACGCAAATTCTAGTGTAATTAATCGTCAGAAACAATCATTTATATGCAAATAGACAATTACCTTACACAATGAATGCATTGTTTACATTATAATAGCGATGATAAATGAATTATATAAATAGTTATAAAACGGATTCAATCCAAAATGATAAATGACCGACTGACAAACTCATTTATATTAATATGTTTTCAAGAGGCCAGCGGGAAGTAACTAAGCTCGCGAACTGAAAACATGGCTGTCCGTAATGCGACGATCATTTAATACGCCATTCATTTGGTCTTGGAAAAAAGTGTTCTTTCTGCAAACTGCAGACAACTCCACTACGATAGAATTTCAAACAAAAATACAACCCGAGAGAACGGGAAGTACTAATTTAAGAGCAGATTGTGTGCTATCACGATATACAAATTATCTTCATTTTTCTTTTGTTCTTATTTCTCACCACCGTCGCATTTATTCGAAAATGAGAAAATCTAACTAGTGAAGAGACGATTAAATTTTAATGAGCAATGCGACTTCTCATTTGTAAATAATTCAGCAATATTGAGTTTCAAAACAATTAAATTGATAGCAAGTAAAGGCAATTATATTCCAAAGGTCAGTATGAATACGCTTTCATATTATCTAAATAAGCATATGTGATTATAAAAAGGAAGATATTCTGAAATTGCACACAATACTATTTTATTTACGTACATTAGACTGTGCGTCCTTCTTGAACTGATGAAAACATCAAAGCGTATCCCACAGGCAGAAATACTAGTACCATTTACATATCAGTGTTGACAGCACGCAAAGAAAATATCTAGTGGTTTTTGAAGTTTCGCATGAAACTCATTGTCGGAGGAAAGATTTGGATACCTCACCACCACCGCCTATGCTTATTGACTGATTGAACCTGTACTATTGACTGATGATTCCAAGCACGTCCCCTGTTAAGGTCATTAGTGAAGTTAATGTTTTATTCCGAGAGATGGAGGCGTTATTTTCACGCTGGATGGTGATACCGGTGCCGACCTACAGCACGAGAGTGATTTTCTTATTCAGCTCAGCATCGCCCTAGTTGGGACAAGTTCAAAGCTCCTGACTGGTCTCTCTGCATAGTGCTCTGAGGTAGTATAGTGCTTGTACGAGTGTAAGTAAGAAAAGAGGATAGGCGGATGGGGGAGAAGGGAAGATCGCGCGCGGTCCATTGACCGTTTGATAGATTACCGCTCCGGCATTCGCCTGGCGTGGATCGGAGAACCACGGAGCTACCGAAAAAAAAGATCAGAGCAGCCGACCGCTAGAATTTTTACTCTAGTTAGCGGCGGTGTTCGACCCCCTCCCCTGTCTAGCTAGTGTCGAAAATTCTGCCGCCGTCGAGACTTAAACCTGAACACCTCCCGGTCAGAGGAACTGCAGAGGCAGAGCTTGGCTGAGAGCTCATCTCAGCCGGTCTGAGCGAATTGCCTCTGGGAGCTGCGCGCGTGCCGGAAGCAACCGACGATCCGCGTCGGCCGGGACCTTGGCTAACGACCCCGCGCGCCTCTGGCGATTGGGCGATAGGAAAGCGCGCTAACAGGCGGCGGGGGCACGTGCTGCTGCTGCTGGCAGGTGAAGAGCTGACGCTCTGACAAAGCGCATGCGAAACCCTCTGCGACATCTTCCTTCAATGTGTACTTCGCTCTTACGCGTTTGCATAACCTCTTCTACATCAACCGCTCCTCACGTTAGTAAATAAATGTGGAACTCTCATTTTTCTTATAAGATCAAGACATTTTTGTAAAATCTTAAATAACTATTACAATATTGACAATATTTTATTATCTAATTCCAAAGATTTGAGTTAACGTCATCAATTTTTTAACTAATAAATGTTTTAGGAGAGAATTATATGTTTTCTACGCTATAAAATTATACGACAAATTCGCTAAATGAGAGAAACATCATTGATAATTTTTTATTATTAGTAACGTGATAAAAATGATACAGAACAAATAACGGACGCGGCGGTTTGTAAACAGGAGACAGTCGAGATTTATAACCAAACAAGTCCGTTATTTCTGATATCGGCTATGTGGTATACAATAGACTACTTTTCGTAATATCGCCTTCTCATAGGCCATCATCATTTCGGGAGCGCGGAGTATGCCCTGGCTGGGACGGTGCCACTCTGGTGAGAAATAGCTAGTTGGGGAAATATCCGCAAGCCGACGTAGGTCGGCGCCGGATCTCGCTATCCAGCGGAAGTGACAGCCACTTCCGTTGATAAAACATACACTATACTTATGGGACTAACGACCTTAGCCGTTGACGCGCCCGAAATCACTATTCAATCAAAAGAAATAACAACATCGAATTATAGATGCAAATGAGATACTTTATTCTGTAAAATCGTTGAACATAAAACAGTTTAAGATTATATATATATATATATATATATATATATATATATATATATATATATATATATATATATATATATATATATATATATAATGATAATATAAGCTGGATAGAAGAGATAAAAAAATTGAAAATAAATAGGATAAGTACGAGCTGTAGAAAATATTTGAAAAAGGTGTATACCTGGAAAGGATTCTACGGCAGGAAAATAATAAGTGGAGAGAAACAAAGAAATAACGACGAAGTATTAGAAGTAAATGAGGAGAAAACTTGAAAGGATGACATGTTCATATTGCCGTTTTCCCAAGGGGTAAAAAAATTCTAAAAATTTTCATTCTAGCCTTGAAAACAGTGTACACGACGGATACCACAAACCCGCGGATAGAGATAGCATACGTCAGAGCCGAAACGAGAAAGGAGGTCATAATATGTCACGTTTCTCTCTCTCTCTCTCTCTCTCTCTCTCTCTCTCTCTCTCTCTCCCTCTCTCTCTCTCTCTCCCTCTCTCTCTCCCTCTCTCTCTCTCTCTCCCTCTCTCTCTCCCTCTCTCTCCACACACACACACACACACACACAGCGTCCGGATGAGCGCGAAGCAACGCAGCGCGCTCTGGCGGGGCGTTTTATTTGCGAGCCCACTAAGTCCAACGCGAGACACGTGCGGTCGCGACGACGCGCCATTTGCTTTGCAAATCGGACGAGGTCGCGTAATGGATCGGAGGAAGCGCCGCGCTACGCCGTCGTCCACGCCGACGGGCGGGCGGACGGACGAGCAGTCGCGCGGACGGATGGACGGACGGACGGAAGGCCGGACCGCTCAGGCAGGCAGCCCGCAAGGGCAACCGGCATGAGTGACGACTGCGTGGATACACGGCATTGTCCCGGGGGAGACAAACCGCCAAGTCGTTAATGAGCATTTGGGATACGATCGCAACGTCAGCGAATCACGATTGCCGACAAGTTTACAACACACAACTAAAAGATAATGTGATAAAACAGACATGTCAAATAATGGAATAGCAAATATGGATACGTGTGTGAAAGCGGATTTATCGCAACAGTGTATTTTTAAACAGAAATAGTCATACAAGAAATTTCTTTTTTATTTCACTCGAAGAGAAACGTTCACACGGAGAGTAAATTCTAGTTCAAACGATTAAGGACAAAAGTTAAGTAGTGCAGTTTTGTTCCATTTTCTAGATTCCAGATAAAAAACGATCTTCGTTTCAGGCTATGCGGTTATGAGTTATACAACTTTAATCATTAATGAGTATTATAGGACAATTTTTCAAAATTACTTCATCGGTGACTTTATAAGAAAAAAGTTATAAAGATGTATATGAAAACATTTTTGATAAAAATTAACAGGAATTACAAGCATTTTCTCCTTCAAATTGTGTATAACAGTGCTTATCGATAATTATACTCATCTCAAGTTCGAAACATATTATAAGAAATAATTATTTTTGGGGATCACTTGACTGCCCCTTCCCTTTCTTGAAATAGCCACTAAAACATTATTAAAGAATAATTCAATAATTCTATTTTTAAAATAGAAGAAATAAAACGAAGTTTGTTTGGTCTTTCAAGACAAGTGTAGCTCTAAAGAGATAAATATAAAAATAAATATATTTTTTGAGAAAATTAGAGACTGTTTTAAAAAGTTGAAAGATTTTCGTTGCCGTTACAGCGACACCACCAAAATCATATTCAACTTCAGTATACATCACATTATTGAAAATAATACCAAACAAACCAAACAATTTCAAAATTCTGAATTATTTTAAAAATATGTTTCTCATTTGCGTGGGAGAGTCGAGAGCGGGGTTCTCAAAATCGACCTAATCATATACTGTCACAGAAATAACGTAATATGTCATCAACATGTTAAAAAAGTTAGAACTGTAGTATTCTTTGTTATATTTTTTATACATGTGGTCAACACTATTTGCATACGCGCTGCATGGAAAACACTTTAAAAACTACGTAGTCATTAATACTGTCATCCAAGTTCCGTAGGCTCTCCAAGTTACGTAAGACGGTTACCAGATAAAACCATTTACAATACGAGATTAATAAAAAAAGGTAAACAAAGTATGTCGCATGTCGCACGGGGTATATGAAATATTGCACCCACTATCTCCGACCTTCTTGGTGGACGGATTAAAACTAATTAAAATTTCGAGCCCAAACCAAACAGACCCGAGCGAATGCAGCGAGCCACGCGGAACAGGTGCGCGCGGGCGAATAATCCGTGAGCACAGACCCGCAGCCACCGAAGGGCCGCCTTCTGGAAGCGGCAAGATTTTTTGTTAATAAAAAGGGCGCTTTCCACTCACACGCTCAGGCCGATCGTGCGGCACTAATTCACGGAGGATTGAAATAATTATATTTCTTTTTTTTTCCTTTTTCCCTCTCTCTCTTTCTTTCCGCCCGTTCGGTTTCGAAAGCGAAACTGTGAGCTCAGACTCACTGAGAAATAATGAATTTCGCCTTCACAGGGCGCGCAGGGACGAGAGGGAAACAGGGGGCTGGATCTCTAATTATACACGAGCTTTGCAGAATCGGTGCCGCCTAATTAACAAAGTCGCCCAGAAGAATGGAACAGAGGGATCACATTTTTTTTTTCCTTTTGAAAAAAGAAAAAAAAAAAATACCTTGGCGACTGCTGGATCCCGCGAGGCGATTCAGTAGAAGTAATTCTTAAAAACAGACTTCTTTATTTTGAGAGACCCGCTACCGCAAGGTGCTCTACAGGTGAAAGTGTACTATTTATAATGTGAACGTACGCCCAGACTGCCTGCAACAATTAACTTGTGATAGGAAGTTGATTTTAGACGGTTAGAGTTAGTCGGCTAATAGGTATAAAGAAGACGTATTTTTCAATGTCAAGAAGACGTATTTTTCATGTTATTAAGCTCAGAGATCTCAAATGTAGTAATAACACGAATGGAGAAATAAAATTTCGAAGTAGGTTTTATGGTTGTCTTTCGATTGGATTGTTGGATTGGATTGCGTGATGTATACTGTGTTGGATTAAAAAATTAATCAATTGAGATCACTGACTTGCTTCGCCTCCAAAGAAAATTTTTATTTCTAGTTGAATATCTATTATAAACTATGATCTTATACAATATATCATATTTGAACCAAATCTATACTAACATATGAAAGCAGAAGTGCTTTGATTTACAACATCTCTTAATCTACTGAACCAGTACCCATGCACATTTTTTGCTAGCTTACTTTAAAGGTCTGGAGTACTATAGGCTATGATTTATAACCATTATCCTCAACGTGTTTACAAAATAATTACTTTTCTGAACATTTTTCGCCTAGATTTACATCACAGATTCAAGAGTGCATCAATGCCAATAGTTTAGCTGCGCGTCACCAGAGGATGACTTCTGAAAGTACAAAGTACAATACGTAGATATCGTACATTTTTTAAACAATCTCGTCTTTAACAAAAGTTGTGAACACTGAATTTATTGAAACAATGCCGAAACGAAAGTCACTGTCATCAAAACAGGCTATAAGTCTACAGAAGCAACACTTGTTCGACACACAAAATCGACTACTGAGAGACAAGAGAGACTTGCTGAAGAGCACACTCCCACCATTCAAAATAATTCTGCATGGAGGTAAGCAAGGGTGAATAATTATCTAGGAAGTAGGGCAGCTTTTCATTATGACTCTCAATTTACCTCCTTACACAGTGATACAATGCGACAGAAGCAGGCCCTGCCGCAGGGCATGAATAGATGGAATTCCTCTTCCGGGAATAAATACCTGGACAACGTCAGTACTTCAGCTAGTACAATGTAAAGATCTAATGATTTTGAGTAAAAATTATAATTATTTTTATCTGAAACGACATTGAAGACCACATGAGCTAAATTTGTAAAATGAAAAATTATTACGTAATAAAAAGGTAATTCTTCATTATAGTTATTCATACAATAAACATGTATTTAAAGTAATGTTAAATTATTTCTGTTTACGATTATGGGCGAGAATTCTATTATATTTGAGCGTCTGTAATTTTCACAATTGAACATCTAAACATACAATGTGTCTTTTTACAGAACAACTGAAGCGTTTTGGATCGTATCCGAAATCAGATTGTCTTCCGATCATATTTTTTATAGTGACAATGTTCAAAATGTATTTCATGAATACCATATTGCTTTTTTCTAAAAAATTAATTTACTATTAATAATATCACAAAAAGGGTATTTAATAGAAAAACTAAAGAAGTTACTTAATGCATATATTTCACTTTTCGGGATTGAAGATGAAACTTTCGAAAGAGTTCAATCCTTGAAAATGCGTGTCAGGCTGGAGCATGTGAATATACTTTTCCGTCAGTTTCTGAAGAATTGCAGCTACATGAATTCAGTATTAGCAATATACAAAAAGTAGGAAGTATAAGAAATTTGAAATACGGAATCCAAACAAATGAATGTGACAGATTTCGATCAAAATTGTATTTCAAACATTTGTGAATTATTATCAGGTGAAGAATAGTACGAGTATACTGTAGATATATATTCATTACCTTAGAACCCCCAACCGATTTCACATAAATAGAATAAAGATAAATTCTTTGAAAACATAGAGGTTGCAGGAAAGGTCGATCCACGCATTAAAAATAATGCTGTAATGGCATGGCAATCCGTATCTTTAACGGATTATTTTGCAACTATCATCAGAATTTCAAACTATGTCTTCTCCGAACACGAAGGTTCAGTTGCAGACCGATAATTAATGCATCTTGTGTGTGTCTAATGGACACAAACGTCACCACTTATAATGTTAACCTCTTGTGGTTTCAGATTATTATTGGCTGGTAATTGAGGTTTTTCTATATGCACAGCGACCGGTTATGAACACCTTGAGGAACACCTCTATTGCCAGCGCTGATAAAGCGATGGGCAACAGTACACCTCGCCAGAGGGCGTCAAATGCCCGACAGCACCGCATGACGTCACGACAAACGGTGCCACTTGCAGGGTGCGCTGTAACCGATATCGGTGCTTCGAGACGCGTGGTGCTTCGTAACACACACACCCCCCCCGATGGTGACACTCGCCGCGCGCAATCGATATTGCTTTCCGATCTCTGCGTGCGATACATCAACCTTCGTCTGGGTAATCCATTCGGATGAGTAATTTGCCTCCGATATCGAAAAACTGTAGTCGCGACCCTCCCGTATCCTGACACACATCGTACATCTTGAGGGCACTATATATTCGTACACGACCTGAATCGCGAAAAAAAACTTTAGATGAAGAATTGTAATCGTGCAATATAAGGCTGGCAAATTGCTTTGTATATGCATATACGTATTTACTTCAATGAGCATAATTTGCAGAAAAATACTTATTGTTTGGACTCATACAAATAATATCCATGCTACTCACAAATGCGTTTGCCTGTTATATGAATGTAAATTTTCATTCTCGATAGTCTCATTCGACGTATCACAAGAACACGAATAAAAATGCGCTGCAACATGACATTTCTGATATGTTTTGTACACAGATAAAATTTTCAATGTTTTGAAATTTCCACAATGCTACTATAATATATAAAATGATACAATTAATTGGACAGCTCAATCTTTTCGTCAATATTTCACATATTAAAATACAACCAACACATTTATTATTTAATTATGTTATTTGTGGCTCGTTTACATCACTACCATTTTATTACTTTGATCGTGTTAGTTTTTTATTCCCTAAACTTTCTTTTATGCTTACATTTAAAAAAACGTTAGTTCTCCGTGGAAATGTATTCGGATCGTTTGAAATTAAACACACATACACTCAACGATATCCCAGTTAACAAGTCCTGATTTCATAAACTATAATTCCTTTTTAAACTAGAATGATATATTTGGGCGGTACATCACTGATTTTTGTAAGCTCGCAAGGCTGTCTGTGGTCCGCCTGATGGAGAGTTAAAGCTCCGTGCACTTCTTGGAATCAAAGAATTTACATTTCAAGCATCTGGTTTCGAAGATCGTTAAGACTCTCCCATCTCAAAATCCACCGGTATTAAAGCTCGGTTGGCAAAAAGATTTTTTTTCGCGACGTGCCTTCAAATATCGTCCACCAGAGGGGTTCACCCGCTTCCCCTGCTACCCACAAAACTGCATTTCTCGGCCCAATAACATACACTATTTCGTGTAATGATATATTACTTTATCTACGCTCCAGAAAAAGTGTGGATTATAAAAATACAAATTACACACTAGATGTGTCCATGAATGATAATTTAAGCTCGGATACCGAGGTATCCGACGACACCCGACAACAACCCTAGACGAGTGAGGTCACAATTGAGTGCTGGAAATGACTGGTACCTAGAAAGCCCACGACCTTTACTTCGAATTAATGTAACCCACATCTCAAATCACCACTAGCAACACGTCCTATGCCGTTGGAATTTGTGAGTAAAGCGCATTCGGCAACAAATTTCTCATTGGGTTGGGTTGATCATATGCAGGACGAAAGAGATTAAAAATGTCTAATACCGACCCTCCTGCTGCAATAAAACCACACGAAAGAATGGTCAACTTTTCGACCAACCAACATACGGCGTGACGTACCCCAGAGTTAAGACATTCACCAGCATTTCCAACGATGCAAGCCGACATCTCTATAACCTCCGCCATCTCTGTAACTCCCCCCCCCCACGCAGTAGTGTGTGGGCCCCACCGCCACCCCGCCGTCGCGTCGCGGCACGCCTCGGCCCCGCGGCAGCTTCGCCACAATGGGTGCGGCGCGCGCGCCCGCCTCCTGGATCTAATTACCGCCTATTCATTGCCGTCCAATTACAGCTGGTGGCGCGTAACTCCGGCCCCGTTAATTGGACAACACTATTTAATAGGCAGGGCGTGGCGGGACGGAAGAGGTGACGGAATGATGGCGACGAGAGCAGCGGACGGAGAGGATGAAAGAGCAAGATTGTGCATGACAGGTATGTACAACAGTGATGAAATGGGATCGATCCAATCGGCCCGTTCCGGTGCAGGTCCATAACTAAGAGATAGCTTTGTTCATTAACTAACAACAGATAACCTTGTTCATTAACCTTGTAAGAACAATACCTTCTTTCATAATTCAACTGAATACGGTAAAATGGTGGGTTAGCGGTTCTGGAACTCACAAGAACTTATGGAGATTGTTTCTGACCCATATATCACACTCAGTTTTTTGTTTTTGTTTTTGACAACAAATGAATTTCAAAAAATAAATTTAAAAGGCAGTATTGAGATTATCGCTGAGTTGGTTAAAATCATTAATTTCAAATTATCTAAGTAAAAATTTAATTTAAAATCTTAATTTAATTAAAATTAAAACTCCTCTCTAACTTACGACACTGCACACTTGTCGACAAAATAACACGCTTATCAATCGTCGACCAAGGTTAATATCTATTGAAATGCACTCAAATCACCATTTATGGCAAAAGACATAGAGATTCTTAACAAACAGTATCAGAAGGCAAAAAAGTGCTTACACATTTGACAAAAAATCTTTAATTTGCATAATATTACTTTTTAGTTCATTTCCATTAAACACTCAAATTCACAAGTACAAAATATTACGCTGTGCCGTACGTAGACTCAAATATTTGCAAATATACTACTAAACAATAACTTGAAATCACTTAAAGTTACATTCGTTCATCTCATGAGTGTTACAACGTGAAAATATGTGATGTACTATGTCACAAAGTGTGAATGATTCAGATTCGAAACAGAAGGCACGCCCATAAACGAAACATTTCACCATCATAGAAATATCACTTCCGATAGAAAAGAATCCCTCTAAAACTAAAAGAAACATATAAGAGAGAAAAATTGCCAGGGCATAAAATATTAAAACCAGGCCCTCCAGCAAAGCCATTCTTTAAAACTGCCATCAAAAGTCCGTCGTGTGTCTTGGACACCGTAGGGCAGGCGTTGAGAGCAAAGAGTTGGGGACAGTTTGTGTCCGCACAGTGCGACGATCCACGAAAAATAAAATTATTGACTTTCAGGGAATTCTCGAAAATGTAGGACAAAGGGCTTCAAAAATATTCCACAACTTATGAAGTTAAAATTAATGTAAGTGTTTATAAAACAACGATTCATGTAGTTTTGGATGAAACTTAGTAAGTTTGCTTGTCGTCGCTTCGAATGTTTATTTCTATACTTTTATGCATAGTATTATTAGTACATTTTAGATATATTATATTTGTTTTAACGTTTAGTGAGGTCGAACGTTTGATCAATAAATTTTACGAAGTGATCAGCGCGACTAAAGTGTATTCTGGACTAACGGCTGGTAAAACATATGCCAAACGACATCCAAATACCCTGCCATAAACGAAATTTAAAAATAATCTCAGCACCTCCAAAATGATGGAATACTTGTACTTGAGACTGCAAAATGAATTCCATTACTAGAAAAACATATTCCACCCTATATTATGTGTTCTTTGTTCTATGTAAGATGCAATTTATCACAAGTGTTAGTTAGAATTTGAGTAATTACATCGTCTCTGGCTATGGGAAAACAAATTTGGAACAATTCACTCGATCGACTCCGAGCAATTCAACTGCTACGTCCATTAGTCCCCATAGTGCAATGAATGATTTATTCCGCGATGTGGCGGTGACACACTGGATAATGAGAATCAGCGCCGAGCGATAAAGCGATTTTTATAAGAATGAGCCAACGTGACAGTTCGCTAAACAAGTGAGCATCACGTGTAATTCAGGGAAGTATCCCTCCGCCGCGGCAGCTGTCCAGCCACGCTTCTTCGTAAAGTGTTTCTTTATGGATCCCACGAAGACATCTCCCTGCAGAAGTCTAAGAGTTTCGCTGAGATACATGCACGTGCGCGAATATATCCGGGAAATATTTAAATTTAATTACGTATGTGGAAAAGTGTCTTAAAAATGACTAGTGGCGCACAACATTTTTGTCGGACGAGGACATCACAAAAGCAAGCGTCGAAGCAATTTACAACCAACTGCAAACGAACGAGTAGAGGAAGAAGTGTTTAATAGGCTCTCGACCACAGAACCTTCAGTTGTGTTAATAGCACCAGCTTTCAAAACGGGTCTTATAAAAATAATAATACAAAACTTTCTTATAAAAATCGCTCTATATACTATACGCGCAAGTTTTTTTGATATTCCACAGCGGGGCGTGCGGGGAGAGGAGGGCTCTAGCTACATCACGGCTTAACAGGGCGTACCAACTGTGGGATTAAACTTCGCTCGCCAAAGAGTGCCACGAGATATGCTACAATTGTTTTGAAAGTACGAGGTGGTTGTTGCCAGCATTGTAAACGTGCTGGCAAAACGTGCCGTTCCGCGTCGAACCTAAGTATCTCAACGTGCCGTGCTATTCAGCGCTGGGTGAAGGCTAGGGAGCTCGTGTATCAAGAAAACTTGCGCGAGTAATACGTGGGCTTGCGGGGGATTCCCAATCTCCCAGTTTTCTTCCCAAACGGGCACCGCATCACCCGGGACAAGCTATAAATAAAAGCTTATTTCTTGTAATTTATTTCAACTATATGTTGTCTCTAGCCATTTTCTAAAGACCATTGTTCCTTTTTCTTGTTACTTATAAAAATTTTATTATAAAACGTGTATTAAAGATAATAATTGTCTTTAGCAAAATTGCCAGAGACAACATATAGTACAATCTCTAAGCTCCCAACATGTGCCGTAGCGTGTGTAAGGGGAGAGAGTGCCGTAGCGTGTGTAAGAGATTCGTAGCTCATTTGTTAGAGTTCTCCTCCGGCATTCGTCTGGTGTTGATCGGAGAAACCACGGAAAACTTCGGATCAGAACAGCTGTCCGCTAGAGTTCTCCAGCAAAGAGAGGCTGAATTCGATCAAGCTATGTCACTAATGTCTAAAATACGCCATTCCCGGACTCGAACGCTAGGACGTCCCAGGCAGAAACCCTGCAAAAAGCACAGGCAACACTGACTCTGAGCAAAACTCAGCGGGTATAGGTAACTAGAAAATTGAAAATTCAGAATAAAATAGATTCATACATTGCTACATTATGGAGACATATCGCCTAAATTAATACTTAAATTATTAATAAAAATGTAATATGTTTTCTTATTAAATTCAAATATTAAAGATGGGAAGTCGATCTTTTTTCACTTGCAGAACTCGAAAATGAAGTATTCCTTGCTTTGATTTAAAAGAATGCACGTTTATTACATTATTATTATATAAATTTGTATACTTAGCAAAGTTGCCAAAAATCAACGGCGATTTCTGGAAGCCTCATTGTTCACAATTCATCATATTTTTTTTCCCTATGGAATGTTATTACACGTTTGCAAAGGTTAAGTTTTCATTTCATTCACCTTCGCACACGTGACAAGAGCATTTGGCCCACTGTGCGTGCGCGGCGCCGGCGATCGAAGGGCGGCCGAAAGAGGGCGCAGGCGACAAAAGCCGGCGCCGGAGGAGGCGGAGGCGGAAGCGTGAATTTATACACCGGCCGCCGCCCTTTTCCTGGGCCGGCCGCTTCACTCGCTCCGCGCGGACCGGTCGATGTCTCCGTCGCCCAACGGGCGAGGGACCTTTGCCAGAGTGGCGGTCAAGCGAGTGAATCTCATTGTACTTGGAGCTAAGGTGTCCAAACATCTCTTACGGATGTACAAGTCGAAGAGATTCCTAGATGCGGGAAGCTGCTTTTGAAACAATGAAAACCTATTCAATATGAAAATAAATAAAACAATTTCATTGACATGACATGTCGTCCATTCATCACAAAAACTAATTTCGGAGGTGGCGTGTATTGTGAAGGAACCGTAGCATCTAGAAAGTTGTGAAGTCTTCTGTTCAATGCGTAATTAACGTAAGATCTCGGGCAATTTTTTATTTACACTTTTATGGCCGAAAACCCAACTAACACCCTTCAGTCTGTGGTTCGTTTCACTGCCGCTTTCCTTTATTCAATGATTAAATTGTGAAGCATATTACTGACAAGAATATCGTCTCATTATGACATATAATTGTGACTGATCTAGCAAAAAATGTACTTATATCACTTTATTAATAACTGATGCCCCTAGGGTGCCTCAAGGACAACGTGCTGTCTTTGTGCGAGTCGATCCCGGCTTCAATTCCCGGCCGGAGAAAAATGAAGATGTAGCTTTCTTATACCAATCGTCTATGAAGATGTAGCATTCTTTAGCTGTGTGTCTAAACAAAGCTGAGAGAGGCCAATTAAGCGAAGTACGGTGATTGGAATATGTCATGTGCGCCATATGTCTCCCTTATCCCTAATCGTGGCTAACAAATTTAAACAGCTCTCAAGCCTGGGAACACTGATAGCTGGGCAAAGTCGAATGAATCCGGCTGCAAACGCCAAATACATACATACATTCGTAACTGATATTAAAGCGAAAAACTGTAGAGTTAACGGTGATACTTTTTGAACTCTGCGTTTAAATGTTAGGGCTCGATGTGATATAACTCCGATATACGTGAACAAGAGCCAATACAACGAACTGACTTTGTCATCATTGGCACTATGTAATTAATGTGTCGTGTCTCAGCCACACGTAACTTTCATATCAAAAGATCAATGTGCGCGGCGTGAAAACCTCAGCAAGTACACAAACGTTGGGTGGAAATCTGAACTAGCTGTGGAGTGGTCGAAGAAGCAATAAAATACTTATCCAGTATTTTGAAAGTGGTGCCCCAGAGATGAGCACTAGATCAGTTCTAGATGAGCACATGAATACTTTCATATTTGAATATATCATTCTAATAGATACGATTCATGTCGTGCATGGTAATGATGTAAATTCACGTTGAAGCTGCCAATTTAATTCATTTACGTGAAGCATGTTATCAAAAATAAATCTCTTCTCAGCTACAAAACTTCTCATTCCCATACAGAAGTATTATCATTTCGTATACACTGTTTGAATTCGTATTCGTGTAGATCATGCTGTTATTCAACATTAGCATCACAACTATACCACTGACATACGATCTAAACGGATCAGTCATATGAACTGAAGTCATTATCATCCAGAAATTATTCTACTTGGCCAATTTCAATTATTTCAGTTGTACGAAGATCCTTCTATCTCGGCCTCAGCTTTTACGACCACTAGTAAGGCATAGTTCCATTAGAAACATTTCATTGCAACATCTGTAAGCTCAAAAAATGTGTATTCCATAATATTTATTAGTATTCCATAGCATTCCCTGGTATTTAATTATTGCAACGGAAAAGGAGCCCTACTTGTTGAGAAACTAACGTAACCCTTTAAAAAGAGGGCACACAGATTCCGTTAATCACCACACGTTACATCAAATCCAAACAATAAAAACGCCTCCGACACATCTAACAATGAACGCGCCTGATCGCCGCACCGAGCGCCACCCGCATCTGTCTCGCCCTCGCCCCGCGGAGCGTCACGCGAGGCGCGCGCGGGGAAGGCTGCGTGCGCGGCCGCGCGCAGCGCAGGTGGAAGCGTTCCCGCGCCCGCGGGAATATAAATAGACGGCGACTGGCGCGGCGACCGCACACACGCGGCAGCCGCGCGGCGGCTCCAAAAACGCGGCGTGGGGGGGGGGAGAGGGGAGGCGCGGTTTCCGATCGCAAGTCGGTAAATCGCCGATCGGCCGCCGTCCCTGCCGCCCCTCGCATCGCAGTGATCCCACGCCCGCCGCGCTCGTTTTGTTATTTCGGAGCGCGGCGCGCGCCGCGCGATTACGCGCCACGGAGCCTGATTGGGCAAATTCCCTCGATTGTTTGAAAGTGCGCTGGCAGCAGTTTCCGCGGCGGCGAGGGCGGGGATGCGGGACGGCGGTGTGGGTGGGTGGGAGAGTAGGCGAAAAAGGGTTCGACGAGGGGAAATGGGGTCGCGGGGGTGGGGCCAAACGGATGGGAGGATGCGGTGTGAAATTGGGTGCTCGTAAATGTGGCTGCGGTAGAAATAAGGATGCAGAGACCTGGATTCGAAGGGAAGAAAATGGTGGTTAATGAGACAGGTGGGGTTTGCAGAAGGGGGTGAAGACTGAACGCGTGAAACGGGTACGTCGGCGGCGGGAAGGTCGGAGTGGTAGGGGCAAAACGGGAGTAGACACTGCGAAAGCATCGATATAGAAGTGACGAGATCAGGAATGACGGATACAAGACTTACGGGTCGGGTGTTGGAGGCGGAGAAAGCAGAGCCATCGAAGTTGAAAGCGGCATTAGCAATACATAAGTGGCATACAAGTGGCAAGACATAAGACATACGACGGCATAAGTGGCGGCGGCGGTTGTGGAGAGGGTAGTGCGATGCGGGTTGCCATGTTTTCTAACTTTGGAGTGGGTGCGAGACCATTATTCAAATACCACTGTATCATGCGACGAAGTTAGAGACTGGTGTTAAATAAATGTGTTTTGTAACTTTACACGTGGCAGGATCTCTGAATTTATGGTATGTTCACTTTCTGGGCCAGAGAACATTCGCATGACTTTTGTTCATAATTGGAAGCAATTCATAGTGATTATTGATATTTTCAGCAGTAATATTTAGCTATTAGGTAAATTGGAATTCATCCACTGAAAACTAATCTAATTAAAAAAGAATTTCTATTGAAAGTATACAATTACTCAATTTCTCTGTTGGTATTTGACAGTGGCAACCATAAGGGCGGAGCGTCAAGGGAATTCAGCCTCCCGCCGAAAACTGATTTTAACAAATATAATTTCTAATAATTTTCTATCATCTTTTACATTATTTTTAAAAGATGTTATGTAAATATTGAAATTGTATTTGAATTGAAAAAATACTGAATATTGACTTTAGCAAGAACAGGTGCGATAGCATACGTGACCGTGGCGACGACGGTTGTGAACGAATGAACTACTCAATGTATCTCATCAAATAAGGTGTTGTTCTAGAGCTAAAATTCCTCCAATGACTGAAAGTGTAACTTACATTTTAACCTGTTGATTATGCGATATAAATATTAATAATACTAAAAAAATATTTTTTGAAAAGAGTACAATAAGCACAATCTTGGGGAACTATTTCTGGCGGTACCATGGAAGCAAAGTCACAGCATCGTTTTGTGCTGTGTTAGATTGTCCTTTTCATTGCAGTTTGAAGTCGCATTTGCGTTATTCAACTTTAGCTTCCACTACATTTCTAAACTTGTAAGTAATTTTCAGGATGTCAACAACGGTAATCGTGGAGAACGAGGCAGGGTAAGGCGAGCAGGAACGGGTCAGGGAGAGACAGTGCAGGGTGTGCACTGTCGAAAGGACCAGAGGGTGGTGGGTATGAGCAGTTCGGCGTAAGGCAAGACAGCGCAAGTCAGATTGGAGACACACTTCAGATAAAATTCATTCCTTTTTCTGACTAATAAATGAATGTAAGTAAAATTGATTTGGACTTTAATCTTCCTGTTCGATTTCTTGGTATGGGTTTCCACTAGTAGTAACGAAAGTCATTCTACATCTCAATATAATACGTTGAAATAAAAAAAATAATTCAGAACAAACAAATTCTTTATAAGAAATCCTGAACCCTCACCCAACAGAAAAATCTTAGCCGAACCAGTGATATTTGATATTGATAAAACACTATTTTTGTGAAGGAGGTTTCCTTATCTCTTTAGTAAGGATACTAGACATTCCAACAAATAAACACGTGACAGTTGATTTTAATTAAAACTCAAAATACCCCCAATATTTACACAAAATAACAATCATTTTGCAATTGACTCTAATTGTTTATTTAACAGTTCTCTAAACTGCGAGAATCATTTCGTAAATATTACATATATAGCTCCTAGAAATGGAAACGTGTTGATTCTCGTTTTATACACTCCAGGAAATAAAGTAATTAATTCAAAAAAACGCTTAAATCAAGCATTATCTGCATTAAAATGCACAATAATAATCACTGTATTGGACAAGTGTTCTTGTAAATTATGTATTCCCCCTTTACTCTGGCAGTTTGGCTCGGTACTGGAAATGAAGACAACCGTTTCCCAAGAAATGGAAACACACAGTTGCTGCTTTCGTATGCCCCACATACACCACGCCCTCTCCGTACACTGCGCGCCACGGCGCCACGAGCGGCTCAAAAATGAAACACACAAAAAAAGCTCGTAATATATTTGAAAACGGAGAGAACACGGCGCGCCGGACTCCAGTCTCTTGCAAGCATGCTCTTCCCGAGTGCTGCTTCCGCCTCCCCCCCCACCCTCACCAGCGCGGTGCGGCGGCGATCGTTCAAAGCAGCTTACGCGAAATATTCGAGAGCGTCGCCCCGTTGTTCCCAGAACGACATAGAGGCGCGCCGTGTCCGGAATTCCGGACTGGAAGGCGCCGGGACGTGCAGCAACACGTGTGAGGCGATCGAACGGACGTTCACAACCTGCGAAGACTTCTCTACATATAATACACCTCCGCGACCCACATAGAAAGACAATGTGGTTCGTGTGACACACGTGTACCTTTATACATGAGATAACATACAGCACTTGTAGACTACTTCGTGAAAAATTGCTGCACAACGTGTATTTTGTCAATTCGTCGCGGGACGCCATAATAGCTCTATTTTATTGAAGGATGATATATTGATAAGTACTAACTAACGAGTGTCAAGTGGATTTCGACACGAGCGAGAAGCAAAAGAGTGTAACCTCCATACGAATGCATATCTATTATGTCTAGTTTCATACAGGATGTTTTCACGACAAATGAAATCTAATGGAAGATGAACCTAATTATCATTTGTACCTTTGCTCATATTTCTGCCGACCTTTTCCAAGTTCGATTTACCCGTGTCCAACATTTTAGTATTTGATCTATCGTTTCGGTTTACCGATAATTTACTTCAACGAAAATGAACTACAACAACGGACAATGAATACTTATTTCTCACTGCTTGGCGTGTCTCTGTCATCGATTGCTTGGTCGCCAACTTGAACACCGACTCGATCATTGAAAAACGGATTGCGGTCATCTAATAAATAATTACGCAAAGCAAGGAGAAAAAAAAGAGTTATCCTCACTCACAGATTTTCATCACGGTCTGCGACTAAAATCAAACGTACACCTGTCTCGTTCACTATCAACCCCTCCTGCGAAACGCCCGCCGAAGCGACCTGCGTTCTGAACCTGTTGGAAGGCACGAGCCGAAAGGCCACGCGGGCAGCGCGTCCCCTCATTCCACTCGCGGCGAACACCGCGACCGGGGGCGCGTCGTGCGCACGGGCACCGCCCCGCCAGCGCTGACCGACATCCGTCGCCCGCAACGACCCATCCATTGCTCGCAACGGCCTCGCGGCGACGCGACGCGCGCGCGTGGGATCCGGCACGGGGCCGGCAGTGGGCCGAAGCGGCTGCACGCGCGCGCGCGAAGCGAAACTACTGCCCGCCTCGCTCAACAGACAAAATTAAAATTATTGCGTGACACGGACAAACAAGTGTGTAGAAGGGAACTGTAAGTAGAAGTTTCACATTAGTATTCTTTCTTTCAGAAAGCACCCCTCAAACCATATTCAGCAATATTTCTAATTTACATTGAATATGGCAAAAACACACGGACACCCATCCACACACACATCCACAACATACGCACATACATACACACACACACACACACACACACACCGCAAATGCATAGTATATGAATTGAAACAAACCTACTTGGGATGAAGCGAGTAACTGTATCCACTTGAAAACTTCTAACAAAAACAATTACTTTCATTTAGTAAACATTGCATTATACCATTCTTTTCTCAAGAAACTCCAAAGAGAGTCCAAATAAAAGTTTGTTTTTTTTTACTTTTCTTTCCAAACTGAGGAAATGTACTGAAATCACTTCAACCATACCATCTCGAATTTTCGTTCGCGAAATCCAACTTGTACGGGGAGCTAGAACTTCGCATACGCCAGGAGCAAGATCTATTAGCGTTGTTACACAGATGGTTAAGACAATGCATGTGGCCAGGACATAAATGTAGACGTAGGCTTCCGTGGCTCGAGTTCATGACTTCTAGGCTGTCCGGGTGACGCCGCGTCGTTGGCAGAGAGGCCGACGATTCGCCTGTCTTATCGCAGGCTAGTGACTCACTTCCCTGAAGAAGCCTCTCGTATGACGAAAGGCGAAACGTCGCCGTCTCTGCCAACGACGCGGCGTCACCCGGACAGCGTAGAAGTCACGCCAGGACATAAAGGTAATTTGCACCTAAAAATAGAGATGTCGGTATTGACATGTTACACATTACCGTATTAATATAAATTTCATTTCTGAAAATTGGTAAATACGTCAAGAGAAACATCTAGTCGAGCCATTTCGAATATTATTAAGGGCTTTTTTGGGGGGAAGGAAGAATGACATGACTCCCCTGTAACATTCTCAAAATTATCTTGAAAATGACTGGAAATGTTTTCCGTATTTTGTTCGCGAATAGTAAACAGTGCATTAAAAAATACGGTTTAGTTCCGATTTACATTAAATTCTCTGAAATTTTTAAAATTGCGAAAGTTCAATTATCTTCGGCACGTGTCTTACACCTTCAATAATAAATCCAGAGATGTTTTATCTGAATGCAATTCAGATCAGATGTTTAAATAACGCAATTCACTTTCTTTAAAATATAAGAAGATATTGATAAATCACACCAAGAGGAAGAACAGTTTCAGGAGGTCACTCATTTTCATTAGTTTACTATTTGCTACGAGCGCATTGGGATTTGCGCCGCGAGGGGGGTCGGACCTGCTTCGGGCCAGTGTGCTCCGCGCTTGATTTGCGCGGAAACGACCGGCGGCGGCGGCGGCGCGGGGCCCAATGGAATCGCTCGGCAAGGAAAGTGCCGCCAGGCCGCGTTTCCGCTCATGCATTATTCCGCGCATAAAAATTCATGCGGGGCAAAGCATGGGAGGCGCGCGCCGCCCGTGGCCCCACCCCCCAGGTGCCCCGGCCGCCGCCGCCGCCGCCATCACCACACACGGGGCGATCGCCCGGGTACAGTGGTGGGGTACGAGCGACCGGAGGCAATCCTGTCAAGGGGACTGACTTTTTTCATTTTACTCTTTTAAGGTCGCTTACCTACTACTAATGTAATGTAATGACCATTGAAGGTAACATTGGGGGTAACGGCAACAGTATACGGACACACATAAACATCCGTCCTCTGAGAAGAATTTGAACCCGCAACCCTACGCATGAAGGAGTTGGGGCCCTTGAGACGTAGCGACCCCAGTTAGCCAAGTCAGTGGGGACTGACTTACTTCTAAAATTTAAAATTTGATTTGTATAATGAATAGGTCATTTCAAATTGCGGTTGAATTCGCAATTACTTATGAGGAAGTGATAGATTGCGAGCGACCCGACAATTTTGCCAAATAAATTCACTCCACTTTGTGTAAGAAAAATGTTTAATTTAATTTTTGAATAGTTCAATATGAACTGTATAATGACAGAATTTAGCAGATAAGGTAATGGTAGTGATAACACTGAAGCTACCCATATCGCACTTGTTGCAACGAATTGAAGAATGGTAGAGATGCGAATTAATAAGAATCGAATAAATCTCGATATATAATCCTTACGATTCGCTATAACGACAAAGACAAATTCGAGAGATAAAACATTTATTTACCAATAGTACTCTTTTGAAATGTTACATTTCCACTGATTTATTAAATATATTCATTGTAAAGACTAAGTTTCAAAAAATTGTAAATACTACGTTGTAGAAACGTGCTGACCAGGTGTCTATTAGACAAACATCATGTTCAGCTAAATCACTACCACTCGCAGTTCGGGTCCACTTCCAGCATCGTACCCGTAAAATAACTTCGTTCACGAGGAATGACGTCACTCTCAGTATTGGTTTTGGTCCAACAGGGCTGGGATGGGGCTAGCTCCTCCACGGCGCGGCGCGTCTCTTCCGTTCGCCCACGAGCTAAAGGCCACATCCACCAGGACTCCTACATACACACACACACACTCTCTCTCTCTCTCTTTTCTCTCTCTCTCTCTCTCTCTCTCTCTCTCTCTCTCTCTCTCTCTCTCTCTCTCTCTCTCTCTCTCGCCCGCTTGCCTCTGCCGGCCAGCAGACTACCGCAGCCTCTGCCCGCCGCGGGCACCCATCACCGTCACCCGCTTGCCGCCTCCCGCCCCCATATTGCACGAACAATGAAGCTCTATTTGAGGTCCCAACACGGCCCAAACCACATGAAGCATATATCGTGTAAGTGGGAAGGGGGAGAGCGGGGAGGGGCAGGGCGGGAGAGGCGGGAGTGACGTGCGGGGAGGGACACGGAAGGGCAGGGCGAGGCAGAGCGGAGTTGGGCGTGGCGGATCAGGGCTGGGCTGGGCGGGGCGACGCATGACGGGGCAGAGCAGGGAAGAGTAGGGTAAGGCAAGACATGGCGGGGAAGGACAGGGCAGAGTGCGGTGGGTTCAAGGAAGGGGCGAGCGAGCGGGTAAGGGTGCATGGAGTGTGGTGGAACAGGGTGGAACAGGGCACGGACAGAAAAGGCAGGGCGTGGAGGGCTGTGGCAGGGCAGGGGCCAGTAGAGCAGAAAGGGGGGAACGGTTACGGTGGTTGGTGGACGCGCCAGCGTGCTTGGTGGCGCCTTCCACCCGGGCGCCGGCGGCGTCAGCGAGGGCTGGTATGGTCGACAAGGTCCGGCGTGACCACACAAATCATGGGGACCAGCAGTTGGCGCAGTTACCACCGTCGCCATCCAGGACGACGGCGCTGCCGATAGAGTTTAATATGCGGCGCGCACGCGACGGGCTGTTCCGAGGGGCTCCTCCGCGTAGATGCCTTCCGCCTTGACTGGCGCCGTCCATCACGTCAGCAGCACTCGCTCAACCGTCGACGACAGGTCTCAAACAGATGGCTGGGGCTCGTAAGCACGTTTATGCACACGCAAGCACAGATATGCTCCAGCAAATCTCTGCTCGTCCTCACTGTCTAAGGTTACAGACTTCTACATAACAGGTTGGTTCGACCCCATCGGAAGCGCTACATATTGTGTAAGGCCCCGCGTACTGGATTACCCACTAAATTGTTTATTGCCTTCGCTTCTCTCTCTCCGTTATTATTTTATTTACATATCGTTCTCGTTTCATGACTTGCCTAATAAACAAGTTTTTCCTCGTTAGTCCCTCACGTAACGAGACGTATACGCACTCAGGTCTGCACAATATATTGACTCATCCGCGATACATCATTGCCGCTATCTAAAGAAGAAGCTCTCTCCTATCGTACACCCCAAAACATGTAAGTCTCTTTTCGTAAACTTCTACATCCCCATTTCGTCAGATCTTGGAATGCACATCCTCGGGTCCCGCATTCCCACGAGCCATCCATCCCGATTTCTCGGACCAATTTCTGCACCCTGAGGAACGCCTATCGGTGAATCGCGAGCTACGCAGGTCGGCCCGGACAAATCGGGCGGATGCGTCCAACCGCTCAAGTTCGAGGGCGCTTGAAGCGCCAGGCCGCTATTTGCCGCGACGGCGTCGGCGCCAGCAAGCTCAGCCGACCGCCGCCTCGCCACTACATTTCTGATAGCGGCAGCAGCGGGATAGCGAGCGGGGTATGTCGGGGTAGCATTTGGAGCGGGGCGGAGCGAGGAGACGATGCGGCGACGGGTACCGAGGCATTTCAATGGATGATGACGCTTATAGTGGCGCGATCTGTCCTTGCACCTTCCCTCGGGAACTAAAAGTCAGACTGCAGCCAACGATGAAAAGGTCGCGTCAACCAGGCGTGAACATTCGCAACACAAGTGGACGCGCCCAGTGGAAAAGACCGCACTGATATTTATGTACAATAGACCCACGATTTATCTATTCACTTAACGTAATTATAAATATTTGATTTCGTTGAATTTCGTACTCGTACTACACATAAATTCGCCAAAGTTTATCGCACATAGCTGGCGAACGTTACACAGAGCAACACAGTGCGACTATATCGCCTATTTGCACTGTGTATTTGTCTGTACTGTTCGAATGGGGAGTTGAAAGGCCCTGAGTGCAGCAAGGTTTGATTGATTGATTAAGAGATTTCCGGCGCGCCAATGCCCAAGATCTTTGGTCCCTTGGGTGTGTTTTTATCGCAGGAGGTGTCGGTGACCTTTCATCGTTGGATAGCGAGATCAAGGTCGACTACCATCGGCTTACGTGTATTTTTCCCAACCTGGTGTCTCCCATCAGCGGGGCAGCGCCGCAGCTGGGACAAGCTCCCAGCTCCCGGTAAGTGTGACAGTGTAAGTAACGGGTGATGATAGAACAAAGAAGATAAAGCAAAGATCGCGCGTGGTCCGTGGCCCGTTTGGAACTGCTCCGAGAATCGTCTGCTGTTGATCGGAGAAAGCATGGTAAACTCCCAATCAGAGTAGCCGGCCGCTAGAATCCACCTTCAGACAGCAGCTGAATATGTCGAAATTCCTGCCACCGTCGGGACTCGAACCGAGAACATCCCAGTCATTGGCACTGCAGAGACATCAACTGATGCCCTGAGCCACCTCTGTCGGTGCGCGTCAAGTTGGCGATGGGGGCGGAGCGGGAGCGGTTGTGCAGCGCAGCGAGAGGGCGGGGCTGCGCGGGGCGGGGCGGGGCGGGGCGGGGCAGCTGCGGGACCAACGCGCCGTAATGCGGCGCCCGGGCCCTGATGGAGGGCAAACAACGGCGGCCAGCGCGGTGGCCAGCGCTAAAGGATTGCGGGGAGCGAGAGGCCAGAGCGGATGGAAAAGAAGCGCGACGGACGGCGTCGCAGCGGGGCAGCGACAAGTGACAGCGATGGAGCACTGACGACAGGCCAAAGGGAAGGTGTGCCGATAAGGGTAGAAGAGCGTTGATTGGTCGAGGAAAGAGGAGAAAGTTACAATGCACTGCGACGCCTACCAGAATTAATGAAAAGGGGACGAGGCACATGTGCTCCTCTCCACACCCTTTATGAACAAATAATATGGCGAATAAGGCACCCCACCCGATTTTCTACCATCAGGCATATAAACATAACTTAAAAAATGACATCAAATACGAAATTTCATACCCAGGTAAAGCAATAGTAAATTTTTATAGTTCAATTTAACACATTGCCAGACCATTTTTTATTTGTTTAGTCAACGGCTTGAACTGGAATATAATTAAACAAAGAAAAATTCAGCAATTTTCTATTTCTATTTCCGCAATTTAATTCTGAAAATAATAGCTTGCATATTACTTGTTCTAAAATGCAACAATTCTTTTAGAGGCATTTTAAATCTATCAAAAGTATATTTCTTTGGAAAGAGTGGATGGCGCTCCCCCTCATCGTTTGGATAATCCCTATTAGCGAAGGGTCATGGCATAGGGAAGCAATACGAAATATGAAAAAAAGAACTTTTTACACAAAAAAAATATTGCCAGAGGGAGTAGAGATTCAGTGTGAAACGGATTTGGGGTAGAACGGGCTAGTGGTGACGTTGCGACGCGGGGCGGCAGAGTGGCGACGGTGCAAGCTAGAAAGGAGCGAGAGAGGGTCGTAACGGCGGGCGGGCAGGGGCGGGGACTCGCTGCCACCTGCCGGGAGGGCACATGTTTGCGCAGCGTCCTCCACCGCAATGGCTTTCGCAGCTCCCGCCCCCGCCCCCGCTACCGACCTCGATGCGCCAGCGGCAGGCGCCACGAAGTGCTGCGCAACCACCCTGCCCCGCGCCCGAACGGCGCACGCCCTTCGTCAACACGCTGCACGAACGCATTGCGCCGCTCAAATATTCCTGTCCTATAAACCACACTTTATGCTCATCGCAGAACCTCACATATCTATAACTTCTCTGGAGTTTCATTACAGTGCGAGGGCCAAATTTGAACTTAATCTGACCACTTTGAGAACCAAACTTAAAAGTATATCTAGAATATATAATAGTGTTTGCATTACGGAACGTTTTAAATTTTTCAATTCCCTCACATGAAACATGAAAAAACAGAGGTACATACGAGAGCAAGTTTTCAGAATACTTCTTTGAATATTTCACAAATACTTTTCATAGGTAATAAATTATAATTTGCATATGACAACAATTCACCTTGGAGAAATTTTCAGAAAATTTTCAAGCACAAACAACTATTTAATAAGAAACTAGTCCTGTGACAGTAGTAGGAATTGATATTCGAGGAACAGATCTCGACTAAGTGTGAACACCCAACAACCCTATTTTCGACAGCAAAATATTTTAAGGAGCATTTAAGCAGGAAAAAAAAAAACCTTTCAACTGCCATTCAAAGGTCATGCAAGTAAGTTAATATGAAACAATACTGCGAGTACGTGGATGACAAGCCACATGGTGCTGGAAAGTAAGGAGTGAGTGAGAGACAGAGAGAGAGAGAGAGAGAGAGAGAGAGAGAGAGAGAGAAGAAAGAGGGAATAGACAGATGAGAAGGAGGGATATAGTTAGATCACTTACACATTTATTTGCTCCGAAAACAGTTCGTTTGATGGTATTTTGGGTACCTTTTGAAAGTGGCAAGCTGTTAACGAACTTCTAATTACAACACATTGAACAAGGTTGATCTCTGCACAAGTACACTGCAGTCACGGGTTACATCTCCGGATCTTCGGTTTATATCAGTCCCTTCGTCAAGTATTAACCGAGAGACTCGTAGACCCTTGACCTCGCCCTTCCACCATCCCTTACTCCACACTTCATGATTTAATTACGCAAACGAGCGCTTTAATATTTCAATAGATTTCATGTCTGCCATTAAACCGCCTTTAAATCGTTCCACGGAATCCGTCTACCTTCACTTTGCCTCCTCTGCAGGAAGAGCCTCGAGTAAATAAATACACAGCGCAGGGTACAGAACAACCTTATTTAAAATCTGCTAAAAGAAGCGGGCGCTTGGAAAAAGGATTGTCTAATTTTCGTTTACAGGCTTCATATATTTTTCATTTCCGAGGAGGGAAATTTCGTCCCGTCGTAATTCCCGCACTGCGCGGCCTTCGAAGCAGCGCGCGTTCAGCCACGAGAAGCGGAGAGAGAAGCGGCAGGGGCGATGCGCGCAGAGTGGTGAAGGGCAGTGAAGAGAGTGCAGCGTGTAGTTGTGGCGAGGGCGCAGCGGAGTGCAAAGTGACAGGGGTAATGCGGACAGAGTGGGAAGGGGTCGTGGAGAGAGGGGTATCGTGAAGTTGTGACGAGGGGGGAGCGGAGAGAGAAGTGACAGGAGTGGTGCGGGCAGACTGGGGAGGGGCAGTGGGGAGAGGGGGGTGTAGAAGTGATGAGAGGAGCAGAAGGGCGGGCAGAGTGGTACGCAGTACTGAGCAGATAGGAGAGAGGGATGGTGTAGTAGTGACGTGGCAGAGTGGGGAGAGGAGCGGAGGGGTTGGAGCGGGAAAAAGGGGAAGGGAGGCGAGGGAGCGCGCGGAGTTGTGACGAGGGCAACCGGAAAGAGAAGAGAAAAGCTGGGATGGTGCGAGGAGAGAGGTGAGGGGCAGTGTGGAAAGGGGCAGTGTGGAAAGGGGCAGCGTGAAGCAGGGTCGTGGGATAGCGGGGAGAGGAGAGAAGTAAAAGATGAAAGGAGAGAAAAATTGTATGCAGCCAGGACGCTCTTGGTCCCTCGGAAAGAAAAGAAAATTTAAAAAAAGAGGCCGAGGTGGGGTGGTGATGTTAAAAACTGCGTTGATCAGTTGAAGGCACAGATCCAGTTAGGACCTCGCGGGAGAGATGAATGAAGGACAAACATTGCAGAGGGGCGATGGAGACGGATGTGCAGGTGTCGATGGCAAAGGCGGTGGCGAAAAAGGGAAGGGCTGGCGCTGGTTGCGGCAGTGGTGGCGCCGGCACACAACCTTCGGCCTACATTGTTCAAAGCTACCATTTAACTACGACATCGGTGAGACTTTCAAATGATGAAAACGCACGTGAATGGGGCAAGAACCGATTTAACAAAATTAACAGTAATATCAAAATTGTTCCAGAAATACTTTTTTAGAGCGCAGGTAATAATGTGAATTTGCATATGTACTTCAAATGCTTTCTTTTTAAGTCTCGAAAACTGAAACGTTTTCTATGAAAATGAGCTCAAAATTGCACATTTTCAGAAACGCTCAAACGACATTTTCTCAAAAACATATCCTGATTTTTCAATAAAAATGGGCACGTAGAACCAGATTTACTCTTCTATAATATATTGTGTAAGTCATATTCCAATTCTACTATTCGGAAATCAAAAGGCAGAGAAAATGTGAAAAAGTGTATTTTACAAATACGTAATCCAAATATTCCAGATCTTTCTTACTGAAAATTATTACTAATCGTAAACAATACAATACTATGATAATATACAGGACAGAATCGCAGAAACAGACATTGTTTGCCCGCTCATGTCCCAGTCCACTCCTCCCCACCCTGTCCTACTTTGCTCAGCCCGAAAGGATTTCGGCCTGTGAGCCACGTATCTGACGGTCACTATTGTTAAATGGAAAAGTACAGAAACAGGAAAGTTGCTGCATCTTACGACCTGACGGTCACCTCCACGTCTGCCGTCGTAGCGTGCCAAATAGGGCACGGTCTTGATAGGCGGCAAAGATACATGGTTGGCAAATTATCAGAACATGAGCAGGTACTCTAAGACATGGGATGCGAGATAAAATAAAGTTTCTCTATAATCATACCTAACTGCATTCAAATAAAACACGATAACAATCACAAGTGTTTAAGAGTAATAAATTAGGGAACTAGAAAAAATCTGAAAAGGATTATGCTTATATAAAAGTCTTACTATTACTTTACTTCGACTTTTCTATAAGCATGATTATTTTCAGGTTCTATTATTCAGATTATACTATCATAACTACACATTCTAATGACGAGTCTCATGTTCTTTCCATATTTCAAAATATTCACACCCATTGGGAGTTGAAGATTAGAATGATTGACGCGACCGCAGAAAATCGACCAAGATGAATACTGTATGAATTTCTTCGCTTTCACAAAAGCTAAAGATACTTGATTTACAGAATAATAACTTTACTTTCGATATTCGTGTCTTAAAGCGACTTCTGAAATTAGAGGTCGCTGTAAGTTTGGAAATATCTAGCTTATATAGCCATAACACTTCTCTGAATCCAAGCGTTAACTCTCTATCCGGTGGAGCGTGTATTTCGGGAACCAATCCGTGGGATGATTACGTTCCATTTCCCTGCCTTGCGATAGCAGCAATTTGAAGAATAAGCGAAGGAATTCATGACGAGAATGGGATAAGACATAAAAGAAAGGGAAATCAAAAGGGAAATGAGAAAATCTTACGAATTAAATTGGATGAAACGTTAACAAAAACATCAAACACAATGCTAGGGAAAGAAAACCGAGGCATTTCGTCCAAAGGTATAAAGCTTTTAGTGTCGGAGTCATTATTGGCACGCCCGCGTGCATAACTTAAAAGTGTTTCCAGAAACACTGTATCACCATCAAGGGAGGAGGAATAATTCTAAGAATAAGTTGAGTGAAAAGCCGACTCAGTGAGATCGTACCTTAGGCACAGGTTAGAGACGTTATCTTATTGTCAACTTTTTACAGAAACATCACACATTTAATTTACTAGCACTTCCCACGGAAGAGTAGAATTCTAACGTGTATCAACAAAAATAAAATTCCAATTCCAATAAGAATTTTAAATTATATTTTTTCATATTCCTCAGCTACAGACATTCAAAATATTAAAAAAATAAGTAAAAATGAGATTGTGAAACTAATTAAAGGGGGTTGCGATACTGTAGCTGTTCAAGCATTTTTGCCAATTTGAGTTACTATTTATTTACAAAAATTATACATTTGCGAGAGCTGAACGGCATTCTCTACAGATGATGACCTCATGCGACTAGGAATGGTCCCCAAGCTTAGACATGGGCAGTCTAAACCAAAAGCGAGCAACTTCCCTCTCCGATTCTTTTCCATTAAACTTTTAAATATTTATGGCACGTTCTCCAAGTAAATAAATAAAATTTAGCACAACGACAATGAAATTATAACTTTAAAGATACAACTAATAAATTCAATTGATTTTTATACCGAGAGATTTATTGGGTTGCCAGACGACATGGAGGGCCTCTTCCCCAAATACAGTATTAAAGTTCCCCAACATTGTCACGTTAAAAAGGGGAAAAACAAGAGATCGAACAAATTTAAGAAAATGAAATATTTGATTACGTAAGGCTACGAGGCCTCTTTCAAAATATTCAGGGCGAGGTGTGACATTCCTGACCCCTGTTGGCTCGCCAATGTTATTACCTACTCCTTTTTTAAAATTACATTCGCACAGTGTTTATTTATATCCCCATATAATTTTACACCGTCGCTTAAATAACCACAGACCATGTTTTCAAAACATCTTTTACATTAATAGCACATTTAAATTTGTATGTTATAATGACATTTACAATATTTGAAAGTATTTCTATCAATTTTTTCTACACAATTTCCCTACTTGAATCCATTTTTGGGAAATGCATTGTCAGTTCGGAGAACGTTTGGGCGCATTCCCCAACGATGCTGCGGCGCCAGTCGTAGCCACCACCTCCGCCGGTCTCGCCACGTCTGCACTGCACTCCAGTGCCGCAGGCCCCTCTTGAAGAGGAGCAGCCACAGCAGCGGATGGCACAGAGCTCGCTCCCGCCGCAAATCCTTGCTCGCTCGAGGAGTAGCCGGCCAACCACGTTGCTTCGCCCGTTCGTCGTTAATCGAAGTAACAACGCACAATTAGCACAACTCATCGTCGTAATGCTTCCATTCTACAACGCTGCAGGCTCTCAACATGAGGAACAGCTGTACCAGGAATTAGCACAATGGTCGCATCGGCCTCAACTCTTACACGATGCCATGCTTAGGTACGATTAAGAAATCACCTGGAGTAAATCGTGAGGCAAAGTTGCCTTATCAATAATTTAGTCTTTAATCTAAATTCATTTGTGAAGCTCTTCCAGTTATAGTCTCAGAACCATTACGGAACATTTCTTCTAAAATTTATTTTAATATAATATTTATCTGTTCCTTTCCTAAAATAAATCGAGAAGAGTTTGTCGAATAAAAACAAATATGGAAGTATATTTCTCATGTGTCATACAGCCTAGCCACTAGCTACAGCAAAACACAAAAGTATCAAGCAGAGAATATATGTATAATATATTTTTGACAGCATCGCTTTTTAAAATAAAAGCTAGTATTTACTGAAACACTTATTTGAAATAACATGTTAATACAATATTAAATACTGCTTTCAGTAATTCTGCTACATTGTGACGTTCAATATTTAAAGGTTGTTTATTTTGAATTAATATACTTATGAAAACAATACATGTTCTGCGTAATCAAACGTTCCGATTCTTTTTGAAGTCCACGTCAGAGCTCCAGTTTCGTACAATAAACAACACAGCACTTCACTTACAACAAGTCATAATTCCTAATAACACCAAAACGCAAGAACCCTTCAATTTCCGACGAAATGCCACGCAAAATTCCATAGCAACGTGCTTTCAATTCCACACTTACCTTACACGACCAGTAAATGAAGCCGGTGCGACGAAGCAACGGCCCGCAGCGCAGTCTGCCGGGGAGGCGGTGCCTGCAACAGAGGAGCACGAGCTCAGCCGCCACCCGCGCCGTGAATCAAGCGCCCTCCCGCGCCGCTCACCCCCTACCAGCCCCTTCCCCCCTTCCCCCTCGCCCCGGGCCACGCCCTTCCCCTTCACCCTCCTCGCGGGACCACGCGCGGCTATTTATACCCGCGGGCCCGCGCGAACAGGGAAAGTGTCGGAGAATGCACCCGATGTGGCGAAGCGCTGCGCCGCACCGCCGCCGCCGCCGCGCCGTCCGCCGCGCGACAGGCGCCCCACAGGGCCCCTTCCAGCGTCCGCCCCTCCCCCTCCCCAGGCACCGCACAGCGCGACCCCGCTGCGCCTTCCGGACACGCCTGCCAAGACGAGGACGAGATCGTTGTCTCTTCAAGAGGATAGGAGACAACCCCCACCGGAAGAAATATACAGAATGTTTGTTCAAAAACCACCTCGAAATCAAAAGGAGACACAAACATTTTACATTACACGAAACTATTGGAATTGTTTACGGGAGAAACAAATTACTAACAGATAAATATGAGACAGTAAATGTCATAAGAATAAACAACTTTAAATACACTCAGTTCTGAAAATTCTGATAATAAGTTCAATAACTATTATTCATAATTCAATCGCCGTTCATCACTTCATTATTTTCAACAATGCATTACAATTTCTACGGTTTAGAAACATCTTAAAAACACATCACTGGATCAATTTTTATACCCAGGCAAGTCAACGGTTCGGTAACGAAACGAACTAATACGATAATTCTTAGTAATTATAAAATAAAACTCAATAATATGTTTCTATAGTTTCGAAACTAAAAGACCTTCTGGAATTTATTTCTATTTCAGTGATGATCTATGCATTACAGTCAATGATAAAACCATTTTCACAAACCTTCTGGCAAATTCAATTAAAAAAAGAAAAAAATATTGATATTAATAATTTAATACTGAAAATTCGAAATGCCAACAATAAATCACCCAAAAACCAATTTACAAGTTCGATTTTTGTCCCAAATTAAGCTGAGCAGTGATAACCGTACAATAAAGGCACGCCGTAAAGAAGGGGTTCGATGGACGACACCTTTCCAGGAGAGTGATGGCCGCGGCTGAGAGCGGAACGGCGCCACGTCACAAGCCTCCGCCGCATCCATCGCGTTGGGCGTCCACCGCCCCGCCCGCCCGCTTTGAAATACGCGACAGCGCCGCCGCACTTGTCCCCGGCGTGCGTCCTCATTCCCCTCGCACTGCGGACGCTGTGGATGCGCTCCGGCCGTCCTCAACGTCCCCAGCTCCGCCCCCCGACCTCACTCGCTCTCTCCGCTGCCGCCGCCGTCAACCCCACATTCTCCGTCACATTATTTGGGTTTCCGCCTCATCCCGCGTCCGTCCCCATCACATACACCTTGTCGCCTTCCTCTCCGCCCTCCTCTCCCCGACCTCCTGCTCTCACCACCGCTGCCGCCACCGCCGCAGCACAACTCCTTGTGTAACAACCGTCCGGCGCACAGCCACATTACAGGTTTATGGCGCCCTCTGCCTCCTCGCACCGAGGGGGGGGAGGGGGGAAGCGGGGATGGGGCGGCGGGGATTCTCTTTGATTTAGCGCGCGGCACTTCGAGGACGCGAGGACCCGTCGGCACACCTTGCCCCGCCCCGGCGAGCCTCGTCCGTCCTCGTCGATGGAGGCGGTTCCACGTTCCCAGCACGTTCGTTTCATCGCTCATCATTTACCTCCACGCCTCCTCTACACAATTTCGCTCCTCGCTTCCGAGTTCTTCGTTTGCGACCCAAGCGGTAGCCTCCCACTCTCTTTCCATTCGCTGCATTCGCTACCCACTGCAATTCATTATTCTCCCTTCATTCCTCGTTTTCGGTCGTTCCCACGTAACTCTTTCCCCCTTTAATACACCTATCTCAATTCTCTCTCTCATTCCTTTCGAGACTATAACTCAACCTTCAATTTACATTATTGTATTCTTGTTTACCCATATGTCTCGTTCGTTTCCGTCTGTCACTACTTCTTGCTCTCTTGCACAACACCCTCTCTGTTTCCACATTTCACACCATCTCCTACCCCCCACACACGTCTCTCTCTCTCTTTGTTTGTCTGTCTGTCTGTCTGTCTCTCTCTCTCTCACACACACACACACACACACACATTCTTCAGCTCGCCTTCCCTTTTAACCGTCTTCCTCGGCCAATTATAAATCGTTTCTCTATTGTCTTCATTGAAGGTAATATCATTAAGATGAACAACGATGTCTAGTTAGAAAACGAATACAATGTGCCTAAACCTAATCAATGATATGTTTACATTGTACTTATCAACATCAATCACATTTCATGTTTAGAGACCATTGAAGTTTTGAAATATTTCTTCTTATTTACTGCCTTCCTCTCCTTTATTTATTGCCTGACACTCCACAAGACTACGTCTCTGAGACCTTCCAAGTAAGCTGCCTATTCACGTGCAAATGCTTCAGGTTAACCCCAAATTTTTATGTCCTTCAGACATCACATTTGCACGTTTTCTTATCTCTTTTCCTGTCCTTTGTATATCTCTGTCTCAATTGTTTTGCCTCTTCATCCATCTTCTGAATTCCCCCAGTCTCAAACTTGCTGTTTAACAGCGCCGATTCTAACCCGACCCCGATCACACCCAGCTCAGCACGACCCTGCCCTGCCCTGCCCGGCCCGTCTCAACCGACCCAACCCTACCAGACCGATCCGGCTCGCCGTGCCCCGAAGCTGGTCCATCGCGTGTGGTGGCAGCCCCTTCGCCCCCCCCCCCGCCGCCCTCCACGCCGCGTCGGCCGCCCGGAACCTCTCGCGCGCGCCCCGCGTGCCATTCGCCTTCATTGTGAGTAATTGCCGCTTGATTTGTGGAATCGCAGCTGTCGGCCCCGGCGCGGCGCGGCGCGGCATCACATTCCTTTTCACGCAGCCCATAACCTTAAAGCGTCTCTCGCTGCAGCCGACACTGGCGGCGCGGATGCTGCTGCCGTCACTCGGCTGCTATTTCGAGAGCACGTCGGAATGGGCCAGGGGTGAACTTGACGGGCTCTCGGCGGGGGACGTGAGGTAAACTGGGAGGTAGGTTTACGTCGCCTTTATCTTCCGCGCGTTGCCCCGCGACACGTTTGCTACCTTGTGCGAGCAAGCAGAGGGAAAGATCAGTCGCGGGGACCGCGACGCCGCACCCCACCTGCCACGCCCCCAATGGGCCCGAGCGCCTCGCACTCTTTTGAGTCAAGTGAACTTGTGCTTAATGTAAAGCAGTGTGAGTGAATGAGTGGTTATGTATATAATGAAACAAATATGAATGGTTCGTGAATAAAAAAAGAATATAAAAAGCTAATAAGAAGAAACTTGTACAAAACATTGCATTGTATAAAGAAAAAAGTTATAAATTTTTGTTAAAGGTTGGAAATCCCACAGTGCAATAAAATTACTTATGAATTATATTTAAGCAAAAATTAAGTTAGGTTTAGTAAAGACAAGCCCTCCCTCTCAACTGCTTAACCCGCAAGGTAGCAGGATAATGTAACCTAAATAAAACAAATAAGTTGCCGCCTCTTCAGGGGATACTGTACAGAAGAATAAAAAAAAGTTTACATGCAGCGGCGCGCGGGGGCCATTACTTGACGATACAGTCGTTATTACGTTTATCGTTATGTGGAAGCATGCTTTACGCTTCAGACGAGGTCGTTCTTATAGCTGCCTATCTCACATCATTCTCTCGATGTAAGATATTTTTATAGAGATCCTTCACCACCTTTTTTTCTAGTTTTGCATATGTCAATTAGGGCGTTATTCTTGGGGAGCCAAATCATGCCGACAAATTGAAAACATGCACATTTCTTTTTTAAATTTATTGATAATTCGCGTAGAAGATTGACTCTTCACAAATGAGTGTGTGCATCACAAAGTTAAATGCTGTTATTTAGGATAGATTCTAATTTTATTGCGAAAAAAATATTATTGTTTTCAGGCAATTCTTTCTATAGTAGAATGATTCCTCCATTATCGAACAGCACAAGAAACACCACGAGGCAGTCAAGGCAACGTTTGGTCGCAAAGCGAATGCACCGCCATCTAGTCTCAAGCTCCAGACACATTGACAGTTAACATATGAACGCGGGAACGTTGTCGATAACAAACGATCGCGAATGCGGACGTTGATTCCGCCGCCGCCACTGCCGCCACCGTTACCGCCGCCACCGCCGTCGCGGCCGCAAATCAAAGTTTGATTGATTCACCACGTGCCCTTCTTGTGCCTGCGGTAATCCGTCACAGCAAAACTGAGGCGAACGCAAGAAGGTAGGTGTATCATTACTCCGCCGATAAGGAGCAAAGTTCGTGTAAACTTTCTGCTTTTCAATTAAATAACCATTAGAATGTGCTCGAGAATTTGCTAACGACTTTTGAGGGTGTGTAAGTATGACACGCAGCACATGAGCACAAGTGACGGGAATTAACTGACAAAGGATAGGGCATGCGCGAACGGCATAAAGTATACGACGACAAGGCAGTTCACATCAAAATTAATTATTTAATTTAGAACTTTGAGATAGATCGAACATAACTTATTTTCACTAATTTTACATTTACAAAATAATCTGGAAACAATTTTTTTAATATTGTCATTGCGATAATGAAACATGATCTGACACTAAATATTACATAACTTCCATACCATTCGCAGCATTACTTATTTATTTTACTAGTACAGCACAAACACAATTATATATATATGAAACGAGCACAATTATTAAAACCACGAATGCACAATAGAATAGCCGTAGGCATTGAAATAATAAGCCGCATTACTCACAAACTAAATATAAAACTGTTAGTGTTACAAGAGCACATACTCTCTCCCATTATTTCTAACTTTACAGTGTTCAGAAATTCATCTGAAAGTTTAACGAAAATGATACCTCCACCGATTGTAAGCGAATCTTGCTCTATCTGACATGAAAATAAAGCCAAATTATGAGTAGTTTTTGTGAAAATATTTGTTTAAAAATTGCCTTAATTTCACGTAAAATTACAAAAAAGTTTATCGTAAATGAACATAGTCAAAGATCTGTCTGTGAAGAATAAATATTAAGAAAAACAATCTATACCTTCAATATTAAAGCTACAAAAAATGACAATTTTTTTTAATATTTGCAATTCCTTATCGAAAATATACAGAGTCAACAAAAATTAGACTTGCGCATTAAGCGTCTGTTCGCTATTGGAGCAAAAAATCCATCTAAAAATTGCAGCCATTTTTTGCGGAAATTTTGAAAACGTTGTCAAGACATTGGAGAGTACCCCTTCCCCCAAATGAAAACATCGGTCTAAAACTCTCGGGGCTCGAAATCGCCTATATCGATCGGAGAATAATAATTTTGAAGAAAATCATCTGGACGATTTGGATCGTAGTGTTGACCAAAGACAGCAGGAAGAACAGACAAACACAAGTTTTGGCGACAACGTATTTTTTGATATCAACGACCCACAGAATATGAATTCTGCCTACACAATATTTTAGACAAAGAAATTTTCTACATATAGAGACAAAGCGTACTTTTTCGATGCCAGGGAGCCAGAATAGATTTTCTGTTGAAAAATATGCGATTTCTGTCCCAGCATTACAATTCTTTCTTTACACTACGCAAGCACGGAGTAAAGAGATCATGTAAAAACAGAATAAAATTTCTACGCATGTACATATCAAAATAAATACAAACCTCGGCAAATAGGTTCTGAAAGCTAACTTATTTGAAATTCCGGTACCATGCAATGACTCGCCGTTATTAATATCATCGAATGTTTTATGCATTGGCAAAAAAGCAAAAATAAACAAGCATCGACACTTAAATAATAGTAATCACCCTTGGTAAACCTTAAAGCATTAGCGAAAAAACTTTTGTGAGATTTCCAGTTTGTGTTCCTGAAAACGACTCTACTCTGGACGCCTCTATTCGGATACATTCGGACAGTAACTAAACAGATATTGTAAGGATTTGTCCCATCCACTGTATTTCAAGTCAAATACACTTGATAGTGTTCTACGGTTATGAATTATATTTTTACTCTAATTCCGTATTTTGTATCCTTTATTTACAGTGCAAAAGGCAATGTTAAAATTATGCAAAAGGCTTACAGGTTGTGTGTGTTTCAGTATTAACGATGTATATGGCCACGTCAAGGGCAAATCTAGTATTACATTGGCATTAAATAAGGTGCAGAGGTAGGTCACAAGCCTGAATCTGGCAATACTGAGATACTGCATAATTTGAAGGAGAAGAAACAAACTTTTGTAAATACAGTACAATAATTACATTAAGTTCATCCAATAAAAATAGAAAATAGAAAGAAAAGAATGTTTCCCATAAAACAATTGAAGGAATTTTAACATCTATTACGCTAAAGTACTCTGTACTCTGTCTAAATAAATTATATCTTATTATATCTTTAATCAAACGACTTTACACGACAATAGGAAAGTCGGTAAGGAAGACAATGCTATGGTACTTACAAAAAGTTCTCACTAAAACATTTTTGCTGTGATATTTCAGCGTACATTAATTAAAAAACGCATTTACGGGAACATTGCAGGATAAGTCTATTTGTAAACTAACTCTGTTGTGGAAAATGTAATTTACTGAATAAAGTGTAACTTTAGTTCCAATGTAATGAGATTCGCAGTCCCATCTACATTTACAACGACTTTATCTGCCTGGCAGCGGCTACACAAAGAGCGAAAAACAAAAACGCGCCTACACAAGAGAACCACATGAGAATAAATGAAACAATCCTACATAAATCTCCGCATTGAACGCAAACGCAAATGTACATTCCAATTGTAAAATATCATTTTTAGAGAACATTTTTCGAAAAATATTGCAAACTATAGCCAAAGAGAAATAAAACGTTTGATACAAGAAAGATCCGTCCGAGCATGACCGACAAAGCTGATACTATAGTTTTGTTTTAAATATTCAGGCACTACAATCAGCAAATTACGTATCGCAGAATTTTTAGGAGTTGAGAAGGTTGATGAAAACGGTTGAAACATACAACGTATAAAACCATCAAACTGCTTTTCAACAATTTTTTTGTTTAATTAAACTATTTCCAGGTCGCCACGAAAAAAACTAGGAGTAAAATGAAGCATTCTATAATGTAGATTACAAGCAAAACATACCTCTAGAAATATATTTCGCTTTTCTCTTCCACAAATTGACAAATATATTTCTTCAAATACCTAAGAACTTATGGGTAACTTGCAATTAGCAATACAATTTTTTGGGTAAATTACAGTGGCTTCATTATTTTCTCCAAGCGAAAAAATCACAACAAATTACTCAGCAAATACAATTTCTAATATTCATGAAGTAAATAATTAGTAAATATCCTATTATTATGTTCGAGCTCCATATATTTTCTTCTAAAGTATTTAAATTTTTTCCTCTAAAATTAAGTTAAAATGCAACGCAGACATTGATTTCGAAACGGTAAAACTGCGTTAAGTAGGATGATTCCTACCTGCACAATAAAGCTATTTTGTCTCGTCATCGAATATCTCACTGAATTATCTTTTGAAATATGAATTTGTGGACAAAATGTTTCTCCGTATTATCCAAAAATTCGAACTAACTGATACCAAATGAAACAAAGTGTTGTATTTATCCAAAGGGAACCCGCACCCACACCACAGTTCCGGGCGACGGACAACAAGCACGAGGGCTTCAAGGGGAGGTGCAGAGGGCGGTCTCGCTGGGCCTCAGCGGTAACGTACTTTAGGGAGATTAATTCTGCTAAGCACATTGATAACACCGTGTAACGTACAAGGCACGGGGCAATGGCGTCGTTAATCCACAAGCGCCGAGGGGCTCCGGCCGCGCGGCGGGGAGGGCGTCGTAGGTGCAGACGGCGGGGCCGCGGCGGCGATGTAAACACAACACGGGCGACGGAGGAACGGCCGGGCGCGAAGGTAAATGAGATGCCGGCACGAGAGGGCGGTGCGTTTAAAGCGGAGCGGAACAGCGTGTTGCAGCGAGACGAAATTTAAGATTAGGACCAGCGCTCGATGAGTCTGAGAGGAAACGAAGGTTGGTGATGGGGATAGAGATAGGGAAGTGGGGTGGTAGGAGCAGAGAAAGGAAGAGCGACGCAAGGCAGACCAGTGCAACACAATATACACCACATGGCGGGGAAACGTGTGCCTGTGAAGCACATGACGTGAAGTTGTGGGATGTGGACGAAGATGGGAAGACGCGTGGCCATGAGATGCTAGGCGGAAAAGTGCGTGACGAGAAATGAGAGATATTCTGTAAGAGTAAGTTGTAAGAGTAAGTTGACGAGGGTGACGATGGAAATATTTCGCGCGGTCCGTGGCCCAACCACCAGAGTACAACCGGACGCTAGAAATCCGATCCAGACCGTGGTTGGATTGAACTCCGCCCAGCTGCCTAGCTAATGTGCGTGGACACAAAGGCGGTTCAGTGAGGCGCGTGAGGGGGCAATGTGGGTCGGGTGAGAAAGAAATGTAAAGTGCAGATAAGACCGCGGAGATTTATTCCAGCGTAGGGGAAGGAGACAGATGGTTGAGCGATGCCCTCGTTCTTCGTAGAGTTTTCAGGTATGACCACGAATTTGAAATGCAGTGCATCTGGCGCCCCAGAGCCCGCTTTCAATAAGGCCAATGCAACCGAACACGGTAATACCTCTATAAGATCAAGGGGCATGAAAATCTTCAGAAATGGAAGTTACTAGTGTATGTATATACGTGCTTATGTGTAGGTGTTTGTTCCAAAATAATTATAAACCATTCGAGCAATTGCTTTCAAATTTTGCTCAAATACTTTTGAGCAGACGACCAATAACTAGGTTAGCAATTACAAAATGATGCCTCAACTTATTTGAATTTTTTTCCTACAAATAATGCAACTCGCAAAGCATCTAGGCGGCATTGTTGCCGGGCGTTGCCGCATAATGCTGGACGGAGCGGAATGGTTGGGAGGGGGGAAGCGTTTGGAGCAGGAGGGTGGAACGCGCGGGGAGGAGGCACTGAAGGGGCGGGCACGTTGGCCGTCTTTGCAGAAGGAGCAAATAGTGGGCAGGATGGGCGGGGATACTAAATAGATGACTGCTGTAAATACCCCAAAAATGCTAGGAAATCAGCTAGTACACTGTAACGCAGCAACGAAAATGCTTAAAGAACGTATTCTAGTATTCTCTAACGTATTCTGCAATTAATTGAAGTCTACTTCTCTTTCCTCGCTAATAAATAGGGTTAGATTTGTAACTGAAGTAGTGATTAAGAATCAAGAATAAGAAAAAAGAATGGTGTTTGCAATTCAGAAAATAAAGAGGTAACAATTAGTATAAAAAGAAGAAAAAGGAAATAGCTGAGATCAAAATTAAGACAGCACAGTTTTTAGTCAACACAAACGCGCATCTGTATCTGTAACTATGCAAAAAGTGAAAGCAAAAGCTCACGCACTATACATAAAAACATGGTTCTCGTGCGATAAATGAATAATATTATAATTTCACACTTAAATTTTTTGCTTTATTAATAATCCACTTTATTTATTCACTCCTACTTGATGGCAAGTAAGAAAACGTAATCTGGAATGTTGCTATTAGTCGTCGCAAATTGTAATTATTGTAAATATTTTTTAAACAATATTTACACCAACTTTCCACAAATTTTTGTGTAGAAGTTCGGTGTATATTATTTTGTTTTTAAACGGTTGATCTTGTTAATTACTCGTATTTAGGATAGGAAAGAACACATTATAATAAAAGAACATTCGTCACTTCAGGTAAACGATAGTAGTATGCTCCTCAATGGGTGAGATGTACCTTATGACTCCTTAAGCAGAGCAAATGGCACAACAACTAAAAAATTAAGATATAAGAAAATAGAAACACTACGCCAGAAAAAATGTATTAGTTATATTTATACATAGAATATGACAATGAGACATTTAAAAAGCTAACATCGACTTAGGGAATAAATTGGGTTCTAGTTTCAATAAAACATTTCTAGAAACATAAACTTTCTTATTATTGATTCTTAGGTTATTTAATTATTTCCATAATAAATCATGCCTCGATAGATGCAAAAATATGTCCCAACCTGGTGTAGGTAAACGCACTCGTCAAGTGCATATTTCAATTGTTTTAACCCCGCTAATTGTTAAATAGAATAATTAGTATATATACAAATTTACTGGCATTATAATATAATTAACTGGCATTATAAAACTAAACTTTTTCACATTTCAAAAATTCGAACTTAGAAACAGGCCACTTCGTTTAAAACAAATCTGCCTAAATGCGCCCTGGCGTGGTCTACGCAGTGTGAAAGCGAGAGGCGAGGGCCGAAGGTGCTGGGGGCAGCGGCGAGCGGCTCATCCCGGGAGATGAAGCGGAGAGGGCCACGCCCCCTTCCGTAGCAGCGACACCTGCGCCGGAGACAAAGCGCGCACTTGCAACTCCGCACGAGCAATCCATTAGGCGCGGGCGAGGAATGATGAAAGCGGCGCCCTACTCCCCCCTCTCCCACCCGCGCGGCGGCCGGTGTCATCTCCAGCGCAGCAAATGGCCACGGGTCGGCACGCGCAGCGAGGGAGGCTTCGCCGACGCCCAACACCCGGGACTGATTCCCCAAATATGCTCCGGCTCCGTAGCTGCTTAAAAGAATTCGGAGAATGTTCCTAAAATGCGAATTTCTTCGCTGTTAAAGTCGTTTCTCTATTCACTTATTTGTACTTTATTAATACCAGAAATAAAACTCTGTCTAAATAAAACAACAAAATAATATATCTCAACAACAATCATACTTGACTGTTAACACTCTTATTTCAGGTTTTATGGGAAATACAAGAGTAGAAAATTATTTAGCAAAAGCAGAAAAGAAATTTACATTGGTATCATAATATACTATGAACTTTGGTTCATTTTAATGTAAGAAAGGTACTGCAAAGAGGCAGTAAACAAATATTTCTCTTATTCACAATTTTACATAATACAAAGCTCTAGTAGCAGAATTTCAGAAACAGACATTAAGGAAAGATTACGTCAGAAAGAAAGACGTTATTTATCTCACAGAGTACAGCATCGGAAAGAAGAAAAGTGTACAAAATACATTAGCAAATATTTGAGGAATTTTCAAGTATGGGAATTGGATACCATACATGCCCGGGGAGCACCACAAGGGATAGGGACTAGGGACCACATGTTTCTTGGTCGACAGACCTGCGTCAACTAAAAATACTTGGCAGTGACCCTGAGATGAGAGAACCAGACGACGGAGCTGATTTAAGAACAGATAGCAGTAGAACGCAGGAATGCGACTGTCCTCCACTTGCAAATTTCTTCTTGACGAAGGAAAGAGCGTGTTGTCTTCGAGTGTGAATTATGGTGAACTGCTGATGATCTTATAGACATGGCAATAGTAAAATTGACTTCGTTTTTACGTACATTTTTCTTTTGAAGATGTCATCGAAAAGTCATTCAAATGCAAAGAAAAATGTAGTAAAGACTACATCAACTTGCATTTATATAGTCTGACTCATTTATTTCAGTACAAGTCTGGCAAACAGCAGGAACGTCATTTACTTCACTACCAGTCTCTTAATTACTTTATTATTTCTTGTCCAATAAATGAAATATTTTAAAATATTGTCCAGCTTTATTTGGTAATGCAGAAAATATAAGTAGAGCTTTCTGAAGTATTCGATATTTGAAATATACAATAATAAATCAAACTGTTATTTAGTCTGTCCATCTACAGAAGATAATTTTAAGGCTAGACAGTCAGGTTCTTTGTTTCAATACAATACGTATCTAACAATATAAAATACTGTAGAGTCAAAAATATATGAGCATTTACTATAAAGAAATCAGAGAGAACATTGAATCAGCACTGAACACAGTAATAAATATAAAACAAGATCCACAACGTCTTGTAGGTTCCAGAATGCCACATATACAACGCTGGCACTTATTGCAGACACTCTGCATTGCTAGAAAGCCGAAAGAGATTACGCGGCGCTCATAAACAAACGCCGCCTAGAAATCGGATGCGCCTTAAAGAATCGGAACGAGCTCCTTTCGTAAACACAATTTCCATCCAAGAGAAACATGTGTGCTCGGGTTGCTCGTAACTCTCAATAACCGCTGCTACGGCTGTAAGCAATGAATATCTCAGTGGCAGAAAGATAGAAAATAAGGGGGAGGAGACGAGAGACTATTCATATCTCAAGAAGAACAGGGCGTGATTCAGAATGGCTCAATTAGGAAGCTGGAAAAAGAAGAAATAAAAAAAAAGGGGGAGGCTGGCGCGGGCGATGAACGATACGGCGGCGGAGCGCGCGCTGCGGGACACAGTGGGCCGAGGAGAAACCATCAGAGCGCTTATTCAGCATTCTTATGTTTCGACACTGCTATTACAACGGACTCATTGTCCCCGGGTATATGTGTGTAGCGGGTGTCGTAAAATAGCACTTCTGTTCAACAGCGGTCTTTAGCTGTAGGGCACTAGCGCGTTTATACAAACATAGGGGTTTTCCCACCACAACCACACCCTAACAGACACCTCACGCCCACCCCACTCCCGGTCGAACCATTGAGTGCTCCTCAAACATTGTTCCTCTTATGAGGTGTGTTATTTCGTAAGCGTCCAGAGAACGGGAAGGAAAGAAGGAATAGAGCGCGCGTTCCGTAGCTTGTGGTTTAGAGGCATCCGATGACGTACTTCGCCTGGGCCAGGGGTGTCCAACTTACAAGACCCCAAGGGCGACAACTAAAACCTTTAATATGGTAGGGGACTCGGGTATTTTCATGATTCGGGCGATCCACACATGACCCCGTATTGCCGATCTCCGCAGTCCGAAAAGAGGGGGGGGGGTATGAAACCATGGGTGAACGAGGCCTTTCCACACACAACGCAGTGAAGCACATTGAGATGATTTTGAATTTGTGATTTTACTACAAAAAATCCTTAAATATAAACATAATCATAATATAGACCCGACATAGATGCAAAAGTCTCAAGTTTGACCTTTCGCGGTCCACAATGAATGGCATCGTGGTCCGCAAATTGGACAGCACTAGCTGCCTAGACGAAAGCAAGGAAATGACTAATCGGAGCAATCAATAAGTAATGGTCAAAGTAGAAAATCCTCCACCGTCGAGATTGCAACCTAGGATCTTCCGGTTTTCTAAGCGAAGTGGACTGGTGACTAGAGTGCTGTCGCAGTTGATAAAAGCGCACTCGACAATTTCCTATGATTCTGAGGCACAAGAGTGGATTCTTATTGCGCAGGATGATAACAAAACAATGTTGTTTCTGATTTTAATACTTACTGGAAGTGTTTCTTGGCACAGACTGACTGGCACTAACACACTTACTATGAGTCCACGGAGGATAACTCATTCCAAAGTAAGAGCCTGTGTGGCTCAAGACTTGACAGTACATTGCTGTCAACTGAACGAGGCAAAATTCACGCGAAATAGCTTAGTCGGTGTAACAGGCCTTCTGAGCTGGGAAAGTAACACATTCACATGACAATAAAATACATACAAAATGAAATGATGGTTTTTATGGAATATAATTTTATAGAAACCTTTTTTTGGATTTTGTTCACTTTGTGGCGTCTTTGCCGGGCAAATAATTACAGACGTGAACGGCTTGTAAATATTTAGTATTTATTAGAAATAAGATATTCCGACACCATAACACTATATACAATATTTACAATTGAAGTTAACCGTTACAAGAAGGAACTTTCCCTGGTTACCACCACCGCTGGCCCGATAATTAATTACCATCCCCGGTGTGATGCACCAGTACCTTACGCGAGCATACATGCGAGTATGCCGCACCTGCTGTCACGACGTAGCACGCCGGCTTCGATTCCCCGCCTCGGTAGCCTATGCATTACCATGCAACGCCGCGCACAACCCTTACGACGCCCTACCGACGCGCTCACCTCTGAAGAATCATAAGAATAGAAGGCTGCTTTCAAGTCGAATTCTGCTTATATACCCTCTGGCAGGTTGACGGAAGCGCGTCACCCGCAGTGCCCGCCAGCGCTCCTCCGCCGGCTTTTGGGGTTCCCAAACCTGCAATCACGACCCGGCATTCCTTGTGCAGCCCCGCGTCACTTCCGCCAGGGCTGTCCACATGGCTAATATAATACGTTTGTACTGGCGACAGATATGACGCCACAACTTATACTCACTTAACCATTTCTCGCTTATTTATATAAGATGGTGATGTTTCAGATTGGATGTCCAAATGACACGTACATCTGAATTTATTCCTTTGAACCTACATTGTTCTCTTTAATACAAACTAATGTTCTTCTTTAACTATTTATCTTCTCTTACATTCAATCCGACAACTTCCAAATTTCGCAAACGCCAATCAGTATTTTTTTTTTTTTTGTTTGTTTAAGTAACGCAACGAAATTATCATCTCGAAAATTATTTCGAGGAAGTAATACATTTCGACGCAGATCTCACTAATTTTGTTTATTTTCCTTTATTTCTTTCGGGCCATTTCGGCCCAGTGCGCGGCGTGGGTGGCGGAGGGGCGGGGCGGGGAGGGGCGGCGCGGCGGCGCTCACACAGGGCATCGCGCCGTAAATATTTGGAGCGCGGAGGGGAATGGTGGCGGGGTGAGGGGTGGAGGGGAGGGGATGGGAGGGGAGGGAACAGCTGCGCAGCAGTGCGCGTGCTGCGTCTGCGCCGCCCACAGTCGGCGTCCGGCGGCTCTTTCCAGTTCGTGGACCTCTCGCGCGACACTCGCGCCTTGAGCGAACTAATTTTTCCCTGTTTTCTCGCGTCTGATTCTTTCTGCTATTTCTTGCTAAAAACGTGGTTTGACTCGCTTTTTGCGAATTTCCACGTAGCCGAAGTGTCCAAGAATAGTGGTAACAGGGCACACGTTGCATGATTTTTGCGTAAATGAGTTCAGTGAGGGACATATGTCCTACAAAAACTAAGGTCAATGTTTTTGCACGCACTGCCTGGCATTGAGAAACATTTTTTGTTATCTGCATTTTTAAAAGCGGATGTCAATGCAGAATTAATTTGGAAAAAACAATTATTCCACAATTTCATTTCATCTCCTGGCACTGCAGATTTTGTTTCAGAACATGTGTCACCAATTTATCTCTAAATTATCAATTTTAAAATAAGATATAACGTGGGAAGAAATTGGCAATGTAACACGCGAGAAATATTTCGCTTATAACTTTAGGTAATAATGGAAAATTTCAATTAATGTGAACTGTGAAGAAGAAGAAGAAGAAGAAGAAGAAGAAGAAGAAGAAGAAGAAGAAGAAGAAGAATTGTATATCACAAAGTATTTTACAAGAGTCTAGGAACGTATTGAATATTCTACTAAGCCCTAACAAACCAAATTCAGGAGAGAAACTACTAAGATATACAAATATCTGTCGTAAAGAGACAAATAATGTATTATATTTCATAGATACCCACTCAATTACAAAATATATTTCCCTTTACGTTATAGTTACTCTATACATTTCTATTATACGTATGATAATTTATAAAACTCTTCTGTTTCCTCTCAACGCAGCTCAAATCTGGGCGTCCGGGAGGTGGCGGCGCAGAGCCGGGGCCCCTCTGGCGTCGCAGCCGGGCGCTATCTGTGCGATGTGCATCGCGGCGTGGCGCCGTGTGACGCGCGCCTCCTCGCCCTCTGTGGGACGGCGGCGGGGGGGGGGGGTGGCTGTCAGCGCCGGGCGGAGCAGTGGGGGAGCGGGGGGGAGCGGGGGAGGGGGGGGCGACGCGGAGCGCCAGGCAATTTACCGGCGGGGGTAATGACGTGAGCATGATGGATCTGCCCGGAAACGGGCCTCGGACGCTGCTGTCAAAACGGCCACCGCGTCGTCCCATCGCCCTCTTTTTCCTCTTCACTCTCTTCTTCTTCGTCGTCCGCAGACCCGCGCCGCGCCGCGCCGCCTCCAGGCAGTGAGCCGGGCCGGCGACGCGTCACGTCACCACACTCCGGCGGGAGAATCTCTCCCTTCTCCCTACACTCAATTTTCGCCACCCACATTTAGAATCAGCGAACGCCAAAACACTTAATAGCACATTTCAATATTTACTCTTGTGTCTCACTGTTGCGAATTTTTTTTGGCTAAATTAACATTTCGGGACAGATTTTTCGATTTTCTACAATAATATGCATAATCTGAATTATTCTTTAAGCATACAACGTGTGGGACTTAACAAAAGACGATACGATCTTCTAATCTTTTCACAGTACCCATCCGAAACAATAATTTGTGAAAGCAATATCTCAATAAAGCCACACGGCATCAACTTACCTTAAATATAAATTGATCCTCTCAATAATACACTATTTCGTCCTACCAAAAATAAATTCTCATAAACACAAAAAATATAATTAACGCTTCTTAAAATGTTTCTAACCCGCCGCGCATAATTCCATCAAACCGTTGTACATGCAGTTATCGACAAGGTATTTTGGAAAACGTTCCAGAATTGAGAGCTGAAGTAAAATCATTAATAAAAAGTTCCAAGTAAATGCATTAATACTCTTTGTAAATGCATGTCTATATATTAACGAGTAAAATAACTCTATTATACTTCTTTCTATATGAGCTCTCCCCTTCTCGGTCTACTCAACGTCCATTATCCATTCTCTTTAAGGAGTTTAAGCTACAAATGTCGACCTCTATCTCGAGAATAACGTCTACAAGCGGGATTTTTCTTTTCAAGCAACGTTATTAAAGATCATTCGTATACAAACTAATGAAGCAATCTGCAGTTATTCTCTCAAACTCTCCTCAGCTTAGGGTATTCTACCTCTTATTTTAACATTTGGTCCGTTATGAACAAAATTAAAACGTGAAAACGCTTAAGTAGTTGACCGTTATTTTGTTCTGAAACCTGAAATGTTATGGAAAATAGTGTAATTTAACATATATTATTATGAACGTTGATACAAGTATCAAGGAAATTTGAATAGATTTTAACATTCTCAAAGAGAAAATGCACACACACACACAAATCTAAAAAAAGTGACCTTAATTCGTCAAAACCACATTAACAGAGATTACGTTTTCTTCAATAATGTGTACATCGCGAGGTACGAAATTACTGCATCTGATTAGAGATTTTAAAAACTAAGATCGAAAAAGTCGAACAATGCAGTAGTCAGAAAAGTTCAATACTAAAGACAGAGCTACATGTTTTGCAAATCAATTCAAGTCTGTGTTGATAATATAACAAAATAAATTATTATCCGTGGTAAGTCCATTACGGCGGCACAAGACGAGATATTATAACTACAAGGAAAAAATATGATAATGTAAAAACAGAATTTCATTTTTGTTTAGTAATTTGACAGAAAATAAAATTAATGAAGACAAGAAAATTAACAGTTTGGGTTGTTGAAACGACGAAATTCTGACAAAGTATACAATTCACAATAAGAAAAAAATGTATAGAATACATAATCGACATTTAATACAATAATTATCAAGCACAATATTTTTTTTAGAAATTGTGTAATGTAAAACGCTTAAATCTTTTCCACATTACTCTCGCTTTTCACAATGGTTTGTACGTTTCAATTTTTTTAGATGTATCTGGAAAAAATGATTTCAAAATGTGACTAACATTGCGTTCTTTGTATATTAATAAGCATATTTCTTTCAATCCTATCAATAAACGTTTCAAATTAACATTATGCATGTTACTCCCCACAAGTCGCAAGTAATACACTTGTGTATTTTATTTGAACCTGCCGCACCCGATCATTTTCATACACCAACCAAAAACGGGCCGTAATTTTCTCCGTATTCTGAGAGTGACGAAATCTAACATGCTAAAGTACTTATTTACATCGCGTAAAGATTGTTGATAGCAATTGTTACCATTCTTGTACCATTGTTGATCTGTACAATTATTAAACAAACAAAAACCACACAGTTTTGCGAGGAAACCCATGAATACACAGGTCCGAGCCTCATGATTAATTGTGAGTGATTCCGGCCGCGCCAACGACTAAGGTTTTTACCCCTTAAGTGCAATGCATGTATTCCCCCAGGGAGGTGGTCGTGATCTTCCCCCGCTGGATGGCGAGATCCGGCGCCGACCTACCGTCGGCTAGCGGAGTTTTACCCAATAAGTTATCTCCCACCAGCGGGATATCGCCCCAACCGTGACAAGCTCTAAGGCGGCAAGGGGTAGTAGAAGGCAAGGAAGAAGGAAAGATCGCGCGCTGTCCGTGGCCCGTTTGTTAGGGTACTGCTCCGGCTTTCGCCTGGTGTCGATCGAAGAAGCCACCAATCAGAGCAGCCGGCCCCTAGAATTCTCCTCCAGGCAGCGACTGAATTCGACCTAGCGGACAAACTCGCAAATCCTGCCACGGTCGAGATTCGAACCTTCGACCTCCGAGTTACAGGCACTGCAGTGACATCAGTTGATGAGCTACCTCTCCCGGCAGGTCTGAGCCTCCTGAGCGCGAGCCCAAATGCTCCTTATTATCGAACGCAATACGCACGTCGCGGGGGGGGGCTGCCGGTGGGGCGCTCGCCGAGCGGTGGCTTCTATTTCGAGGGGCGTCTGCTCGGAGGCGTTGTAGAGATTAGGAGTTCCGGGATGACTGCAGTAGCGCTGGGAGGAATTGCGAACAAAAATTACAGAAAATGACTTTTTGATAAACTTACTATTTTTGTCCGGCAGAGCGTACGTCGAATTTATGTGAGCGAACGCGACAAAAGATAAATGACACGATACCTATAAAAGGTTTAGCGTTGCTCGAATTGCACGGCGAGGCGGTCGGGTGAGACGGCGGGAAGCTGCTAGCAGAAGCCCTCTGGGTCGGACTGGACTAGCAGGGAGGCGAAGTGTCGACAGGGTCAGTTAGGGCCGAACTGAACCTTCGGGGGGGGGGGGGGGAGGAGGAGGTAGGGCCAGTTCGGGCCTTTCAGAATGAACAGAGGAACGGAATACGGGCTCACAAGTACGACACAATACGACCAGCTCACAAGTGTCATTCGCCCCGCGCATGCTCGGTTGTCAGTGCGTGCTCGGTTGTTCGAGCGCGCTCGGTTGTTCGAGCGTGCTCGGTTGTCAGTGCGTGCTCGGTTGTTCGAGCGTGCTCGGTTGTCAGTGTTTCGACCGGAAGCAGTCGGCTGCCGGAAGCGCTCAGCGTTCGCATAACAGTGAACGCCTCCCGACGGCAGATGCCAGTTTCCCCACTGCACGCAAAGCCTTACTACAAAGACACCACTGGTTACACTTTCGCCGTGACACCAGCGCTGCACAACTGTAACGAAATAATCGTGAGACGCGCACCAACTAGCTGAATAGCACCTTAGAAAGGGAAGGAGAAGAAGATGAAAAAGACGGTGTGACGGATGCGACAGCCAGCGCAAGCGGCGTGCGAATGAGTGAGTGAGTGAAATTCCTCGCCCAGTGCTCGCAAGGGCTCACGCCCCACGCCTCCACTGCCTGGCGCGCAATTTGTTCTCCTTCTGCGCGGGAAGCATAATTTGTACGACGCGGGATACAAATGTTCTCGCGGGCAAGTCACGTGCAATCACGTCACGAGCACGCTCGAGAGGAAAACCTTGAGATGGCGCATGAATAATCAGTGATTCACGAGAGCAGCAGTAAGCGGCGTGATGAACTACAGAGTTTGTTTTGACTTTTCAAACAAAAGTTTGAGAAATGTAGGCTTTTGCTGAGGACGCTGGCCAAAATAATCAACAATACTTGGCTTCAAGACAATTACTGTTATTAATGAAAGCTTTTCCGGCATAATTCTTAATTCACAATATTTATGGAAACAAGACCTAATCTGTATTTGCTAAAAGTTCCCCAAAATTCTGTTTCAATAACCGTTAATGCTATTCGAAATGATCTACATATGCTTTCTAACTCCTACGATTAAACCAATATGTACGTAATAATAGGAGCAATTTGCTTGTTAAATCCTACATCAAAGTTACATTTGCCTTTCGTACTATTACTGTACCATCGACACTACCGCAAGACGATTCTTACGAAATAAACAACTGCATGTTTTTCAAAATCATATTGCGGACAACGCCAATTACAAAATAACAATGGAAGCCAAACGTAGATGGACGATCAAATATGATCATTTTAAGTACCTTCCTTTCATCCCCTGATAACACGCGTTAATACACGTGGTATATTAAGGGGCTGGTATTCGAACTGAACTTGCTAAAAAGAGCCATCGCTGTCAATGAATTCATTTCTGCCATCGATCATAAACACTTCTAAACAGTTTCCTTCACACACGCACGCACAAACATAAAAACCTATAAACTATAAAACGTGTCTCATAATAACACATTTTCGAGAGGTACTTTCCAAATCAAAGCGCAATAGTGTAATTATGTGCCCCTTGAACGAAATGCCTCGTTTCAGAAGAGGACACTAAACAACGCTCCAGCGCACGCCGATTGCACACGCGCCGCGACGGCAAACTCGCACGCAATGGGGGGGAGCGACGTCCGCACGCCGCGTCGGCGGGCGCGTGCAACAAAGCGCGAAGCGAGCGCCCAACGCCCACAGCGTCCGCGCCCCGCAGCAAAGCGACCGAGCGTCAAACGCAACACGCGCACGCGAAAAACGCGCGCCGCGCCGACCTGCGACGCGTCACGCCGCGCACACCGCACGTCAAGCGACGCAGGCCGCGCACGCGTGGGCACGACACGCTCACGCCCAGCGCACCGCCACCACGCCGCGCAAGAGAGAACAGTTGGGAATTTTTTATTATTTACAACAAAAAAAAAATGAATTTGTGCGGAGCGACCCCTTGTGAAACGGTCAGATTGTTCGCCATTCGCTGGTTCAAATCAGTCGATTGTCGTGAAATCACACCCAGCGCACCCGTAACACGCCACGCAAAAGAGAACTGTTTGTATATTTTTTGCGGGGGAATTGGGCCTGGTGCAGAGGTCAGACCGGTCGCCCTCCATCGCTTGGTTCATGATCGATCTTCGTAAAATATGTGACGGACAAAGAGGGTTCGCAGCAGGCTCCTCAATATTATTTTATATACACTAAAGATCCCTATTTTTAAGGTTCCTCAAAGTTCTGCTGTTTCCCGTACCTTTCATTTCATCATTACTCATTTCATCATAAGGTTCAATCCATCAAAATAAATTATCATATATTCCAGATATGGCCAAAGGATTGGGAATTGGCTTCATAACACAAAGGATGTGCGCGCGAGTGTGTCCGTACGAGTGTGATGGAGCACGGAATTCTCTGCTGTAAGACAAATGCATCTCCGTTGAAACCCGTTTCCCGCGCTCAGATCTTCCTGTAATAGTTAGCTTTTGCTTGTCATAAACTTGGCGCGAGCCAATTTACACGTTCGATTTCAGCACTAGATAGAGAAATACATAGATTCCTTATTCGCTGCCGTCTTACTAACCAAACAGTCGATTAATTATCTTGACTTTGTATCTACCATGTAAGTAATGATAAACGAAAAGCAATATTCACACTAATCTTGCTGAAGAGATCCCTCACCGATGGCGTACATAGTCTATTAGGCTTGGATAGCAATGCTTTCTATCAATAGCGAGAAATGTAACTTTATATTCCCGCCTCTGGTCCGACGTGCCCGCTCTCCTTTTTCTACAGCGTACAGCCGTCCCGTCTCTGTAACCGTCACCGTCATTGTAGGCGCCGACATCGTCGTCCTCACCGACACCGCCTGACTTCGGCGTACACCTCTTGCCTGGTTTCGCCCCATTCATCACGGCTCAGAAATACATTATACCTAGATACACTGTTGACTGAATTAAACCTAAAACATACATTTTACAATATATCTTCAAAGGATGTAATATTAGAAAAATACCTACTTGGTGGTTACATTCATTGCCAGAAAAACCATATTTCAAATTTCATATTTCTAGCTTCAATATTTTTGGCCCTGTGTTAATATGAGAGTTACTGAATCACTCAGCTTCTGTCCTTTAAATATAAATGTACTGTTAAAAACGGCAGAGACTTAAACGTTAGCAGTGTTAACGCAGCTATCTTGTTATTCAGTTTCAGATTAACTGTACGTGCTAGCGGACACACGCGTGCCACACGCACAAATGCCACCTCGACGCACACGCGTGGACGTCCCTAGGCGGTCACTACCACGGCCAACGCAACCATCCAAATCTACTGCCTAGGGAGGCAGCAAAGATTTGAAAACAGTAGGCGCGGCTGGGAAGGAAAGGGCACTATAGATACACTACTACAAACATTCAGAACGAATATAAACGATCCTAACATACGATTAATGACCTGGCAAGGCTCGACTTTCTCAAGCAAACGAATGTGACAGCGATTTCTGTTTTGTCGACATGTGCGTTGGATATTTTCATAGGAAATGATTTCGAAATCATGCAAGGTTGTGATAGAGTTTCTAAGGGTCGCCGTGTACAGTACAATTAATTAAATTAAAATTTACGACATGACTATCATCTATATGTGTAGTATTTCTACGTTAAACAAGAAACGAATAAATTGTTCAACACTGTTTTATAGTTTTGTGTCAACTTATATTCACGCCCCTTCGTCAAATTGGAACAATACAACCAACCTACCCTGCGATTATTCTAGACCAAACGCTATTTATTACCTGCGTTTACAAGAGCCGTCGAGAGCGGAAATGACGTAATATTCCGCGCAATACAAACTCCATCGCCGCCGCCTCCGGCGAGAGCGCGTCGCAGATTAAAAAACAAAACGCGCAGCGTGCGACGTCTGGATTTATATCGCCGTTGCACCTCCGACTCGTTCGCGTTATTTATGGGGCGCAGGCGCGCGCGAGCAGGGGGTGGGGTGGGGGGACGAGGAGGAGGGCAGGAGCGCGACACGAGCGGGATAGGAGTGAGAGCCAGGAGCGAGCGGGTGCGCAGGCGGGGGCGAAAGCCAGGGCGACAACGAAGGCAAGCGAGGGCGGAAGCGAGGGCATGAGCCAAGGTGGAGGGAAAAGCAAAGTTGAGGGCGAGAGGGAAGACGTTGCAGGCGGTCCGAAGAGGAATGAGTGACGGGAAGAGGAGGGACGTGCGGGAGGAATGACGTGGGGGAGGAGGGGCCGGGGAGAGGAGGGACGTGGGGGAGGAGGGTCGTGGAGGAGGGTCGTGGGGGGGAGGGACATGGGGGAGGAGGGACGTGGGGGAGGAGGGACGTGGGGAAGAAGGAACGAGGTGGGGGAGGGACGTGTGGGAGAAGAGTGATGGGGGGAGGGACGAGGTGGTGGAGGGACGCGGGGGAGGAGGGACGTGGCAGTGGAGGGAATTTGAGGAGGGGGACGTTGGGGAAAATTGGTCGTTATAGAAGGGAGACGTTGGGGTTGGAGGCGTTGGATGAGACGGCACGTTGCGTGGGGGGGCGTTGGGAGATGGGCCATTGGAGAGGACATTGTGGGAGGGGGTGTTGGGGAAAGGAGGCTTTGGGGAGAGGGTGACGTTGGGGGAGCGGGACGTTGGGGGAGGGGGACGTTGAGGAAAGGGGCACTTTGTGAGCGGCATTGGGGTAGGGGTCGTTGAGGAAGGGGAACGTGGTGGGTGAGCGGGGGTAGTTGGGGGCGAGGGTGCGGGCGGAGTTGAAGGCAAAGGGAGTGCGATGGCAAGGGTGGGCGGTGGCTGAGGAGGGGGAAGACAAAAAGTTGGGAGAGCGCCGTAACTTTGCCCCCAAAAAATTTAAGTTACTGCGCGCTCCTGTAGATGTGAGGATGAAGCAGGATTCTGGAAGGATGCAGGAACGGAAGAAGTGGAGAAGGGGGAGAGAGGGCGACGGGTGTGTGACAGACGAAAGACGACGGCCCATCTGTTCCGAAAGAAGAGCAAGAGAATTCGCCCTGAGCGGGACCTGCGGGTGCACATTTCACGAGATGCTATATTTAGAACGGCAGCGTAGTTATTTGGGCTTTAAGTAGCTGGAGTCGGTAAAATGACAGATAGCCGATTGAAAAAAGTATCAAATTCCAAAATAATTGTAGAGATAAAATTGGACTCTAATACGCACGCAACATTTTCAGTGTGTACAAATGAAATGTAGATTATTTACTTTGTCCCCTGGTTCTTAGAGATTTAAGAACGTTCGGGAACACTCTACTTAATCATGTTTCCCATGATTTGGAAAAGAAGAAGAAAGGAGGACAAAGAGAAAGAAATAGTGATCACAAAGAGGAATAGTTTGAGGAAAGTACAGAACCAAACAAAAAGAACAATCTTTATCAATTATGTTGGGATAAAGAATTTTAAACATTTCCATCTATTGTAATTTTTAATCTCAAATAGAATGCATGCTACATTCAGGGATGTCACTGGGATCCTCTCCCTTTCCTGTAACGACCACCATGACGACATGAGGGTTTGTTTATCAAAATCCGCAAAGTTAATAATTGATGTCCCGATCTGTGTGAAAGTATAGTGGATGAAAACGGTTTGCGAAAAGGGAGAAAAGGGGTCAAGGAAGAGGTAGGAATATTCGCGCGCGGTCCTTACCTTTTTGTTATGGTACTCCTCCAGTAATCTTTTGGTACTGATCGGAAAAAAAGTTTAGAATACTACCGATCAGAGCGCAGGTCGCTAGAATCGTTCTTCAAACGGCGACTGAATTCGACCCAGCTATCTAGCCCGCCGTCGTCGGGATTCGAACCCTAAGACCTCCCGGTTTGAAACGGTGACGCAACAGCGGAAGGTGGAGAAATCGCTTCTGGTGCATTTCGAAATATTCGCTTTCTCAGTTTCAATTCCGAGTACAACACCATGCAGATTATTTTATAATTTCGACATTTGCAGAGAGGAAGGAAGAAGAACGTTTTTTCCGTCACTCTTGGGCGCGCAAGCCCACAGTTACTCGCCTCGCAGTCGCGGAGGCAGCGTCGAGGCAAGTGCGCGGGAGGCGGCAGGCGGGGCCAGTAATAAACTGCAATACATTTCCCTGACTTTTCCCCGTTTTCCGGAACATTTTAAATTTTTTGTTCGTGATAAGATTTGTAATTTATCACTACCTAAAGAAAATAATAAAGTTACCCTAATACTAATTGGTCGGTTCTCTGATTTCACCGTGGCAAAGTGCAAATTAACAATATTTTCTCAACAAATAAAAAATAAACAAAAAATAGTGTTTGGTAATGTAATGCTGTACTAATGTTCTTAGGGAACGATGCCTTAGTATTACAGACCTATCAAAACTTTCCCCGACTGTTAACGATTCTGCCACTTTCCCTAATTTTCTTCAGACTCTTCAAGAACAATGAAATTTCCTGATTTTTTTCGACTTTCCTTCGCAATAAAAAATCCCTGACTTTTTCCTGCCTTTTCCAGAGCAATGAAATTCCCTGATTTTTCCTGGTTTTCCATGGGTTCCAGAAATTGGGCGTCCTGTGGTTTATGACTTCTAGGTTGTCCGGGTGACGCCGCGTCGTTGGCAGATAGGCCGACGTTTCGCCTGTCATGTCGCAGGCTTCTTCAGGGTAGTGACACAGTTTTTGATTTTTTTTTATTATTTCCCCCCTCCAGTTACCCTGGAGAGGCAGGAATTTATTTGTCTTTGGGGTACATTTTGTATAACTGCAGCCGATTTGGCTTGTGCAGTTGGGGAAGGCTTTATTGCTTACAAACTAGAACTATCTTATAACTATAACTATATACATTCCCACTTTGGGGTTTGTTAGTTTTTATACTTTTTTTTTAAATTTTTAATTGGAAGATCTTTAAATTGTTCTATTTTCTTCTTTTATTTTTTTCTCTCACTCGCATTTACACTTATATTAATTATATTTACAAACGCATCCATCCATCCATTCATTCATACAAACACACAACACTTCACAACACTATATACACAGTTTAGTTACACAGTTTATACAGTCACACACTATTTACACTCTTACACTTAGTCACACACTATTTACACAGTTTAGTGTCACAGTTTAGCTCCGCCTCCGGTGTTATATGTTTTCCAGCCTAGGGGGTCGGGTAACGCAAGTGCGCCGTGATTGGCGGAGAGGTCCCTCAGATTGGCTCGCGGTCTGGGCCAACCCGGGCCTCGCACCAGCCGTCCTAGAAATCGGACGGCGTTGAAGAGCCCCCGCGCAGTCAGGAATTGGTGGAAGAATATACTTCCAGGCGTGGTTTAGATTAGGGCCTGCATCCGCGTTGCGTCACTACCCTGAAGAAGCCTGCGACATGACAGGCGAAACGTCGGCCTATCTGCCAACGACGCGGCGTCACCCGGGCAGCCTAGAAGTCATGAAGTCCAGCCGCGGAAGCCTACGTGTACGTCCTGGGGTTTGCCTGCGCCCAGGAAGCTGCCCGTAGCGGTCCCGGGAGGGGGCGCGCGCCGCGAGGGCTCGGTGCTGAGTCGGCCGCCGTCGGGGAGGCGAAGAGGCGCGGGAAATCCTCGTTTCACGCGCCGCCTGGCGGGCGCAACGCGAGCAGTCGCGCTTCGACGGGCCGCGCGGGCAGCGCCAGCGCCGAGCCGAGCCGGATTCAACCGAACCGAGCGATCGGATTCAAAGGAGACTCCCGCAGTTCTTCATTGCGACTTCTCCACAACACAATTGAGGCACTGACACCGAATTTCGGTTCGGACATTTAGAAGGTCTTTCAAGGAGTTTGAGATAAAAAAGAAACCACGTAAAACAAATCGTTACACCTCAAACTTCTCCTTTCTTATTAAATGATGATACTGGAATTTTGCTGCTACTACACACGCGCGTGTAACTCTTTTACTCATGAACTATATGCATTGTTTCTTAACATGCGTGAAAAAGATGCACACTATACTCGTATGATGAATTTATGAAACGTTGTAATGAATTTCGGAATAAAAACTCAGAAGGTGCAGTAAAAAATATAAAGCCATTAGCTTCGCTAACATGCGTGAAAAGGATGCACTCTCTATGACGAGTTAGGGAATAAAAAACTCAAAAGTTGCTGATTATAGAAAGCAATAAAAATACAACGCCACCAGCTCCGCACAATATGTCAAAAAGATCTAAGCAATTGAATGAGTTAGGAAAGGTTATAATGAAAAAGGGAATAAAATAACTTATGGAACAAAATCATGAACTTGGATTGAATACAAACTCGCGACTTTAACCCAAAAATGCAAATCAAGCAGCAAGGAAACGTTCATGTCACACACATAATGACAAAAAAATTGAAAAAATTGAAACGCATTTTAAGAGTATTAGACAAGAAATGTGAAGCAGGAATATGGCATTTACCGTTTTGTAGTTGTGATATGGAAACAGCGCAGACACAAAGAGGACGCAAGACACCAATGTACGCAATGAGTCCAAAGAAGAATAAATATTTAAAGAGAGATTGAGGGAGAGAGAGAGAGAGAGTGAGAGAGAGAGTGAGAGAGAGAGAGAGTGAGAGAGAGAGTGAGAGAGAGATGGAAAGAAAAGACAGCGAGGGAAAATAAGTTATTTAAAGTTAGGAAATTAAAGGCAAAATAGAGGAGAGAGAGGAGTGATGAAATCAGAGAGGGGAGAGAAGAGTAAGGCGCAAAAGGAAAAGAGAGAGTGAGAAGAGGAGGGGAGAAAAAGAAACAGATAGAGAGAGACGAGCAGGGGCGAGGCAGAGAGGCCGCAAATGAGCTTCGCGATTAGCGCAACACCGGCCCCGCGCAGACGCCCGTCGCCCACGGCACTGCCCGTCGCGAAGCTGTCGCCCTACGCCCCGGACCCGGCGGGGCCTCCAGGAAGCCTCGAGCCCGGGGGGCGCACGGGTGTAGGGGCTAAGGTCGCGGCCAACGAGAGACCACTAACCCGGCTGGTGGAATTGGCAAGCGAGAGTCTGAACAGTCGGCAAGTACATTCGCGACAGGAGAGCACGGGTAATGGGAAGAGTTTGGGAGCGGCTGGTGGGAGCGAAGATGAGGGATGAGGATCATTTATAGGTGAGCTAATGGCGGATGCTTCTCAAGAGTAATAAAACGAGCAAACAGACACGTTTGAGAGAAGTAGTAAGTACGAGAGAAGTTCGACGAGTTAGAGGTACAGTAGCGGTGGCTTAGTTAGAACGAGCCAGAACAGACATTGGGACGGGTGAGCCACGATACTGATCATGAAGACAGGTGGATAAACGATAGTGAGCGCATAAGTGGGCGATTAAGCCAAGGGATAGCCTAAAGGTATCCGTCTGTCTGCGAACGTCTGCGACTACGAGCAAAAAAGTGAACGAGTAGTAAATAAGCACGCCAAGCACGAGGAAGAACAAATAGCCAAGCTGCTAGATCCACAGGTTCTCAAGATAATGCTCCGACGTACAACAGGAAATCCAAGTCAATAAGGAATGTATTAAAATAATAAAATGGTAAGGGAATGCTCTGATGCATGGACCAACAAATGCGAGACCCAGCTCATGTCAAGGGGGGAAATGGCACGTACAAACCCTGAGAGTAAGGTCACAAACGGAACTCAAGACGGAGGATATATGAAGGAGACGATGAGGAAGCAGCGTTCGGATATTTGATGCTACAAGTACAATAATGTATGCAGGCACACTGCAGAATCTCCATAAACCTACAAGACGGGAAAGCAAATACAAATCCTATACCTAAAACTCTCACGTAAAAAAGCATAATGAAAGCGAACACAAGCTGCGTATCTTCAAGCACAAGCAGCACCATCAAAATGAAGAGGGTTCGGAATTATTAGTAGGTCGGAGATTCGAGAACGAACGGATCTCTCTCCCTCCCCAAGATCCAATACTTCCCATCACCCGGAGGCATTCCAAACTTTTCTAATTAGCGCCGTCGAACGAGATAACCGCCGGGGCTCAGGATCGAAAGGCAAAGACTCACTCGCAGCTAGCGCCCGGGTGAGAAATAGATGGGACCCGACGGCACAGCGCGCAATGATGCAACGGCACACGCAATGACAGGGCCAGAACTCAGCAAATGCGCTACAACTGACCGGAAAGTGAACCAATTTGGTGAAAAGTTCCAGATAGCAGTTCCATTTATTTATCGTGTGGGGGAAATACTGGGAAGTGGCTCAACAGTTGCATCGTAAGGTGTTCCCGAGCGTGGCCACTGAGTTGTGATATTGATTTATTACGATGAAGGAGTGAGTAATAGTAATGACGATTAAATAGATTGGATGAGAGACAGGATACGCGGGAACTCCGAGATACCTAGACGCAAATTCTCTTCGTCCTTAACAAATTCCTCGATAACGCGTGATCCAACAAAACTCCAGCTAAATATGTCGCTGTAATACGGTTCTAATTGAATGAATTAAAAAATTCTTCAAAGAACAGGTTCTTAAATCTACAAATTTTAGAAATACACAAGAATGTGAAATTTCTAAACTGCCACAGTACGTCAAAAGCGGCAACTAATGTCTCCACAAACATATCTTGATACATAAAACAACACCGTGAAACCAGACAATTGGTAAATCGAATAAAAAAATCCAAAAAATCATTCATATGATAGTGTGACAGATTTTAAAGTATTTTTAAGACTCGGTATTGAGATATATTATTAGCCGGGTGATTTACTCTTCAGTAAAACATTACTGAGTTAGACTGAAGTGAAAATTGTGGAAGCATTAACTTTCATGATTACGTTACTTACTATTTTCGTCGGAAATACCCAAACTTGTATTTTAGAAGAATTTGCGAAACGTAATTTAAAAGGGCGAGAAAGTAAAAAGGACTTATAACGCAAAAACCCATTACGTTTTAAACTTCAGGGCACACTTTGTAATAAACGACTGCTTTACCGCTATGGCAGATTCCATGCCATACTGCAGACGCTGATGTGGCAGCAGTTAGCTCTACATTCGAGACGGCATCTCTTAATGTTCTCTTCAACGCAACGAACTAATGAACTCGGGAGCAGGTCATAATTAAATTCGCAGGGAGGCAATCCCCAGCGCATTCTCCGTTCGGGCCCCAGCGTCATCTCGGGAAGTTTATTCAGGTGGGATTTAGCCCCTTCCCCGGTCGTGCGCCGAGCGTATTGTTTCAACGGTCGGCGAGATCGAACGAGGGTGCCCGAAAGAAGGCGATGAAACACTGGGAGCCTTCGCTCGCAGAATGCACGGAGGGTAAAAGGAGGACTGCGCCGAATCTGCCATTGGGTCTGGGCAAATCCACTTCAGCTGCTAGCTTAATAAATCCCAGGAAAATACTGAATACAGAGAGTTGAGAAGAGTTTCTATTAAAATGAAATTAAGAATTTGTTGCAAAGATCTCCGTTAAATTTAAAGAAGAAATATAATAAAAATAACTTTCGTTTTACAGTGGGAAACTAGTAATTAATAATATGAAATACTATTTAAGATAATTTTTAAAAAATAAACTTTTTTAGTATTACTGAAAAAATATGAATCTGCCAATAAAAGAAACTATTCCAGAATCAAACGTAGATCTGGAAATTATCTTCGTTGGCATATCTATGATTAGCTCTCGAACAGAGCGCCGCTCGTACCAAGTGGATTTGAAGCAGATACGGGTGGAGATACGGGTGGTCCGTAAAAGTCGAAAGAAAAATAATTAACTGAGCGAACGCCTTCCAAGCCTCTTTGTAATTTGCGCCTTCGTCACAAACTCTCGCGAAAAATCTTGAATTATTTTCTCTTTTAACAAGTTTTGCACTTATGTGACAGTACTTCGCTAGCTCATCAATATTAACTTTCCTATTCTAACGTCCGTGCTCGTTAATGTAATACTTGTATGAAGATTTAGATATTTTTTCACGAACTGAACCTTTACATCTTGAAGATTTTGTATCTACATTACTTATTTCGATTAAACGCATAAATTGACTATCCAGCCTAAAGCCATGTAACGGCATCGTTTGATACCCAGAAACTCGAGAAAATCCAAAAACAATTAAAACGTTTCGATTCTGTCTGAAATATTGCAAACATTTGATTATGTTATTTCGCCTGTTCTCATACAGCGCGTACCGAGTGGATATTTATACTCAGTCCGTCACTCCCTACGACACATCTGAGGTCATGCTACAGCAAAGCCCTATACTGTTTGTATGTAAAGAACTGTTATACTGCTTATTTTACATTTACATTTATTAGATCTGCAATTGGGTATGACCCGGTGGCAGTTAATGACAATAATTGCAAAAATTACAACACTTACATTAATAATAATAATAATAATAATAATAATAATAATAATAATAATAATAATAATAATAATAATACCGTACAATACAGTACAAGACGAAAAGCAGCATTGAAATGTGCATTGATCACGTTCACCGCACTTCACTTCACTTCACTACACTACACTTTTTTGCTTTGAATTACACTGACCAGCACTTCACAGCACTTCACCGCACTACACAGCACATACTCATTTAATATCTTGTTCATATATAACTGCAGTATTCGTGAAGACTGTTTTTGTAAAAATATTTAATTTGTTACAGTGTTTCATGAAAGTAGCATTTTTGCTGTTGCAAGCCCCTACCTTGGTTTTAATAATTTTAAGTTGACTAATATTAAATATTTCATCTAATAACTGCTAAACATAATGATTGTACGAAAATAATGTTAAATTACTGAATTTATGTTATTTTCCCAATTAATAGTTCTTTAATATACAATAAATTTTCACAATTTGTATAAAATTTATTATTTACAATTTTTCATAATAACAATTATTCTTCCGTAGAGGTACTAATACATTTTAAAAATATGAGCTTTCTTCAGTTCTCTTTGCTTCAAAACAGAAAATTTAAAACAGATGGGCAATGAACAATTAATATTAGTATTAGATTACCGAGTACTGTGGACGAAAATACTATAATGGAGCTGGATAATCCCCCAAAAACGTTTATCATAGTGAATACGATTACTTCATTTTCAATTTTTCTGGCACATTTATATGGACGTTATCTTAAGACAAAGTAATCTGCAAAGTAATGTACTTCATGGTATTTTTCTTTAACTTTTGGAGATAATAAATGCATGAAGCCCTTAATGCCCATTTATTTAGAGCTCCATTTAATCTGAGAATATTTGTAATAGCATTAAAAACTCTCTCCAACACGGACCTCAATATGTAAAGAGCAAGTGCAATTTTCATACCACAAATAGAGAGAAACGGAAGAGGAAGACTTAATGTACTCCGCCCTTTTTCTTGAAAATACTTAATATGACTATTTTTCTCAAAATAACGTGTTTTAATTATTTACAATTAATTTATTATTATAAATATTTAAATGTTAATACCCCTCAGGTGGCTCATGGACAGCGTGCTAGCTTTGCGTTGTGCGATCCCGGATTCGATTTCCGGTCGAAGCAAAAGTAGAGCTGTAGCTTTCCATTTCAATCGGCTCAGTTTCTACAGCTCTGTGACAAAAGGCAATTGCAGTACGTTATTAAGGCAAAATATGTTATTAAATAAACATATGTTGTTTTGTTGCTGTCATTCCTGCATCTCTCCCTAGCAACCAGGCTTGGATAACAAATAAAAACAGGATTCAGGCCTGGGAACACGTTATCTGCCTAAAGTTGGATTACCGTGACCCTAAAATGCCAAATACAAACTTTTATCACATAATTTATTTTTAAATTCTGCATTACCTTTGTTCTAATAAGGGTAAACGAGGGAAAAAGAAAATTAATGTTGTCTCATATCCTCGATTTTTATTAATTTATCTACGTTTGCAACTCATTTCCTTTCGTTGACATCGAATGCGGAAAATTCAGTTGACATTCCACATACTCCACGAGATCCCCACAGAAAAAAAACATCTAGGAGAGAAAATGTTAATGTTTTCGTACAGATCGCTACATTTACGTTATGCAGAAGTCTTCAGAACAGATTTGAAATTGCATCATCGTTAAACGTGACAAACATTTAACAATAAGAAACAATAAAAGGTGGACTCGATGACAGTTGAAACTGTCCGTGCCCTTAATGGCAGGAGGCCATGCATTGTGTCAAGGAATAAGGGACGACCTGGGGCGAGATTCGAGAAACAAGCAACGACAGCGGCGCCTGGGGAGAGATTTTAGTTGGGTAGTCTACAGAACAACAACAAAACAAAAAAACAACAAAAAAAACAAAAACAAAAAAAAACGAAAATGCGAACATGTGAAAATTTGAGAAAACTGTAAGATATTCTAATAAAATATGCGTATTTTATTGAATTTTGCTCCGTGGGTGGTGTGATATGACAAACAAATCAGGAGCATAAATATTTATTTATTATAATGCTTCAATGAAGAAAAATCACTCGACTGTTATTTCAATGTGTTTATCGTACAAATGTCAATGTATGTAAATTATATTTAAATAAACATTTGATTAAAGCTCTAACAAAAGGAATTAAAATTATTCCGCATAATTTCAGCAGCAAAAGTAATACAACGGACTTTCATCTATTATTCTAAAATGCACATTTCGAATTAAGAAACAAAGTCTCCCAAATTTTTAAATGTTCAACAATGTTTTCATGTTAAAAGATACGGCTTGGGAGTAAGTGAGAACTTTTAACATACAGGTCTGATCACATAAAATCTCTTCTCCACGTCCAATGTCAATGCCAACAAATCAAACTTCCCATATCCAATATTTGGATAACTAGAAACAAGAACACATTTAAATTGACAAGATACAAATTCCTGAAAAGCCGAGAAAGCCAACATGTCACTGAACGCTGGCAATCCCAAGATCCAGTAGTGCATGACTTGGCCGATGAAAATTTCTACATGACGTTTTCAAATTAAGAATGTAAGAATAACCGCTTTCATTACCTTGTTCGGTCTGCTGTTCCCGCAGAAGAAAATTCTTCGTTACTTTCAAATTACCTCACACACTTTTACTTTACAATGTACGCGCGATACAACCAAATTATCACTTACCATTTCGCTGGATGCCTGTCTCGAGAAAAGTCTAGGGAATTTCTAAAAGTCTTCAATAAGTGAATCATTATTTCAACAGAGCATTTTGAGTAAAAATAATTTCAATTCCAAGAAGAAAGTAAGAAAAAAAGTTGTTGCTTTCGAAATATTAATTCAAGGAAACAGGTAGCGCGAGTTGCTTCTAAGAACAATCTTAGAGAGTTTCTTTGAACACGTAACGCTTTCAGATTTACGTTATACAGCTTTCAACATACAAAACGAAATATCCTTCAATAAATTTCCGTGAGAAAAATACAGAAATTAAGCTCATTTTCATAGGATATATTTAAATAATAAACTACCTAAAAACTTAGGCAGTACGTAAAACCTATTACAGTAACGATGGAAGAATGGCAGGAGATATGGCGCAGAGTAGAAGTTTCCGAGAAGCAGATGATGAAAGGTTTGCGAGACTCCGGTCGTCGGAATCGCGTAACGGAACACGCGATGACGAAGTTCCGCGCTCGTCAAGTAAGAGCAGCGTCCAATTACCTTCCACTCTAGTCATTGTCTTCGGCGCTAGGGCGCGCCTCGGTCGGATTCTACGCGCGCGTCTCATCCACGCACCTGAGGAGGGAATGAGGCGTCCTCAAGCGAGGATATAGGCGGAAGAATGCATCCTATACAGAACTACGTAAGCAACGGTCCGAAAAAGTCACGGAGGTAGCTATAATTGGTAACAAAGGTGCGGTGCAACACAGTAATAAGTTGCTATATGACAATATTGAGAAACCATGATATTGACATAAATATAAGAAGTATCCTAGTATCATGTCGAAAAAATCTGCTCTTCTGTAGCACGACAATTTTATGAAAATAATTTCTTCCTATTTCTTCCTATTGTGTTAAAGCCTTTGTGTAACATCACTGTACTCCCAGTAGGATTCTTTCGAGAGCGGTAATCTCACTGCCCCCTCCTGCCATATAGATCACGGCCGCAAGCTTCAAGGGAACTTCCATTGTCGGAGGGCACTCACCTGTAAGCCTCCTAGATTCATCCCAACTGAGAGGCATTAATTAATTCATGAAGGCGCACTAAGAGCATAGATGTCAGTTGGTGATAAGATAGAGTGTAATTTCCGTATCATTACTTGGTTCTTAACTGAAGCCCTGTAAATTCATTCAAATTTTCTCCTCTTATTATTTAGTCAAACAAATTCTTTAATAAAATGAACGTCTCATTTCATGATTGCATGAAAACCTCCCCGTTCTCGTTCATCCCAAGAACTCTACAGCTTTAAGGTTCGAACAAAGGCAGGTATGCGAGTGTTTTGCATTTGTAGCGCCGCCACCAGACCGCTGACAATATATTGAATCATTAATACGATTATTATGTATTTCACAACGAAAGAAAAAATATGTTATCAAGAGATATTGCAGAGAACCTGGGACTGAAGGGCGTGATATTAGGCAATACATATCAGTAGTGCGGGTTGCAGAATCTACGTCTTATTAGAACCGATTATTAAATACGTAGGTAAGTAAAATACGCAAACTATTGTTCAGTATTTCAACGAGTTATTTTCTAATCATTGAGAAACAACAAATATAAAATTAATCAAGTGTACGTCTCAAATAATTTCGATTTATATGAAACCGTTCATTAGTATTAAAATTTGGACACATAACTTTGATTTCAAAAATACGAGACACTTTCAAGAAAAAAGACGATTTAGAACATTAAATTCCATATTCAAAAACCAATATCCAAATCAATACTTTTAAATGTCCATTTTTCTTGCAAACATCACTTGCAGTAAAAGATATCGAATTAATACCTTCGAATCGAAAATCATTAAGCGGCCCTGCTTATCTTCTTGTATGGCCTGCATTAGCTCTTCCCCTTCCCTACCGTCCCCGTCGCTCCCATTGTCCTTCTCTTCATCTTATTTTCTGCCTCTCCCATGGCTTCCCCTACCTCCGCCCACTTCTTGACATCATCCATCGCCTTCATATCCCACCTCTTCCAACACCTCAATTTCAACCACCCGTCTTTACTCCATCACCGTAGCGCGTGCTCACAAGAAAGCAAACAGGGTCCAAGGAGTATAAGCTATTCCTAACTGGGGAGTCGCCGTACAATTCTGACTCGTTGCGAAGAAAAATGCCGCCTTCCTCAGTGAGTAGTATTCACTGCGTCGCGTCGAGCGCTTTATTACACACGCGCGTGCGACTGCGAACGCTGCGTTGAATGACGAGTTGGGAGGGGGAGGAACCCCCCTCCCCACCTCCGCCAGAAGACGCAACGCAACGTACTTCTCAAGCCCTGTCTGCAGATTCCCTTGCAGTGAAAGAAGACTCGAGTGCTGTCTGCCGACTCCCTTGCAGTAATCCGGTTACACCCTAGTTCATATCTCGAACACGGCAGTAGAACTTCGAAAACCGACAGTGTCGTTCTTGCTTCAGTAATTTATCACGTTCTTTATAAACAGTAGATAGGGTTTAATTATCTTGCTGACAAGTAAAGAATGATAATATGGTTATATAATATATGCTTCCAAAACCAGCCATTAAAAACGAGTACGTGAAAATTAATCATAATAAATAAATTGGAATTAATTAAAAAAAATAAACTAGTGCTTCTACATCAGCATAAACTTTTTCGTATTATTTCTAAATCTTAAATTTTCGAAAGTTTAGAAAGTTCCATGAAAATAAGACCACTGCCATTCTTTTCAGCGCTCCTTCTATTAGCGGGAAAAGTTTGAAAAAAAATAATTTGATCATAATTTTTTACCGACTCTTGATACACATAGGAGAAGAGTTAAAGAAAAAAATAGTGCGGTTTTTGAGAAAAATGTTTAAAAAATAAGATAAGCTAGTATGTTTTACGCCAAATTACACGAAAAGTACTTATATTTCCTAAAGTTGAACATAACCTTATTTTAAGACATATTTATAGAATAGTTCTAATTAAAGAAAACATCTCTACTCTATCTTCAATATTATAGTTCTTGGAAGACGCCTCAAAAAATTGCACTTTTTCAGTTTTCGAAAAATCTGGAACTTTAACGAACATGTGACCTGCACCATTCTCCAAAGCGTTCTTTAAGCTATCTGGGAACAATATTTAATAAAAATATTGCTGCCCTTTTTTAGAAAATGTTAAAAATGTTTTTGAGACTTCACGTTAAGTACCCTCAAAAATCAAAATAACCTGTTGAAACTCTCAAAACGTTGAGATTTTTTAGTTCCATCAGGGATTATGTTTTTGAGAAAAGCAGATGAGGGTTTAGTTGCTAGCGTTAACCACAGACGGGCAGACACACGTTTTGCCGTCAATCGATTTTTCGGTATCAAGAACCCACATAACATGGATTATGACACGTATTTGAGGCAGTATGTCGTACATTACTCTGTGTATATATAGGAACAAGATTTACCCACTTTCCGTTAGCAGTGCCTGGTAATAAAGAGTTTTTCCGTCGAAAATTCGCCGTTTTCCAGCGCACGATTACATTATTTTCTCTTTTTAGGTACTGAAAGAAAGTAAAAAGTTATCTCCATGAACGCTTTCTGTATATTTACATTATTTATCTACATTAGAAGATTATAATCTGTTACAGGTTCAAACATTTTGCGAGGACTTTTTGCTCAACATCAGCGCAGCCAAAGTAACGCGATGAACGTGGCTTAGACGAAGCAGCGTAGCCGGAGTCATTCTGAGACGCAGAAGGCGGGGGCGGCGAAGGGCGGCGGTCAGGGAGGGCGGGGCCGAGGGCGCGCGAGGAGGCCATTAGAGCGCGGAGGCGGGTGGCAAGGGGTGTGGGCGTGGGCGTGGGCGTGAGCGGGCGAAGGGCGACGCAACAGGCGCCGCCGTCGCCTGATGCATCGGCGCGCTAATGAAGACGCACGCGCGGCCGCAGGCGCGGGGCGGCGGCGGGGGCGGGGAGGCGGGGGATGCCTCGCCCTCCGCATCGATCTCGGCGTAATGGCGCGCGCGGGGAATATTTCAAGCGGAGGGGAGGCGTCGGAGTGAGGGAGGGAAGGAGGAGGGGCGTCGGCAAAAAGTGAGTGCTGGGCGCGAGGCGCGAGGGTCGGCCGGACAGTCACTGCCAGGCGAATGAGCCACGCGAGTGCACGACGGCGCTGCCACTGCACCCGCGGGTCGCCTGCACTGCGAATCCCAGCGGAGCTGACAGCAGCGTTTCCACAATCGATCCAAATGTTCTATTTCTGCACTTCAACACAATTTTTGAAATCAATAAATCAAATTCAATCAATGTTTAGGAGATTTCCTGAAAGAAAACTCACTTTCACACGAATTCTCAAACTCAGGTATGAATGTCAGTTCAAATTGCCTTAATTTCGGAAAGATGTCTCTGTTTAGAAATGTAAAAATTGTTGTGCTTTGCAATTTTCGAAATTTCAAAGATTTCAATGAAAATTTTACATGTCAGTCCTTCGCTCGTCCTTCGTTCTATGCTTGGAAAAATATTTTTTTATTTTAATTGGAGGCATTTTGCAATTCTTTAATAAAGTGCACAAATTCAAGTAAAAATAACGCAAAATTGATTCATTATTTAAAAAATCGACCATTAAAGATCTATTTTTAATAGATTTTATATCAGAAAAAAAAACTACAATCAATATTGAACTTTTGGCATGTTATTTTTTCACACTTTGAGAAATACAGAGAGTTCACCAAAAATGGGACCAATGCATTTTTGCTCTTCTTTGCATGATAAGAAAAACATTTTAAAAAATTGAAATGGTTTTCCAGAACATTTTTGTTTTAATTTTTTTCACCCAAAATTACGCGAATGTAACTCCAATTTACGAGAATTTATATATGATCTGAAAGTGTCTTTGAAGAACAGGAGAGGAAGAACATTACAGAAAAAAAGTCTATAAATTCAATATTGTAGAGGAAGGATGACGCTGAAAATATTTCGAATTTTTGCAATTTTCAAAAAAAAATCAAAGATGTCAACGAAAATTAGACCTATGCAATTCTTTTAAGTGTTCTCTATCCAAGAATACATTTTAATACAAAAAGATAAAGCATTTTTTGAGAAAATTTTGAAAATATAGTTACGTATAAATACGTTATGCACCTCAAAAAAAATGCCCGTTCCAAACTCGCAAGGTCTCGAGATCATTCAGAAGGATCAGAGAATATCAATGTCTGAGAAAATGTCTGTACGGTTTAGATGCTAACGTTGACCACAGACAGACAAGCATTGATGGACAGATGGACCGACAGAAAGGCAAACAGATAGACCGAAGCTGCCAATCGATTTTTTTGGTTTCGAGTACCCATAAATCGTTTGTCTACACAACCTGTTAGAGAAGTATTTCTGATTCGTTGTTTTTTGGTGACCTAATGTAATATTTCTTGTTTCTTTCTCATTTTGTATAGCCCTGAGGATGAAAATACATTTTCCAAAACGTTGACAAACAATGTTCAAAATGTTTTTGCTCCTGCAAGCCCCGCTCCCACTGGTTTCAATATATTAGTTCAAATTAACATTTTGAATATAATATTCATTAGTGGAAATTAGTACATCAAAATCATACCGCCGATATCATTAAGGCAGTAGTGGCGTAGCGATCTCGGGCCGAAATCGCGGGTTGAAATCCTGCCTCGGGCATGGTCATATTTATGCTCGTCCTTTCACCCCTATCATCACCACATCATGTCATCTTCGCAAAATGCAATAGTGGTCGCTAATGACCTAGATGTTGATGCGACTTTAAATAACAAAAATAAATCATACCTTAAAAATTTACATACAATGCCTTAATTAGAGAAGTCGGAACAGTCACGCGAGGCGGGAGACAACCAATACGTTACAAGATTACAGATTTCACTTTTTTTATTTACATGATATCCCAAGATTCAGATACAATACCATTACTTGATCATAGTAACTCAATTTGTTTCGAATTGAATAGAATATACATACACTCATCCTCAATATATATTTTATGAGACGCAACACCGTCCAACTGGATCAATATTTGCGACACATTTACGATCTCAGTAATACAGCCACTCAGCAACATCAATATTTGGGACACATTTACGACAACATCAGTAACATAGCGCCTCACCAACATCACATTTCCCACTCCCTGCGCTCAGCAAAACGGCCTGGTATGAAACGTTTCGAAACAAACAAAAACGAAACAAAAACGAACCGAAAAGATTTTTGCGTTGCGTAGCGCGTACACGCTGTGAAACACGCAGCAGCACCGTTTCTCGGATAATACCAGGATCGCGCCAACGAGACCGCAACAATCGCCTTTGCATCAGCCACGCCACGCCACACCGCGCCACGCCGATTCTCGCCACGCCGTTCCGCGGCACACCACGCTTCGCGCTCTGGAGCTCGCTAATAGGCTTCGACGGCGCGCGCCCGCCCGCCCGCGCGCGCGCTCGCTCCCGTGTCGATAAAAAACAGACGGATCGCGAATGCAGCTACGCTGCGCACCCCGCCCGCTCCCTCTGCGCGACACACAGTGAGCGCAAGAAACGAGAGCCGGGCCGAAGTGGAAACAGGATTGCGGATTGCGCGCACGTGTAGCCTCACGCCCAATTGCAAGCAGACGCACTTGAGCGTTTCATACTATTCAAATAAGACAAAAAGTGAAATTATTGACTGCGTTGTGCCCTCAAAAATAAGTTACCCATACGTCACATCTCTGATGTTTTTATCAGAACGCGCACTCTCTTCTGAAAAAACGTCACTACTCACATTTTGGGGATTATTCCACATAATAAAGGACATGTGAAAAAAGATACTACGCTCCATACTTCTCCGCGAATCCTGAGTCTACATTCATTTTGATATCAGATTCGAACTGAGTTGCTTCCCAAACCCCCTGATAACGCGTGTTGCAACTGTTTCGAGTTTCTACCAGCATTTCGAGATTTAACCCCATCGTGCGAATATCGTCCTTTCGTTTAATTTCATTAAAACCAGGCTGCGCCACATAAAGCGCGAGCTTTTCGCCCGCGATATTCCATGATGCATGCAAATCATAGCATGACGCCCAGTATTTATTAAAGCTTTTGTGTTGTTGAGCCAGGTAGCTCGATCAAAAATAAGCGGCGGGGAATAAAGCGCGGGCGTCGTCACACAGGCTCAAGCGAAGCTGCCAGTGGTAACGGAACCCGACCGAAAGCTTAAGCGGTGCAATATTTACCAAGCGAATTCGAACCAGCGAATCAAAGCCGCAGCGGAGTTAATATGCTCGAGTAGTACAGAGGCGAGAAAATGGACGATGCGTGTGCTTTTGGATAGAGACACAAGGACGAGTTAAATATCCGACGACGTCAAACGTTCGGGAGGCAGCGGAAAGTGGCGGATAGCGGTTACGGGTCGTGCCGGCCTATGGAGCGGGCAGCCCACGTGAAAGGGGCCAATGAGCGGTCACATCAATAGATGATTCAAGGCAAATGATGAGGGTGAAAGGGTTTCGATGATGGGAGTTCGCTGGGGGTGAAAAGTACTTCGACGATAGAGGGGAAATTGACTGTCAATATGGCCGAGAGTGTGGTCGTGGGCCCATGGAAAACAAACAAGGTGACAGAGAACGCGGACCAGGTTACTTCCTATGTTGACTGGTAAGGCGGAGATACGTGGGATTTAATGAAAGATTAAGCACGAGAGGCTAGAAGGAATCAAAATTCGGCAAAGGGATTCGTAATGAGAGTGCAAAACGAAATCCGGCAACGTCGGACGACTCGTTCGTCAATCCTTCAAATTGCAGGCCGGTCTGCCAGACGTTGGCTCGTGAGTCCGACAGTCGATCGATCGATCAGTTGATCGGTCGGTCGGTCGGTCGGTCGGCCAGACGCTACCTTGAGTTAGTGATTGTAAGACGGTCGTTCGTGCTCTGTTTTTCTGCTCATCTGAGGGTCAATAAGAGTATCTGTCGGTGAGTTGGGGTATCCGTCGAACGATTGGTGCATCTGTCCGTCGGTCGATGTATCTGGCGATTGGTCACTTAGTTGGTCTCTCCGACTTCTTCCAATCGGACGCACGCATTATTCAATCGCCGTCGTCTGTCCGTCAGTCAAACACTCAAAGCGGTTCACCTCTGTTCCGTGGGTCGAGCGGTGGGTGCGTCGGCTGAGCGTGACGTGAGCGCAGCGCGAGCGGCCAAAAAGGGCGAGCGGGGGCCCGCGGCGCGGCGGAGGAGTCAACACGCCAGTAAGCCGCGACTAACGAGGCGCGCGGCCCACTGAATGGCGAACCGGCGCTCGCGGAGAGGGGGAGTGGCCCCGGAGCGCCCTACGTTTAGCCACGTGCCCATCAACTAGCCACACACATACACACACACACACACACACACACACACACTTACGCATACACTCTGGGCTTTGACGGCGACTTCCACACGCGCACTAAGCCGTTTAATGATTAAGCGCTGTCTATTTTCTTACGAAGGAGACAAGATCACAAATTTGGGGCAAAAGATGGCCGGTCCACACAATATCGAGATAAAAATTTACGTTTTCATAATATTGATACATCAAATTAATTGAATACTCTTGGTATCGTCTGAGAACGGACTGAAGCTGTTGGGTTCGTTTTGATGTACTACTTCCTACGTTATTGATACAGTACTGCATTCACTATATATTTCAAATATTTCATTAGTCTTATTTTGCAAAAGACTTCAACGAAAATTATAATATAGAATCTTAACAAAAAAGGTCAATGGCACCTTATTTACTCATTTAAAAATACCTACAAAATCTTAAGTTCCTTTTTCTTAACGCTGTCAAAGGGGAAGCAAGAATTTAAAATTTGTTTTAATAAGGTCAATGGCACCTTATTTACTCATTTAAAAATACCTACAAAATCTTAAGTTCCTTTTTCTTAAAGCTGTCAAAGGGGAAGCAAGAATTTAAAATTTGTTTTGAAACTTCCTTCATCTTAGAACAAATGTGGAATAAAAAAATATTTGCATAGGGCAAAGGTACAAATACAGGCACGTAATAACATTTATTAAACATTATTTTTACAAAACCGAAATAACAAAGTGAAAAAAATATACCAGAATTACCCATCAGAAATAAATGACGAGCATTCGGGCAGCCAACAATAGGCGTGACGTGTGAATGGGTGGGTTTCAACCTTTTTATTCGCAGCAAATGCGGCGGTGAACGCGCCAACTTAAAACGCACAAAAGTTTTTCAAGAGCTATCATTTCTGCTGCGCGGTCACTGAGCCCACTCTTGTGAATGAGGACCCCCTCTCCCCACCCGGCCCCGGCGATAGAGAAGAGAGCGGACCGCCCCCTACGCCGTCGACGCCCCTTCGTGCCGACCGACACCTCAACGACGCCTCCTCTCCCCTCCCTCCTCCCCCACCACGCACTGGAGGGAGAGAGAGAGAGAGAGAGGAGGGAGGGGGGTGAGAGAGGGGGAGTGGGAGAGAGGGCAGAGCCTTCGCGGCAGCCGACACCTCAACGACCCCTCCTCTCCTCTCCCTTCCCACCGCCACCGCGGCGGGCGAAGAGCGCGGCGGCGTGGACAAATGTGCGGGGGCGGCGCCCGGGACAAAAGGCCGCGATAAGCACCGCGTTGCGCTGGAGACCCACGCGCGAGCGCCGAACCCCGGACTCCGCCTCTCCGCGCCCGGCCACACGGATCCGAAGGGATGAAGAGCGAAGCGGCGTGGAGAGCGGTCGGAGATGAAGCCGGCTCTCGGCGCGAAACGCCGCAGTCCGGTGTTTTGACAGCGCGGGGCGGGCGAATGGGCGAGGAATGTGCACACCGCGCGCTCATCTGTCGGGATGTCATGATATGAGAGACTCAGGCAGAAATGGGCAAAAGTTAACCATAACTCGTTTACCTGGCATTCAGCCCATTATAGCCAAATAAATATTATCATTATTATTATTATTGTTATTATTATTCCTCTACATCACGACTAAGATGTTATAAGTCGGTTGAATATAAAATCTACTCCAGGCTGCAATGAGCTTATTATTACTATTATTATTATTATTATTATTATAGAATTGTTGCTAATAGAACTAGTAACCTTCATTTTTATACACTTTTTCGAGTTCATTTACAGGGCGGTGTGATCTTTCCGGTAAGAACGCGGCAACTCCCTCAAAAAAAATTCAGATGGTCTCCAGCACCAGATACGTAGGAGTTTCGTAAATATTTTAATCGTTTCTTGGAATGTGAACTACCGTCATCTCTGTCGTTACAAGTGTACTGCTCTTCCCTGTCTTCCCTTCCGACCGACCGCAAACATTTCGGTATAAATAGGTATTTTTTCACCGAGTGGACGTAAAACATCGCAAGTAATAAAAGGGCATTATCACAATACAACAAATTCAGCATATTTCTGTCTCTCCTTCCATCTTCTTGTGTTAATTCTGGCACTGACGTTTAAAAGCATTCAAATAAGAGTATCTGCTGTCTCTGCAGCTTAATACTTTGCAAGCAAGTTGCATGTCCATAGGGTCTCTAAGCCTTCACGCCGCCACTAATCTACAACACTTCTGACTTATCGTTCACATCCGCACATTTATAATACATTGTTCGCTTATGATCTCCTCATCCCATTAGAGGTGTGTGAAGAGTTGGCGAAGGAAAAAAAATATCACGTAGGTGAGAAACACTGATGCCTGGAAACCAATATATACTAAACTAATAGCCTAAATATTTCAATGAATTAGTTAATACTGACAGAAGGGTCGTCGCATAACATAATTTGAAATTGCATGTTACCACAATCCACAATTTGGATAATCACTGCCGTAAAATTCTTACCCCTCCCTTCCCAAGCAGAAATGTAATTCGAATTCTTAAGTAATGAAACATTTTTAGAATTTTCAGTAAGTTCCTCGAGAATTAGAACTATGTACGGCAGAAAACCAAGAAATTGAATCTCACCAAAGAATGCAGAGCTAAGTATTGCAGGTTGGCATGGCATCTACATATCAAAACTGCAATGACTGGCATGACTGCAATGACAGGCATGACTACAATGGCTGGCATGACTACAATGGCTGGTATGACATTTATATTTCAAAACTGCTTATTTTAAACATGTGACAGATATTAAATATTTAATCACCAAAAGTTATTTTTCAATTGCTTCTAACACGGTCTAAGTCTGAAAACCGTTCTGCGCCCAGCAACACGATCGCGCTGTGACGTCAAAGCTAAGCCGGCGCCGGAGCGCAAACTGGAGAGGGGGGGGGGGGGAGAGTGAAGAAGAGCAAAGGAAGAGAACGAAAGAGCGACGTCGAGCGCAAATGAGAGGCAGCGAAATAGCAAAACTAATTTCGACGGAAACGCAGCGCGCGCGGAAATGAAATAACGCAAAACGAAATAATGATCGCGAAGCATAAAAAAAATAATAAAATATCTCATCCGGGAAAAGATATCAAACGGGACGGAGTGGATGGGTGGATCGTGTCGACGAATTCAGAGGCAAAACCGACCTGGGAGTTTGATGGAGATGGCGGACGGACGGAAGATGGTCGAAAATTCAGGACGATTCGAGATGGATGGGACAAAGAAATTAAAACCAGTTAATGAGCTTCCGTTCCGGAGCCAATCTATAAAAAGGAGCACACTGAAAATGCGTCTTCACGTCGACTTAGGGTTATTAGAACCGCTACTTATGTTATGACGTGTCTTCGGCGAAGAAATTCACAACTTTCAGAATACATTCTGCCCACAATACAAATTCAATACAAATCACGATAAGTAGGGTTGCAGCAATTGATGAAAAATGTGGAGAGATTTTTTCAGAATGAATTCTTAATTGATATATGTTTCCTATCTAATCTATTTTATCACAAGTCCTACATCAGTACTATGAACTCCTCGGTTAGTCAACCGGTTAGAGAATAGAAAATTGCTATCGTATGTATCTTAGAACTGAGGAATTATGAATATGAAAAAATGATTTTATTAAAGAATGTGTATGTATTGTCGTTATATAGAATTAGAAGAAGTTCCATACAACTTACGAGTAATAAAAATTTCAGTCTGTTCTTCTAACATTTTTGAATTGCTGTTGGCAAATATAATTTAAACTCATGAACCAAAAATAAAATTTATGTTTATACGAGTACATTCCACAAAATAGAAAAATGTTTGGCGTAAACTTAACTAGTATCCAAAATGATTTTGGTAACGTTTTTCATTAACGTTCATTCATTAACGAATAAATATTGGTATTTTAAAACCGATGTGAAAACGATAACTAGAAAAATGATTTTTTTTTATTAATTGAAGACATACACCCAAAATTCTAGTTGAATATTTACAATTAATGTAATGTAATTCTAGTTGTAATTTACAATTAATTTAATGTGTAACGTATGAATATATATTATAGAAGCATTACATTATACGTTGTACAAGCGTCTTCTTTAACTTTTTAAAATTAGCCAAAGCAAGGTTGTCGAAAACACCCACAAGTATTTCTCTCCTAAAGATAGGAATTACGGAACCTCGAAACATCCGAGAGGAAGGAACTTGGCAAATAGCCGGAAGTGACGGACGAGCGCGGAAGGGCGGTTGCGAAAGACGGACGGGAGATCAATAAGGACCGAGGCAGCCGGGCGCGTAAAAAAAAAAAAAAATTTACAGCCGAAAATGACGGACGACGGCCGGGGGCGGAAAGGTCGAAGCCGACAGCGGACGCCGCGGGGTGTGAAGGAAGCTGGTAGGGGTTATAGCGGCAGTGGCAGCGGCGGCGACGAAAGCGGCGGCGGCGGCGGCGGCGGCGGCGGCGGCAGCGGCGGCGGCGGCGGCGGCGGCGGCGGCGACGGCGGCGGCAGCGGCGGCGGCGGCGGCAGCGGCGACGGCGGCAGCGGCGGCGGCGGCAGCGGCGGCGGCGGCGGCAGCGACGGCGGCGGCAGCGGCGGCGGCAGCGACGGCGGCAGCGACGGCGCCAGCGACGGAGGAGGCAGCGGTGACGGCAGCGGCGGCGGCAGCGGTGGCGGAAGTGTCGGGTGGCGCCAACGAAACTGTATGCGGCCTACGCGGGAGTATGGTAGTGGGGTACGAGGACAAAGTAGAGACGGAGGAGCCCTGTCGTCGACCAGGGCGAGGAACGGGGAAGAAGGGTGCCAGGTGGCTCCGCGGTGGCGACCGAAATCCCACCGGCAATCAGAAGGCGAAGGCTGTGGAGATGGCGACGGAGCGCCGCTGTATGCAGATTTGTACGCAGGAGCATGAGAGTAGGTTAGCTTGAAGGAGAATAAGGGAGAGCTTAAGGCCGTAGCGAGGTGGTCCAAGGCAGGAGATTGGGGGCGAAGCAGAATTGGCGGAAAAAGACGGTATTTTTCTATTAAAAAAAGTCGTAGTTATTTGTACACCAATGACGTTATAAAAGTGCTAGAATGATCGAGGATCAAAGTCCGAGAGCTTTTTTGTCGCCCAAGATCATTAGAACCTGTTAACGCCCGTGGTACATACGAGTACATTTTATTTTTTACCTAATTTCAACTATTCATATTTACTTATTTACTAATTGACAAGTTGCTAACTGTCTCGGTGTGTCATTTCATATTTCAGTTCCATGATTCCCTCTCATAATTATCTCCATAAGAAAACATGCAGCAACATTCAACTGTTTTCATATTTCCCTCATCACGATCCTCTCAATCCAGGTAAATTATGGAGCGAATATCAAGCTACGTATGGAGGGTAAAAACAAGCAATAACGTGTCGGTATATTTTTTTTTTATTTACAGTCGCTTTCTTACTGTTCGGTCATTTAGTGACAACAACATTGGAGCTCTGCAAAGGTGGCACATAAATACGTGCACACACACACGAACATCCACGTCCGGGGAGGGATTCGAACACGCGACCATTCGAGCCGAGGTAGCTACGGCCCTTCAGCCTTGGCGACTTCGGCTATGTAGGGAGGGTCCGCTGTTTCGGTGGGCGGTTGCAGAGGCGTCGAGGGCAGTGGGCGTTGAGAATGAGAGAGAGGAGAGAGAGGAGAGAGGAGAGAGAGGAGAGAGGAGAGAGAGAGGAGAGAGAGGAGAGAGGGAGGAGAGAGAGACAGAAAGAGAGAGAGACAAAGAGAGAGACAGAGAGAGACAAAGAGAGAGAGACAGAGAGACAGAGAGAGACAGAGAGAGACAGAGAGACAGAGACAGAGAGACAGAGAGAGAGACAGAGACAGGGACAGGGACAGGGACAGGGACAGGGACAGGGACAGGGACAGAGACAGAGACAGAGACAGAGACAGAGACAGAGAGAGAGGGGGCAGCGCCGACGTGGAAAGCGGCAAATAGACGGGCATGTTCGGGGCCGGGGGCTCGCCCGCGTCCATCCTCTTTAGGCCGGCGCGGCGCCGCGAAGGGGGGTGACAATCTCACGTCGGCCTCCACCTAGCGCTTCGATCGTCCTAGCGTTGCGATGAGGCAAATTATGTAGATCCCCACGGACAGAGGTGGTGCTGTTATGTTGAGTGTTCCCACACCAACGTAAACCGATCTTTAACAGCTATAACATACTGTAACACATAAAAACCTACAACAACTTGTAACATACAGCTCTTCACTTACGGCGGGACTTCTTTTACATACTACTTATGTAACACTGGCATATAAAACGTTTCTAAACTTTTGAGTCTTCTTATAAATGTACTGTTATATTTAACTTATTATTTATAAGGAGGGAATGAAAAGTAGTTGCAGCAAACATTAATATGTTTGGAATGAGAAAATGAAACCAGAGATGCATTACAATAAGAGTTCTCATACATTTAACGACATATATAATAACTTTATACATGATGCTCTGTCCATTCAATGCATTCCCAACCCCGCCTAGAAATCGAACCCGGATCTGTCGTTATACCTGGAGATCCGGGTTCCATTCCCGGTTGTAGAAGTCAATTTTGTGAACAAACAAGTCATCATTTATAAGAACGTAATGTTTATAATGACAAGGTCGCAGCGTTGACTATTGCAAAGTGGGAAAATAATACATACGCGAACTTATAACTGTGACAAAGTGGTGTAACATATATTTAAATACATATTATGACATAAAATTTAATTGGCATCATATATAATTGATTGTATTAAGATATGTTAATAAATTTAATTTCGGGGAACGCGAAAAAGGTTACTGAATCAATTTCACGATTTCTAAGCAGAGGGTCGGGCGACGTCAGCGCATCCGCACCCGCCTCTGCACTGAACACAGCGCCGGTCGCAACGCTCCATTGCACCGCACGCCCTCCCTCGCTCGAGTCCCAACTAGCGCGCACTTCGGAAGTTGGCGGCGCGGGGCGGTGGAAAAGAGGATGGACGACGCGGGCACATGCAGGATGTGCAAGCGGGATGAGAAGGCGTGGGGAAGGAAGCGGAGGGGGTGGCGACCAGTGGATGGGAGCGGGGCGGAACGGGACAGGCCTCGGCGAAGTGGGGAGGGGAGGAGTGAGGTGGGTCAGGACGCGACGGTCTGGCAAATAGGTGGTGCATGATGATGGCAAAGTTTAGCAAAACACCGATACTTCCATACATCACCGAGGCGTTCTCGATATCGAGGAAAACATCGACGAAAACAATCGTTGTTTAAAAACGATGAAACATTTCAAAGTAGAATATCCTTGTTCTAATGTGATATATAACACGCCAATTCTAGTCCAAAGTATATTCTGCCTTAAATTTGACTCTCATATTAATTTTCTAATCAATGTTCTATGTAGCCAAGGTTTCAAATTGCAGTTTATTTTGTACGTGTAATATAGTTAATCAAAAAAGCTGACACTGGAGAAAGGTTAGGAACAGTAAACGGTTTCGTGCTGCTTGGGGATTGCCTCCAAGGACAGTTGTCAATGGCTGTTTATGGCGACCAATCCACAAATGAAAAAAAAAAAAGAAAAAAAAAAAAAAAAGAAAAAAAAAAGAAAAAAAAGGGAAACTTTATATATGCTAGGAGAATTCTTTTTTTGAAAACATAGAAACTGCACAATTGTGAACAAATATATCGATATCAAGAAAACATCAAAAGCAAAACATCGATGTTATAATATCGATGTTTCTGTTCAAAAATATAGCTGTTTTTTTTGCCATTTCTAGTGGCGCACGCTGTGTCTGCTTGGTGCGAGGTGGGTTGGGGGAAAGCCGAGCCACGGGTGGGTGGAGGAGGAAGAGGCGGGGCGGAGCATAAAGAAGGGTATAGTAGCGTGATGGGGGCGGTAGAGTCTGGGCGGAACAGGGAAGAGCGTCATTTGCAGGGCGTTGTTTATTCAGCGTGTGCTCTCGCAACGCAGCCTGGCGCTCGGGTAGCCGACCGGCCGGTCGGCCGACCGGCCGGCAGGTGACGCGCGAATCGCCGCGGCCAATGGACGGACGCGGCATCGCCACCGTTTCGTCTGGCGTAACAGATGAAGAATTTATTCGGAAAGCGCACCGCTGGGAGCGAAGCGATGTGGACAGCCCCTTCAATTTCAGAAATATTTCTTCTTCCTTCAATTGCTTGGCTGCGGAAATATAACCAGAAAAAAAAACAAGTCACAGTTAGCCTACATATTTGTTTTTGTAAAAAGTTAATTCCGTAGCAGCATCTCTGTTAAAATGAGGTCAATGAAAAAATAAATTACAGGAAGTCAGAGGAACAGAAACAGGAAATATTTTAACATGAATAAAAACAAATTACCTTCCTGATAAGTTTAACTTTAAAAATATAGTATTTAGAATTTAAGGATAGAGAATCGTGACCAATCGATCATTTCTTAATCACAAAAAAATAAACAATCTTCAAAGCCATTCCACTCGTAACAGTAATTAAACATTTACTTTTCACATTTTATGGAAGTTTAAAAAATTATCTGGAAGAAAACGGCAACGTTTGGCGATTCCACGCAAAGTCAACGAGAACACAAGACTTCCCTGCGTAGCTTATAAGTCAATTTTCGCTGACAACAAAAGTAGCCGGAGAAAATTCTCTAAAAACCGTCTCTGGTGAACAGAAAATTTAATTATCTTCTACGTGGAACTTAAAAATAACAGCTTTCTCGAAAGTACGAGTCTTTTCGGATTTTTCACGGTTTGGTCCCTTCTTTCTTGATTGAATTGAAGTCAGTCGTACGTAACATTGTACGTTAAATTCAATATTGGCTATACCCTTAACATCTGGGAACAATTCGTTTTCGAAAAAGGATTCTGTTATAACACGAGTACTTTGCCCAATGGAACGAAGATCAAACTACACGAAAGAGTTTTTCTGTACAACGAAGTAAAAACTAAAATTAAATAAAACAATTAACATTGCGAATTAATAAAACAACAATAAATAAAAAATAATAAAGGAAATCCAGTGGATGGAAGTAAAAAAAAACGAAATGCTATTTATTAATAATGCAGAAAACATTTGATCCCCTACCAAGCACAAAAAAAAATCAAAAAGTGAGGATACGAAATGTTAATTAAATCGTATCGTATCGGTAAGGGTACCGCAGGCTATATGTAGGGAGACTGCGTTGTTCCTCCACCTCTGGAATGAGATCAATTTTCAACCTACACGTCGACTTGCCCATTCAAATATCTTACTCAGAGGAGCACCACCACAGCCAGGAGACGTTCTAAGCGCCCGCCTACTCTCTTCTCGACATTAGAGCTAGTGTGTGTGTGTGTGTGTGTGTGTGTGTGTGTGCGCGCGCGCGCGCGCTTGTGTGTGAGAGATTGATATAGAAACATTTATATATATTGTGACGTACCTGATTGTCGGTACTTTCCACTGCAAATCTAAAGGTTATGAAGGACGGGTGTCTTGCTCGTGAATGGGTTTTCTGAGGGACTCGATAATACATTGGTAAATCAAAATAGTAAAGTAGTATAAACACAAATACAATTTATTCATAAATCAACGTCTAATACACCTGATCACATACATAAAACCTCGATGACTTGGTACCAAGATTCTAGTTACCATACAATATTATCATACCTGGGGCCCCATTAATAATTCGACTGTTGTGGCTGCACGCGGCGACGGCGACCGTTGACCTTCACCGCGGCTCGGCGTCCCCGGGCGGCTGATGACGCAGACACGTGCCTCGCTGGTCTGCAGAGGCGGCGACGAGAATTCCTCGGCCGCAACCTCGGATGTTTCCGCATTCGCTCCCACACGCGCAATCACAGCATCTCGTAGATGTCCATTGCGTTCATACTGTGCACTCGAATTATATTACTGCGCCCTTCCTCGGTTCTGTTCGGCTTCCCTCTCGCAACCGCTATGCACGTGATCACACTTCGTACCGGCGTTCATTACACTATGCACTGTTCTATAAATTACCGGCTTCTAATCAGCGATTATACAAGTCTAACACTGTTGAACGTCTTTCGTCACTGGTAGTGTTTCACTCTGCTTGCAGCCGTCCGTCTTTCCTCTGCCACTCATTCTCCGCAACTGTTCCCAACCGTCGCCCCTCGGCGTCTCCTCGCAACTGCTTCAACCGTCGCGCTCCGCTTCTAACGGCTGAAATCCCCCCCCCCTCTCTCACTAGGCCACGGCGGCGGCGACCGTTCACTCTTCCCCCACCGTGCGTCCTCGCACCTGCCGCTACGCCGCGCTGTTCAAAATGAGTTGTAATTATACTCCTGTACACTTTGTCTTTAATTGCGTATAGAAACGCTTCCGCGTTTCAATATATATATATATATATATATATATATATATATATATAGAGAGAGAGAGAGAGAGAGAGAGAGAGAGAGAATTTGTGTAAGGCAAAGGAAGGAAATACAGCGCACTGGTCGTAGCCCGTTTGATAAGGTACTGCTCCGGCATTCGCCTAGTATTCATTGTAGAAACCACGGAGAACGAGAGACGCCGATCGCTAGTATTCTCCTGCAGACAGACGTTGAAACCACAACGATCTCTGGATCGACGACGAAGCGGGAAGCAACTGACACTGAGCTATCGCAACCAGTGCAACACGAAAGAACGAAGTCTGAAGAGCAAAAAACTAAAGAAGAATACAGTAGAACTCCGTTAATCCGAACAAATTAGGGGTGTGGTGAATTCAGATTCAGAGATGTTCGGATTATCCGAAACACGTACCATATACCTTTAGGCAATGCAACGTAGCGAGCGATGTGAGAAAATGGCAAAATAGCGTACCCACCGCATCATCAAGCACACTGAATTCCTTACGGAAAAAGAAGATTACCGATTTTGTAAGTTTCTCCTTAAGTGAAAGTTACTTCTACTTACCAGTAAGCTTATGATATACACCGTAGTTACCAGTGCAATAAACGTTTTCATTTGTAGAAGTTGTGTTTCAATAATTATTCAGTTATATAGTAATTGTAAAACCCTTTCTTTACATTAATAATAATTATATATTTTGTTTGCTTTTCCTCCATCCCGAATTTTATTCGGTGTATCCGAAATTTAGGTATTGCGGGGCTCGGATTAGCGACGTTCTTCCGTAATTCGTCATAATAGGAAGAATAATCAAGGATCATAAAACGGGATGGGGCTGAGCAGACGCAGCGGGCTGAGCGGGCGGAGGAGGGAAGGAGAGGAAGGGGCCAAGACGAGAAGGGGCGGGGATGGTGACGATGGTGGCGAGGGCGGGGGGGGAGGGGGAAACGAAAGAAGAGCATCCGATCCGAAGAGCACGTACTCGTCTTGTGAGGTACCGCCGCCGCTTCCTCACTTTATAAGCACCTTCGCCCATTGTACTCAGCAGTACGCCCATACATACAACAGTTCGTGCCCGTACCTTTCGTTGACACTGTCGTGCCAAGAACTTACGAAAAATCTGATGGCGCAACAGCGACGCAAGCAACGACGCAAGCTAGTTAATTAGGAATGGTGTATTAGCGTAATGTGACGGCTCCGGCCGGTATTTTACGTTAACAATTTGTAGTTTTGCTAAGCAAATTTATAATCAAAATAAATTTTATACGTAATTCCGTTGTCCGGCTAAATCATACATGGCATAAAAATATATTGATAGAAATAGTTTGCTTTTTTAATTGAATGATTCACTACAAAATTATGTTTAATTATCGGCAATCTAATATATCAAGTCATATCGTCACACGTTATACGGGAAGGGTACCCGTAATGTAGGTGATTTTTAAGCCCCCACTCAAAATGCATTTTTTGTTTGTTTTTTAAATCAGAATAATCTTAAAGAATTTAGCTAAAGCCGATCGACCTGTGTGTTCAGAGGAATTGAAGAAGAGACAGGTCACCTGTGTTCATTTTTTAAACTTTCCCCAAAAAGCGTTTTAAAAGCTTAAAAAACAAAACCACATTTTTTGAGAATTCTCATAGAATGTTCAAGAGGGATCCGAAAAAAATTCCACAATTTTCCACCTGCAGATCGAAATGCACGAATTATCCCTCAATTGTCCCAAATGGTAGACGGAAATTCTAACCATGAGACAGGTTGGAGATCATTAGTTCATTATGTAAGATGAGAAATGTGTAAATTGATATAATTACAAAAAAATAACTTTCTTAAGGCCGTTACTGTCACCACAAGCTGTGGAGCCTGAGGATGTGAAGAGCTTCTGGGATTGGATGTGTGCGTATGCGCCGTGACATGGTTGGAGCTTTTCTAAACCACCAAAACCATAATAAAATAACCTTTACTTCCCTTTCCCCTCCCACAAATATAGCTAGCTATATTTTGGCGTAAGGGGAACTGCTAGAGGGTACGATGGATGATGTGTGATTAACTAAGTCTTGCCCGCCATCTCACCATCTAAACTACAAAGCCGTACCTATTTCTAAATATATTAAGATCCTTTGGGCAGCAAATGGCCAATGGGTATCCACGCTATAAGCCCAAGGGCAGCTGAGGTGCAAGAGGTGTAGTAGGTAACGTTACCTAGGATGTAAAATGGTGGAGTTCATAACTCACGTCGGGACACATGTAACCACTCCGCAGACTATAAAATCGGCATAATGATGATGACGGCACTTTGCTAACTCAAACTTTTGAAAAATAGAAAACCATCCTAGTGAACTTGACATTCAAGAGTAGAGCGATCCTCTAACACTACACGAACCCTAAGACCAGGCCTCATTATATTTCAGTAGTACTACAAGAAGTGGATGTCAGTTCCAAAACTTGTTCTGGATCGACGCGTCATCGGAGAAAGAACACTGCATCACATTTTCTACGACCGACCATCTACGCGAAACTGACCGCATAGTAGCTGCACACTTCCGAGGACACTTCCCAACAGGAAACTGCGCAGCGCCACCATCGCCCCGCAACTCCCAACCAGCAGTCTGTGTCCGTGCGTTGGTGAGTCGGTGCCCTGCATCGCGACACGTGTCGGCCCGGGGGGGGGGGGGGCAGGGTCGCGGGGAGGGGGGGCGGGGGTCGTCGACCGCACGTGCGCTTGCGCTTGCGCCGCCGGCGCTCGGGTGCGCCCCGCCCCGCCCAGCCCCTCCTCTCCCCTCCCCTCTCTCCCTCCCGCTACTGATTCAGTGCTCCGACATTAGTCTCCAGCGGGCCGGGCCCTCGGCCGACAGGCGCATTCCTCGGCTCGTAATTGAAACTTGCGCCCAGGTACAAGTGCACCCGGCCCGCGCGGCGTATGAGAATCCCATTAGCCGCCTCTGCCCGCCCCGGCAAGGCGGTTGGACAGACGAGGAGGGGGCGAGGAGATTTATCGGAAACAAAAGACGCAGATTTAGGTGGAAGAAGGATAGTGGATTCATTCGTAAATTTCAAATGTATGACAGGATATATATTACACGGTTGGATTCCCAATACATTTCCTTCGCTCATTTACACAAGTTATTATCGCTTGGCGATATACCAAATATCAAATTATAATAATAATAATAATAATAATAATAATAATAATAATAATAATAATAATTATTATTATTATTATTATTATTGTTGTTGTTGTTATTATTATCATTATTATTTTACTATTATTAATATTAATAGTTGATTACGTAAACCTTCATTGTTTATAATCTATTAATTGACATGAACAGTGAAAAACGATTGAAGATTATGTTGTTTATTTATTATTGCAAGGCCACATAAATATACGTTTTCAAATTTAACAATTGAAAATTAGAAGACAAACATTTCAAACAAAAACATATTAAACTACTTCATTGAACTGGCTGAGATATTGTATCTCCGCCAACTATAAGCCGACTCAGAATTTCAAAATCAACGCGGCTCGCGAAATCGAAAATTAAAAAAGGTCACTTACGGATGACAGAGTATTAAGCGTTGATTTGGCGACTCCAACTCACCTGAAACACAGACAAAATTTTCAAAATTGTTAATATAAATTAAGAAAACAAGACCCACAACATATTTACTTATTCCATTAATACTGAGAATACATTTCATTCTTTAAAACTTTGTAGAGAGCAATATCAGAATTAGTTGCTTTGACCTTAGTAGTTTAACAGTCTCATGATTTACTAAAATGTCATAACCTACAGCGTTACATTTTCCTGATAAATAAAATACATGACACTATATTATTCATTCATTTTTCTATGTTGACAATAACATATATGGAAATTGAGGTCCCAATATGTCATCACAAAGGTATCCCTGTGAAACGATACAAAATATATTCTGTTAAATGTGTTCATAGATCAATCAGTGTCTCTCAATTTTAATAGTTGAGTTTGTCGGGTCGAGCTCACAATTTCATGTTGAATATTACTCAAACTTTTCTCAATTATTTTACCAAAAGAAATAAATATACTTCAATGTCTGCATGAAGAAATCGTTGATAAACGCATAACGTCTACGAGGTCCAGATACAATTAACAGTTATAAAATGCACGAATAGAGTGTATTAGAGAACAATAATTTAAAAACCCTTTAAAAGTTGCAGCTGAAAAAGGACAATGTTATGTCGAAATTCATTATTGACAACCATTTACCACAAAAAAGTACACGATTGAAAACACACAACGAAAACAAATACAAATGAATACGTGTGATAACATCATATGGATGCATTACGAGTTTGAAGTAGAGCAGAATGAGCAGGACAGATGAGATATAGTGCTCATTTTAATGACGACCTCCCTAACCAAATCGGTAGGCTTAGTGTTGGGTGAAAGGCTCCCCGTAAATCGTACATTTCCAGTCTGCTGAAGACTATGATTCGCTCGGTGGCGATCCACATACATAAACGCGAGGGAGAGGGATGGGGGGAAGGACGTGGTGGCGATTGAGATGGCGCAGGTGTCGAAGGTAGCAGCAGGCCAATGGGTCAATGGTAACAATCACAAAAATACTTGCTTCAGTAATCATATTCCTGAATGTTGCATACAAGCAGTTAGCGAAAAAGGGCCCAAAGAGCTATACAAAATGATGTAGCACCGTGGATGCTAATTACAAAACGACACACTCGATTCACTTCCAATCTATTTCCCTGCGCTCATCAAACACATTCCAACTACGCTCTAGTTGTGGGTAGATTTGATTTTTCCAATGAATAAATATGATAGTGTTCATGGAGCTGGCAACGGCGGCAGAAATGGCAGGGCAGCACTTAGCAATGGAAGGTATGACGTCTGGAACAACGGTATTGGCAAAGTCATGGCGGTACTGATGACGTCGGCGGTCTTAACGGAGGATGAGTTGAGAGGTGGCAGCAGTGGAGGGGGGGGGATGTCGTTGCCACTGACGATTGCCACGGACAGTGCCGGTGGCGGCGGTGATGTAAGCGGCGTTATAAGTAGCTACGAAGCAACTAGGAAGGAATTTACTAATTGAATGATTAATTAATTAGTGTTAACTGCTAAGATCATTAGTTCCGGAAGTTTAGTGCATGTTTAATCGCGGGAGGTGGCAGCGAAGGCTGGATGGCGAGATCCGACGCCGTCCTACACGTCGGCTTCCAGATTTTCCCCAATCTGGTATCTCCCACCAACGGCCCCAGCCTGGACAATCACTAGTTTCTCGACATGCATGGTGGTGTATTCAATGGAAGTTATCGGGGAGAAGATAGGGGTGAGAGGGGTCAGGGGGGAGGATAGGATAAGAAAGAGGAAGGAAAGATCGCGCGCGGTTCTTGGCCCATTTGTTAGGGTACTGCTCACCGGCATTCGCATGATGGTCGGAGAAAACACGGAAAACTACCTATCAGAGCAGCCGGCAACTAGAATTCTCCTTCAGACATCGGGCTCAATTCGACCTATCTATAGATAGAGCTAGTGTCGAAAATCCTGTCACTTTTGGGAGTAGAACCCTAGGACCTCTCGGTCAGAGGTACTGCAGTGACATCAGTTGATAACCTCAGCCACCTGAGCAGGTAAGTGCACGAGTTGGTAATAGAAGAGGTAATGGTAACGGACGGCACGAGTTGGTAATGGACGAGGTGACACTGTCAACAACGTTATTAGTGAGATCCTGGCGGGTGGGGAGGGGGGGGGTTGACAGAGGTGGAGATGGAGTCGGTGGCGGCGAGGCCGTCCGGAGGCGACTGACACTGCTGGCGGCGGCGGCAACGACCACATGTACTTAGGCAAATGAATCGAACACAAGCGAGCGGCCTCGGAGAAGCGCAGAGAGCTGCTCTCGGCCGGGACAAGCAATGTGTGCGCACGATACGCCTCGCGAGCAAGCTGGGAAGTCAACAAAGCTGCTATGCTGGAACGGCGGCGGCTGCCTCCGCCCGCAGCCCTTCACCACTGGCTCGTGTGGAAAGTTCCCATGGGGTGGGGGTAAATGCCGAAGAACACTATTCTAGAACTAGGAAATGGAACTGAAGACGATATGTGCTTTGAATTACACAGGTGAAAAGCATACAAAACGGTAACTGTAACTAACGACGCTATCTCATACTTCAGAAGCAAAATATTAAGCAGTAAACAAAAAAGTTCGTTTCAATTATTTCTATAAAAAAGGCACCCCAAAACAATTCAGTGAAAATCATAATGATGTACAAAAATGTATCAGGCTTCGACGTAGAATTGTGTGTTCGGTCGATATTTCGGATTCGACATATCGAACGAATAATTAAAGTGTTTTTATGTACATTGAAGTTTTATAATATGAAATTTCCACGTGCGTCATTCCTCGTAGTAAGTCATCACATGTAAATACAATTTCATCCATTATAAGCACAGGAAATAAGTAAACCGTACAAATAAGATTTTTACACTACCCTGGTGTTGGGTCAAACAATCGGCGAGATTGCGGCTTTATTCGAGAATTTCAACTCAAACGCTCTGGAAGAGAGTCAGCTCTGCAACCTCAGCCTCTCCTCTTCAAAACAATTATATTTAGAGTTAATTCACCACCACCGCCATGTCCCCTCCCCCACCCACCCACACAGCGTAAGCCACGCACAACAGCTACGAGGTCTGTCTCCTAACTTTCGGACGAGACTGCCAAGTCATGGATTTCACGCAGTTGATGATGTGAGAGGCGGGTGATCCTCGAAAGAAACCTGGGAGAAAAACAAAACAAAATGACGGGCAGGACAGGAGGTACGTTCACTCGAGGAGAAGACGAGGAGTATTAGCGTACGCGAAGATGTGGGCGGTAAAGAGGGGGGAAGCGAGGAATTGTAACTCTTCGCACTTGGTGATTATGGCATCCGCAAAGCTAGATTTGTAACCAGGAGGTCCTACACTAGAGGTTCAACAGGATCAACTTTTTAACGTTAATTAGGCAGTAGAACATGGCACAGCCCGAATGAAAATTTTAGGGTTCGGCTTGTCGGATGACTAGTTTTCACACATCTCTCATTAATAAATACTAGGTTATCACAAGGGTAACTTACGCAGCAGACCATTTCAATATCAAATTTATATTAAGGTAACATTTACAGACTTCATAGTTAGCAATAGTGTTACATCAAATAAATATCAATATATCTTGATCTAGAAATGTATATGCATATGCTTAAGCTTTGTGAAAATATGTACACTATTTAAAACATGCATTATTTGAAAAAAATTGACTTTAAATACACCCATAACGTTTGAAATTTTCTCTTTCTCGCGCGAATCCTGTTTTTTCTTAAAAATAAGGAGTTGTATAATATTTTGTATAACTTTTCATTAAACTATTTACTATTAGGGGAAATATTTTTCTTACATAAGCATGGATTTTCACGAGATATATTCAATTTTTTTTTGTTTTCAAATATTTGTCAGAAATTTTACTAATTTTGAGTGTAAAGAAAAACAAGGTTGAAGGTCAAACATATGCACTAAATATGCCGCTTCAAGCTTCTTTTACATCACATTGAACAAGTTAAAAATGTGTAAACCCATCGGAAGGGGTCATGCTCTTTTCGGCCAATTTCACGTGCAATTACTCATATATATCATTATATGGGTAATATATTACCCATATATAAACAAAGTCGGGTTAGTTACAGTATTTATAACTCATGAACGGCTGGGCCAATTTTAATTATCTCTGATTTTTTTTAATTAATTTCCGCACTGAACAGCAGAACAACTATTAAGATGTAGTAAAAATTCACTAAATGGCACTGTACAACAAAAATAAATATTCATCAAATGCTATCCTCAACAAACCTGGCAGGATTTTTTGAATCTATATCGCAAAACTAATAAACTGCTAAACAAAGCGTTCAAGGGCATTAACAACTGACATTTTGAGGCCAATTGCCTCAAAGAAACGTTTTTACACCGTATTCTACAGGATGAGATCTATCAGAACATTGTTTTGCCGGGGGAGGAGGGAGGCGAAGAGTGAAAGGGAGATGAAGGGCAAAACAACGTCTGCCGGGTTCCGCTAATTTTAAAATAAAAAATGAACGGGGTTTCTCGTTAATTTTTCCCAGGACATGAACTAAATGACTTTATTTTATTAATCCTCAACTGCTATGGCCACTAGTCGCTTAACCGAAGTGCATGTTCTATCACGAGAGGTCTTTCCCGCTGATGGTGAGATCCGGCGCCAAACTACATGTAGTTTGCGGAGATTTCCCCTTTCACGTATCTTCAACCAGCGGGGCATCGCTCCAGCCTGGACAAGCTATAAGCTCCCGACATGTGATAGTGTACTGGAGATCACGTAAGCCCCAATATGTGAAAATAATATGTGACGAAAAGGCAAGAAAGAAGATGAAAAGATCACGAGAGGTCTGTAGCCCAATAGTTATGGTACTGCTCCGGCAATCGCCTGGTGTTGATCGGAGAAACCAAGAAAAACTAACGATCACAGCAGCCGGCCGGTAGAGTTCGCCTTCAGACAGCAGCTGAACTGGATTTAAATGATATGTAGCTAGTGTCGAACTCCTGCCACCGTTGGGACTCGAACACTAAGACCTGGCGGTCAGAGGCACAGCAGTGACATCAGTTGATGCCCTGAGATACCTCAGCTGGTACATTATTTCATCCAAATAATACATAAGAGACGTAAAGTTTCAATTACAACCATGTCTATCACGTCTTATCAAAAAACTTAATATATTTTTTTTTCGTTCGATTACACCTGCCTCATACTCAATGTTCCCAGTACGAGTTGTCGTGCATTTCAGTGCAGAGCGACCATTACCGTTCTGCAGAATCAGTCTTCCGTTCGCGCTCCAACATTTTCTTCGGGCGAACACTCCGACCGCACCCTAACGCATCTCGGAAGAACGCCAACACACACACACACACACACACACACACACGCACGCACTCTGCGCCGGCAAACGAAGTTTACACGTGACTTGGAGAGGCCGTCGCGGTATTCCACAAGAAAAGAAAGAGATAGAGAAAAAAACGTGAGAAAAGGCGCGAGATGACGAGGGACTCATACGCGGGTAGAACGCGCGGAGCATGACCGAACAGACGGAACACAACGTGGAGGAGACAGGGGGAGAAGGAGAAGAGAAGAGAGAAGAGAGAAGAAGCTGCGCCGTGACGAGCAAGATGATCGCCCAACGGGCTCCGCGCAGCGACTGCGAAAGCTGCTGCGCAAAGCCGGGGCTCGACTGGCCCCAGCTGAACACCGAGCGCAGCGGGAGAAAATACGAAGGCCGAAGGTTGAACGGACGTGTTGTTGCTCGACGCGACGAGTTCCCCGGATGAACAAAGAACGCGGAATCGGAAAGCGATGTCGTGGGCAGTGCGATTGGGATGAAATTGGCGTGAGAAAGAATGAGATTACAATCCAGTAGAATGGGTTTATCAAGAGTATTTGAAAAATGTTTCAGTTCTTAAAATACTATGTTATTCGGACAACAGTAGGAGTAAAAAACAGTTGCAATTATATATTATTTTAAGCACAGTCCCAAAGAATTCGAATACTTAGATACCTAAGTTTAATACAAAAACCTATGCCTAAATAAACTGAACGGTCGCACTCCCTCTTCAAAGGTCGCACAATTATAACACCCCAGCTTGTGTTGGATCTACATGGCAATATTCCTATCAACTCCTGTCTATAAGCAAACTTTTTTTCGTTCGTTAAGATGGGAGAAACGAGAAGTAAGAAGTTGAAGAACGAATAACATTAACGCATTTACAAATGTCTGGCATTGTGCAAATAATAAAACGGTCATCAACGACGAACGAACATAAACATGTCTTGGGAGTTCATAAATTTACTCCTTTTTAGGTTTACAAAACCCGTTGATTTTGGTTGTGCTGGACTGAAAGTGTACTCTCTGTGGATAAGAAAACAACGTACCTTCCAAATGTTTCGAAGCATATGATTGATTGTCTGTATGTGAGCAGCAGTCGAAGCGCTCCACTCATACTGAACAATTTTCAATATTTAAAATCTTACAAGGATTCTCCTCCTTCTGGAAAGAATAAATATCACTTGAGGTTCGATCATATACGACTCGTTACTTTCATGATCGGAGATCACTTGTGTCCGGATCCATAACAGCGAATCTTGGAATCAGACTTTTTGATAAGATTTACCCAAACAAACGTTTTACATCAACAGTATTTCCGGAAATGAAGTCCATGACAGCGGCGAGCCAATGGATCTGCTTCCTGAGCGCATCAGAACGGCAAGAAGAGAAAACGCTACAACAGCTACAACATTGTCGGTATTTGGTATTTCTCCCTAATGTTCATCGAGCATCGCCACATCCCTATGCTTCCGATTCAAACACAAGGTCTGTTGACGTAAATCAGCTGTTACGGATCCAATCGGGAGCTCGGATGACACCTACTGTAGTGACGTTTAAGCTCCCGATTGGATGACACCAGATCAAACGTCAACAGACTGAAAATAAATCGAGATATGAGCAGAAGCCGCAGTTACCACGTTAGCGTGAAGCGGGCTCGCTCGGCGCGTCGGGCGTGGCAGCAGGCAGCGAGCGCGTGAGGCGGCGGTGGGGACGGGGTTGGACAATGATCGAGTGCGTGGTCCTGCAGCGAATCCACGAGCATCGTGGAGGGGGGAGGGGAAAGCGCGTCGGCGCGACCCGCCACTCGCCGAGGGCCTCGGGGCCGGGCGACGCCAGCGACGCCGCTGCCGCCACCGCCGTCGCGCGGGGGGAGGGGGAGGGGGCTGTTGCAATTTATTTCCCAATTGGAGGGAACTTGGGGGAATCATAAGTCAATAGTTGTGAAGTTGATAAATGGATGATGAAGCGGCTCCCTGGATCACGGTTTTCCCTCTTTCTCTTCCTCGCCCCTCCCCCTCCTTTCTCTCATCCTCTCGGCGGGGAAAAGTTCGCGGCCGCATTGTAAGCGGGCCTGCATTGTGCTGAGAGACGGGGCCCGCGACGCACGGGCAGCAAGGCTGAGCCTGCGCGACCCACGACTCACACTGGGCCAAACCGAGGTCGAAAAACCCGTTGCTGTTATTTTGAAGCTAGTAACGGATAATATTTTGAATAACAAATAGAGATACAAACATTTTTAACTTCTCATTTTATATTCACTTTTTCAATGTTTCTGATTACTGCAAATTCTATGGTTTCTTGGTGTCGAACTACCGCAACACATTCCTTACACACAAAATTATATTTGGCAAAAATATATCATTTTGACAAGTCTTCCTTATTTGCACTTATGTCCTTATATCATGAAATGCTCCTTCTTTAATTGTTGCACAATTGCTATTACATGATTATTACGAGCGCCACGAAGTGCAGCTGCTATTTTTCACTAAACATCATCGTCTTTTTGACAAACGACATCTACCTTACATCCACGACAGACAAACAATGTCTTCTTTCGTCAGTTTTGTGTTTACTGCTAGACCTCTCAGGGTGTGAATTGGTGGACGAATACGTAAAGTTATCCCTATCTAGATAGTTCGAAATGCCCTTCTGGTAAAGAACTAAGAAGTCCATGCCAGTGACAACCAACACATGTTCGTTCTTCCTTGGGTATTTCTTCAGTTTGATGTTCAAATCAAGGGAATTGCACACGAAAAAAATTTTTTAGAACATTCTGAAGATATTTCCAGACTGTTGCATAAGCGCGGATGACCTTTTCATTGATCAATTCTTCTATTCATCCACTCCCGCGGTTATAATGTCCGCCCATAGAAATAAAATTCCATTCATATCCTCTGATCTACAATTATAAGTCAGTTGAGCTAACCTTTCGATGCTCGCTTATTTGCAATTATCAATGCTATTAGTACATTCTTGCATTAAATTTGAATTTTCGTACTTTCATCGATTATCAAAGAAATTACATATTTCCACTAACACATTTTATCTACCAATGCGCTTTGTGCTCCTCTCTCCTTGAGACCCATTGAGAGGCAGAGCGCGGGGCGTCGCAAAGCCGCTTTGAGCGACGAAAAGGACGAAATTAATGAAATCGGCGAAAGCGAGGCGCGCGCTCCGCGGAACAACAAAGAGCGCTTGCGAGAAACCCCGAGATTGGGCTACTTGCACAAGACTCCTCTTAACGACTTCCTTACTCCACGACAGCCCAGGAGGAGGAGGAGGAGAATGAAAGGGAGAGTACGTAGATGGATTAACGAAAAGGGATGAGGGCGGTGCCATGAAATTAAAGCTCCGCATTCTGTTGAAAAACAACCTCCCGCGGCCGAACGGCTATCTCCCGCACGAGGGCTTTCTGCAGCTGGTGGCCTCCGGTGGAGCGCTGACAATCGCCTGGGCGCGTTAACAGTCACGCTAGCTCCCTTCCCCGCGCGCGCCGTCGCCACCGAAATCCCTGACCTGGGGCAACTTTCCCTTGTTTGAATGAACGCGGGTTATTTTACAAATTCCGCTATGCATGACGTTGGAAGCGGATTTCTTGGTAGTGTTTATTAAATAAAACACATTGAAAAATAATTACATTTTCATCTCGGCGAATTATCGTGGTTAACCTTCATTGGCTCGTCTAGGATGTGCACAAGCACTTACTCTATTAAATTAGTATGTAATATAATTTCCTCACTCGTTACTGAAGTTACTTCATTCAAAGTCCATTTTACATCCAATCTTATCAATCATTATTTTCCTTAAATATACTATGAAAGCATGTAGTTGTTAGGAGCTTTCACATTTACATTGATTTACATTTTCAAAGTTGAATCAGATTATTTATGTAGATTTAATAATTTATTTTGTAATTAATACATTTTTTTGTGTATTCGTAAAGGTGTTCAAAGTTCACGAACTTTTTCCATGTCCTCCTCTCCATTACAATTTCCCAATTTTGTCCGTTACTGCATGGTCTCAACGCAATTTTATCTCCACTAACTCTTTTACGTAGTTACTTTACGAATGTGAACGGCGAACGTGATGCAGGAAAGGGTGGCTTAGTGGGTTTGAAACACTTCCGGGGAGCGTCTTGTCAAGAATTCCCAGATACTTGTACAGAGAGTAGCGCATAAGCAGCCATTTAACATACTCTCTCCAGATACCTCTTCCAGGCATGGCTTCCAGGATCTGAAGAATAATTATAACATTTGACGACGTTCTGGAAATTTTCAAGAACATTAATATTGATTTGGGATAGATTCATTGTTCTCAACACACAGAATACCACACAGTTCCCGTTCTCCTGACAACCGGTTATAAAACAGCGGGATCGATGGAACAATAAAATGCATTACTTTCTGTATTTAGAGACTCTTTTGCCGGTTTTCCAAGCGCTCGCCAGCCAGGACCCCAAGCGGCGGACAGCTGTTCCTTCGTAGATTGTAGAGCTCTACATAAAATACCGCTAAGTGTCTTGCAATTGTAGCGTTTCGATCACGATCACTTCACAATCTCTGTCTACAAAGAACCTCATTTGTGTTACGGTGTCGTTGGGCTAGTCGATGCCACAGGCCGGAAAAGAGGTTCAATTGAATTGAATTAAATTGAATTTTTGCCTTATTTTACGGGCCGACACTCTGGCCATCAGGCCCTCTCTTCAGACTAACAACGCAAATTTCGCTACGCTCCTTTCACTGTCAAGCGGAGAAAGGAGGTATTATCAAGGGCGGCGAAACAGGCGATTTGAATTTAGCTCAGAGATCTTTTACATGTAGTAAATCGACTAACATGGGACAGCTGGCTTTACTTCCCCTCCGAAGGAAGCCGTGCGAAGAATTTTTTCGCAGAGGTTCATTCAATTCGATCAATTCCAGATGTACGTCCGAGCAGAATCTTAAATAAAGGCTCTCATAGACCGGCGCGGGAGATATGCAGCGGGTGCGGCGCGGAACACTCCGCGCTAGACGCGGCGGCGGAATTCGCGGGACCGTTCACACCAGAGCGTCAATTACGACTCAGCGTTTGGTGACGGTTTTCTGCATCCGATAAACAAAGGCAAGGGAACCTCGATCCACAAGGGAGCGAAGACTCCCGAAGGTGGGCAAACTTCTACGAAACTCGAACGGCAGCGGGCGAAACGCGTCCGACTGCGTTCGAAAATCCGTAGGTAACAAAATTCTGAGATGACGCTCGCCTGCCGCGTAGGTCTGAACGAGCTCATAAGGCTCATAAGGTGACGCGAATTTTCCACTGCGGCCATTCCACGCCGGTCTGTGGGAGCCTTACCGATCTATAAATCGCTCATGATCCTTCCTTCCACATTGCATCTATATTCCCATCCTTAAAACCGTGTCATGAGGTGCTACCCTATTTTCCTGTTCCATTCCCCATGATTTAAAAAGACTCGGGCAAAACTGCAAATACGCCTGAATGAAGATTCGAATACAGGATGAAACGGCCCGCGGAGGATAAGAGAAAAATCGAAAAACTTTCAGATCAATGCTGAGAATAAATGAGATAATTCTCTCTGTAAGCAACATGAAGCCACTCTTCAGACGTAAGAACGGAGAATGTACTCGCGCTGCCCGGAGCAGAACGCTGATGAAACGCACCACATGGCGAAGTAGAGCAAACGCTTTACAGTTGTCCCAGGCAGGGTGCTCCCTGAGTTCAGCTTCATCGCCAGCGATCATGTGGAGGATGCTAGCTGACGTAGTAGATGACGTAGGAGATCTGGTAGGTAGGAGAGAAGAGCATATTCTTACATAAGAAGCCTCTCGGCTCTCCAGGCGATGCCGCATTTCGTTACTTTCGGTCTCCTTCAGGGCTGGAATGCTCTCGACGCGTCGTCATCCGGACAGCCAAAAGCCTTCATATGACTCTGGCGTAGTCTGTTGCGTAATCTTAAAAGTATTATTCATTATTTGAGATCAATTTAACTATTTCTCTTGTTGCGGTTCTTTGTTTACATTTCTCAAGATGGGACGGGGCATATTTTACTCCGAATTTCAGGGGTAATTGTAGTTTAATTCCTTTAATTTATTACTCCCTGTTATTTGAGACCACCTTTCGTACGCGGTATACTGAAAAATTCGATGGATAGGTGTCAACGATGATACAGAATGGTGGAAAGATGAGGCTATGACGATAGAGATAAAACTAAATGAGTGGTAGTGGAATGAGCGTCAGGGGAACCAAGAGATTCCCAGGGACACTTCATGCGTATTCGCTTAATTCATCACAAATTCAGCATGTACTGATACTGAATTTAAACTTAGGCACCCATGGCGCTGGAATAATCTTAATGCCTGGTGTAAGCTCTGTTGAGTAATTTTAAATACTTTTCATTATTTGAGAAGTTATTATTTCTCTCGATCCACACTTGGACTCTTTTTTTTTAGTCCGAATCGCAGAGATAATTGCAATTTAATTTCTTTAACTCGTTATTTCCTGTTATCCAAGTTCTCCTTTCCTATACGATATAGTGAAAAATTAAATGGATAGGTATCAACAAAGATTCAGGATGTTATAAAGATGGGGCTTTGACAATAAAAGTGAAGCTTATTGAGTAATGGTGGAAGGAGCTTCAGAGGCAACAAGTAATCCGCAGGACCACTTGCCACGAATTCGCATAATCAACCACAAATTGTGCACGATATATAATTTGAACTTCGGCAAGCAGAAACGTATGCAAAGCTAGTGCGGACAGCAACTAATCGGATACTACTTCAGTCCTCAAATAAACTACACTGCAGTTCTTTTTATCGCAAAACTCCAACAGCGCCACGGGACGTCCCTGGCTTCGCGCTCGCTCCAGAGGCCGGTCACCTCGAGGTCGTTTCCGCCTTCTCTCACGGAGGGCGCCCACAAAAGGAGACACCGCGCCCGCAGGACACAAACTATTTATTACGACATTTGTGCATGAATATACAAGAGCAGACTTAAATAGCGCAGCTTATGAAATTTAAATCCCATTACAGAGTCACATTGTGGAGCGCTGAATAGGGAATTTAACGACCGACGACCATCGTTAAAAAAAAAGAAGAGTGAGGCGAGGGCAGCAAATCGCTGGTACAAGCGCGGCGGACCTCCCTAGCGAATGGACTTCCCCTAAGGCGGGCAGACGCTGCGATGTAGGTTGTCGTCTATTGTAAAACAAAAGACGAGGACAAATTGCACTGGAAAACGGGCATTGAAAGAGGAGTTATGTAGTACAAAAACCACAACCCTTCAAACTGTTTCAACTGTTAAAACTACGGTTTGTTGAAGATTGGACACGTTAAGATTCTCTGAATGGCCTTGTCCTGTAGTGTTTGTTCTGCAAATCACAAAATATAAAATTTTTACACATTTTTTCAAAATATCTTATGTACTTTAAAAACTTTATTCAGTTCTGTTCGATATTAAAACCATGAGAGATTAATACCATCATACTCCAATACTCAATGTCATCTTTATAAGATTAAAAAAATTAAAATTATGAAGATAATCCTCGAAGGTTACGTACTCGTGGTGTTATTGAAATGGGAAAGCGCATGCAATTCCAAATCCCCGCATGTGTGGTAGTGTGGTGCAACTTAAGAGAAAGGAAATGTAAGTAAGGAGTGAGGATAAGACAAAAAAGACAGAGGAAAGTCCGCGAGTGGTCCTCGAACCTAGAACCTCCCTGACAGATGCACTGCAGTGACATCAGTTGATGCCCTGAGCCACCTCAGTCGATTTATGGTTTATATTATTGTTTTATTATTATCAATATTATTATTATTAATAATAATAATAATAATAATATTAATGACAGCTTGAAGCCAGTGTTCGTCCAGGGCTGTGTTTGGCCTGGCAGAGGGCGTGGCATTCCGGAGTGGCGGTCGGCCGCTGCCACCCGCAAATTATCCCGTGCCGCCATTGTTTTCCGAAGCATCGCCTTTGTGTTGGCTGCGAGGCGGAGCGAAGCCGCTCGTCGGAGGCGAGCGTACCACATCGGGGGCGATTCCCACCCCGCGGCGGCTCCAACAGCAGCAGCAGCAGCTACAGCAACAGCGGAAGCCTCCCACGCCGTTTTATCAATTCCGCGCCAGGGCTCCATACGCGCTCCGCACTCGGAGCGCACAATGGGTCGGGCCCCGACACCCCCATTGCTAGGAGCCGGGGCGACGTCTGCCCGTAACTCCCGTGCCGTCTGGGCGTAAGCGCTACCGCCCATTCGAAGGCCCGAGGTACGGTCATGTCACGAAGCCCTGGTTCATCCCAGTGATTTGGATTTAGAAATTGACGAAGTACGAGCTACAAGAAGAAGGCTTGGTCTACTCATGCAAGGACTTTCAGGTAGATCATTTTCCTCCAGCAGATCTCATTAATTGTTCTTTATCATTCTCTCTCAGGTGTTGTTTTACAACCTTTGCTGCTACATTTTCTTCTACTCTTTTTTTTCGTTTATCCGCCTTCGTCACTCAGTTACTCTCGACTTTGACTTTTTTTGTTACTTTATACCTCTGCATCGCTCTCTTTCCCTCTGCATCATCAAGTCATTCTCTTCTTATCCCACTTTCTTCGCCAGCCTCCCTGACCACCCTCATGAGCACCTCTTTATCTCGAATTCCCCCAATATATCTCTATTTCTCTCATTCCTATTTCGCCCTTTTTCGTTCTCTTTACCTCTGTCTTTTGCGTAAATCTGAGTTCACATGAAAATATTGTGGGTATTGTTAGTTTTTGAAGATCTTTTGTGTCGTTCAAATCGTAATAAGTCAAAAATATGCCCCGCTCAGGAACGTACAATGCTTTAGAGATCTCAGCTAAATAAACATCTAGCATTCAGAAATTTTAGAAATTACCTGGAATGTTGTTGAAGTATGCATAGTTCTGTGATTGATAAATTGAATTTTAATTTGAAGAAACGTAAATAATGATTTTGCGTATGATATACCGTACGTAGGGATATAATGGATAGTACGTTTGTAACGGTAAGGCCAACAATAATGAAATAGGAATCTATTGTAATGAATAAGGACTAATGAAATTATCAAATAAATCCACCCTTTATACTTCTAGGTAACTCTGGTATTGCCCAATAGACTGATAGTTGAAACCCATACCTGACACTCCTTCTAGCTCTTCCAACGACTATTACGAAGTTACCAGAGTCCGTTTCGAAAGCATATTGCATGCGAATTGCGAAAGAACTCAACGCCACGAAAGAGGAAATAAAACAACAGCAACCAAGAGAGCCCTGTGCCCCTAATTAAGGAACCGGTCCCGCGTTAGACAGGCAGAATCTGTCAACAGAGAAAAAATCCGCTCCTCCACGTCGAGTCGCCGAGGCGGCCGGTTTAAAGAGTTCGAATGTGAGACCTCCCCGAAAGGAAGCCGCGCGCCGCGGGGAGCGGTCCCACACAAATCAACGACGGCGGCGACTGAAACAGCGCGCCGCCCCGCGCCGGCGCAGCCCCCGGCACTTTGTAAGAGCGCACCGCGCTGCACCTGCGACTCCAACACCGCCCCGAGCTCACAAAAACCGCGCAAAACACACGAAACCTTCACGCCGGGAAGGATTCTCAATCAAATGCACAGTTTCATTAAATAATGGATTTTGTTTGACGTTTTTCTAGTTGTTTCGTTAATGTTGCCGTTGACGTCGTTGTAATTGTCGTTTCGTGGACCCTTGGAACTCTTGGAAGTGGAAGCATCAATTCACTCCTGACAGAGTTTGCGATGCGTGTTGGGGAGAATTTCCTATTTTCCGCCACTCCACGTGTTAAAAACTAATTCTGACTCCCATAATCGTCACTGAAAACCGTCAGAAAACGACTCAGATATGTTTATTTCAATATTTGAGCAGTAATCTGGGTGACAATAGTATATATTATTGGTTTAAAAATTAAAATAGGAATTAATTTCGCGAAATAAAGTTATATTCACAGCAAAGCCAATTATTCCTATCTCCTTTTTAGAAACAAGTGACAAATATAATCTGAATTTCCAGATAGTGTTAATAAGGTATTCAAATTTAAAAAAAGTTCACAAGAGACCTTTAAAAAGTCTTCATGATCACCTTCTAAATCTTAGGAAATTTTATAAAATTTAATTATTTTCAAATGACCATTTACGACACAATGCAATTCATAATTAATCATTGTTCAACAGAACGGAATGACCATTACACGCACTACATTGCGTAAGAACATCGAAATTAAATGTTTTTTTTCATTTCCGTGTCATCTCCATATTTATTTTACTTTTTATAAGAAGAAAATACGTTTTTAATGAACACATTCTCTAGAGAATTGTTATTTCATTTCTAACTCATGAAATTAACGAGTTGTTATAACAATCGTATCAATTTATAAAATTTAAAACTTTTCATTAAAACTAATATACATATATTGATGTTAGAACTACGTTCGGTGTTACAAAAAAATGCGTGAGAAACTCAACATGATTCATATTTTGATAGCGATAGAAACAAAATCCGTCATAAAAATAATGACTCATACTAAAATAATTCCAATTAAATCACACTGAGTTCAAATGTCCGTAATACTTTCTTCTCCGCAGCAGAAACCACGTTAACCTACTCGGGAATGAGATATTGGAAAAGGGATTACAGAACAGGGTAGGAAAGCGCTCTGCGGCACATTCTACCACAAAGAAAGGTTTCCGCAGAAGCAGCGGCGCGCGGGGGCGGGGCGGGGCGCGGCGCGGCGGGGCGCAACGCCAACGGCAGCCCACGCGCCAAGGGTCTGCGAGATCAAATTCATCGCCGGCAGTGCACACAATACCGCACGTGGCAGGAACAATCGGGCAAGGCGGCGCGGCGCGGCGCGGCGTAGCGTGGCGCGGCGCGGCGGGAGCAGAGTGTTCCACAGCTCGTCGAGGCCCTCGTTAACGACACGTCGTCGCCACGCACGCCGCCGCCGCACCGCCCGCCCGCCCGCCCGCCCTCTCCCTCCCGCCCGGCGGCGCCACACAGGCGGTGGAGAGAGAGAGAGGAGAGAGAGAAGACAGGAGAGAGAAAGGAGAAAGAGAGAGAGAGAGGGTGGCACGAAAGGGGTCGGAGAAAGAAAAAAAAGT